>JAYESD010000006.1:52682273-53307031 GCA_036927565.1 Tuctoria greenei
CATTCCTAAAACAACTCAAATTCGTGACCCACACGAAATCCTATCATAACTACCTCAAAACTTTCCATATTTGAGTCAAACACGACTCAGCCGCAATCTGAGTCCATAACCTAGTCGGTTGGACCTTTCTGACCAATTCTTTACGTCCATATCTCTTCATCATGCCTCAGAACCATGTAGCCACGTCTATGCACTTCTTGCACACGTGCAAACATCTTCCAACGACGTCCACGATACCTCCCTATGCATTGTTCTTGATTCAAACATGCTGCGCAACCTCCTGATCAACTCAACCACAATTCCTCCCGAACTTGGTTGTTGAACCTCATCTTCTCCCTAAGACTAGTTCAATGGATCCCATCACTAGCCATGTCTTCAACTCAAGCAACACCTGCACATGAATAAACAACCAATACTTCCGAGCACAAGTCCTCGACTTGACTCTCGTTAGTTCCAATAACCACAACACCTTACATGAGCACCTCACATAAGTATGTTGCAAACCTTAGGAAAATGATATCAACCATAACCACCGAAACACACAAAAAACATAGTAAAAGAAAACTAAGTAAACTTTCCATAATCCAAAAAGCAAGTTCTAAACATTGCAAATTAAAAACAGAATCCACTGCGAGCAAACTCTGAACCTTGCCAAAGCTAACCGGACCTTGAACCGGAGCTTACCATAACTAACAGTATATAGTATCGGAACTTACCAAAGCTAGCAGGACCTTGCGCTGGAGCTTACCAAAGCTAGTCGGACCTAGCGCCGGAGCTAACCAAAGCTAGTCGTACCTAGCAAAAGAAGTCGGACCTAGCCAAAGTAAGTTGGACCTTACGTCGGACCTTGCCGGAGTTACCAAACAAGTCGGACCTATCGTTGGACCTTGCTGGAGCTCAGACCTAGAGTTAGAACTTGATAATAAAGGTGTTTTGGTAGTATTCAAAAATTTTATCGCCATAGCCACTGTATTTAGCACACATAGGTCTCACAATCTCCCCCTTGATGAATGCATTGGAAACACCACTTAAAATCCGAACATTGGTTTATTCACATGAAAAGTTTTGAAAACAATTTCTCCCCCTTTTTGAAAATCAAATGAGATAGAATAAATTTCTCCACTATACTTATTTCTCCCCCTTGCATACTTCTCCCCCTTTGACAATGTATTCAACAAGGTACACTTTTTTTTTAATTTGTTATGAGCACATTATAACATATAAATATAAAATAAAGCTCATCCAAGTCATACTATCAAGTAACTTACACTATCACAACAATGAGATACACAAAGTAGTGTAAGCCATGCTAGAGATCAAATGTAATTTTCAATTTTAGCATGTCATGATCTCACAAACTTAACTATTTCAAAATCTGAAAGCATGACACTTGTTGCTGCATTTTATTATTTTTCAAAGCACAAATTTAGATCATATGCTATTTGCAAGAGATTATATGCGCATCTTCCTTATTCTAACCAACCAAGCCAAACCTATGTCATTTGACAATTAGAAGCTTAAGGACATGGTTTTAGTCATACACAACTTCTTCCAAGTTCATATCTAAGTGCAATGATAAGCCATCTCAAAAGAAGAAGTGCGATGCATGCATATTCTCTTGATCTTTTCTCAATTTATATTTGTTCATAAAACTCAACATGTGAGTTGATTACTTGATTAATTCATTATGAGTGAAAGCACTTGTGATCATGCAACAAGTTCAAAACAACAAGAAAGTTCGATCATGACCAGATTTAGTGTAAGTAATTATTCCAATTACTAGTCATGGCAAAAACTACAAAATGTATAACATGAGTAATGTAGTAAGAACTTTCAGCATGTAAAGGAATCACAAAGTCATATATGTATGATATACTATGCTCATATTATTTTAATTCAGATTCATACATAAAGTTCCGAAGTTTCAAAACTCGACCTCAATTTAAGCCATGAGGATGCATAACCCCTATTTCACTATGAAGGTAACAAAAACGAGTGAAATCCAAAGGTTTTGTAAAAATGTCACCCAACCGTTGTTCGGTATCTACATGGTGACGCACAATGTTTTCTTTTTCAACATTATCACAGAGAAAGTGATACCTAATGTCAATGTGCATAGTTCTAGAATTTTGGACGAGGTTTTTCGCGATGCAAATGGCACTAGTGTTATCACAAAATAATGGAACACTATCTAGATCAACCCCATAGTCCTTAAGTGTTTGAACAGTCCAAAAAATTTGTGAGCAAGCACTAGCAGAAACTACATATTCAGATTCGGCTTTGGATTGTGCATCTGAACTTTGTTTTCTAGAGGACCAAGGAACAAGTGAATTACCAAGAAAATGACAAGCACCGGAGTACTTTTCCTATCAATCCTACAACCCACAAAATCAGCATTCGAAAAAGCTTTCAAAGTAACGGTTGAGGAAGAAGGAAGAAAATGTCAAATTCTTGTGTTCCATGTAAGTATCTAAGAATTATTTTGATGGCTTGATGATGTGAAGCACGTGGGAAAGCTTGAAATTGTGCACAAAGACATACGCTGAATTGTATGTCTGGTCTTGATGCTGTGAGGTACAAAAGTGATCCAATCATGCTTCTATATTCTTTTGATCCACGGGTTCACCATCTTCATCAAGTTCAAGTGTCATTGCTGTTCCCATTGGTGTTCGAAGAGGATTGCTTTTGTCCATGTTGAAGCGCTTTTACAAGGTCTCTTGTATACTTCATTTGATGCACAAAGGTTCCCTCCTTAGTTTGCTTGATTTGCAGCCCCAAAAAGTACGTGAGTTCTCCCATCATACTCATCTCAAATTCTGAACTCATCATAGTTGAAAACTTGGACACAAGATCATGAGAAGCACAACCAAAGATAATATCATCCACATACACTTGAACGAATAATGAGTCATTGCCATGCTTAAGCACAAAAAGAGTTTTATCAACCTTGCCCAAGGTAAACCCCTTTTCAAGTAAGAATGTTTTTAAACTATCATACCATGCTCTAGGAGCTTGTTATAGACCATACAGTGCTTTAGTCAGTTTGAAAACATGATTAGGAAAGTCTGGATTTTCAAAACGAGGTGGTTGCTTAACATAAATATCCTCATAATGTAGCCATTAAGAAAAGCACTTTTTACATCTATTTGATATATCTTGAAACCTTTATATGCAGCAAAGGCTAACAAAATTCTGATGGCTTCTAATCTAGCAACAGGAGCAAAAGTTTCATCAAAATCTAGACATTCAATTTTCGTGAAACCTTGAGCAACCAATCTAGCCTTATTCCTAATCACAACCCTATCCTCACTTTGTTTATTTTTAAACACCCATTTAGTTCAATTAAAGTGTGATCATGAGGTGGAGGTACAAGTTTCCAAACATTATTTCTTTCAAAATTTTCTAACTCTTCTTGCATGGCAATAATCCAAGATTCATTAGTGACTGCGTGTGATATATCATTGGTTTCAAAAGAAGCAACAAAAGAAGAATGAGCATGAGAATTGGGGTCAGAAAACCTGGATCTTGTAACTCGTTCATGCAAGCTTCCAATTATCTGTTGCGGGAGATGATTCTTGTAAATCCGTAGGGGAACAGATGTCTCACAAGCTTCTTCTTCATCAGGTTCATCACAGATTGATGAGCTTGGGGCTTGTGGACGATCAGGACCAGCAGAGATGGTAGTCGGAGCTTGTTCAAAGTTCAGAGCTGGACACGTGTTAGCTTCGGAACTATCAGGCAATATCACTAACTCTTCATCTTCTTCGAAAATACCCTCCCCCTAAGGATATGGATCCGGACCTGCAATGTTTGAGCTAGTACCTAGGCTAGCTTCATCAAAAGACACCTCACAAGTCTCCACAATTTTGTTAGTATCAAGTAAAAGCACACGGTAGCCTCTAGTATGAGATGGATAACGAAGAAACATGACATCAATGGATCTAGGTTCAAATTTATCAAGATTACCATGTTTCTTAACAAAACATTTGCAACCAAAGACCCGAAAGTGTGTAACACTAGGCCTATGTCCAAACCGAAGCTCATATGGTGTTTTACCTAGCTTAGCGCACAAGAAAATACGATTTGAGACATAACCAGCGGTTGCAATCGTATCAGCCCAAAATTTCCTAGGAGTTTGATATTCATCAAGCATAGTCCTAGCCATTTCAACGAAGGTTCTGTTCTTACTTTATACAACACCGTTTTGTTGAGGTACTTATGGTGAAGAAAATAGATGATCTATTCCATTTTGAGCACAAAAGTGATCAAAAGATTGATTTTTAAATTCGGTTCCATTATCACTTCTAATTGCTTTTAAAGATCTTGGGTGATCAATTGATAATCTAAGAAATAAAGTTCTAAAGTGACTAAAAGCTTCATTATTAGATGCCATAAAGTAAACCCAAGAGTATCTAGAATAATCATCAACAATCACAAGAACATACCATTTACCTCCAAAGGATTGAACACGTGAAGGTCCTACGGTGTCAAGGTGCAAAAGTTGAACCGGTTCAGTTGTCATGATCATTGTGAGAGGAGTATGTGAACCTGCAACCATCTTAGCATGTCTACAAGAAGAGCACACAATTTCTTTGTCCCCTTTAAGCTTAGGTAGCCCATGTATGTGATCATGAGCACTAACACACGTTAGATGATCAAAGTCTACGTGACCAAGTCTATGATGCCAAAAATATAAGTCCTTTGAATCATTAGAAACTAGACACCTATGCATAGAGGAAGACATATCAAAATCAGCTTTCAAAACTCTTCCAAACCGAGACATGTTAAAAATAAGCTCACTATTTGAATATAAGACTTTGCAGTAATTTTAGTGAAAATAATTTCCAGATTTTCATCTAGCAGTTGTGAAACGGAAAACATGTTGTATTTCAAATTTTTAACAAGTGCCACATCCTTCAAAGTGTAGTGATTATTTACTCTAACTGAACTCTTAGCAATTATAGGAGTTGAAGAATTATCGGCAAAAGTAACATTCTCTACACGTGACACAAAAGAGAGGGAGGAGAACCATTCTTTGTTAGCGATCATGTGGCATGAGCAACCTGAATCTAGAATCCAAATGTTCTCCTACCTCAAGTGTGTAACCTACATAGAAGAACAATACGTCAATGACTCAATACTGGGGTTAGTCAAAAGGCATTTAGGAATCCAGTACTGAGTCACACAATGTGCAGCAGGAAAAACACGCGAAAGCTGAGATAATACAACAGGTTTATGAGTCAAAGTTTGAGAGTTTTTGTTCTTAACTACTTACCTATAAGGTGTTACTTGTGTAGCACAAATATCTGTAGCTCTGAAGTCAAAAATAGAAGGTCCGGAGGTAAACTTTGAATGTTTTTGACTCATAATAGCAGGTTGCATGTTCCACACATTCGGTTTAGTATGTGCAGCAAATTTTGCATGAGAGTTATAAGATCTAGCTTGCATTCTTTCCTTTTTATGTTGTTTAGCTAGTCTATAATAAAAATCTATGACATGAACATCTCTACCACAATAGGTACAATGAAATTTAACTTTGTGTTCATGTCTAGATGAGCATGCAATATGTTTATTTGAACCCGAACATGACAACACAACCGCAGATTTAAAAGCTACCTCTTTTGGTTTAGGAACTGTTTTAATCAAACCACTTCCTAATGACTTTACAATTTTAGGTGGATGTGCTTTAGCATGAGCATGGGAATCAAAACCTAAACCAATTTTATCATTACAAGATTTGGATGAATTCAGCAGTAAGTTTAGATTTTTGTTCCCAATACAAAACTGCTCTAGTGTCCTATTCATGTCATCAAGTTTCTTAGACAATTCTAGACAGTTTTCACATGAAGTTTTTCCTTTTATTTTGCAAATAGAACAATATTTAACTTCATGAGCACGTAAAGCATTGTTCAATATTAAAATTTCATTCATAGCATATTTTAGTTTCTTTTCAAGATCATTACAGGTAGAACAATGCAAATGAATTGTAGAACAAGAAGCATCTTTTAATTTTCTGTCATTAAGTGTAGCAAGATTTTTGTTTTTTTCAATCTCCAACTCAAGTTTATCAAGAGTGAAGGAGTGTGCATTTCTTAAGGAGGACAATTGTTCATATATAAAATCACATGAGGAACAAGAATCATCACTAGGAATCAAGGTTTTTAAATTATTAATTTCAAATTTTAGTGACTCAATTTTACAGCATTTTCCCTTAGATTTTTGTCCTTTTTCTTAATAATAACAGTTGCACGAGAAATAGCATCATATATTTCATCACAAGTAGGACATAACTCTTCATTGTCACTGTTGTGTTCTACATCCTACATACTTGATCTTGATTTGTCCGCCATGAAACACAAGTTTGCCAGATCATCTTCATCTTCTTCACTTCCAATGTCTACATCACTCGAGCCAAGTTCTTGAAGTGCGGTGATGAAACTGTTTATCAATTTGCATCCAGTAAAACCCTTCTTTTTCTTGTTGATGTTGCCAGAAGAGGACTTGACTTTATTCCGCTTCTCATCACGGGTAGAAGGACCTGAAAGGTTAGGGCAATCTGTATGAAAGTGTCCTGTCTTACAACATTCAAAGCATCGTTGAGGTCCGGAGCTTCCTCTACTTCTAGTTCTCACATTTCGCAATGCTTTTGAGAACCGAGTAGAGATGAGTTCTAGCTCCTCTTCTGGAAATTCTTCAATCTGTTTTAGGGTTAGTGAAGAAAGCAAAGCAAGTGTATTGCTAGATGAAGATTGGTCGAAGATAGACATATTATGTGAGAAACAAATCCAATAGACTTGTTGGGGTTCTTACGTGAGATTTTGTGAATTTCATGAGTTTTCAATTTAGAATATAGCACATCTAATGTAAGTGTACTCATGACAGTAGATTCACGAATAGATGTGACTTTCATATCCCAAATTGACATGTTTAATGCACTTAACAATTGCCTAGCATCTTCAACATCTGAAAAATTAATATTGACACTACGCAAGTTGCTGAGAATTTTATTAAAGAGAACATAAAGGTCATCAGTGGACTCACCAGGTTGAATATCAAAGCGCATGTATTCCTTTTTGGAACATATCCTGCTTTACCTCATTGATCGTGTTGGATCTTTCGTGGTAGTCACAAAGTGCTCTCCACACATCGTATGCCGATCGAAGGTGTGCAACATGGTCGAAGTCGCTCTGAGTTAGTCCTTGGATTATCAAGTTGCGAGCTTTGTTGTTGTTGTCGACATCTCTTAAGTTTGTAGCAGTGACTTGATCGTTCTGCGGCACGTCGTAAGGCTTGTACACTTTTTCCCATATTGCGAAGCCTTGCCCCTAGATAAAAGCTTCCATGTGTGCCTTCCAAACCTGAAAATCAATACCAACAAACACACAAGGTTTTGCCGAGTATTTCTCCATGAGGATTAGTCAAAACACGTGCAAATCACAAAGATTGGAGCACCGTGGCTTTGATACCAATTGTATGATTAAATAGCATGTGTAAAGCTACCAGGGGGGTGAATTGTAGATTAAAACTTTTCAACAGAAGCAATAAAACATCCCTCGGTAGAAAACCAATCTGTTAAAAACACCATGTGTACGACTAATCTAAATGTGTTTAACTGTTACAAAACTAGTATATATTGTAGATAATCAAGTCATGAATATGTCACAACAAGAATCACGAAAATCCATTGAGAAAAACTCAAGTTACGATCGAAAGATGGAACAAAGGTCAATCTGTCTTACCCGAGAAAAACAGTTCTGGAACACTGCAAAGAAACTCGTGTCATGAAAATTTCTCAGATGATAGAAAATCAAGTTGTGAAGACAACCCAAAAAGAATCACATCAATCGGATTTGTAAAACTCGAGTTATGATAAAACCACCAAAGTAAGGTAGTGCTGTGCAGAAACTCGACGAGAAAGAGTTGAAAAAAACAAATCGGACGAACAAGGCACAAAAGCTCCTTTAGACTCCGAATTTTATTGATCAAAACTCACAAGGAACAGACATAAAGTCGTCCTCCACGAGCTCAAGCCTCCCTTGCTTATATAACCAGCCCTTAGGCCAACCCACAACTAACTATGACTCTTATCCTACTCAATTCACGAATCGAAACTTTCCATAATGGCTCAAGACTCTTCTATACGAAGATAGAATCAATATTAAGACTTCCAAACACCTTAGGAACGTATACCACATTCCTAAAACAACTCAAATTCATGACCCACACGAAATCCTATCATAACCAACTCAAAACTTTCCATATTTGAGTCAAACACGACTCAGTCGCAGCCTGAGTCCATAACCTAGTCAGTTGGACCTTTCTGACCAATTCTTTACGTCCACATCTCTTCATCATGCCACGGAACCATGTAGACACATCCATGCACTCCTTGCACATGTGGAAACATCTTCCAACGACATCCATGATACCTTCATATGCATTGTTCTTGATTCAAACATGCTGCGCAACCTCTTGATCAACTCAACCACAATTCCTCCCAAACTTGGTTGTTGAACCTCATCTTCTCCTTAATAATACTTCAATGGATCTCATCACCATCCATGTCATGAACTCAAGCAACACATACACATGAATAAACAACCAATACTTCTGAGCACAAGTCCTCGACTTGACTCTCATTAGTTCGGATAACCACAACACCTTACGTGAACACCTCACATAAGTATGTTGAAACCTTAGCAAAAAGATATCAACCATAACCACCGAAACACACAAAAAACTTAGTAAAGAAAACTAAGCAAACTTTCCATAATCGAAAAAGCAAGTTCGAAACATTACAAATTAAAAACAGAATCCACTATGATCAAACTCCGAATCTTGCCAAAGCTAACCGGGACCTTGAACCGGAGCTTACCAAAACTAACAGTATCTAGCTCTGGAACTTACCAAAGCTAGCAGGACCTAGGGCTGGAGCTTACCAAAGCTAGTCGGACCTAGCACCGGAGCTAACCATAGCTAGTCGGACCTAGCCAAAGCAAGTCAGACCTTAGGTCAGACCTTGCCGGAGCCACCCAAAACAAGCCGGACCTATCGTCGGACCTTGCTGGAGCTCAGACCTAGAGTCGACCTTGATTGATGAAGGTGTTTTGGTAGTATTCAAAACTTTTATCGCCATAGCCAATGTATTCAGCACACATAGGTCTCACACAATGACTGCCCAGAAACCTGTGAGGATGCCCTATACCTAGCGAACAATGGAAACAACAATGACTATCATCCAGGAGGTCAAGGGTGGGGGCAACCACACCCATTATTTTAAGGAGGGTACAACAACAATGGAAATCAGCCCAACTTGAGAGAACTTGCCATTGGCCAGCTGAAGATCAATGATGCTATATCCAAGAAGTTGTCGGCCAATGACAAGACCCTAGAAAGCATAAATGCCAAGATTGAAGGACTATCCTCAGCTGTGAAGAATCAATTGAGTTTTAACAAGATGTTGGAAACTCAATTGACTCAACTGGCTGCAGTTGTTCTTCCAATGGAGAAAGTGAGTGTGGTGGCTACGATAGGTGGCAAGACCACTCGTGACCCACCATATCCCACACAAGAGAAGAGGACAACCTACAAAAGAGAAGGAGGATGCCCAAGTTGGCATAAGTGAACCACTTAGTGAGAGAATGGCCAAACACTTTGAGGACACCAACTTATTGCCATTCCTTCACAGGCAAAGGAAGCCAACAGTGGATGAACAATTCAACCGCTTCGTTGAGATCATTTAGAAATTCCACATCAATGTGCCCTTGATTGATGCGATGCAAGTACCCACTTATGCTCGCTATCTCAAGGAAATATTGAATAACAAGCGGCCATTGCCCACCACTGAGGTTGTCAAGCTTACAGAAGACTGCAGCGTAGCCATCCTCAGTAGGCTTCCGAAAAAGAAGAAGGACCCTGAATGTCCTACAATCTCATTATCAAGGCACACCACTTTGACAAGGCCCTTTGTGACCATGGAGCAAGTGTGAGTGTGATGCCCAAGGTGGTTTTCGACCAGCTGAACTTCACATAACTCACTCCAACCCCAATGCAGCTCCAACTGGCTGATTCCTCAGTTTTTATACGGCGGGTATTGCCGAAGATGTCCCGGTGAAAGTCCAAAACTGCTTCATACCTGTGGATTTCGTGGTGCTCGACATGGAGGTCGAGAAGGATACGCCATTCATTCTTTGGCGTCCATTCATAAGCACCGCGATGGATCACATAAATGTGGGAGCTGGAGAAATCCACTTCCATATCAATGATAAGGAGGAAAAGTTTAACTTTTGCCCAAAGTTGGAGCAATGCGCCATGATCCGTATCAAGTATGGGCGAAATATTAAACACATTCAAGAGGTCAAAATCGCACCTCCAGAGGTGGACCCACTCATTGCATTCATGAGGAATTTGATCTATGCGGAAAACCGGTCTTATCGTCCACGCCGAGACCCCAAGAAGATGGAGAAGTCCGGGCCTCCCATAAGGCCCAAGTCCACCAAGCCGCCAAAGAAGGTATGGCGGAAGAAGCAAGACAAGTTGTTTGAGCCCATCCCTCTGGGTCCGGATGCCAAGAAATGAAGAATAAGGAATGTCCATCTCATTGGGCGGTGGTGAGACCTAGCCAATAGGTTAAATTAATAGTTTTCCTTTATTTGATTTTTCTTTTCTCTTCTCTTTATTTGATTTTCCCCATTTATTTTGATCTCCCCACTGCATATTTGATTTTCTTAGCAAGTTGAGAATCTTTGTAGGATCGAAGAGCACGTGAAAATCGACCAGAGGGGGGGGGGGGTGAATGGTAGATTTAAAAATCTTATGCAGCGGAAACAATTAAACCCCAAACCCTTTTGGCAGAAAAAACGATCTCTTAAAGAAATCGTGTGTGAGACTAATCTAAATGTGTTTCACCGTGACAAAAGTGATGGATATCAGAGAGAATCAAGTCACGAAGACAACACAAAAGTAATCACTCAAATCCGTCGAGAAAAACTCAAGTTATGATCGAAAGATCAAACAATGGTCAATCTGTCCTACCCGAGAAAAAACAGTTCTGGAATGATGCAAAGAAACTCGTGTAGATCATAGAACACAAATACAATGACATTGAAATTTTATTATATGATAGATAATCAAGTTGTTAAGACAACCCAAAAAGAATCACATCAATTGGATCTGTAAAACTCGAGTTATGATAAAACCACCGACGAAAGGTAGTACTGTCCAGAAACTCGACGAGTAAAACTTGTCTAGAACAAGTCGGACGAACAAGGAACAAAAGTTCCTTCAAACTACGAATTTTATTCAATAGAACACAAGAGGAACAGCCCCAAAGTCGTCCACCACGAGCTATGGGCTCCCTTGCTTATATAACCAGCCCTTAGGCCAACCCAATATCAACTAGGACTCCAATCCTACTCAGATCACGAATCGTAACTTTCCATAACTGCTCAAGATTCTTCTATACGCAGATAGAAGCAATCTTAAGACTTCCAAACCCCTTAGGAACGTATCCCACATTCCTAAACAACTCAAATTCGTGACCCACACGAAATCCTATCATAACCAACTCAAATCTTTCCATATTTGAATCAAACCCGACTCAGCCGCAGCCTGAGTCCATAACCTAGTCGGTTGGACCTTTCCGACCAATTCTTTACGTCCACATCTCTTCATCACGTCTCGGAACCATGAAGCCACGTCCATGCACTCCTTGCACACGTGCAAACATCTCCCAATGACGTCCACGATACCTTCATATGCATTGTTCTTGATTCAATCATCCTGCGCGACCTCCTGATCAGCTCAACCACAGTTCCTTCCGAACTTGGTTGTTGGAACCTCATCTCCTCCCTGAGACTAGTCCAATGGATCCCGTCACTAGCCATGTCTTGAAATCAAGCAACACCTGTACATGAATAAACAACCAATCCATACAAGCCCAAGTCCTCGACTTGACTCAAGTTAGTTCCGAACACAACACCCTACGTGAGAACCTCACATAAGCATGTTGCAAAACCATAGTAACACGATATCATCCATATCATCCAAAACGCACCAAAAACTTAGCAAATGAATACTAAGCAATCTTTCCAACAATGTAAAACATGTACGAAACATTGCAATTGAAAAGCAGAAGCACTACGGTCAAGTTCCGGACCTTGCCAGAGCAACCCGGACCTTCAGCTATAGCTAACAAAAGCTAGTAGAACCTAGCGCCGGAGCTTACCAAAACTAGTACAATGAAGCACCTGCCGGAGCTTACCAAAACTAGTAGATCCTAGCGCCGGAGCTTACCAAAAACTAGTCACAACTAGTCAACCCAAAACCGGAGCTAGACAGAGTACGTCGGAGTTTAGCAAAAGCATGCCGGAGCTATCAAATATATGTCGGAGCTATCAAAGACATGCCGGAGCTAAAGATAAAGCTCACCGGAGCTAACCAAAGCTAGTCGGACCTTACCAAGAAATCGGACCTAGCTACGAACATAGCCGGAGCTACCCAAAACAAGCCGGACCTACCGTCGGACCTTGCTGTAGCTCAGAGCTAGAGTCGGACCTTGATAAAAAGGTGTTTTGGTGATATTTAAAACTTTTATCATCAAAGCAAGTGTATTCACTACAAGCCAATGTATTCAGCACACATAGGTCTTACAATCTCCCCCTTGATGAATGCATTGGCAACACCATTTAAAATCCGAACATTGGCTTATTCACATAAAAGTTTCGAAGGCAATTTCTCCCCTTTTGTAAATCAAAAGTAAAATGAGAAGAAAGTCTCTCCCCCTTTATTATCTCTCCTTATGCACATATTCTCTTTCTCTTCATGCTTATCTCTCCCCCTTTGACAATGTATTCAGCAAGTCATGAGCATATAAACAAATTATCTCTCCCTCTTTAGTTGTTATGAGCATATTATAACATATACATATAAACAAATCTCATCCAAGTCATACTATCAAGTACCTTACATTATCACATCAATGAGATACATAAAGTAGTGTAAGCCATGCTAGAGATCAAGTGTAATTTTAAATTTTAGCAAGTCATGATCTCACAAACTTAACTATTTCATAACTTGAAAGCATGACACTAGTTGCTGCATTTTATTATTTTTCAAAACACAAATTATATGATATTGCAAGAGATTATATGCACATCTGCCTTATTCTAACCAACCAAGTCAAGCCTATGTCATTTGACAATCAGAAGCTTAAGGACATGGTTTTAGTCATACACAACTTCTTCCAAGTTCATATCTAAGTGCAATGACAAGCCATCTCAAAAGAAGAAGTGCGATGCATGCATATTCTCTTGATCTTTTGTCAATTTATATCTGTTCATAAAAACTCAACATGTGAGTTGATTACTTGATGAATTCTTAATGATTAAAAGCACTTGTGAACATGTAACAAGTTCAAAACAGCAATAAAGTTTGACCATGACCAGTTTTAGTGTAAGTAATTATTCCAATTACTAGACATGGCAAAAACTACAAAATGTATAACACGAGTAATGTAGTAAGAACTTTCAGTATGTAAAAGGAATCACATAGTCATATATGTATGAAATACTATGCTCATATTATTTTAATTTCAGATTCACACATAGACTTCCCAAAGTTTCAAAAACTCCCCCTCAATTTAAGCCATGAGGATGCATAACCCCTATTTCACTACGAATGTAACAAAAACGAGTGAAATCCAAAGGTTTTGTAAAAATGTCAGCCAATTGTTGTTCAATATCTACATGGTGAAGCACAATGTTTCCTTTTTCAACATTATCACGGAGAAAGTGATACCTAATGTCAATGTGCTTAGTTCTAGAATGTTGCACAGAGTTTTTAGCAATGCAAATGGCACTAGTGTTATCACAGAACAGTGGAACACTATCTAGATCAACCCCATAGTCCTTAAGTGTTTGAACAATCCAAAGAATTTGTGAGCAAGCACTAGCAGCAGCTACATATTCAGATTCGGCTGTGGATTGTGCAACTGAATTTTGTTTTCTAGAGGACCAAGCAACAAGAGAATTACCAAGAAAATGACAAGCACCAGAAGTACTTTTCCTATCAATCCTACAACCCCCAAAATCAGCATCCGAAAAAGCTTTCAAAGTAACGGTTGAGGAAGAAGGAAGAAAAATGCCAAATTCTTGGGTTCCATGTAAGTACCTGAGAATCCTTTTGACGGCTTGACAATGTGAAACACGTGGGGAAGCTTGAAACCGTGCACAAAGACATACGCTGAATTGTATGTCCGGTCTTGATGCCGTGAGGTACAAAAGTGATCCGAGCATGCTTCTATATTCTTTTTGATTCACGGGTTCACCATCTTCATCAAGTTCAAGTGTTGTTGCTGTTCCCATTGGTGTCCGAAGAGACTTGCTTTTTTCCATGTTGAAGCGCCTTAGGAGGTCTTTGGTATACTTCGTTTGATGCACAAAGGTACCCTCCTTGGTTTGCTCGATTTGCAGCCCCAAAAAGTAAGTGAGTTCACCCATCATACTCATTTCAAATTCGGAACTCATCATTGCTGAAAACTTGGACACAAGATCATGAGAAGCACAACCAAAGATAATATCATCCACATACACTTGAACGAATAATGAGTCATTGCCATGCTTAAGCACAAAAAGAGTTTTACCAACCTTGCCCATGGTAAACCCCTTTTCAAGTAAGAATGTTTTTAACCTATCATACCATGCTCCAGGGGCTTGTTTGAGACCGTATAAGGCTCTGGACAGTTTGTAAACATGATTAGGAAAATCTGGATTTTCAAAACTCGATGGTTGTTTGACATAAACCTCCTCATCTATGTAGCCATTAAGAAAAGCACTTTTAACATCCATTTGATATAGCTTAAAACGTTTAGATGCTGAAAAAGCTAACAAAATTCTTATGGCTTCTAATCTAGCGACAGGAGCAAAAGTTTCATCAAAATCTAGACCTTCAACTTGAGTGAAACCTTGAGCAACCAACCTAGCCTTATTCCTAACCACAACCCCATCCTCACTTTGTTTATTTTTAAATACCCATTTAGTTCCAATTAAAGTGTGACCTTGAGGTGGAGGTACAAGTTTCCAAACATTATTTCTTTCAAAATTTTCTAACTCTTCTTGCATGGCAATAATCCAAGATTCATTAGTGAGTGCGTGTGATATATCTTTGGGTTCAAAAGAAGCAACAAAAGCAGAATGAGCATAAGAGTTTGGATTGCAAAACCTGGACCGTGTGACTCGTTCGTGCAAGCTTCCAATCATCTGTTGTGAGGGATGATCTTTGTAAAAACGTAGGGGAACAGATGTCTCACAAGCTTCTTCTTCATTAGGTTCATCGTAGATTGATGAGCTTGTGACTTGTGGATGATCATGACCAGCATAGGTGATAGCCGAAGCTTGTTCAATGTCCGAAGCTGGACACGTGTCAACTTCGGAACTACTGGGCAGTATCACCGGTTCTTCTTCATCTTCGAAAATACCCTCCCCCTGAGGATACGGATCTGGTCCTGCAACACCGGAGATAGTACCTGGGCTAGCTTCATCAAAAGACACTTCACAAGTCTCCACAATTTTGTTAGTGTCAAGTAAAAGCACACGGTAGCCTCTAGTATGAGATGGATAACCAAGAAACATGCCATCAATGGATCTAGGTTCAAATTTATCAAGATTACCATGTTTCCTAACAAAGCATTTGCAACCAAAGACCCGAAAGTGCGTAACACTAGGCCTATGTCCAAACCGGAGCTCATATGGTGTTTTACCTAGCTTAGCATGCAAGAAAACACGATTTGAGACATAACAAGCGGTTGCTAACGCATCAGCCCAAAATTTCCTAGGAGTTTGATATTCATCAAGCATAGTCCTAGCCATCTCAACTAAGGTTCTGTTCTTTCTTTCTACAACACCGTTTGTTGAGGTACATATGGTGAAGAGAATTGATGATCTATTCTATTTTCAGCACAAAAGTGATCAAAATATTGATTTTTAAATTCAGTTCCATTATCACTTCTAATTGCTTTTAATGATCCTGGGTGATCAATTGATAATCTAAGAAATAAAGTCCTAAAGTGAATAAAATCTTCATTCTTAGACGACATAAAGTAAACCCAAGAGTATCTAGAATAATCATCAACAATAACAAGAACATACCATTTACCTCCGAAGGATTGAACACATGAAGGTCCTACGGTGTCAAGATGCAAAAGTTGACATGGTTCAGTTGACATGATCATTGTGAGAGGAGTATGTGAACCTGCAACCATCTTAGCATGTCTACAATAAGAGCACACAATTTCTTTGTCCCCTTTAAGCTTAGGTAGCCCATGTATGCGATCAAGAGCACTAACACGCGTTAGGTGATCAAAGCCTACGTGACCAAGTCTACGATGCCAAAAATATAAGTCCTTTGAATCATTAGCAACTAGACACCTATGCTTAGAGGAAGTCATATAAAAATCAGCTTTAAAAACTCTTCCAAACCGAGACATGTTAAAAATAAGCTCACTATTTGAACCTACAACTTTGCAGCAGTTTTTATTGAAAATAATTTCTAGATTTTCATCTAGCAATTGTGCAACAGAAAGCAAGTTGTATTTCAAATTTTTGACAAGTGCCACATCCTTCAAAGTGTAGTGATCATTTACTCTAACCAAACCCTTAGCAATTATAGGAGTTGAAGAATTATCGGCAAAAGTAACATTCTCTACACGTGACACAAAAGAGAGGGAGGAGAACCAATCTTTGTTACCGGTCATGTGGCGTGAGCAACCTGAATCCACAATCCAAATGTTCTCCTTCCTCAAACGTGTAACCTACATAAAAGCACAATACGTCGATGACTCAATACTGGGGTAAGTCAAAAGGCATTTAGGAATCCAGTACTGAGTCACGCGACGTGCAGCAGGAAAAACACGCGAAAGCTGAGACAAAACAGCAGGTTCATGAGTCAAAGTTTGAGATTTTTTATTCTTAACTATTGACATATAAGGTGTTACTTGTGTAGCACAAAAATCAGTAGCTCCGGATGCAAAAACAGAAGGTCCGGAGGTAAATTTTGAATGTTTTTGACTCAAAACAACAGGTTGTACATTCGGTTCAATGTGTGCAGCAAATTTTGCAAGAAAGTTATGAGATCTAACAACCATTCTTTCCCTTTTCTGTTGTTTAGCTAGTATATAACAAAAATCTATGACATGACCATCTCTACCACAAAAGGTACAATGAAATTTAACTTTGTGTTCATGTCTAGATGAGCAAGCAATATTTTTATTTGAAACCGAATGAGGCAGCACTCCTGCAGATTTGAAAACCACTCCTTTTTGTTTAGGAACTGTTTGAATCAAACCACTTCCTAATGACTTTACAATTTTAGGTGGATGTTCCTTAGCATGAGCATGAGAATCAAAACCTAAACCAGTTTTATCATTGCAAGACTTGGAAGAATTCAACAGTAAGTTTAGGTTCTTATTCCCATTACAAATCCGATCTAATGTCCTATGCATGTCATCAAGTTTTTTGGACAGATCAAGGCAATTTTCACATGAAGTTTTTCCTTTTAGTTTGCAATTGGAACAAAATTTAACTTCATGAGAACGTAAAGCATTGTTCAATATAGGAATTTCATTCATAGCATCCTGTAGTTTCTTATCAAGATCATCACAAGTAGAACAATGCAAATCAATTGTAGAACAGCTAGCATCTTTCAAGTTTTTATCATTAAGTGCAGCAAGTTCTTTGTTCTTTTCAATTTTGTCGGTGGTTTGGATCCGGCAGATCTCCCGACACTACTAAAGTGTTAGAGGAGTTTGATGTTCAGTGTGGGCGCGCGGAGATTCAAGAAGGTGATTTGCCAATAGCACAGGAGACACGGAGATTTACGTGGTTCGGGCCGCCTGAGCGTAACACCCTACTCCACGGATGTGTTGGTGTTGTATTCACTGTATGAGCTTGTGTAGAACATATTTCAACCCCCCATCAACTGTCGTCGGCCTGTCCTTTTATAGTACAAGGGCAGGCCGTTACAAGTTAGCCTGGCCCGACATGTGGCCCCGGCGGTTACTAGTATTGATACTCATTCAACACGTTTAATTGTCCTTAATGACCGGGTAATGGGCTTTGACAGCACCGTTACTGGTAATTAAGGTCATCCGATCATGTGTCATTAATATGGTATTAATGACACTTAATCGGGTCTTGAAGTCCTTGATTCTCCTTTAAAGATCCGGAGCCGTTGTGGAGTCTTCCGGAGGTTAGAGGCTAAAGATCCGACGGTTGGACACATGGCAGCTCTGGAGCATACTGTGGGAAACAGGTAGCTCCGGAGCTACCTGACACGTGTCAGGTCTGGAGCTTCTCTTGGTCTGGGGTTAAGTCCGGAGGTGCCATTTCGGTACATAGCCCGGAGCTTCCCCCTTGTGGGCGGTAGCTCCGGTTTGATAGTACACGTGGCGACCCTGGGATTAACCATGTTGGAGAAGTGGGTCCGGTTATATCTGACATGTGGGCCTCCGAAGGTCTTCAAATCAAGTAGATGACTTTCCTTTGAGATCTTTGTAACCTCAAGGGGTGTACGGTTTCCAGGGTACCGACAGTGGCCCCCTGGACCCACTTCTGGGGAAGACCCTTTGGGTGAAGTCGTTCCGCCGGAGGTGGGTCCATCCTCGCGACTTTTGAACTGAGTCTTCAAAGTTCTCTGGATGTGCCATTGGCGATGGTTTGGAGTTAAATCCTCGCCCCGTGGCGTATCCCGCGTGCGGCAGATGAGATCTTTGGCGTGCGGATCTCACGCAATTGAAGGTTGTCGGTTCCCGATACGAAAACCGTATCGGTTCCGCGCGCCTTGTTAGGCCGCCGCCTTCGGGTTTCCCGCCTCATGATGACAACCGTTCGCCTGGGTAAGAACCTCGACTTGATCGTCGGGGTGGTCCCGGGCCCCCTTGTCATCGGCTGGGTGGAATTTTTGAAAGGTATCTTCAACTTATTTGCGGTTTCCATCCTAGCGTTGTGAGGGCTTACTTAAGAAGGAAAGCGCGCACCATCTGGAGTTCTTTACGCCTCTCATCTGATCTTGCGCTCAAACTCTCGACTTGTGCTTCGCTTTTCCTCTCTTGCCTTGCTGTGCTGCGATGGAGTTGGGTCTCCGCGAGAGTCGTTTGAAGACCGACGGCAACCTGAAGAAGGTCCGGACCCTCATGGGATGGTCCTCGGACTTCTTCAACCACTCGGTCCGCGCCGGGGGAGAGCTCCCGTTTGAGAAGGAGCACTCCGGCGAAATGGTGTACTTCTCCTCGTACGCCATGGTGGGGTTGATCCCACCTTTTTCCTCCTTTTTGTTGATGCTGCTGGACTTTTGTGGTCTGCAGCTCTACCACCTTGGCCCTCACTCCATTCTCCTCGTGTCTATCTTCGTCCACTTCTGTGAGATGTGGGTGGGCATCCCCCCAGCATTGAACTCTTCCAGACCTTCTTCACCGTCCATACCACCGGTAGGAGCAATGAGTACCTTGGCTTCTACTACTTCGTGAAGCGCAAGAAGTGCCCATTCAAGTACCTCCGGTCGTTTCCCTCTGGGAAGTGGGATGACTGGAAGAAGGACTGGATAGTCATCCGGGTGGAGGAGCACGAGAGGCTGGAGCTGCCCGAAGGCCTCCCCAACATTGACACGACGATCTGGAGTGAAGCTCCGGTGCTAGCGGACGCCTTCAACCCTGTTCTGACCAGGATCCTTCAGTGTGTGGAGGGTGGATTAACCCCTCAAGCGGTGTTTTGTAACTTCCTAGTCAACAGGTGGGCACCATTGAAGAGGAGAGAAAAACTCGCTTGGGCCCTCAACAGCGTGATGGACGATGACCGGGTCGAGACCGGGCTGAATTCCAGCATGGTGGGGACAACCCTGGAGTTTCATCTCAAGAAGTTCCAACACAACATCGACGTCGAGGGTGATGAGCCAGAAGAGGAAGCTGCAGCATGCCGACGGAAGGTCCGTCAGGCCTGCCACCTCTGCATCGGCTCCTTCTCCCCGGAGGGGGAGGTCTTCTGCAACCGCGGCGACTATATCCGCAGTGGGATCCTCTCGGGGAGCTAGCTCTGGGCATGCGACTCCAGCACCGGGGCCGGTTGAGGCCTCCAGGTCCGGAAGTTCTTCCCGATCGGGGGGAGCCTCGACCAAGGAAACGCCCGTGGCTGCTACGAGTTCCGGGGAGCCTTCCGGAGCTTCCACGCCGGCTATGACCAGCCCAGAACGCCCGAGAAAGAGGTTCCGCGCAAGATGGTGCGGAAGCCTCCCAAGGTAATTTTTAATCTTTACCTTGGACAGTTGTTTTGTTGTAGTAACTATTTTTTTAAGTTTCTTCATCCATCATCTGCATCGTTCCCAAGAAGAGGAGTGAGGCTCCACCCTCAGCCACAACAACTGAAGCTGTGAGGGCGGAAGCTTCTGCTCCTATCCCGGTGCCGCCCCAAGTGGTGGCTGAAGCTGCGACAGCTCCAACGCTGGCTGTCGTGGTCATGGACCTCGACTCATCCCCAGAGACTCCCCTGGTAGCGCCGAACTGCTGGAGAGAAGATGCGCCAGCGGCACCTGTCCCGGAGGTTGAAGCTCCGGGCCCTGGTGCTGAGATGATGGAAGCTCCGGCTGTTGAGCCGGAGGAAGCAGTAATTCCGGCCTCAACGCCGGAAATTGCCGAAGCCCCGACGGTTGAGCCGGAGGTGATTGAAGCCCTGACGTGCGCGCCAGAAGCTGAGGAAGTTGCGACAGTTGGGCCGGCTACCTCTGAAGAACCGGCCGCAGAGCCGGTCATGGATGGAGCTCCGGCCGCAGGGCAAGTTGATGTTGAGGATCTTCCGGCTCCCGAGCCGGTTGTTGTGGAGGCGTCGGAGCTCGAGCCCCCATCGGAGGAAGTGCCCAGGCCGGATCCAGAAGTGGCCCCTGCTCCAGAAGTGACGAGGTCGGAGGTACCCGCGGCTGAGCCGGAGTGCCCTGGTGAAGTCGCTGGCCCCCTACCTGAGGGGGTGAATGAAGACCTGGCGGCGGGGCCTTCCTTGATGGCGACTGAGGCCATCCCGGAGGACGGCCCTAGTGCCATGGAGACCCAGGGGACCACTCTTGTGGAGTGGGCCCAATTTCTGTATCTGAAAACCTGCTGGAACCAGCGGAGAAGACCCCAGCAGGTCCGAAACCTATCCCGTTGTCACTGTCTATTGACAACGCATGTTCCAGTCTACGTCAAGTTCAACTGGCCTTCTTCCACGACAGCAAGGCTCTTGAAGAGGAGTGCCAAACCCTTAGGCGGTGGCGTAACCGGCTCTACTTCGAGACCAAGCTGGCGCAGTCGAGGCTAGCGGACGATAAAGAGTGGATCAAACGGGAGAAGGTCTGCCTGGAATATTGGGGCAAGTTATTGGATGACAGGGAGAGTATGACTTGTGCCCTCGATGCTCAATCCCGGGAGATCTACGAGCAGACCAAAGCAGCTAACAGTGCGGCCAATGAACGCCAAGAAAGGCTTGAGGCTATTAACACTACACTCATCAAGCGCCGGGAGGCACTTGAAGAGAGGGAGAAACGGCTCGAACATGAAGAGCAGAAACTCCTAGAGCTGCGGGATGACGTCCTGAGGAGGGAGGAGGAACTCACCAAGAAGGTGGCTCTGGCTGACAAGGGCCTCGAGGAGCGCGCTAAGAAATTGGAAGAGCGCTGCATTGAGGAGGAGAAGAAGGCCTGGGTGCGAGGACAGGAGCTCCACGAACGGGAGTGTGCCCTTGTTGCCAGGGAAAAGAAAGTGAGGGGCAGGGAGAAGGACCTGGTTGACCGCCGAAACAAGATCCACCTCCGGGAGGAGGAGCTCAGAAAACTCGAGAAGCGGGTTGCTGAGAAGATTCAGCAAAACGCCAAAGAAGTTGAGCGCCTCGCCCGCGAGAATTCTGAACTGGTGGCGGCCAGGAGATCCCTGGAGGAATTAAAGGGCTTGAGGACTACGGACTCCCTACAGATTTGGGAGTTCCTGGGCAAGGCTAACGACGCGCTGACACTGATGGGCTTCAGCCCCGTGCGCCTGGATGATCCGGAGCCAGTGCCGGACCTGGCGTTGCAGGCGTTGAGCTCGGCAGGCAGTAAAATCTCCAAGGTGGGCGATGTCATCGCGGACCAATTGGAGGTTGAGGGGCAATCCCTGGCGAAGAACATCGCAGAATATGTGCTGACGTGCTACACCAGCCGGAACTCCCAATTTCCTCTGGACCCGGTGCTCGAAGGTCCGGTTGAAGGAGAAGGCGAAGCTGGCCGAGCCAACGTGTCGGAGGTTGCCCAGAAGGTCGCCCAATTTTTCCATAGGGTCTAGGACCATCTCTGTAGTTCTCACTTGTATTTTCTTTTCTTCTTCCTCAATTTTGTAATCCCTTGTCTCCATTATGAATGAAATCCCCAAATGTTTGTGAATTTCATTTTTTGTCTTCAACACTTTTGTCTTCACTTGGCCCCCTGGTAGATGTACACAATTTGATTGTGAACATGTACCAAGAGGATATTGCATTTTGTTGAAGACTCATTTGCTCCGAACTTGTAAAATTCAGGTCCGAAGTCTTCGATAGTGAAGGCCCCCTTAGGTTGTCCGAGCTTAAAAGCTCCGGCATTGTCTATCATTGGAGCTTAGTAGCTCCGGCAATAGTCTTTATCAACGCGTAGAGCATCGATAATTAGTCCTCCGGGGTGTCGGAGCTTAGTAGCTCCGGCAGTGACCTTTGCCAACACTTAGTTTGTTGGCAGCAGACTCCGTTTGCGGGGTCTTCTCACCATCTTTTATTTAGCGTCGACGGCTGGCCCCCCTAGCTTTACCGGAGCTTGATTGATCTGGTGATGTTCGTTTTCAATGCGTAACATCGATTACAAGCCACCTAGGGGAGTCATAGCTTTGTTAGCTCCGACTTTTTTTCCATCAATGTAGATTTTATTTTTCCTGCACACTTAAGCTAAGAAAAATAGTAAAATTCGTTTCTTGTCTATAACTTCGTCGCGGCTTACGATTCTCAAGAAGATTTTAAGTCGAACGCGATTCTAAATATAACCAAATGCGTTGTCTTTTCTTCCAGATCCAACTGTACATGGACCCGCCTTACTTCGACCTGCCGGGGTGTAGGTAGAGTGGCGTACTTAGGGTGCTTGACCAGGCTAAGTCGATAGCACACTCCAGCCCTAGATTGGCTTGGCGGCTTTCAAGCGAGTTGGCCATGAACAATATTTGAATCCAAAAGAATCGACAATACAACTCGTATCGTATATGAACCGGTCGAACTAAAATTTCTTAAGAATTGCACGTCTTTGTTATAGACAAGAAAGAGAAAAATAAAAAATGTTGAGCCTATACAAAATAAATGCACGTGGGGTCTGTTTCACCTGAAGATGTCTTTCATTATAGGTTCGGGGTACAGGGGAAACAAGTACACTCTTAGGGTACGGAACCAGGCTAAGCGTGTTTTATTTCTCGTTTGACCTAGGGTAGCTAGCCACACTTTTAGTCCTAAGACTGTGACAAGTGTTGCATGAACTTTGCGGACCTTCCGAGAAAGGTCCGGCTGTTCTCCCGGAGGAACTACCCGACTCTGTACAATGACTCTATAACATACACCTCAAGTTACTACAGACTCACCTCCGTGATATTAAGTGTAGAACTTACGGAGGTGCTCAATGTTCCAAGGATTTGGGAGAGGTGTCCCATCCTCGGTAGCCAAGCGAACGCTCCCGGGACGGGATACTTTAATCACTCGGAAGGGTCCCTCCCAACTGGGGGAGAGTTTGTTTAACCCTTCTCTGGATTGTATTCTCCGTAGCACCAGGTCGCCTTCCTCGAGCTGTCGGTTGTGTACATGCCGCTGGTGATAGCGCCGAAGGGATTGGCAGTATCGGGCATTCCGAACAGCTGCCTGGCACCTTCCCTCCTCAAGGAGATCTAGGTCTTCACGCCGGAGCTGGTCCTGCATGGCTTCGTCGAAGGTCCGGACCCGGAGTGACCCCAAGGTAATTTCCGGAGGAAGGATTTCTTCAGCTCCATACACCAAGAAGAAGGGTGTCTCTCCAGTTGACCGGTTTGGAGATGTCCTGTTGGCCCATAAAGTAGGCGAAAGCTCTTCAATCCAGTTGGCTCCATGTTTTTTCAAACGCTCATAGGTGCACGTTTTGAGTCCTTTAAGGATTTCAGCATTTGCTCTCTCTGCTTGGCCATTGCTTGCTGGGTGAGCTACGGAGGCGTAGCAAACTTGAATGCCGAGGTCTTCGCAATATCCTTGAAATGCAGAGCTTGTGAATTGAGTCCCGTTATCAGTGATGATTTTGTTTGGGACTCCAAATCTGCATACAATGGACTGCAAAAAGTTGATAGCAGATTGCTTGTTGATTGTCACAACTGGAGTTGCTTCCGGCCACTTGGTGAACTTGTCAATGGCGACGTACAGGAACTTGTAACCTCCGACGGCTCTTGGGAAAGGTCCCAAGATGTCCATCCCCCACACAGTGAAGGGCCATGTAGGAGGTATCATTTGTAGGGGCTGAGCCGGTGTGTGAATTTTCTTTGCATGAAATTGGCATGCTTCGCATTTCTTCACCAGCTCAGTTGCATCCTGGAGTGTTGAAGGCCAGTGGAAGCCATGCCGAAAGGCTTTACCAACCAGCGTGCGGGAAGACACGTGGTTCCCACACCCGCCTCCATGGATTTCTGCGAGGAGCTCGCAACCTTCTTCCCTTGTGATGCATCGCATTAGGATGCCATTGGCACCGCGCCGGTAGAGATCCCCTTCTACCAACGTGTATCTTTTAGCCAATCTGACTATCCGGTCAGCGGATACATCATCGTCAAGAAGGATGTTGTCTTTCAAGTAGTTCCGAATCTCCGAGATCCATGCATTGGAACTAACTTGAGCATTTGAGTCTTGCGTGCTGGGTTGCTCGGAGCTTCCGGCAGCACCTACGACTCTTGATGGCTGCCATGGTAACAGGGCCATCGGGACCGTCATCTTCGGGATGCTGATCTCGCCCCCTTCGCTCAGTTCGGCAGGCTGAGCTGTGGGTTTTGACAACCTCTAGACAAAAGTTCCGTCAGGAGCCGGAGCTTCGGTTGACGCTTTCATCGAGAGTTCGTCGGCTTCAGCATTGTGGGCACGCTGAACATGGTGGAGATCTAGGACTTCGAAGTCCTTCTGAAGTCTCTGGACTTCAAGGAGGTAAGCAGCTAGCTGGAGATTGTTGCAGGAGCATTCACCCTTCACTTGCTTAATGATGAGCTATGAATCTCCCTTGACCAGCAGTTGCTTGACACCGTATGACAATGCCACCTTTAGTCCGTAGATGAGTGCTTCGTACTCCGCCATGTTGTTGGTCGCCTTGAAGCCAAGGTGTACCATGTATTTCACCTTCTCCCCGGTTGGCGCGAGGAGAAGGACTCCAGCTCCGGCCCCCTGCTTTTGCATGGAGCCGTCGAAGTAGAGGGTCCAATGAGGCTCGGTGAAAACCGGAGCTTTGTGTTCTGGTTTCTGCTCACTGGGGCCCCCAGGGTTTGATGGAGAGGGAGTCCATTCTGCCACGAAGTCTGCCAATGCTTGACTCTTGACTGCTTGCCTTGAAAGGAATTCGAGATCGAATTCAACCAATTTCGCTGCCCACTTTGCAATATTCCCAGTTGAATTGGGATTATGCAAGATTGCTCGAAGTGGGTAAGAGGTCACCACTGAGATTTTATGAGCTTGGAAATAATGGCGAAGCTTCCTGGAGGCAATAAGAACTGTATAGAGCAGCTTATGCACCTCTAAGTATCGAGTCTTGGCATCATGTAGTACTTCACTGATGAAGTACACTGGGCGCTGAATGGTCCGGACCCTTCCGGAGGGGCCCGGAGCTTCCTCTTCACTGACCCGGACCCTCTCGCAGGGATCCGGATTTTCTTCGGGGACCTCCGGGTTCTGGCTGGAGGAACCCGGAGCTTCTTCAGAAGTGACCTGGATCCTCCCGGAGGGGTCTGGGTCTTCTGAAGTGGTTTCTTGTGGATTCGAATCTGGGAGCTGGGACCCAGACTCGCTTTCAGGAACCTCCGGACCCTCCCGAAGGAGTCTGGATTCCTGAGTATGGGGTAGCTCTGGTCTCTCTGCAACCAGAACCATACTGACGACTTCGTCAGTAGCTGAAATGTAAAGCAACAAAGGCTCACCAGAGTTCGGAGCTACCAGAGTTGGTAGGGTGGTGAGGAACTATTTTAGCTCCTGGAACACCTTTTCTGCTTCTTCAGACCATTGGAATAGTCCAAACTTCCTCAATAACTTGAAGAAGGGAAGTGCCCGTTCCGCCAATCTTGAAATGAACCGGCTGAGGGCTGCTAGACATTCAGTTAGCTTTTGGACATCTTTGATGTAGGCTGGTGGCCGCATGTCTTCAATGGCCTTGATCTTTGCCGGATTAGCTTCTATGCCCCAGTGACTTACCAGGAAACCAAGAAGTTTTCCGGAGCTAACCCCAAAGACACACTTGTCTGGGTTTAGCTTTGTGCGGGTGGCCCGTAGCTTATCAAAAACAGCTTGTAAGGTGTCAAGAAGTGACTCCTTGTTCTTGACCTTGACCACGATGTCATCCACGTACACTTCCACTATGTCTCTAATGAGGTCTTCAAAGGTTTTGTACATAGCTCGTACAAAGGTTGAAGCTGCATTCTTGAGACCAAAAGGCATGGCTGTATAACAGTACAATCCATCTACTGTGATGAAAGAGGTATGCTCTTCATCCTCCCTAGACATTCTGATTTGATGATACCCAAAATATGCGTCTAGGAAACACAGTAATTCGCACCTGGAGGTGGAATCCACTATCTGATCTATTCTAGGTAGTGGGAATGAAGCTTTTGGACATGCCTTATTCAGTGTTGTGTAGTCGATACACATCCGAAGCATTCCGCCGGCCTTGGGCACAACGACTGGGTTTGCCAGCCATTTTGGATGGAAGACTTCTCGGATGAATCCAGCTTCGAGCAACTTCTTCACTTCTTGTCGAATGAAGTTCCGCCGCTCTACAGATTGCTTTCGAGGCTTCTAGTGCACAGGCCGGGCGTCAGGGTAGATCTTCAGATTGTGCTCAATCACTTCCCTGGGGATCCCAGGCATTTGTGACGGTTGCGAGGCGAACACATCGACATTAGCCCAGAGGAAAGTGATGAGCGCGAGTTCCTATTTGTCGTTCAGTCCCCCTGATATACGGGTGGTCTGAGCGACATCAGAACCAATTTGGACGACTTTGACGGGGATGTCGGTGTCGCCGCTTGGTTGCACACGAGGTGCAGATGTCGAGCCTCGTTGACGAATGCTCGGAGGTTTTGGAGCTTGCTCCTGCCTGGAGTCCTCCTCTTGCACCGTGGTAAGTGCATGGAGTTCTTCCAGAGCAGTTACTCCGGCAGTACGATCTCCATGGATCCGGAGAACGCCTACTGGTGTTGGCATTTTTAACACCAGATAGCCATAATGAGCAGCTGCCATGAATTTGTACAGGGCAGGCCTACCCAAGATGGCGTTGAAGGGTAAGTTGATCTGAGCGACGTCAAAGACCAACTTCTCGGTGCGATACTTCTCCCGTGTCCCGAAGGTAACGGGGAGAGTAATAGCTCCGAGTGGGGTAATGGCCCCCGGACCTACTCCGGAGAAAGGTCGGGAGGGGTGGAGATCCTAAGGTCGGAGCTGAAGCTTGGTGAAAGCTTCGAAGCTTATGAGGTTAAGCCCCGAACCTCCGTCTACCATGACATGGTAGAGCTGGATGTTATTGATGGTAGGAGATACCATCAAAGGCAGCTGACCCGCCCCAACCATGCTTCGAGGGCAGTCCGAAGCATAAAAAGTGATGGCTGTGTCCATCCACTTTCGATGAGGCTCCGGTCTGGCTGTAGGGGCTACAGCAGCCATGTCCCGACGCATAGTCTTGATGACGCGGTGGGAGGTGATGTCCCATGATCCACCAAAGATGGTGTTCATGGTCTTCCGACGCTCGTTGTCAGAGACGTCGGAATCGTTGTCGACGGAGGTGTAAACGGCCTTCAGGACCTTTTTGGGATCCTAAAAACCTAACTCCTCTTCAACCGATGCTTCATCAACTTTTTGTTTTCCTTCCCTCTATCGGAAAGGAGTTTCTTCCCGGCGCTTGTTGTAGTGCTCGGCAAGGTTTTGGACCTCCCGGCAGTCTTCCAAACTGTGGCTGCCCGTTTTGTGAATTGGGCACCACACCTTGGGTTTGCCACCTTCTTCAGAAGACGATCGAGGTCCCTTCTCGGGGCGTGGCCCCCGGCCACCCGGAGCTGCAGCAGCTGCAACATTGGATGTACTGGCTGACGGCTTCTTCTTGTCGTTGGTCTTCTTCTTCTTTTTGCCACTCCCGGAGGTAGTGGCTTCTCCTTTGGAGGATTTCTTGTGATCCTCCGGAGTTGGTTTGGAGTGCATCTCACGGCCCTCCGCAGCTCTAGCACATTTGTCGGCCAAACTGAAGAGTTCCGTGACACTAGTGATCTCTTTGATCGCCAGTTTCTCCAGCATCTTCTTATCTCATACACCTTGTCTGAATGCCACAATGACAGAGGCGCTAGATATAGAAGGGATAGTGTTTCGTACCTGAGAGAACCTCTGGATGAATGATCGCAGGGATTCCCCTCCTTTTTGCACGACTGCAAAAAGGTCCAGTTCAGTGCCTGGTCGGGTGTATGAACTCCCGAAGTTGGCGTTGAACTGCTGGCACAACTCCTCCCAACTGTTGATGGAGTTGGGTGGAAGGCTCATAAACCAGGACCTGACGGTCCCAGACAAAGCCACTGGGAAATAGTTGGCCATCACGGCCTCATGTCCTCTAGCTGCCAAGATAGCAGTGGAGTAGATATGAAGAAATTCAACAGGATTGGCGGTCCCATCGAACTTCTCCGGCAGTTGAGGCCGGAACTTCTGTGGCCACCTGACCATACGCAGATGCATGGCCAGGGCTGAACAGCCTTCTCCCACTCCTTCAGGAGCAAGAACGTCCTGAGCTTCTCGTCTTTCACGAGCACGCTCAATATGGACTCGACCGTCCTGTTGGCGATATCGATGATCAAGCTCCGCCCTGAGGTCATGAGTTGAAAGCCTGGATACCGTGTGGGTGCGTCGTGCCCCGGAGGGCAATGACGTCACCTGCTGTGACGCAGTACATCTCCTGTTGTTGGAAACATGCGGACCATGTCTGCCAGACAATGTCCGCCACTGTGACGGGGCCCGTCCTGAAGGAGGAGGACCCTGGTTGCTGATGCGATCGGCTGCTACTACAACCAAATGTTCCACATCAGCTCTCCACTGCTCCAGTGCATCCTGTGATGCATCCGGAGGTGGTGGGCGTTGGAGAAGAGCACGCGCTGCATGGAGCGCGTGTTCCAAGTTTTCTTGATTTCCCGACGCAGTGACTGACGCCGGTGCACCATCGCATTGTCCAACTTGATTTGCTGGTGGAGGCGGCGGTGGTGGCAGTGTGACTCCTGCTGGTGCTGAAGCCCCTGCTGGTGGCTGCATATTGGAGGGATTGCCTCCAGCAGCTTGAGCAGCAGGATGACCGTTGGATGATCCAGCAGCTGAGTTCACCATTCTCAAAATCTCAGGCGCCCCTTCCTGGCACGCCAACTGTCGGTGGTTTGGATCTGGCAGATCTCCCGACACTACTAAAGTGTTAGAGGAGTTTGATGTTCGGTGTGGGCACGCGGAGATTCAAGAAGGTGATTTGTCAATAGCACAGGAGACACGAAGATTTACGTGGTTCGGGCCGCCTGAGTGTAACACCCTACTCCACGGATGTGTTGGTGTTGTATTCACTATATGAGCTTGTGTAGAACGTATTTCAACCCCCCATCAACTGTCGTCGGCCTGTCCTTTTATAGTACAAGGGCAGGCCGTTACAAGTTAGCCTGGCCCGACATGTGGCCCCGGCGGTTACTAGTATTGATACTCATTCAACACGTTTAATTGTCCTTAATGACTGGGTAATGGGCTTTGACAGCACCGTTACTAGTAATTAAGGTCATCCGATCGTGTGTCATTAATATGGTATTAATGACACTTAATTGGGTCTTGAAGTCCTTGATTCCCCTTTGAAGATCTGGAGCCGTTGTGGAGTCTTCCGGAGGTTAGAGGCTGAAGATCCAACGGTTCAACACGTGGCAGCTCTGGAGCATACTGTGGGAAACAGGTAGCTCTGGAGCTACCTAACACGTGTCAGGTCCGGAGCTTCTCTCGGTCTGGGGTTAAGTCCGGAGGTGCCATTTCGGTACATAGCCCGGAGCTTCCCCCTTGTGGGCGGTAGCTCCGGTTTGATAGTACACGTGGCGACCCTGGGATTAACCATGTTGGAGAAGCGGGTCCGGTTATATCTGACATGTGGTCCTCCGAAGGTCTTCAAATCAAGTAGATGACTTTCCTTTGAGATCTTTGTAACCTCAAGGGGTGTACGGTTCTAGGGTACCGACAAATTTCTAACTCAAGTTTATCAAGTGTGGAGGTGTGCGCACTTCTTAATGAGGACAATTGTTCATATATTAAATCACATGAGGAACATGCATCATCACTAGGAATCAAAGTTTTTAAACGGTTGATTTCAGATTCTAGTGATTCAATTTTAGCAGCACTATCCCTAAGCTTTTTGTCCTTTTTCTTAACAATAATAGTGGCACGTGAAATAGCATCACACATTTCTTCGCAAGTAGGACATACCTCTTCATTGTCGCTGTTGTGTTCTGCCTCCTCCATACTTGATCTTGACTTGCTCGCCATGAAGCACAAGTTTGCCAAATCATCTTCATCTTCATCACTTCCAATGTCCACGTCACTTGAACTGAACTCTTGAAGCGCGGTGATGAAACTGTTGATCATCTTGCGTCCTGTGGTACCTTTCTTCTTCTTGTTGAAATTTCCAGAGGAGGTCCGAACCTTGCTTTGTTTTTCTTCCCGGGTGGTCGGACCTGAAAGGTTAGGACATTCTATACAAAAGTGTCCTGTTTTACCACATTCAAAATAGCGTTGAGGTCCGGAGCTTCCTCTCCTTCTAGTTCTCACATTTTGCAAGCTTTTGAGAATCTAGTAGAGATGAGTGCCAACTCCTCTTCTGGAAATTCTTCGATCTGCTCCACGGTTAGTGAGGACAACAAAGCAAGAGTATTGCAAGATGATGATTGGCCGGAGCTAGACATATCACGTTGTGAAACAAATGCAATAGACTTATTGGGGTTCTTACGTGAGATTATGTCAATTTCATGAGTTTTTAACTTGGAATATAGCACATTTAAAGTAAGTGAACTCATGACAGTAGATTCACGAATAGATGTGACTTTCATCTCCCAAATTTACATATCTAATGCACTTAGCAATTGCCTAGCATTTTCAGCATCTGAAAAATTAACATTGACACTACGCAAGTTGCTGAGAATCTTATTAAATCGAGCAAAAAGGTCATCAGTAGACTCACCAGGTTGCATCTCGAAGCGCATGTATTCTTTCTTGAACATGTCTTGCCTTACCTCTTTGATTGTGTTAGATCCTTCGTGGTAGTCACAAAGTGCTTTCCACACATCATATCCAGATCGGAGGTGTGCAACACGGTCAAAGTCGCTTTGTGTTAATCCTTGTATGATCAAGTTCCAAGCCTTGTTGTTGTTGTCGACATCTCTCAGATTTGTAGCTGTAACTTGATCGTTTGATGGCACTTCGTAAGGCTTGTATACCTTCTCCCATATTGCAAAGCCTTGTGCCTGGATGAAAGCCTCCATGCGTGCCTTCCAAACCTGAAAATCAATACCAGTGAACACACAAGGTTTGGCAGAGTACTTCTCCACGATTATTAGTCAAAAACACGCGCAAATCACAAAGATTAGAGCACCGTGGCTCTGATACCAATTGTAGTATCGAAGAGCACGTGAAAAGCTACCAGAGGGGGGTGAATGGTAGATTTAAAAATCTTACGCAGCGGAAACAATTAAACCCCAAACCCTTTCGGCAGAAAAACTATCTCTTAAAGAAATCATGTGTGAGACTAATCTAAATGTGTTTCACCGTGAAAAAAGTGATGGATATAAGAGAGAATCAAGTCACGAAGACAACACAAAAGTAATCACTCAAATCCGTCGAGAAAAACTCAAGTTATGATCGAAAGATCAAACAATGGTCAATCTGTCCTACCTGAGAAAAAACAGTTCTGGAATGATGCAAAGAAACTCGTGTACATCATAGACCACAAATCCAATGACCTTGAAATTTTTATTTATGATAGATAATCAAGTTGTGAATACAACCCAAAAAGAATCACGTCAATTGGATCTGTAAAACTCGAGTTATGATAAAACCACCGACAAAAGGTAGTGCTGTCCAGAAACTCGACGAGTAAAACTTGTCTGGAACAAGTCGGACGAACAAGGCACAAAAGTTCCTTCAAACTACGAATTTTATTCAATAGAACACAAGAGGAACAGCCCCAAAGTCGTCCACCACGAGCTATGGGCTCCCTTGCTTATATAACCAGCCCTTAGGCCAACCCAATATCAACTAGGACTCTAATCCTACTCAGATCACAAATCGTAACTTTCCATAACTGCTCAAGATTCTTCTATACGTAGATAGAAGCAATCTTAAGACTTCAAAACCCCTTAGGAACGTATTCCACATTCCTAAACAACTCAAATTTGTGACCCACATGAAATCCTATCATAACCTACTCAAATCTTTCCATATTTGAGTCAAACCCGACTCAGCCGCAGCCTGAGTCCATAACCTAGTCAGTTGGACCTTTCCGACCAATTCTTTACATCCACATCTCTTCATCACGTCTCGGAACCATGTAGCCATGTCCATGCACTCCTTGCACACGTGCAAACATCTTCCAATGACGTCCACGATACCTTCATATGCATTGTTCTTGATTCAATCATCCTGCGCGACCTCCTGATCAGCTCAACCACATTTCCTTCCGAACCTCATCTCCTCTCTGAGACTAGTCCAATGGATCCCGTCACCAGCCATGTCTTGAACTCAAGCAACACCTGCACATGAATAAACAACCAATCCATACGAGCCCAAGTCCTCGACTTGACTCAAGTTAGTTCCGAACACAACACCCTACGTGAGAACCTCACATAAGCATGTTGCAAAACCATAGTAACACGATATCATCCATATCATCCAAAACGCACCAAAAACTTAGCAAATGAATACTAATCAATCTTTCCAACAATGTAAAGCAAGTACGAAACATTGCAAATGAAAAGCAGAAGCACTGCGGTCAAGTTCCGGACCTTGCCAGAGCAACCCGGACCTTGAGCCGGAGCTAACAAAAGCTAGTAGAACCTAGCGCCGGAGCTTACCAAAACTAGTACAATGAAGCACCTGCCGGAGCTTACCAAAACTAGTAGATCCTAGCACCGGAGCTTACCAAAAACTAGTCACAACTAGTCAACCCAAAACCGGAGCTAGACAGAGTACGTCGGAGTTTAGCAAAAGCATGCCGGAGCTGTCAAATATATATCGGAGCTATCAAAGACATGCCGGAGCTAAAGATAAAGCTCACCGGAGCTAACCAAAGCTAGTCAGACCTTACCAAGAAATCGGACCTAGCTTTGAACATAGCCGGAGCTACCCAAAACAAGCCGGACCTTCCGTCGGACCTTGCTGTAGCTCAGAGCTAGAGTCGGACCTTGATAAAAAGGTGTTTTGGTGATATTTAAAACTTTTATCATCAAAGCAAGTGTATTCACTACAAGCCAATGTATTCAGCACACATAGGTCTTACAATCTTATATTCTCAACCCTCATTTTTATTTCTTTAATTTTTTCACAAAAAGAAAATTGTTGGGTTTTGAAAAAAGAAATTTTTATTTGGAAAACAATTTTTTCTGAGCTGCAAAAGTGGTATTTCACCAACGTGTTGATTCCATAGCCGTTGGGGAGCCACCTGCCAAAAGGGAGAACAGGGGGCCCACTTGTCATGTCGGCTAACCCCCCTGTTCGGCCGACTAGGGGAAATAGCCAATTTGGCTCTCTCTCCTCCAACGACTACATTTGTGTGGGGACCAGGGTCCTGACATCCAAGGATCTCATCAGGTGGTGTCGTGCGATACGACACCCAACAACATGCATGAAAAGAATGAGAATAAAACCCAACACAAGTCTTTTATTTATAAACACAGCAGAAGTTTTACATATATATCGTAGAAAATAAGTCTATATATTATATTATGCTCTCAGCACTAGTTATGCATGAGTAAAGCTGTCCATGCCCTTGGACGCTTTACACTAGCAGCACTCACAAATATCGATGGCATGCTGGGCTTCCACTCAGTCGTGAACCCTAAAGGGGTAAGGCATCGTCGTCAAGCCCGTCATCAAACGTATATCCTGCAAAAATTCGTTAACTGCAAACGCGAGCATAAAACTCAGCAAGACTGACCCATCTCACCTAAACATGCGACTCTATATGCAAGTTAACCAACTAAACATAGGTAGGATATTGCATAAACAAACTCGCCTACAAATGGATACTTAACTTTCAAGTTATTAGCAGCAATTTAATGGTTCAAAAAGATAACTTTAATGAGCATCTACTGCAGCACATAAGGTTACCAGGCAAATAAATCACCAAGATCATATATCATATTCGCATGGCATTCCAGTTATTTACTACATCACGACACCGATGGACAAGTGGTACTCAAATAACCGTGAGGGACGGTGATTGCAATCAGTAGACACCCGGTTACACGACACGCACACCCGTGTGGGAGACACATACGTGCTCTCCTCCCCGCATCATACGTGGCCACCTTTCACCCAAAACCCCAATGCCGACAAACCTCTTCATCGCAAGCAAAATGTCCCCTACACGGACATGTCAAAATTGCCCGCTAGAAGATTTACACCTTTGGGCGTTCACATCTCTATTCAAGGACAACAGAGGAGTTTCCACACTACAGTCTGGAGTTACATCAGTTTGTATGTATCACCATGGCTGAAACAGAAGATGAGGAACCAAGTCTGTATGTGATTCCATATGGGGCTCTCAATAATCTTTCTCTCATTCCCACCATCCGAGAGGAAATTATTGAAACCCAAAAGAAGGACAAGGGCATGTCACACATACGAGAAAGAGTGGACAGCAGGGAAGTAAAATGTTACCGGAAAGAAGATCACGGTACATTATGGTTCAAGGAACGTATAGTTGTACCCCGAGATGTTAAGCTCCGGAAGAAAATATTGGATGAAGCTCACATGTCACAATTTTCTATTCATCCGGGCAGCAATAAAATGTATCAAGATTTAAAGACCAAGTTTTGGTGGACACGGAGTACGTATTCGAGTGTGCACGTGTCGACGAGTGAAGGCCGATCATATGAAGAAGGCGGGACAGCTACAACCGCTGAATATTCCGGCATGGAAATGGGAGGATGTGAGTATGGATTTCATAGTCGGATTGCCACTCACATTCCGAAAGCATGATTCGATTTGGGTGATAGTCGATCGACTAACCAAATCAGCACACTTCATTCTGGTAAATGTCGGATTCAATGCCAAGAAATATGCGGAGTTGTACATATCAAGAATCTTGTGCCTACACGGCATTCCTCGCACGATTATTTCAGATCGAGGCTCGCTGTTCGTTGCTCGTTTCTGGGAGCAACTGCACGCCTCGCTGGGTACTAAACTGATTAGAAGATCCGCATATCACCCCAGACCGATGGACAAGCTAAGAGGGTGAACCAGGTCCTTGAAGACATGTTGCGTGCATGTGCGATCCACCACGGTAAAAATTGGGACGATCATTTGCCGTTGGCGGAATTCTCGTACAACAACGGTTATCAAGCGAGTATCAAGATGGCACCATATGAAGTTCTTTATGGCCGGAAATGTCGCACCCCATTGAATTGGTGCGAGTCCGGCGAAAGAGTGACATTCGGGATTGACCTAGTCAACGAAGCCGAGGAACAAGTTAGGATCATTCAAGCAAATCTAAGAGTGGATCAATCTTGACAGAAGAATTATGCGGACAAGCGGCGTCGACCACTGCACTTTGATGTCGGGGATCATGTGTACCTCCGCGTGTCACCGATGAAAGGAATTCACCGGTTCGGAGTAAAAGGAAAGCTAGCTCCCCGATTTATTGGCCCGTTTGCTATCACGGAGAAGTGCGGACCTGTGGCTTATCGATTGGAATTACCAGCATCTCTCGTTGGTATACTCGACATTTTCCACGTATCTCAGCTCCGGAAATGTCTCAAGTTCACAGCTGCAGTCCACACTGACGAAATCGGCGAATTGCAACCGGATTTGACGTACTCCGAACATCCGGTTCAGATTCTCGACAAGAAGACTCGAACAACGCGAAACCGCACGCGAAACCATACTGTTGAAGAAGCGACATGGGAATCCAAAGAATATCTCCGCTCCAACTATCCGGATTTCTTATCATCTCACATCCGGTAATTTCTCTCCTACTTTCGTCTCTTCATTGTAATCTCAGGACGAGATTCTTTTAAGGGGGGAGGAATGTAAAAGCCCAAATTCCCAAAAATACAAAGTTCAGTTAGGACAAAAATTTTTGAATGACAAAAAGCATTAAAAAGGAATTGAGAAAACAAATTAATTCAAACTCCAAATGAGGAAATTCAAAAAAAATAAACTTAGCTACTGTTTAAATAAAGTTAACATGAAGATTTGAGTTGACCAATGGATTCTAAATATTCCAAATAGCATCCCTTCAAAGTTTCATAATTGTTGAAGCAAGTTTGCTATTTAATTCAATAGCTTCATTGAATTCAACTCAAATTCAACTTCATATTTGAAATTAAATTAAACTTTGTCAAATCAACTATGGGAATTCAAAATCAAATTCTATATGATTAATACAGCCATACCACAAATATATAGCAAATTTTGGAATGAATTAGGTGGCAGAATTGATGGGGCAAGGATAAAGATAAGGTGGGACCCACTTGTCATCCAAAGCAAAGTGCTGTTTTGGCTCTCCAAGTGACACCACATTGCATGCAGAGTCCAGGCAGCTGATTGCACTATTGTGGCCGACTCTAGCTGCCTCCAGCTCGCACTGGCCTCCTACTTATGCCCCCTCCATGCCCCTGGCTTTCTCTTTCTTCACCTTGAAGTCTCCAGCACCATTTTCACTTCTCTCCCGGTTCCTCATCTGTCCAGCCGATTTGCAGCGAAGGTACTCCGTATTAAGAACTTTTCTTTGCCTCTCCTCACTCTCCAGCCTCTTTCACAGCCTTGTGATCAAGTTCTTGCACAGCTAGGCCATCCCCGAAGCTGTTAACTTTGAAACCGAGGTCGCTGGAAATCTCCCCTGTTTTGCCGCACCTCTGCTCATCGTCGAACCGACGATACGCCCATCATCTCGCCTCGGTCCTAGAAGGAAAAAGGTTCGCCTACTCATGTTCTAGCTGCTCGTAAAGTTTCAGCCCATGTCATGCCTCCTAGCCCCCGTATTTCCATTTCTTCCGACGATCTTCGAGTATGAGTATAGTCTGTTCACATGCGAAATTCTTTTTGCACGCTTGATTATCCCTTCTGCACATGTGCTATGTTGTTCTATATGGCAAGGCGCATCACCTCAAAGAAAATCCAACGAGTTTCATCGAGTATTCACGCCAGAATACAATTTTTCCCCAACCGCCGGTCTGTCCTTCCTCGGTCCATCGGCGCTACAATTCTCCAAGCCATTTCTCTCCTTCCTATGGCCAGAATCTTATTCCCCATGCTTCCATGAATCCTCCCAAGGTCTTCCCGATCAGTTTCACCCACTTTAGGGCTCGGCCGACATGGCCAAAACCCAATCCCCGCCGCCGCCGTCGCGCAAGCCTTTCCGGCCATCGCCGGCGTGCGCTGACCCCACCGGCATGCTCAGCACCTCGAAATAGGGTTAGGCGGCGAGTTTGGCGAGGAGACGTGCCATTGATGGACAGGCGGCAAGAGCTCCGGCGAGGCACCGCCGTGGTCGCGCGCCTGGCGGAAGGTAGACGACGACCCTGTGGGGCCCCGTCGTCAGTGGAAGCGCAGCGCGCGCCCGGATCAGGTGCGGCTCGGGGATCTTTTGTGACCATGCGATTAACCCAGTAACCCTCCGTGTTGCCACCCAGCGATTGGTCCATTTTAAACCTGTGGACCCCCCCTGGATTATTCAAACAATTCCCGTTTGAAATTTATTCCAGATTTTGCCCCAACTTGGAAAATATATAACTCCTAGGATACTTGTCCAACAATTCCCAAATAAATTTTGTTAGAACCAATATGAAGAGTACTTTCCATTGGTGCACTTGGATTTGTATGAAAGTCCATATGAATTTCTCCATAATTCAAATAAGCAAAATTCTTATAGAATTAATTCCTATAGTTCTGCTCTTTGGAAAAATACCAAATTTTTCCAGAACCTTCATTTGAATATCCTTGGACTCAAGTAAAAATTCCAGGGTCATTAGACTTCATTTACATGGTCTGGTCACCTGTGTATTCTCTATGCACATAAAAATTCTCAAATTCATTTAGAATTTGTACAGAAACTTGTGCCAACTTATAAATTGAATATCTGTCAGTATAAAGCTTCAAAATTGGTTAAACCAATTTTGTTGGTTTGCTCTTTATCCACACTAACCAGAACTACAACCCAATCGTCCTGAAAATCCCTAGATTTTCCTGTAGAGCCGTTTAAAGAAAAATCATGTTTGTTTTTTATCTGATAATTCACTTCATAGAAAACTATGAAATTTTTCCAAAATGTTCTTTAGTAAGCTTATGAATTCCTGTAAAATTTACAGATTCATTGGACTTTATTAACCTAGTTCAATCTGAAGATTTTCCTAACTGGTCACATAATGCACAAAACAACAGAAACAATTCAGTAAAATATCCCCACTTGTAAATTCAGTATCTCACAATATAATGCTTAGAAATTTATGAAACAAATTTCCCTAGAACCAGTCAGAATCCCTCTGTATGATACAATCACTGGTAGCCATGATAGACCTCCAGAATTACAACCAAAATTCAGAGAATGCTTTTACTTGTTGGAATTTTATAGACAACAAGCTTCCTTAAACATCTCCAATTTTTGGTCCAGATCTTCCCCATAGTACCTAATGTCCCCTGTAAAATTTCCAAAACCATTAAGCTGAAATTCATATACTTAATTGTCTTTCCTTTGGACTATAATATAATACCGGTATTGATTAACTTGCATAATTCTTTGCATATCGATTAGTTGCCGGGCTCAAGAGGATCACAAAGCTACTTGAAGTCATCCCTCTGGAGATTAACTTTGACACCGTCTTGCAACCAGGCAAGCCCCGGTTTGCATTTAAGCGCTATTACAAAATTTTGATTTGTATCACCTATGTCTAGGATGAGTATTGTGCATTAGGGCTAAGGTGATTGAAAATCCACTTGCATGACCAGATAAACCCATGGAGTATTTGGACAGTTGTCAAGTCATCGTGTATACTATGCTATGCTAAATGTTGTATAGGATTTGGTAGAAGTCGAGTAGTCGGAATCTACTCGCATGACTAGGACTTTTTCACACGGGATTGGTTCAAAGAGAATGAAGTAGTAATCTGAAAATGAGACCGGGCAGGGGTGTAGGATGCAGCAAGACGTGGTCTTGGGTGCGTAGTCCTGCCTGTGTCGGTTAAGGACCGATCCGTATGCTACCCTGCTGAGCAAGTTTGAACTGTACCGGAGTCATACTAGATATATGGGATCTAGGAAACCGGTGTACCTTGGGAAGCTTTTGTTGAGAATTTTTTGATCGCCTCAGGCTTTCGGCCACAACACAGTAGATGGAAACTCGCTCACGACATCTTCACAGTGGAAGGGTGCACCGTGAGTGGGGATACTGTCCTAGACGATTGAATCGATTCAACTTGGGTGGAACTTGAGGAAGGTGGCTGCGTACGACGTCTGTGGAGTGCACCGATGTGACTTCCAGTACATGCGTACGTGTCGTGTTTTCCGGGTATCTTTGATTCGAATCACCATCCCTCGCGGTTATGAGTATCACTTGTTCACTGAGTTGTGACGTAGATAAATACTTGCACTTGAGATGAGAATTAATTGCTGCTGTTATGAACATTATATTATTTAGTGCTATGTTGTATGTATTAGTATAGTGCTCACTAAATTTAATTTCCTCCGTGGGCATGCAGCATCATGATGAAGCGTTTCTTGTTTGATTGTGGAGTTACAATGTTGCCCCGCACAAGGTTTAAGCTGCTGCTATAAATCTGAAAAATAAGGACCCACAATTAGACGAGTCCATTATGCAAATCTGTCATCCTATGTTATATCTTTACCCTCATGTAGAGTTTCATGTTTAGGTGAGACGGTTAAGTCTTGCTGAGTCTTTGTGCTCACGGTTGCTATATAAGTTGTTTTGCAGGTACTAACCTCTATGCTTATGATTATGGTTGTCCGATGAGACTCGGGACTCTCCGAGTAATATACTCATGTGGGAACCATGCCGCTGCCGTTTGGTTTTCGTGGCTAGTGAGGAGCATCCGTGGGCTGGACAACTTCTCTTTTGCTTATTAGACTGGAGTATGAGAGTTGTAATCTTATCTTCCGCTGTAGTTTATTTTTATAAACTATTTGTAAGCTGAATATCTTTGTAAATTTCAGCAAATGATTTATGTAATAGGCGTTCCTTTACATGTGTGCTGTTGGGTGTCGCATCGCACGACACCACCCAATGCGATTCCTGAAAAGTGTGGACTCCGGTCACCACATAATTAAGTGTGGAAACCGAATTGAATGGAAAACCTAGCTAGTTCATAAGCCTCGGCCGAGAGTAAAACTTGAATAGTTTGCGGCAGTCGGAAACTGCGCACGGGAGCGACCGTAGAATGGGAGGGAGGAAGAAAAGATCAACCGTAGAATGGATAAGGAGGAGCAGGAGAGCGATATTTGTAGGGCTTAAGCAGCAAGCAGCTTGCTGACGCCCTGGGAACAATCAAACAGAGTCGGTCTGAAGGTTGTGAGGCTGTCAGGTGGGCCCCACAGGCTATCTCAAGCACCCCTCTGGTCTTTTAATTCACTGATGAAGATTGTGTTCAAAATTTCCCAAAATTGGAATGCCAGCTAATAAAAATGTGAGGATTCCAAATCTGCAATCATATTTCAAATTGGACAAGTTTTGTTTCAGATTCAAATCCAAATTTGAATTCAAATCCTTTTTCAATGATTCCATTGAAATAAATATTAAACCCGCTCCATAAATTACCCAATTTGAAATGTAATTTATTTTGAATATTTGAATCCAATTGGGTGATTCAAATACACCATAATGTGTAGCTTGAACATGGTCATTTGAATGTCATTAAAATTCAATGTTATGGTACATTGGAAATTAAATAGAAAAAATTGTTTTAACCTCAAACATAATTTTCACTATTGTTAACCACCTAGTTGAGGATCATTGTTGATGAAGTATACTCTCATGTTACAATTGAACATGAGTTTAGAGAAAAATTTTGAATCCCTACCATTTCACATGTAGGCATCAATTCATGTTAGAATTTATTTCTAATGTTTATAACGGATTCATATAACTAATGAGAAAAATGTTTACAAAGTTAGGGCGTTTACATTCCTCCTCCCTTAAAAGAATCTCGTCCCGAGATTACAAAAGAAAGACTAAGGAAGGAGATCTAGTGACCATATGCAGCTAACAAGTCCGGATAGCTCGATCTAAGAAAATCCTCTCTTTCCCAAGTCGCTTCATCAGAGGTATGGTCATTCCACAAGACTTTGTAGAAGTGCAAGGTGCGGTTTCTTGTGGTGCAAGTCTTCTCATCGATAATCCTGATCGAATGCTCAGAATAAGTGAGATCCGGCTGTAGAGCTTCTAGATCATCTATGCGGACATCAGCTGGGGACTTGAGACACTTCTGCAGCTGAGAGATGTGGAATACATTATGAACTCCTGAGAGAGATGCCGGTAACTCAAATCGATAGGCCCCAGGTCCACATTTTTCTATCACCGCGAATGGCCCAATGAAACGTGGAGCTAACTTCCCTTTTACTCCGAAATGATGAATCCATTTCATCGGAGATACCCGAAGGTAAACACGATCGCCGATATCTAAGTGAAGAGGTCGACGTCGTTTATCCGCATAACTCTTCTGTCGAGATTGAGCAGCCTTGAGATTGGCTTGGATCACTCGCACTCATTCTTCAGCTTCATTGACAAGATCTATGCCATATATCACTCTTTCACCTGACTCACACCAATTCAATGGTGTGCGGCACTTCCTGCTATAGAGAGCTTCATATGGCGCCATCTGGATACTAGCTTGATAGCTATTATTGTATGATAACTCCGCCAATGGTAAGTGATCATCCCAATTTTTACCATGGTGGATGGCACAAGCTCGTAGCATGTCCTCAAGGACTTGATTTACCCGCTCAGTCTGACCATTAGTCTGCGGATGATAAGGAGGGCTTCAAATCAATTTGCTACCCAATGATGCGTGGAGCTGCTCCCAAAATCGAGCAACAAAAAGGGCTCCACGATCTAAAACGATAGTGCGGGACACTCCATGTAAGCACATGATACTTGTGATATACAACTCTGCATACTTGGGAGCACGATAGTTGGTGTTGACACGGATGAAATGAGCTAACTTGGTCAATCGATCAACTATCACCCAAATGGAATCATGCTTGTAGAAAGTGAGAGGTAACCCTACAATGAAATTCATGCTAATGTCTTCCCACTTCCATGCCGGTATGTTCAAGGGTTGCAACTGTCCATCTTGCCTCAAATGGTCGGCTTTCACTCTGCGACATGTATCACATTCGGACATTCGGATACATACTTCGCTATCTCTCGTTTCATCCGGGACCACTACAATTTCTTCTTTAGGTCTTGGTACATCTTGTTTCTACCCGGATGAATAGAGTACTTGGATAGGTGAGCTTCATCCAAGATTTTCTTTTGAAGTTCCATGTCACGGGGTACGACTATACGGTCTTTAAACCAAATTTTACTGTGATCATCACATTGAAAGCATTTCTTCTTACCCTCCTTCATTCTTATTTGGATGTGAGACATCCCTATGTCTTTCTTCTGAGCTTCTACAATCTCTTCCCGGATGGTGGGAATGAGAGCAAGATTATAGAGCGAAACTTAGCTCGTCCTCTTTCATTGAATTGATGGATAAATGATTTACATGGGACTTGCGGCTCAGCGCATCTGCAACCACATTCGCCTTGCCAGGATGGTAGTGAATCTCAATCTCATAATCTTTGATCAACTCTAACCATCTTCGTTGTCGCATATTCAAATCTTTCTGGGTGAAGATGTACTTTAAAATCATGTGATTAGCGTAAAGATGCACTAGATTGCCCAATAGATAGTGCCTCCACATCTTCAGTGCGAGCACCACGGCAGCGAGCTCAAGATCATGAGTCGGATAATGTTGTTCATGATTCCGAAGTTGTCGGGACTCATACGCGATCACTCTTCTATCTTGCATGAGGACACAACCAAGACCAATGCTAGATGCATCACAATATACATCAAATGGTTTGGTTGTGTCTGGTTGAGCCAACACCGGTACTGTTGTGAGGTGTTTTACCAAGGCTTGAAATGCTTCTTCACATTCTTTAGTCCATACATACCTCATTCCCTTTTTCAGTAGTTCCGTCATTAGTTTAGCTATCTTGAGAAACTCGAAATGAACCTCCGATAATAGCCAGCCAAGCCAAGGAAACTGCGAACTTCATGTACGGACTTGGGAGGTTTCCACTTCAAGACTTGTAAAATTTTGTTTGGATCAACTGCAATACTAGCAGCCGAGATGATGTGGCCTAGAAATTGCACTTGGCTGATCCAAAACTCACACTTACTGAACTTCGCATACAGAGTTTGATCCCTTAACCGTTGCAACACAATATGCAAGTGTTTAGCATGATCTTCTTCGGATTTAGAATAATCCAAGATGTCGTCAATGAATACCACGACAAACTTGTCCAACTCCGGAATGAACATCAAATTCATGAGATACATGAAGTGAGCCGGTGCATTGGTCAACCCAAAAACATAACGAGATACTCATACAACCCATACCTCGTCGAGAACGCGGTTTTTGGAACATCCTTGGCTCGAATCTTAATATGATGATAACTTGAGCAAAGGTCCATCTTCGAGAATACCTTAGCACCCACTAGTTGATCGAATAAGATATCAATGCGTGATAGTGGATACTTGTTCTTGATAGTGACATCATTCAGTGGACGATAGTCCACACACAACCTCAAAGTCTCATCCTTCTTCTTAACAAACAACGCGAAACAACCCCAAGAGGATGAACTTGGGCGAATAAAACCCTTGCTCAATAAGTCATTCAGCTGCTCCTTCAATTCCGCTAGTTCCTTCGATGCCATCATATGCGGCTTCCTCGAGATTGGCATGGTTCCTGGCGCCAATTCAATCTTGAACTCGACGTCACGTTCTGGTGGCATGCCAGGAAGATCATCAGGAAACACGTCTAGATATTTACACACCACTGGGATATTCTCAAGCTTCTTGGCACTTGAGTGATGCACGGCTGAGACTCTTGGTGCAATATTCAAAAGATTCAAAATGTTGCAACCATGGAATTGAGAATTCAGTTGGACAGTCCGCGAGCTGATATGAAAGATAGCTCCATGATATGTCAACCATGACATCCCCAAGATGAGGTCAATCTGCTGACCTTCCAAAATGATGAGGTTCACCGGAAGATACTTCCACCCATGCACAGAGGTGCTCGAGAAACAACCTCATTAGCTCAAATATTGCCTCCAGGTGAACTGATACGGAATGGATGTGAGATAGTCACAATTGGCACTTGATATTTAAGCACAAACAACTTGCTCACAAAGTTATGAGTAGCTCCAGAGTCAAACAGAACGACTACTGGTTGATCATGTAAAGTAAACATGCCTGCTAAAACAGGATCTCCTTCTGGAATGTCCTCAATCGCAGCATAATTAACACTGGTAGACTTCGATGAAGCTTTCTTTTTATTTTTATGGCGTTGATCAGAATTCTTGAAAAAGGACAAATGGACACGGTCATGTTTCGTCTTGCGACGTCCCCATGCTAAATGCATCCTATGCTTTCCATTGAATTGGGGTGGACTGACAATCTGTGCATCTTGCAGAGATGGGGCTGCAAGAGTGAGATCATACTGCTATGGTGGAGGACCAGGATACACTTGCACGCTTTGCTGAGGTGCAGGTAAAGTCGCCACTAGATAGGAATGATATGGAATCTGGTGTGGTCGCTCACTCGACCACATCTCTCGATCGGACAGTAAGCAATACCCCGCCCCATCCTCTTGAGGAACATCACTAATAACCTCATGTGATGTTTTCCTCTTCCTCTTCTCCGCCCAATAGCGAAGAATTGCATCCTCCTGAAAAATAGCGACATCAACCAAGTCATTGTAGTTGCCGTTATTGAATAACACCAATTTAGCTCGAAGCTTAATGTTCAGCCCTCGAAAGAAGCAACCACACTTTAATGCCTCAGTATTCACATACTCAGGCGCATATTGAGCCAAACAATTGAATGACTTGGAGTATTCATAAGCACTCATATCTCCTTGCTTCAACTCCACAAACTCCTCCAACTTGGTTTTAATCATCCCATAAGATATGTGATGTGCACGAAAAGCATCACAGAACTCTGTCCAGGTCACACGATGACCATTAGGGAGAGTGGTGAGATATTCAGACCACCAAGCTCCTGCGGATCCGTGAAGTTGTTGAGCGGCAAATAAATCCTTCTAATATTCGTCACACTGGAGTAACACAAACTTGGCTTCAATCACCCGGAGCCAATGACCCGACTCCAATGGTTCCAAGGCTTCTGTGAAAACCGGTGGTTGAGTCGTCAAGAAATCCAGATATGTGACTCGAGGTTGATCAAGTAGTTGAGCCTCAGGTTGTACACTCCACTGTTCCAACGTATGCAGAGACTCAACCATCCTCAATAAGACTTATGCCAATCCGGTTGATGATGGCACTTGTGGTAGAGTTGAGTCATCTCCACCATGAGCAGAAATACCCGGTTCACCCTAAGAATGAGTGGGATCCATGCTGCAAGAGTGAGCATTACGGTTAAGATCCAAAGTTGCAATATCAACTGGAATCATGATAAAGACCGTAATATGCGTCACTTAACAATGCAGTAGGCCAAGTGTAAATAACGACTATACCATTGAACTAGACTCAAATAAGTGATACTGCTCACCAATTACTTAACATGGTGTTTCAACTTGATGTTAAACTATCATGTCGAATGATCACCTCTAGAAATGATGAGTGACACAAGAAGGTGAAACTAAAATGATTTGAGTCGATAACATCACACACTGGTATGCTGTCCAGTTTCTGGTCCATCAGATCAGTCTGTAGAAATGTAATTATTTATCACAGTTAAATGCAAAATTTAGTCTGGAGTTCAAGTACAAATTTGTAGTAAACTCAAAAAACTTTCCATAATTTATTCATTTGTCCCCATAGCAATTCTGGAATGGAAGATATAGAAGTTTGATTAACAGTTACAAGACAGTTCAAATCTGGAATATGAACTTCAGTTCTGTTCCAGCTGACCATCCTGTATAAACTCGAAATTTGCTTCCAGTAAATGGTAGGAATAGGATTTGAGTTGAATACAAAAGTTTTATAGAACTTCATAAACTTTCAAGATTGTACTTTAACACCTCCAGGTAAGCTCTGTATTAAAAGTATACAGGTTTGAAGTTGACTAAAATTTCCTGGAAATTTTGACAGAACCTCCACTGTGGTTATCGCCCACAATTTATACAGGTATATCAAAACAATATCTTGAGTTAATGACAAAATAAACATGGTACCACATCATGCTAACATTCCAGAGATAAATTGGTTCAGACTTACGAAGTTGTTATACAGGTCAAAGCGTACAAATTCCAAATTATGTACAAATGGTTTCTGGTTCTGGACAGCGTTTGCGACAAATGGAATTAGGAACTGCTAATGAAAGATTGAGTCCAGGAGTTGAATATAAAGTTGATAAAGGACTTCCTTGTATTTCTAAAAATGTATATATATGACTATGTCAAGTTTTATGATTAGGAGATATGACTGTCTAAAGTTGACAGATGAGCTGACTGGTTTTCTGCCAGCAGCTCTGCAGTGTACCCGTTTCAACCTGGAATTTGGATTGGTTCAGTGTCTAATTAGGAGACACTTCAATTTACAAAGTTGTAGTGATGCTTCTATCCTCTCCAGATATGTATCACAATAGGGAAGAAGATTTCTCTACAAGAAGTTATGGTGAAAATACAGAGACTGTGTAATTGGGTAAGACATTTGTAGTAGTTTTTGTGGAGTTCAGTTTACACCAAGATAGGATCATTTTCAGTCCTAATGACCAAAATAAACTTCGTAGTGGACTGGATGATATTTTCATCCATATAGCATAAGCCTATGTTTTCTGTAAACTAATCAAGGTTTGAACCTGGCAAAGTTGAGCAAACTTCTGCCAGAAATAAAGAACCTTGATTCTTCTCTAGTTATGATTGAAATTCACTTTGCAATGTCCAAAACCTACCAGCAACTGGTAGTCCGACTTTAAAACACAATGCATCCATTCTGTCGTGGGGGATGGTCAATGTATCAAATGTGATACGACGGTACTACGTGCCCCACGAATGAAAATTCTAACCGGTATATCCGGGTAAGTCTATAGGTGGCCCTAGATCGTTCACTCGCAAACGTGTTCTACACGGGTCGCTACCGTAGCTAGTGTACTGTAGAAGACAAACAATCCCCTTTCACTCCTTCACGCCTCATGGGCGGCACGGGGAAACACGAAAGGCAGTCACAATAATATATATGAAAGTAAATACATACGACTCTGGTGTCAGTCACCCTCGAGCGATGTCATGTCTCGAGGTACATGGCTGTACTACGTCTGTATAGCAAAGCCTCCCGTACGAACCGACTTATACACGCTCGGGCATATGTGTTTCGCATGCTCCCATAGAACATGAATAGTTCTAGACACGCATACTATCGGGTTATACACCACTCTACGGGGGCTCCCACTAATTTTGAAGCACGCTGGGGTACCGCGTGTCATATGTTCTCAGAAACATGGAGAGCATCAGAGACTCATATTGACTTTCCGTGCCAAGCCACAGAAACAATCACATACCACATCTCGTATGGAAGAGCTTACCGAGATTGATCCACTCTCGGTGGTGAACCTTACCTCTTACCTGATGTCGTAGCGTCGTTACAGAATATAATAACAAGTAGGTTAGTATTGCCACCTTTATATCTTATACTAATAATACTCCTTAGTAGGCACATAACTATTTCCTCACTCATATACTACTAAGTTTTTGAAAATATGCTCTTTTCAGGCACACTGTTCCCAACGATGCTATGATACCAGTCTGTGGGGACCGGTGTCAAGACATCCAAGGATATCATCGGGCGGTGTCATGCGATGCGACACCCAACAACATGCATGAAAAGAACAAGAATAAAACCCAACACAAGTCTTTTATTTATAAACACAGCAGAAGTTTTACAATATATATCGTAGGAAAGAAGTCTATATATTATACTACGCTCTCATCACTAGCTATGCATGAGTAAAGTTGTCCATGCCCTCAGACGCTTTACACTAGCAGCACTACAGATATCGGCGTCGTGCCGGGCTTTCACTCAGCCGTGAACCATAAAAGGGTAAGGCATCGTCGTCAAGCCCGTCATCAAACGTATATCCTGCAAAAATTCGTTAACTACACACGTGAGCATAAAGCTCAGCAAGACTGACCCGTCTCACCTAAACATGCAACTCTATATGCAAGGTAACCAACTAAACATAGGTAGAATATTGCATAAACAAACTCGCCTAAAAATGGATCCTTAGCTTTCAAGTTATTAGCAGCAATTTAATGGTTCAAAAAGATAACTTTAATGAGCATCTACTGCAGCACATAAGGTTACCAGGCAAATAAATTACCAATATCGTATATCATATTCTCATGGCATTCCAGTTATTTACTATGTCACGACAGCGACGGACAAGTGGTACTCAAATAACCGCGAGGGACGATGATTGCAATCAGTAGACACGCGGTTACATGACACGCACACCCGCGTGGGAGACACATACGTGCTATCATCCCCGCGTCATACGTGGCCACCTTTCACCCAAGACCCCAATGCCGACAAACCTCTTCATCTCGAGCAAAAGGTCCCCTACACGGACACGTTAAAGTTGCCCACTAGAAGATTTACACCTTTGTGCCTTCGCATCTCTATTCAAGGACAACAGAGGAGTTTTCACACTACAGTCTGGAGTTACATCAGTTACTGGACCCATATTCTATTAGCAACCTGTACAGTTCAAGCTTGCCCTATGGTGCCGCATACGGCATGGTCCTCAAGCCACACAGGCAACTATGCGCCCGAGACTCCATCTCGTTGACTCCTATCCCCCTGCCCGGTCTCATATTCATCTCATAATCCATTCTCTTATCTTTCATCCTCATATGAATTGTCATTCCTATCTCGCGAGTAGATTTCAACTACTCGACTTCTACAGGTATATGTACAACATTAGCATGGCAGTTCTACACGTCAAGCTGTAAACCTATCCAACCATCCCATAGGATTTGTGGATATGCAAGTGGAGTATCAAACACCTTACACCTAATGCACATATCATATACAACTCATAGACGTAGGTGGACAAAACTGGAAAACTTTGAAAAGCTCTTAAATGCAAACCAGCGCTTGCCTTAGTTTGCGACTTGATTAAATGTCAATAGTCAGTGGTCCTCCTCTGAAGACACCATCAAGGACTTCAAGTGGACACCCTGGTCTTCTTTTCCAAGCAACACTCCTCGTCAATCTCGATCACTACATGACGTGCATCTAGAACATATATGAATGCTAGTGAAATTATAATGCATATATAGTTCACAAGCTTCTAACTACGGTTATAGTGAGTGAATGATCTTAATAGGCTTTGGAACTTTTATGTTAGCTACCAGGTATTATAAGGAAGACTTTGGAAGAAGATTGAAGATGATCAAGCAAGCTTGCTATATTTAAAATTATAATAAATAAAGAGCTTCCCAGAATTTTGAAGAAAAACCTGTAGCTTTAACATATCTAACAGTAGATTATAATGGTCGAGGAGGTTGTTCTGGTTCCAAAAAAATTTATTTAACATTTTTCTAAGCTTTCTAGAGTGAGAGATAGAATTTAGAAGTTTGATTCAATTTCTGATAATAGTTTCTGTTTATTAATGAATATCAGCTATAAATTTGAATTCTGAGGAAGTTATAAAGGTCCAATGGTTATAAAAATTTTCCTGGATGTCAAGAACGTGATAAAGGATTTGCTGCTAATTTTGGGGATTTTTCCAGTGGAAAGATGTGCTGGCAAAATTCTAGAAATCTTTGGAGAAAGATAATTATCCATAAATGAAAAATTATTTTCATGGACATTAATTGGTACTAAAAGAATCTAGAGCTCAAGGGCTTTCAAACAAAATTTGTTTGAATATTTTTGGATCAATATACAGAAGGTTATGGATTTTCTAAATTTGAACTAAATCTGGAATTGTTTGAATTAAATTGAATTCAAATCAGGCGCCTGGACCCCACCAGCTGACGTGGCATGCTCTGGTTGAAGCAACACACAGGTGCACACGGTTTTTCCCATGTAGCCATACAGGATCCCGCAGCCACAGCTGATCCACGAAAATCGAAAACACTCACTGACGTGTGGACCCCGCCGCGGTCGTCTTCGCGCTGGCGGCTCCCTGCGGCGCTCGACCAGACCTGGCAGCGGTGCATCACCGGCAAGGCCTTCCTTGCCTCGGCACAACCCGAACATTTCCTCCCCCCTCTAACTTTTGATGAGGAACACGATGGTACCCTCGGTGTAGCTTGCCGACGGCCGGAAACGGCGGCGCATCAGCAGCGGCGGCGACTAGGGTTCCAGCCATGTCGGAACCGCCGCCCCGTGGCTCAAACTCTCCGGAAAAAGCTTGGGGAGGCTCCTGGGAGCATGAGGGAGGTGATAGGGAGGTGTAATCATCATGGAAAGGTCGGTAAATAATCGTCGACGGTGATAGAGGCAATTTTTCCAATGGCGGAGGGAAGAACCCTGGATTCTCGAGCTACGGTCTATCATTTTTGGTTATCCCAGTTCGAGAGGGTGCGCAAGGCGGTGAAGAAGCTATTTGCTAGCAATTGTGAAGAGTAATTAAGTGTGGAAACCGAATTGAATGGAAAACCTAGTTAGTTCATAAGCTTCGGCCGAGAGTAAAACTTAAATAGTTTGCTCGATACTCATGTAAATGAGGATCGGCTCTCACTGTCGTGCAGAGCGTGTCCAGGCGCACCACTTTGCTGTTGTGGTCGAGAGCTGAGGTGGCCTGAGTCGGGGGCGCGACGGCGGAACAGAGCGGCGACGATGAGTCCTTCACGAGGTCCGCCAGCGGAACTGCAAAATCACCATCGATGGTTGAGGAAACAACACCAAAGTTTCACTGGGTGATAGAGAAGATGGTGGCGCATCACTTCGCTGTTGAGAGCTCGGCGAGAGGGTCTTCTGGTTGGCCGCCAATGGCCGCGCAGCACCGGCGGTCGGAAACTGCACACGGGAGCGAGGAAGAAAAGATCAACCGTAGAATGGATAAGGAGGAGCAGGGGAGCATTATTTGTAGGGCTTAAGCATCAAGCAGCTCGCTGGTGCCCTGGGAACAACCGAACAGAGTCGGTCTGAAGGTTGTGAGGATGTCAGGTGGGCCCCACAGGCTATCTCAAGCACCCCTCTGGTCTTTTAATTCAGTGATGAAGATTGTGTTCAAAATTTCCCAAAATTGGTATGCCAGCTAATAAAAATGTGAGGATTCCAAATCTGCAATAAGATTTCAAATTGGACACGGTTGTTTCAAATTCAAATCCAAATTTGAATTCAAATCCTTTTTCAATGATTCCATCGAAATAAATATTAAACCCGCTCCATAAATTACCCAATTTGAAATGTAAGTTATTTTGAATATTTGAATCCAATTGGGTGATTCGAATACACCATAATGTGTAGTTTGAACATGGTCATTTGAATGTGATTAAAATTCAATGTTATGGTACATTGGAAATTAAATAGTAAAAAATTGTTTTAATCTCAAACATAATTTTCACTATTGTTAACCACCTAGTTGAGGATCATTTGATGCAGTATACTCTCATGTTACAATTGAACATGAGTTTAAAGAAAAATTTTGAATCCCCATCATTTCACATGTAGGCATCAATTCATGTGAGAATTTATTTCTTATGTTTAAAATGGATTCATATAACTGATGAGAAAAATGTTTACAAAGTTAGGGCTTTTACAATTTGGTTCCCTAGTGACAGTTGGGGATTGCACACTATAAAAGGTGGCCGTGAGGAGCTCTTCTCCTCACACTTCACCTCATTTCTTACATCCCCAAAGTCACTCTTGCTCACATTGTTTTCTTGCTCTTCATTGAAACACTCTTCCTCAAAATCCTACTAAAAAAGATTTGCTTTTGTTTGCATTTGCAATTTGCTCTCAAGTTCTTCAAGGGAAAATTCGGCGGGGTTTTGTTTTCACTAACATCACCCCTTTCGAGTTTTTGTCTTGTTATGTTCTTGGTTGCTGTGGCCATGAAAGGAATGAAAAGGTTGTTTGAAAAGAGGAAGGAGGCTGCAAGCTCAAGCCATGGTGGTGACTCAAGTGCATGCCCTTCTTCCGTTGCTACACCAAGTTCACGGAGGAGGAGTGTAGGAGAGGACACTCCCATGGGTGAGAGGAGCAACCCTCACCAACTTCTCCACGATGATGACCTCAACATCAAAAGTGAAGTTGAAGATCCAGCACGCAAGCTCCTCCAAGATCCTGAGTTTTCTCATACGAAAGCTTATGATCCGGATTTGATCTAAAAAATAGGTATGGATTCTGAATTCTTTTCCATTTGGCGTGCATGAGGATGGGAAAAATTTTCTCACATAAAGGACAAACGTTTACGCCTTCTCTCCATACAATTCCTTTGCACACTCAAGAGAGGATTTGATGGTATAACTTTTAGATTATTTCAAAAAGAATACAACATCCTATGGAAAGAATAAGCGAAATCCTAGGCTTACATAAATATTGTTTGCTAGATTTAGATGCTTTGCCTAAGTTTAACAAACAGAGTTTTTGGCAATATTTAACTTGTGAGGTCCTATGTTACGCACCTAGGAATAGCCATTCGCACAACCCTACTTTACGCTTCATGCACAGATGGGTGGCTATGACTATGTTCCCTAGAGGAGATGTAAGGATAGTGCGTGATGATGAGCTGAAAATTTTATTTGCCATGATTAAAAAGATAAAAGTTGCTCCAGTTATTGCCATGATGACACAATGGTTACATTACATTCCAAGGGTATGGATAATTGAATGCACTTCATTGATCACCCGTATTGCTACTAGGGTAGGAGCACTAGAATATTCTTCATTTGAGTACATTGAAAATGAAAGAGAATTGATTGATGAAGATTATTTAGTGCAAGGACATACCCTTAAGCATGATCAAGATGACTCTTTTATATTTTATTATCCCAGCTTTGTCAATGAAATTCGATTACCTAACCCGGATTATCATTCGTACAAATGTCGGAGGCTAACCATTGACATACTTCCCATCAAGGAAGCCAGAAGAAGTAATGTCTCTAGCAGGATAACTAGAAGCCATACAAGGAGAGCGGCCATGCCCCCGACAACCTCCACGGTCCACGAGTACGAAGAGGAAGGGAACACAACGGGTCATGCACCCATATGAACTCAACCTCCTTCGTAGGAGACCGAAGGTCCGTCTTGGCATGGATGGCCAGGTGCTACATGGGAGACACCCCTATCCACTTCAAGCTCTAGCAGCTTTCCTGCAACATCTATGAGAAGATGTCATTCCACTTCGGCTAGAAGTCATTGTGACTATAGCCAAGGAATGATGGACCTCTCTAGACGTATGGAGGAGCTTGAAGTAAGGACAGGTGACATCTACAACACTCTCCAAGGGCATGTCCAAGGTACCCAAGACTGGCAACAACACATGGACGCTCAATTCACCAACTTCAACTCCATGCTACAACAACAACAAGAAGATCTCGCGGCATACTTCCGTCATCAAGGGTTCAACCCTCATCATAGAGGTGAGTGAAGAACAAGCTTGGGGGAGGATCCCCACTTGAGGTAAATTGTATCAACCCCTTTGCATATTTATTTTTCACGTACCCATCATCCACCTTGCATCTAAAAAAATAATATATATATATATATAATAGGACAGTTTTATTTTCAATAAAATAAAAGATGTGCGGTAAGAATGACTTGGAATTCACATATATGAAATGATGAATAGTTGCTCTGTTTTAATTTTCCTAAGTCCCTAGTTTACAACTTACTACTCTCCAACATATTGCTCTCATTGGCTAAAATTGCTTTTGCCTTGATTTGGATGTTGTGGGTAGCAAAATATTAATCCATTCTAAGTTGTTGTGAGATATGATATAGTGATAGGGCTGCTATTCCTAGTTCGATAGTGAAGCTTAGTTATCCTCATTTGATTGGAAATACCCACCAAAGCCATATGATACACTATATTGATATACCTTATGCATATGATATTCGTCTTCACATTCAGCTTTGTCAAACTAGTATAGACCTATGTGAGATTTCATTCGTTACTTTTTGAATTTAAGACTTCACTTGCACATGCTATACTTCTACACTACAAGTAAGCAAATTTCCATCATACCACCATTCCACAATAAAAAGAGAAACTCTATATCATTCATGCTTAGTACTCTCTCCAAAATTCATTGCATAAAAAGGGAGTAGAAGACATGGCTACAAGAAAAATGCATGCTTACATCATAAGCATGAGCAAAAAAAAGAAAGAAGTGGTGAATCACACATGCACAAGTCATGAATCAAATTGTTTTGAATTGATTTCTCCTAAGACTTGCTCTTTTGGCTTAGCAATATTATGTGTTGCAAATATTCCTACTCTATTCCCTACCAAGATCCACATACAAGCCTTATGTAGAGGTAGGATGAATTTAGGAACAATGCCTTGGTGAGGACATATTTCCACTACACAAAAAGGAGAGACTTGAGAGAATCAAATTGAGATACTTAAAATCTAAATTGAGCTATCCGGAATTTGAGTGGAACTTGATTTCTAGGGTATGTGTGCTCCATTTGCTGTTCTATCTTTCAAGCACCCATGAATAGGAGATGGCATAAGCCCCATAATAACCTAAGATGGGTGAAGTACCGTGCCAATTTTTGCAATACTAGGTAGAGTATTTTGTTGTGCACATGGTACTTTTGAAAAATAAAACATAGTATAACTTTTGGTCATCAACCTAAAGTCTTGATTTTGCTCGGGACGAGCAAAGAATAAGCTTGGGGGAGTTTGTTGTTAGCTATTGTACACCAATTTCACCCGTCAATACAACTCAATTATGTGAAGGAATTGTCCTTTCTTGCACACATCACCTTTCTATTTAACCTATTTCCACTTGTCCTTGGAGAAAGTAGTGCATGCAGGGATTCTATGCAGAAATGAAGTGAAACAAGGGGATGAATCCTATAAAAAATCATTCCAGCCAATCAGTCGACGCCACATAGCACCACATGGATCAAATGGCCCACAAACAAAAGTATCTGAGGCCATCCAGTGGTGTAGCACCAATATCAGTCAATGGGACCCATCTGTCATTCACCTGGAGGAAGCACACCGCAAAAGGGGCCAAGCCCAGGTCGGCCGACCCCCCTAGTCAGTCGACTAGGTCCTGGCGCCTTTCTTGGTCAAACTCCATGTGTAGGCACCTCCCGACTTGAAGAGGTCATGGGTGACTGATTTGCACGTTTTTGGTGGTGGGAACCGACCCTTCTCCAAGCTATAAATAGGAATCTCATCCCTCACTTCAACACACACCACTTGAGTATTCATCCATTGTATCCACTACTCTCCATAGGTTTAGAGGAGTATAGGATGTAGAGAGGAGAGTCTCCAGTCCATAGTCCAAATAAGAGAGGAGTAGAAGGAGTCTCTTCCCAAATTCCAATTGGGAAAGGTATGTCTCCATATTCCTATTTGTACTTGTGACTTTATTCATAAGAAAGATGATATCTTTTGTCTTCTATTGTTCATATACTTGGATGAAGTGTTTCTTGTTTGATTGTGGATTCCATGTACATGGTAGGAGTAGTATTTATGATTATGCTATACCATTCTTATTACATCATCATAAACACTATAAAACTCCACTGTAGTCTAATTAGCTAAGATATGACTATATTAATATGAATCACTTATGCTATGAATTAACATTGGTTCAATGATGATTTAGTTCATTGCCTTAGGATGGATTGTGCCTAGGCTCTTAAGGTAATTACTTAATATGCTAGCATGGTTCTAGGATAGAGAGTAACGTTGAGTGTCTCGTAAACCCACAGATTGAAGAGGTAGGCAGTAGGTAGTGACAGCCCTATCTATCCTTTGTAATCCTCCACGTTCTGTTATGCCACAGGCTCTTGGCAGGAGTTGCCTAGTGTTGCTAGGGGTAAACCCATGCCCGATTTGTTAATCCACTTAGAAGGAGAATTTATAATTAATATAATCATTAGTAACTGACATAGGCTATGTATATGTACATTAGAAGCACACTAGGAGTATCTACCTAAGTCTTAGCCTAGTTCCTTTATTACCTCATTTATCTCCTTAGGATAGGATGCTCTTGTGTGTGTCACACTACCTCAATTACCCTTTATCCATCCTTGCTAGAACCCTACCTGGGCCAACCTAGCCTTTCCACTTAATGATTGTTTTACTTCCATCTAGCCTTCCTTTGGGAAAATATAAATAACACCCTTTGGGAACACTCTTTAAAGCGGAAATGCTACATCGATAGTTTTTGTGCGCTTGTGGATGTTCAAAGATAATAAAGGAGTACATAATTCCATGGCAGATCATCTCTCGCGTATGGAAGTCACTCAAATCTTGGACATTTATATCAATGACATCATACGAGATGATATGCTTCTAAAGGTGACTAACTCTCACCCTTGGTATGCGGATATCGTGAACTTCATGGTCATGGGATACGTACCACCAGTGGAAAACAAAAAGAAACTCATCTATGAGAGTCGTAGACACCTTTTGGATGACCCAGACCTCTATCCAGCCTGTGCTGATGGCCTTCTTAGAAGGTGCGTCCCATCAATCGAAGGCACCAAGATTATTGAGAAATGCCATGCCAGCCCCTATGGTAGCCTTAAGGTGTTTACCGTACCCAGGAAAAGATCTGGCAAAGTGTAGGATCGAAGAGCACGTGAAAAGCTACCACAGGTGGGATGAATAGTAGATTAAAAAATCTTACGCAGTGGAAACAATTAAATCCCAACCCCTTTGGCAGAAAAATGATCTGTTAAAGAAACCGTGTGTGAGACTAATCTAAACATGTTACATTGTGAAAAAACTGATAGATATCATAGAGAATCAAGTCACTAAGAAGACACAACAAGAATCACTCAAATCCGTCGAGAGAAACTCAAGTTACGATTGAAAGATCAAACAAAGGTCAATCTGTACTACCCGAGAAAAACAGTTCTGGAGCGCTGCAAAGAAACTTGTGTAGATCCAAAACCACAAATCCAATGACCATGAAATTTTCACAGATGATAGAAAAACAAGTTGGGAATACAACCCTAAAGGAATCACGTTAATTGGATCTATAAAACTTGAGTTATAATAAAAATACCGAAGCAAGATAATGTTGTGCAGAAACTCGACGAGAAAACCTTGTTTGGAACAAGTCGGACGAACAAGGCACAAAAGTTTCTTTCAACTATGAATTTTATTCAATATAACACAAGAGAAAAAGACCAAAAGTCGTCTACTACGATCTCTGGCCTTCCTTGCTTATATAACCAGCCCTTAGGCCAACCCAATCTCGACCAGGACTCTAATCCTACTCAAATCACGAATCAAAACTTTCTATAACTGCTTAGGACTCTTCTATACACATATAGAAGCAATCTTAAGACTTCCAAACACATTAGGAATGTATCCCACATTCTTAAAACAACCCAAATTTGTGACCCACACGAAATCCTATCATAACAACCTCAAATCTTTCCATATTTGAGTCAAACACGACTCAGCCGCAGCCTGAGTCCATAACCTAGTCGGTTGGACCTTTCTGGCCAATTCTTTACGTCCACATCTCTTCAACACATCTCGGAACCATGTAGCCATGTCCAGCACTCCTTGCACATGTGCAAACATATTTCGATCACGTCCATGATACCTTCATATGCACTGTCCTTGATTCAATCATCTTGCGCGACCTCCTGACCCGTTCAACCACAATTCCTCCCGAACTTGGTTGTTGAACCTCATCTTCTCCCTAAGACTAGTTCAATGGATCCCGTCACCAGCCATGTATTGAACTCAAGCAACACCTGCACATGAACAAAAAACCAATTCGTACGAGCCCAAGTCCGCGACTTGACTCAAATTAGTTCCGAGCACAACACCTTACGTGAGCACCTCACATAAGCATGTTGCAAACCACAGTAAAATGATATCAGCCATATCAACTAAAACGCACCAACAACTTAGCAAATGAATGCTAAGCAATCTTTCCAACAATGTAAAGCAAGTTTGAGACAATTCACGGTAAAGGCAGGAGCATTGTGATCAAGCTCCGAAACTTGCCAAAGCTAATTGGAGCTTGAGCCGAAGCTTTCCAAAGCTAGCATAACCTAGCATTGGAGCTTACCAAAGCTAGTACAACCTAGCACCGGAGCTTACCAAAACTAGTCGGAATTAGTCATCCAAAAAGTCGAAGCTAGAAAAACATGTTGGGGCTAACCAACATAAGTCAGACCTAGCAAAACATATTGGATCTTAACAAAGACATGCCGGAGCTATCAAAGACATGCCGGAGCTAAAGACAAAGCTCACCGGAGCTACCCAAAAACATGTCAGGTCTAGACAAAGAAAGTCGGACCTACTGTCGGACCTTGCAGAAGCTCAAAGCTAGAGTCGGACCATGCTAAAAAGATGTTATGGCATCATTCAAAACTTTTATTGTCAAAACCAATGTATTCAGCAGCTACATATTCAGATTCAACCGTGGATTGTGCAACTGAGTTTTGTTTTCTAGAGGACCAAGCAACAAGTGAATTACCAAGAAAATGACAAGCACCAGAAGTACTTTTCCTATCAATCCTACAACCCCCAAAATCAGCACCCGAGAAAGCTTTCAAAGTAACGGTTGAGGAAGAAGGAAGAAAAATACCAAATTCTTGAGTTCCATGTAAGTACCTGAGAATCCTTTTGAGGGATTGACGATGTGAAGCCCGTGGAGAGGCTTGAAACCATGCACAAAGACATACACTGAATTGTATATCCAGTCTTGATGCCGTGAGGTACAAAAGTGATCCGATCATGCTTCTATATTCTTTTTGATCCACGGGTTCACCATCTTCATCAAGTTCAAGTGTTGTTGCTGTTCCCATTGATGTCCGAAGAGGCTTGCTTTTGTCCATGTTGAAGAACTTTATGATGTCTTTTGTATGCTTCGTTTGATGCACAAAGGTACCCTCCTTGATTTGCTTAATTTGCAGCCCCAAAAAGTACGTGAGTTCTCTCATCATACTTATCTCAAATTCTGAACTCATCATAGCTGAAAACTTGGACACAAGATCATGAGAAGCACAACCAAAGATAATATCATCCACATACACTTGAACGAATAATGAGTCATTGCCATGCTTAAGCACAAAAAGAGTTTTATCAACCTTGCCCATGGTAAACCCCTTTTCAAGTAAGAACGTTTTTAACCTATCATTCCATGCTCTAGGGGCTTGTTTGAGACCGTACAAGGCTTTGGACAGTTTGTACACATGATTAGGAAAATCTGGATTTTCCAAACCCGGTGGTTGTTTGACATAAACCTCCTCATCTATGTAGCCATTAAGAAAAGCACTTTTAACATCCATTTGATAGAGCTTAAAACCTTTAGATGCAGTAAAAGCTAACAAAATTCTTATGGCTTCTAATCAAGCAACAGGAGCAAAAGTTTCATCAAAATCTAGAAGTTCAACTTGAGTGAAACCTTGAGCAACCAACCTAGCCTTATTCATAACCAGAACCCCATCCTCACTTTCTTTTTATTTTTAAAACCCATTTAGTTCCAATTAAAGTGTGACCTTGAGGTCGAGGTACATGTTTCGAAACATTATTTCTTTCAAAATTATCTAACTCTTCTTGCATGGCAATAATCCAAGATTCATTAGTTAGTGCGTGTGATATATCTTTGGGTTCAAAAGAAGCAACAAAAGTAGAATGAGCATGAGAGTTTGGATCGCAAAACCTAGACTGTATGACTCATTCGTGCAAGCTTCCAATAATTTGTTGTGGAGGATGACAGAGGGGACTGGACACTTCACAAGCTTCTTCTTCGTCATGTTCATCACAAATCGATGAGCTTGTGACTTGAAGAGGATCTGGACCAGCAATGGTGGTCGTCGGTGCTGGCTGTGAATCAAAATCAGGAGCTGGAATAATGTCATTAGCTGCTGAATTTTCGGGCAGCAGCACCACTTCTTCCTCTTATTCAACGAAAATACTCTCCCTCTGCAGATATGGATCTGGAACTGCAATGTTTGATCTAGTACCTGGGCTAGCTTCATCAAAAGACACCTCACAAGTCTCCACAATTTTGTTAGTGTCAAGTAAAAGCACACGGTAGCCTCTAGTATGAGATGGATAACCAAGAAACATGCCATCAATAGATCTAGGTTCAAATTTATCAATATTACCATGATTCTTAACAAAACATTTGCAACCAAATATCCGAAAGTGTGTGACACTAGGCCTATGTCCAAACCGGAGCACATATGGTGTTTTACCTAGCTTAGCACGCAAGAAAACACGATTTGAGAGATAACAAGCGGTTGCAATTGCATCAGCCCAAAATTTCCTAGGAGTTTGATATTCATCAAGCATAGTCCTAGCCATCTCAACTAAGGTTCTGTTCTTTATTTCTACAACACCATTTTGTTGAGGTACATATGGTGAAGAAAATTGATGATCTATTCCATTTTCAGCACAAAAGTGATCAAAAGATTGATTTTTAAATTCAATTCCGTTGTCACTTCTACTTGCTTTTAAAGATCCTGGGTGATCAATCGATAATCTAAGAAATTAAGTTCTGAAGTGATTAAAAGCTTCATTCTTAGATGCCATATAGTAAACCCAAGAGTATCTAGAATAATCATCAACAATCACAAGAACATACCATTTACCTCCGAAGGATTGAACACGTGAAGGTCCTACGGTGTCAAGGTGCAAAAGTTGACACAGTTCAGTTGTCATGATCATTGTGAGAGGAGTATGTGAACCTGCAACAATCTTAACTTGTCTACAAGAAGAGCCACACTTTCTTTGTCCCCTTGAAGCCTAGGCAGCCCACGTATGCGATCAGGAGCACTAACACACGTTCGATGATCAAAACCTATGTGACCAAGTCTACGATGCCAAAAATATAAGTCCTTTGAATCATTATCAACTAGACACCTATGCTTAGAGGAAGACATATCAAAATCAGCTTTAAAAACTCATCCAAACCGAGACATGTTAAAAATAATCTCACTATTTGAACCTACAACTTTACATCAGTTTTTATTAAAAATAATTTATAGATTTTCATCTAGCAATTGTGAAACAGAAAGCAAGTTGTATTTCAAATTTTTGACAAGTGCCACATCCTTCAAAGTATAGTGATCATTTATACTAACCAAACCCTTAGCAATTATAGGAGTTGATGAATTATCAGCAAAAGTAACATTCTCTACACGTGACACAAAAGAGAGGGAGGAGAACCAATCTTTGTTACCGGTCATGTGGCGTGAGCAACCTGAATCCACAATCCAAATGCTCTCCTTCCTCAAACGTGTAACCTACATAGAAGAACAATACCTTGATGATTCAATACTGGGGTTAGTCAAAAGGCATTTAGGAATCCAGTACTGAGTCACATGATGTGCAGCAGGAGAAACACGTGAAAGCTGGGACAAAACAACAGATTTATAAGCCAAATTTTGAGGATTTTTGTACCCAACTACTGACTTATGAGATGTTACATGTGTAGCATGAAAAACAATAGGTTTGGGAGCAAACTTTGCATGTTTTCGGCTCATTACAGCAGGTTGCATGTTCCTATCATTAAGTTTAGCATGTGCAGCAAATTTTGAATGAAAGTTATGAGATCTAGCAACCATTCTTTCCTTTTTTCTGTTGTTTAACTAGTCTATAACAAAAATCTATGATATGACCATCTCTACCACAGTAGGTACAATGAAATTTAACTTTGTGTTCATGTCTAGATGAGCAAGCAACATTTTTATTTGAAACCGAATGAGACAACACTCCTGCAGATTTGAAAACCACTTTTTTTTTTGTTTAGGAACTGTTTGAATCAAACCACTTCCTAATGACTTTACAATTTTAGGTGGATGTGCCTTAGCATGAGCATGAGAAACAAAACCTAAACTAGTTTTATCATTGCAAGACTTGGAAGAATTCAGCAGCAAGTTTAGGTTCTTATTCCTATTACAAAACCGATCTAATGTCCTATGCATGTTATCAAGTTTATTGGACAGATCAAGGCAATATTCACATGAAGTTTTTCATTTTAATTTACAATTGGAACAATATTTAACTTCATGAGAACGTAAAGCATTGTTCAATATAGAAATTTCATTTATAGCATCTTGTAGTTTCTTATCAAGATCATCACAAGTAGAACAATGCAAATCAATTATAGAACAACTAGCATCTTTCAAGTTTTTATCATTAAGTGCAGCAAACTCTCTGTTCTTTTCAATTTCTAACTCAAGTTTATCAAGTGTGGAGGTGTGCACACTTCTTAATGAGGACAATTGTTCATATATTAAGTCACATGAGGAACAAGAATCATCACTAAGAATGAAAGATTTTAAATGATTAATTCAGATTCTAGTGACTCAATTTTAATAGCATTGTCTCTAAGCTTTTTATCCTTTTTCTTAACTATCACAGTGGCACGAGAAATAGCATCACACATTTCTTCGCAAGTAGGACATACCTCTTCATTGTCACTGTTGTGTTCATCCTCCTCCATACTTGATCTTGACTTGCCCGCCATGAAGCACAAGTTTGCCAAATCATCTTCATCTTCGTCACTTCCAATGTCCACTTCGCTTGAGCCAATTCTTGGATTCACGAATGGATGTAACTTTCATCTCCCAAATTGACATGTCTAATGCACTTAACAATTGCCTAGCATTTTCAACACCTGAAAAATTAACATTGACGCTATGCAAGTTGCTGAGAATTTTATTAAAGCGAGCAAAGAGATCATCGATGGACTCACCGAGTTGCATCTCGAAGCACATGTATTCTTTCTTGAACATGTCTTGCCTTACCTCCTTGATCATGTTGGATCCTTCGTGGTAGTCACAAAGTGCTTTCCACACATCGTATGCAGATCGAAGGTGTGCAACACGATCGAAGTCGCTTTGAGTTAATCCTTGTATGATCAAGTTTTGAGCCTTGTTGTTGTTGTCGACATCTCTCAGATTTATAGCTGTAACTTGATCGTTTGACGACACTTCGTAAGGCTTGTATACCTTCTCTCATATTGCGAAGCCTTGAGCCTGGATTAAGGCTTCCATATGTGCCTTCCAAACCTGAAAATCAATACCACCAAAGACACAAGGTTTTATGGAGTATTTCTCCATGATGATTAGTTAAAATACGTGCAAATCTCAAAGATTAGAGCACCGTAGCTCTGATACCAATTGTAGGATCGAAGAGCTCGTGAAAAGCTACCAGAGGGGGGTGAATGGTAGATTAAAAAATCTTACGCAGCAGAAACAATTAAATCCCAACCCCTTCGGTTGAAAAATGATTTGTTAAAGAAATCGTGTGTGGGACTAATGTAAACGTGTTCCACCATGACAAAAGTGATAGATATACAGATAATCAAGTTACGATTGAAAGCTCGAACAAAGGTCAATCTGTCCTACCAGAGAAAACAGTTCTGGAACGCTGCAAAGAAACTCATGTAGATCCAAAACCACAAATCCAATGACCGTAAAATTTTCACCGATGATAGAAAAACAAGTTGGGAAGACAACCAAAAGGAATCACATTAATTGGATCTGTAAAACTCGATTTATAATAAAAAAACCGAAGCAAGGTAATGCTGTATAGAAACTCAACGAGAAAACCTTGTCTGGAACAAGTCAGATGAACAAGGCACAAAAGTTCCATTCAACTACGAATTTTATTCAATAGAACACAAGAGGAACAGCCCCAAAGTCATATACCATGATCTCTGGCCTTCCTTGCTTATATAACTAGCCCTTAGGGAAACCCAATCTCAACTAGGACTCTTATCCTACTCAAATCACGAAACATAACTTTCCATAAGTGCTTAGGACTCTTCTATACACAGATAGAAGCAATCTTAAGACTTCCAAACATATTAGGAACATATCCCACATTCCTAAAACAACTCAAAATCGTGATCCACATGAAATCCTATCATAACCAACTCAAATCTTTCCATATTTGAGTCAAACACGACTCAGCCGCAGCCTGAGTCTATAACCTAGTCGGTTGGACCTTTCCAACCAATTCTTTACACCCACATCTCTTCATCACGTCTCCGAACCATGTAGCCACGTCAATGCACTCCTTGCACATGTGCAAACATCTTCCGATGACGTCCACGATACCTTCATATGCAGTGTCCTTGATTCAATCATCTGCGCAACCTCCTAACCTGTTCAACCACAATTCCTCCCGAACTTGGTTGTTGAACCTCATCTTCTCCCTAAGAATAGTTCAATGGATCCCATCACCAGCCATGTATTGAACTCAAGCAACACCTGCACATGAACAAACAACCAATGTGTATGAGCCCAAGTCCGCGACTTGACTCAAATTAGTTCCGAACACAACACCTTACGTGAGCACCTCACATAAGCATGTTGCAAAACCACAGTAAAATGTTATCAGTCATATCAACCAAAACACACCAAAATCTTAGCACATGAATACTGAGCAATCTTTCCAACAATGTAAAGCAAGTTCGAGACAATTCACGGTAAAAGCAGGAACATTGCAATCAAGCTCCGAAACTTGCCAAAGCTAACCGAAGCTTGAGCTGGAGCTTACCAAAGCTAGCACAACCTAGCGCTTGAGCTTACTGAAGCTAGTAAAACCTAGCACCGGAGCTTACCAAAGCTAGTCAAAACTAGTCAACCCAAAAGCCGGAGCTAGAAGAACTTGTCGGAGCTAACCAACATAAGTCGGACCTAGCAAAACATATCAGAGCTTAACAAAGACATGCCGGAGCTATCAAATACATGCTGGAGCTAAAGACAAAACTCACCGGAGCTACCCAAAAACATGTTGGACTTTGACAAAGCAAGTTCGACCTATTGTCGGACGTTGCAGAAGCTCGGAGCTACAGTCAGACATTGCTAAAAAGGGTGTTTTGGCAGAATTTTAGAACTTATATCATCAAAGCCAATGTATTCAGTACAAGACAATTTATTCAGCACACATAGGTCTCACACAAAGTGTATTCTATTGGCCTTCTATGTATGAAGATACAAAAGAATTCATTCGCAGATGTTGGAAATGCCAAAAGCATGGAGGAATCTCTGCTCGCAATGCGATGCCCCTAACATATAATCTCTAAGTGGAATTATTTGATGTGTGGGGTATTGATTTCATGGGACCTTTCCCTAGGTCCTATGATGCGAGTACATCCTGGTGGCTGTAGATTATGTGTCAAAATGGGTAGAAGCTTTGCCATGCAAAAATGCTGATTCCAAGCAACCTAGGAAAATATTCCATCAGATCATTTTTCCCATGCTTTGGCACTCTACGTATGGTCATAAGTGATGGAGGGTCTCATTTCATAGATGAGACCTTGAGAAAATTTTTGAGGGAGCTTGGTGTCCAGCATAACATTGCTACCCCATACCACCCACAAACAAGTGGTCAAGCAGAAACATCTAATAAGCAAATTAAGAATATTCTGCAAAAGACCGTCTTGGAAATGGGAACGGGATTGAAGTATAATATACCCAACGCATTCTGGGCATACTGTGCTGCCTATAAAACTCCCATCGGCATGTCTCCTTTCCAACTTGTATATGGGAAGACTTGTCATCTTCCTGTAGAGTTGGAACATAGAGCCTATTGGGCCATCAAGCGGTGGAACATAGACCTTAATGAAGCAGGAAAACACCAACTTAAGCAACTTTCCGAGTTGGAAGAGTAGAGATATAAGGCGTACCATAGTGCAAAAATCTACAAGGAAAGAACAAAAAGATGGCACGATAAGAGGATTACGCCTAAGGAGTTCAAACCCGGAGATAAAGTTCTACTCTTCAACTCTAGGGTTAGACTCTTTGGACACGGAAAGCTTAGAAGTAAATGGGAAGGACCCTTCATTGTGGTAGAAACCTCATCCCATGGAGCAATCACACTCCAAGGTGATGATGATTAGCTATTTAAAGTAAATGGGCACCGACTAATTATTTCGTGAATCCTAGGAGGAGGAGGCGGAAAAAGAAATTGACATGATAAATCTTATATATTTTCACGTTGTTTCTATAAATTCTGTCTAAATTCACCACGTCCAATTAATGGGCCCATCCAATTATTCATCCATGGGGCCCATTAATCCAACCCATGAAAACTTAGCCAGAATGGAGCCAAGAAGGGTTAGGCCAAACCCTAGGGTCGACCGACCTCCCCCCTTGCGCCTTCAGATTTCTGTTTTTTCATGTGCACTCTCCCGATGTATCACAATAAGACTCTCGGTGCTATTGTACTTTCCCCACTTATATTGACGAGAACAGAGAGGAGAACTTTGCACTATCCAGAAAAACCCATCTCTTGTTCCTCCATCCAAGTTATGGAGGACAATAAAATTGTGCCTCATGCCTCCTCTAGCTCAACCTTCAACCTGAGCGGGGACATCGTGTCGGCCAATGACAAGTCCACCCTCGCTTTGGAGTCTGTTATGGTACTGGATGTCGTACCTCTTGCCATGATCCCGCCACCAACGACGACTCCGCGAGGGCGTAGCACCACACCTCGTGGTGCTGCACGATCGCTCTCCCCTTGGAGGACACCCATGAAGTCGACGACACTTGCACATCGTCCGACTACGGCTGCCCTTAAATCAGTCAAGACCTGTCTTTTTCCTGAAAAAGATGAGTCTCTCCCAAAGCTGCAGCCTGGCGAGGAGTTCATGTACACTCTGGAAACCAAGGACGGTGATGTAGTGAGCCACCACTACAAGTCACCTACGCGTACCTCGCCTGAGCATGTGGGAGATCGCCTCATTCTCCACGGGGAACGCAAGCCTGAAGGAGGCTATGCAAAAGGCCTTTTCAAGCAAATGGATAATGTGGCAATGGAGGAATCAATGGGCTCGTCACACTCCAAGATTAGGTGTCACCTCTCACCACCTGCCATCAGAAGGCCACCTGGCCAATTTGAGGACAGCGACGGGAAATCTCCTTGTGCCCCTAAAGTGGCACAACTTTCTAAGGAGCTAACTTCTCTCCATTTGGAGATCAAGAAGCTATCAGACATGGTGGCTGAAGGGCGCATTAAGAGGGCATAACTGAAGGATGAGCTCATATCTCTCAAAGAGGGGATTGATGGTGTTCGCCGTGGCATGGGCGCCAAGCTGCGACACGTATGCAGTGCTGTCGGGAAGCTCGACATCTATAACACTCCATAGTTTAGATGTCCCATGTAAGCATCCCCATATTTTGAGTTCAATAAAGTGAACTTACCAGCTCATCTAACCTGATAAAGTTTTCCTTTAGTTTATTTTTGTTGAATAAAGGATTTAGGGAACAAGTGTGGGGAGGCACCCCAAATTCGTGAAATCCCAACGTGCAAGAATAGCGTTGCATCTGGAAACACGTCGCAACCAAACATATGACTCGACACGTTGAAACAGGGAAACAGAGAGGCCAGAAGGGGGTCAGTCGAACCACCTAGTCGGCTGATCTGGTGTGGGCCCCACACAGCTCCGTTTCGCTTCACAAATTTGGTTTAGATCGTCTACCTCTGAATATGCATGCTAAGTTACTGTTTGGGTTGATTTAATATTTAATACTGAGTATTTGAAAGCAATTCAACTCAAAAATTAATTAAAACTTGGTAGTCAAAATTTGCTTGTGCTAAAAATTTGAATACTTTATATTTCGATTTATTGCCTTGTTTATGGTTCCCACAAGCAATGTCGAAAAATACGTCATCTAAGTATTTGACTAGTTCGATATGGTAAATGAGTTATTCGAGGAGATATCTCTTTGCTTGAAATTGATTTTGATGTTTGCACAATTTGGAGTCTTGAACTTTGCCTGATTCTCTCATTGGAAATTTAAATACCCACGACGGCTATATGATACAAATTCTTAAAAAAAACCACATGCATATGTCACTTTGTTTTTCATTGAACTTTGTCAAACTTGTGACCCAATTGAGTTACATGGATGAACTTTTGAGTGGGAAATTCGTGTGCACCTTATTCATGCAAAATTACTTACAATGAAAATTTGCATCCACCATTCATCCATCCAATAAAGAAACTCCATACATTTTGGTCATCAAAATCTCTCTAGAAAAAATAAAAAAAGGAGTAGAAGACATGGCTACGAAAAAATTCAAAACAAAGAGAGAATGAAAGTATCTATGTTTCATCCTTAAAGAGAGAAACCCACGGAATCCACAAATATTCATTCCACTCATGTTCACAAGAATTTTCTTTGTCAATTTGTTTGCTACATAAGTCTCTCATAGGATCAAGTTTTTGACTGAGTAATATAGGAATTGCAATGTGTGCCACATTTATCCCTACCAAGCTCCAGATATAGCCATATTTAGTATAGGGATAAAATTGGCACAACGTGCCAAGGTGAGCATGAAAACACTTGAGAGACTTGAGAGATTCTAAATGAGAGATATTGGCAATTGTTTATTTGACTTTTCGAATATAGCAAATAGTCAAATCATTTTGGCAGGGGGATATCCAAGAGAACTACATTCCAACCATTCCACTCTTCAAACTCGCAAGATTGATGTGGTAGCCACATTCCATAAAAGGGAATTCATGAATTGAGGTATGAGTTCAAATATCTAGTATTCTCTTTTTCTAACTTATAGCAAATTTATGACATCACCTTAGTCCTTTTTCTTGCCTTCACTCGAGGACGAGCAAAGGACTAAGTGTGGAGAAGTTTTTTGACGGTCCTTAAGTGCCATATTTAGACCGTCAATTCACCTCATAATATATACAAAACAGAAACACGACGTAGTGCTAGGGTTAAAAACTAACCAATTCCACAAGTGTTGGTCTTTATTTGTATGCAAGTGAATTTAGACCCAAAATACTAAAACATGCAGGGGGTAACCCATAAAATTGGATTTCGACGAATCAGGCAACACCACGTGTCATCACATGGATCAATGGCCCACAAAAAGAAGTATCCGAGACCATCCAATGGTGTAGCACACATATAAGTCAATGGGACCCACCTGGAGGTCACCCCGAAAAAGCACACTGAAATTGATTCAACTTTCTGTTCGGCTGACTAGGGGGTTCGGCTGAACCCTTTCTGGTGCCAAACTCGATCAGCTTCCACGTGTCAACTCCCTGTGCTGCCTTGATCACGATGAAGACTGATTTGCGTGCATTTAGTGGTGGGAACCGACCCTTCTCCCCCCTATAAATAGCACCCCACACCTCACTTCACACACACACACACACACACACCAAAAGTTGAGAATAGAATACTACTCCCAAGGTTTAGAGTAGTCCTAGAGGCCGCCAAGTAGAAGGAGAGTGTGGTGAGAGTTTAGGAGAAGGAGGCTTGGGCTTGTCAAGTCCCTCTTCTACACTTATATCCCCACAAAGGTGTACTCAAATCAAGTAAGCCCTTTGTGAATTCAATTCAAGTTTGATTCTCAATTTATAGTAGTTTGCACAAGTAGGTACTTGTGGGTTCATTGCTTTAATTTATTAGAGTCTCTAATTGTAGCTTTGTCTTTGAAACTACTAGAGTTGAAATTTAGAACGTAAGCATGATGCTTAGGTTAGAAATCACCAGTGAATATCTCATAGACCGACGGATTGAAGAGGTAGGAAGTAGGTGACAACATCCCTATCTGTCCTTTGTAATCCTCCATGTTCGGCTATGCCATAGGCTCTTGGCGGGAGTCATCCTAGTGTTGTTAGGGGTAAACCCATGCCCGAAGCAAGCAATTACCGCAAATTCCATTGAATTAGAATCAATACTTTGAATTCCCCTCTCTTCCTTGCCTATCAAACAACTTTGTGTCCTTGGGTGAATTAGTTCGTAAGATTACACACACGTTCCTTGGATTCGATACCCTTGGGAATACTCTGTTTAGGGGAAGTGCTACATGATAGTTTCCGTTCGCTTGTGAATTTTTATCCGTGACATAAGAAACGTCAACAATCATGATCAGCTCATTAAAGTGAATGGGCACTAACTCAAATTATTTCCTGAATCCCAAGAGGAGGAGGCGGAAAAAAAATTAACGTGATAAATCTTATTTATTTTTGTGCTGTTTTTTTAAATTCTGTCTATAATCTCCATGTCCAATTGATGGGCCCATCCAATTAAGCATCTTTGGAGCCCATTGAGTCGACCCACAAAAACCTAGCCCAAATAGAGCCAGTAGGGGTTCGACCGAACCCTAGGGTCGGTCGACTCCTGCTTCGCACCGTCGGCATTCTATTTTTTCGTGTGGGCTCTCCCGACGTATCCCAACAAGACACTCGGTGCTATCGTATTTTCCTCGCTTATTTATTGACAGGAACAGAGAGGGGAACCTTGCACCATTAAGGAAAATCCATCTCCTGTTCCTCCCATCCAAGTCATGGCCGATAAGATAATTGTGCCTCATGCCTCCTCTAGCTCAACCTTCAACCTGAGTGGAGACATCGCGCCAGCCAACAACAACTACACCCTCGCATTGGAGTCCGTCATGGCATTAGATGATGTACCTCTTGCCATGATCCCGCCACCAACAAATACTCCGCGTGGGCGTAGTACACCTCGTGGTGCTGCACGGTCGCTCTCCCCTCGGAGGACACCCATGAAATCGACGATACCTACACGTCATCTACAGCTGGCCTTAAGCCAGTCAAGACCCGCCTTTTTCCTAAAAAAGATGTGTCTCTCCCAAAGCTGTAGCCTGGCGAGGAGTTTATGTACACTGTGAAGACCAAGGATAGTGACGTAGTGAGCCACCACTACAAGTCACCTACGGGTACCTCGCTTGAGCATGTGGGAGACCGCCTCATTATCCATAGGGTGCGCAAGAATGAAGGAGGCTTTGAAAAAGGATTTTTCATGCAAGTGGATAATTTGGTGATGGAGCAGTCGACAGGCTCGCTGGCCTCCAAAATTAGGTGTCACCTCTCGCCAGCTGCAATTAGAGGGCCAAACCGCCAATTTGAGGACAGTGACTAGAAATCTCCTCGTGCCCCTAAAGTGGCACAACTTTGTAAGGAGTTAGCTTCTCTCCATTTGGAGAACAAGAAGCTATCAAATTTAGTGGCTGAAGGTCGCTTAGAGAGGGCAGAACTGAAGAATGAGCTCATCTCCCTCAAGGAGTAGACTTGTGGTGTTCGTTGTGGCATGAGCACCAAGCTGCGGTGCATATGTAATGTCGTCAGGTAGCCAAACATCTACAACGCACCATAGTTTAGATGTCCCGACCACATAGGATGCTTACTAGTTTAACTTTAGTTTTATTTCAAATTTTTATTTCTCATGGTTAGATTGAATAATGTAAGCATCCCCAATATTTTGAATTCAATAAATTGAACTTACCGGTTCATCTAACTGGTAAAGTTCCCCCTTTAGTTTATTTTTGTTGAATAAAGAATATAGGGAACAAGTGTGGGCGAGGCACCCAAAATCGTGAAATCTTGAGGTGCAAAAATAGCATTGCATCTCGAAACACATCTCAACCAAACATAAAACAAGACACGCCGAAATAGAGCACCATAGAGGCCAGAAGGGGGTCGGTCGAACCCCCTAGTCGGCTGACCTGGTGTGGGCCCCACATGGCCCCATTTCGCTCCACAAGTTCGGTTTGGATCTCTTATCTCTGAATATATGTGCTACCCTGCTATTTAAGTTGATTTCCTATTTAAAACTAGATATTTAAAACGAATCAACTCAACATTCGAGATTAAAACTTGGTAGTCAAAATTTGCTTGAACTGAAAATTTGAATACTTTATATTCCAATTTATTGCCTTGTTTGTTATTCCCACAATTAAAGTAGGAGAAACACATCATCTACGTATTTGACTAGTGTGATATGGTAAATGAGTTATTCGAGGAGATATCTCTTTGCTTGAAATTGATTTTGATGTTTGCAAAAATTTGTGGTCTTGAACTTTGTTTGACTCTCTCATTGAAATTTAAAATACCAACCAAGGCCAGATGATACACTTATTGAAAACCACATGCATATGCCACTTAGCTTTTCATTAAACTTTGTCAAACCCGTGACTCAATTGAGTGACATGCATGAACTTTTGACTTAGAAATTCTTGTGCACCCTATTCATACAAAATATCTCACATTGAGAATTTGCATCCACCATTCATCCATCCAATAAAGAAACTTTATACGTTATGGTTATCAAAATCTCTCTAGAAAATAAAAAGGAGTAGAAGACATGGCTACAAAAAAGCATCTACTCTTCAAAAGAGGAAATATGCCACAAAAAAGAAAGAGAGAGAGAGAAAAAGTAGCCATGTTTCATCCTTAAATAGAGAAAACCATGGAGTCCACAATTATCCATTCCATTCATGTGCATAAGGATTTTCTTTGTCAAACTGTTTGTTGTGTAAGTCTCTCATAGGATCAAGTTTTTGACTTAGTAATATATGAAGTGCAATGTGTGCCACATTTATCCCTACCAAGCTCCAGATATAGCCATAGTTAGTATAAGGACAAAATTGGCAAAAAATGCCAAGGTGAGGATCAAAGCACTCCGAGAGATTCCAAATGAGAGATAAGGGGAAATTGTTTCTTTGACTTTCCGAATATAGCAAATCGTCAGATCATTTCGGCAGTGGAAGATCCAAGGGAACTACATTTGAACCATTCCACTCTTTGAACACCCAAGATTGATGTGGTAGCCACATTCTAAAGAGGGAATTCATGAGTTGAGGTATAAGTCAAAATATCTAGTACTCTCATTTTCTAACTTATAGCAAATTTATGTACAACACCTTAGTTCTTATTCTTGACTTCCCTCGAGGACGAGCAAAACACTAAGTGTGGGGGAGTTTGTTGACGGTACTTAAGTGTCATATTTAGACCGTCAATTCACCTCATAATGTGCAAAAAAGAGAAACACAACATAGTGGTAGGGTTAAAACTGACTAATTCCACATGTGTTGGTGTTTATTTGTGTACAGGTGAATTATACCCAAAAATACCAAGACATGCAGTGAGTAATCCATTAAATTGGATTTCGACGAATCAAGCGACGCCACATGTTATCAGATGGATCAAATGGCTCACAAACAGTAGTATCTGAGGCCATCCGATGGTGTAGCACCCATATCAATGGATGGGACCCGCCTCGCAGTGACCTGGAGAAAGCACATGCAAAACGGTGCAAAGACCTGGTTGGCCGACCCCCCTAGTCGGTTGACTTGGTCCTGGCGCCAAACTCAGTCAATCGCCACGTGTTGGCTCCTCCCGGTTTCCTGAAGACGTTGATGACTGATTCACATGCAATTTGTGGCGGGAACCAACCCTTCTCCACCCTATAAATAATACCCCACACCTCAATTCACACACACACACACACCAAAATTTGAGAATAGAATACCACTCCTAAGGTTTAGAGTAGTCCTAGAGGCTGCCAAGTAGAAGGAGAGTGTAGTGAAGAGTCTAGGAGAAGGAGGATTGGGCTTGTCAAGTCCCTCTTCTACATCTGTACCCCTACAATGGTTTGATTCAGAATCAAGTAAGCCTTTGTGAATTCATCTCAAGTTTGATTTTCGATTCAATGTAGTTGGCACAAGTAGTTTCTTGTGGGTTCATTGCTTTAATATTTTAGAGGCTCTAGTTGTAGCTCTGTGTTTGAAACAACTAGAGTAGCTATTTAGAACATAAGAGTGGTGCTTAGGTTAGAAATCACCATTGAATATCTTGTAGACCCACAAATTGAAGAGGTAGGCAGTAGGTGGTGACAACCCTATCTGTTCTTAGTAATACTCCACTTTCTGCTGTGCCATAGGCTCTTGACGAAACTCGTCCTAGTGTTGCTAGGGGTAAACCCATGCTCGGAGCAAGAAGCTACCGCAAACCCCATTGAATTAGAATCAATACGTTGAATTCCTCTCTGTTCCTTGCCTACCAAACAACTTTGTGTCCATGGGTGAATTAGTTCGTAAGATTAGCACATACGTTCCTTGGATTCGATACCCTTGGGAATACTCTTTAAGGGGAAGTGCTATGATAGTTTCTGTGCGCTTGCAGATTTTTATCTGTGATGTAAGAAACATCAACAACTACCACAACGCACCACCCACTCATCTGTGTCCCGCACACTTCTCCACCTTGATCCACCAAATCTGCTTCCATCGAGTTTGGATCCTCATGCCATCGAGCTGACAGCCTCCTAAGGTCATGGATCCAGTGTTCCAGCATGATGCCGCACGTCTATCAGGAAAGTGCGCTGCCGAGCACCACATCCTTTCAGTCCCCTCCTTTGCTAGCCGATGCAGTCCAACTGCTTGGCAACCACCTCTAGACCTGACGAGAGGCACCCATAGTAGACGTGGTCCAAGCCGTCAACGTCGAGCAGCGACTTTGCGCCTGCCATAGGATTTATCACGAATCTATCTTATTCTCGTCGAGAACACCTGGATCTGCAACTGAGTCGATGGGATTCTCATCACGTGTTACAGTCAGTTCCGAAAATGAACCAAGTGAATGCATATGTGTGCCCAAGACGTCCAACACACATACACGAGTGCAATCACAAATGGATATACAGAAAAATACCACAAACAAGATTAATTGGGAACTTTTATTACAGAATTCATAATATCCTCGAATACAAGCTCTAATGAATATTAATGACAAGTTTGAACTAATGCAGCAGAATCATCTAATAAAGCAACTATGCAGCTAAGCAAAAGGTATGGCAGAGCTCCAATCAAACCATAGGCAAGCTGACGGCAGACGCGGCCTAGAACTCTGCATTATCAATGTGATACTCCCAATTCTGACCTAGAACTGTTGGTGGGGAAATTGCAAGGGTGAGTACATGTCGTACTCAGCAAGTGTGGAAAGTATGACATGTAGCTGATACAAATGACGAATATAATAAAGGCTAAGTGTTGAAAAGCACATTAAAACATTTGAAAAGCAATATATTATATGTATGTGAATTAAACCCATCATAAACCAAGTAGTCACCATAATACCAGTCCATATTTCATAACCATCATCCATGTTCCAGATTTCTCATTACCATTGACCATATCCATCACTATAAACCATAATACCATCCCATAACCAATACCAAACCATCCCAATACAAAAACCTTCTAATCATGTAGGTCATCCAAATGCTCTTAACCGGGAGCATGACTATCACGATAGTTAGAATACTCTGCAGAGTTTGTACCACTTTACCCAGAAGTTCGTGATTTCATCACCCGTCGGCGACTAAAGAAAACCTCCATTATGCCAACACACTACCATAGGTGTATGGCCAAGAGATCACAAAATAGGCTTTACAAAGGGACTACTAGCATGTACGGACCCACTGAGGTTTCACCGGTGGCGATGCCTCCAACTGAGCGCATCTTCAACCAAGGGCCCCCTCTTATGACATTCGAATCCCAGAGAGTCCCGCCTCAAATCCAAACCCAATCCGACTCCCGTTCCCTGGTGCGCCCAATGATCCGTGCAGTACTAGCAATACCCTAATTAATTAGCTACGTCACACCCATACTTGGCCTCGTGGTGGCACTGTTGTCCTGACATATTCTCGCATGAACCGGTCCTTAGATCTAAAGCAAGCAACCACCATGTATTCCAACCCATCCACATACCAGGCTTGCTTAGATCCCCCATTACTATATCATATTAACCAGTTCATATAACCATAATCTCATTAATGCATAATTAAATAGTATAATTGTTTTCCCATCCCAATTAATTAAGCAAAGCAAAAAAGTAAAAATCCCTTCCAGACTCTCTACCATGTATTCCAGGTGACAAGGGTGGTTAAACAAAGCTAGTAAACATCATATCATAGGAATTCCCATCAAATTGACACGAGCATGCAGTTTTGAAAACAAAACATTTATTGTAAAAGCAGGATCAATATGTTTAACACTTGCTTTGCTTTTGGGCTTGGTTAGAGTCGAAGTCTTCAAATTCCTGTACTCGAGGTCCTCCGGAGCACTCTCTAGCGCAAATCCGTCTAAACTACGCAATAAACATACAAGACAAGAATTACAATCAATAAGTGCATGATTACTCAATATGTCATGACATGCATGATTAATGCAAATGCGAAGCAAAACTAGTTAATGAGTTGTTAATAATGTTCACTAATCATTTACAATGGTTATCAACGAGTCTACACAAGTTTGGAGTTGATTCGAAACAATTTAGATTTAACTCAGCGGAAAGCAGACAGCAAGACTGGACTAGTCTGCTGTAGGACCGGACTCGTCCGCCCTTCACAGAAATAACGAGCTAGGGTTTTCCAGATCGACATGACTTTGGAGAAATGGGGTTGAATTCATTTGGGGAAGAGGAAGTAGAAGGTATACCAGGTGTTTAGAACTCCAACGAATCAATGGTTTTGGAGGCAACACTTGGATCTTGACGATCTAGGGTTGATCAAGAAACTTTAAGGTGAATTGTTCATGAAGAAAGAAAACTTGATGGAGATCTTGGTCACTTGGTTCACTTTTGTTTCCACATGTTCTTCTTCTTGATCGGGATCTCCTTCTCCCTCCTTGGCATTAGGTATCCACGAACTAGGGTTTGGGTGTGGTGCAAAGGTGGCAAAAAGATGTGAAAATAGGGTGTTGGGTTGTTTATATAGGGGTGGAGGGATAGGGTTTGATGGATTTTGAGTTTGGAGTGGGTGGAGGCCAGTGTGGGGTCCGACATGGGCTCCAAAAAGGGTTAGACACGACGTCCTTAGGCCAACTTAAGGTAAAACCCAAAAAAACGTCATGGAACAAAAGATCAACTCAGAATCGCAATCACCGGACAAGTTCACAAGAGGCCGGACTAGTCTGAAGTTAGTCAGAGAGATATCGAACAAGTCTGGACTTGACATCGGACAAGTTCGAACTTAGTCAGAGGAAAAACAGACAAGTCTTGCCAAAACTGTACAAGTCCGATTTTAGTTAGAGTGGAAAACGGACAAGTCCGCTAGATGTCGGACAAGTCCAGACGAATCTAGGGACTTAGCAAAATTTCCAAGGTAGGGATGACCGGACTAGTCCTCTAAGTGCCGGACAAGTCCAAAAATTGTACAAAGATGAAACTGGACTAGTCCGCAGCAAAAACGGACATGTTCGATGGAGGTTAGAGAGAAATTGGACTAGTCCGCACCAAAAATGGACTAGTCCACACTTCCCAGAATTCTTAGGTGCGGTTTTGCTTCTAATTCATTTCAAACTCATTCATTTTTATGTGGATCAATTTTAAACATTTATGTGAATGTATGCAATGTATGATGCATGAAAATGAGGTTGTTACAAAACTACCCCCCTTAAAATTAATCTTGCCCTCGAGATTCGATGTGGAAGAGAATAGATAGGGAAATTCCTTCTTGAGATCATTCTCCAACTCCCATGTTGCCTCTGATTCTAGGTGATGCTTCCATTGAACTTTACACCATCTAATAATCTTGTTCCTTGTGACCCCCTCCTTGGTTTCCAAGATCTTGACCGGTTGCTCGGCATAAGTCAAATCTACATCAAATTCCAATTCTTCCATTGGCACTTGTTCTTCCAATACTCTAAATCACTTCTTGAGCTACGAAACATGAAACACATCATGGACATCTGAAACATGTGCTGGTATCTCCAACTTATATGTCACTTCTCCTCTTTTGTCCAAAATCTTGAATGACCCAATGTATCGAGGTGCTAGCTTGCCTCTTATGTTAAACCTCATATGACCTCTCATTGGTGATACTTTGAGGTAAACAAAATCTCCTATTTCAAAGGCTAGTTTCCTTCTCCTATTGTCCACATGGCATTTTTGCCTTGATTGAGCAACCCTCAAGTTTTCACGAATAATCTGGACTTGTTTCTCAGCTTCTTGCAACATGTCAGGTCCAAACACTTGGATCTCTCCTGTCTCATTCCAGAACAATGGTGTCCTACACTTTCTCCCATATAGTGCTTCATAGGGTGACATTTTCAATCTTCCTTTATAACTATTGTTATATGAAAATTCTGCGTATGGCAAGCTCTTGTCCCAACTTCTTCCATGTTTCAAAACACAAGCTCTTAACATGTCCTCTAAAATCTGATTGGCCTCTAAGTTTGTCCATCCGTTTGAGGGTGATATGCTGAGCTAAAATTCAACCTTGTTCCCATTGCTTCATGCAATTTCTGCCAAAACCTGGAGGTAAATTGAGAACCTCTATCCGAGACTATTTTCTTTGGAACTCCATGTCGACACCCAATGTGCTCCATACATAGCTCTGCCAGCTTCGCAGCGGTATAGGTGGTCTTAACAGGAACACAATGAGCTAACTTGGTTAACCTATCCACAATAACCTAAATTGAGTCATAACCAGACTGGGTACGCGGTAAACCAAATATAAAGTCCATTCCAATTTCTTCCCACTTCCATTTCGGAATCTTCTATGGTTGCAATAATCATACTGTCCTTTGATGTTCAGCTTTCACTCGTTGGCACACATCACACGAAGCTACATATTCAGCTATGTCCTTTTTCATGCTATCCCAACAATAACATGTCTTCAAATCATTGTACATCTTCGTACAACTGGAATGAATTGAGTATGGCGAGTCATGTGCCTCCTTTAATATTGTCTCCCGAATATACTTCACATTAGGCACGAAAATCCTTTTTTTGGAGCCATAAGGTACCATTATCATCCTCATCAAACCTGAATTCTCTTCCCTCTTGGGTCCTTTCCTTGATCTCTTGGATTTCCTCATCCTTTGTTTGTGCTTCTTGAATTTCTTGCTCCATTGTTGGATTTAACTCCATTATCCCCATCTCATTCACATATCCAAGATTCAATCGTTCAAACTCCATGCATAACTCAGATGGAAATTCTCGAACCGTGAGTTGGTGGCTTACTCCTTTACGACTCAAGGCATTGACCACTACATTAGCCTTTCCTGGATGATAGTTTATCCCCATATCATAGTCCTTGATGAGCTCCAACCATCTTCGTTGCCTTTTCTATGAAAATATACTTAAGACTCTTGTGATCCGTATAAATTTCACACCTATGTCCAAGGATGTAATGTCTCCAAATCTTCAAGGCATGCACTACGACTGCAAGTTTGAGATCAGGTGTTGGATAATTCTGCTCATGTTTATTCAATTGTATTGATGCATAGGCCACCACTTGACCTTCTTACATGAGCACGCATCCAAGTCCTTGTCTTATTGCATCGCAACATATATCAAAACTTTTGCTCACGTCCGGTAATATCAAAACTGGGGCGGTTGTTAACTGTCGAAGGTCTTATATGACACTTCCCCCGGACCTGCTTAGAGAGCAGCCTGCAGAGGTTCTTTGGATTCACGAGGGCTAGTCCCAAGAGATTGAGCGCAGTGAGATGGTTAACACAAAGGGTTTACGTTGTTCAGGCCGCCAGAGCATAACACCCTATGTCCACGAGAGTGTTTGTGTATTGCCTTGCTTGAGCATGTATGGGTTTCAATCGGTTTGACCCCTGTGAAGGTCGCCTGCCGAGTCCTTTTATAGTCCAAGGACTCTGCAGTCACAAGGTGGGCCCCGTGGCCCGACAGGTGGTCCCAGGGAGAGCCAAATCCTATACAAGATCTAGGATTAAATGCTATCTACTTCCCTTTGTCAGGGGCTTCAATGTGCCGTCCCGCCGCATCGTGCGCCAGGGCTACATATAGTTGCTGATGATGGCAGGGCATGTCCCGCTGTCTTGTCCCCGCGGCTCACTCGTCGGCCTTACACAGTGGGTCTGTACCGGCTACTTGGACAAGACAGGACACTGGAGCCTTGACTTTCGCATGCGCGACTCCGCTTCGCCTGGGGAAGGCGCGCGTACTTAATGCCTGTCTGAGCGGCACACTCTTTCCTCTACTGCGGCCTCCTACCGCATCGAGTCGACCCACCGCCACGTGGTTGCACTGGAGCCTGCCCCTGTGGGGAGTTGAGCGCCCAGCTGTACAGGTCATGTGGTGCCTCTGGAGCCCACCTCCGCGGGAGGGCGGAGGCTCAGCCCTGCGGGCCACGTGGTAGTCCAGAAGCCCTTCCTTGCTTGGAGACTAGCCTGGTCCTGGGGGTTCCATTGGCTACATGGCAGCCCCGGAGCCCGCCTCGGTGGGGAGGCGAGAGTCTGGTCCTGCCGGCCACATGGCAGCCCCGGAGCTTGCCTCGGCGGGGAGGCGAGGGTCCGGTCCTGCCGGCCACATGGCAGCCCCGGAGCCCGCCTTGGCGGAGAGGCGAAGGTTTGGTCCTGCCAGCCACGTGGCAGCCCGGGAGCCCGCTCCGGCGGGGAGGTAGGATCTGGTCCTTCCCTCCATGACGTGGCAGCCTTAGACTCTGCCTCCAAGTAGAGGCCAAGTCCTTAGCCGTTTTTCCTTTTGCGGAGGGGGGGGGGGGGGTACCCGGTCTACGGGGTACCGACAGTGGCCCCCGAGCCCACCTCGGGAGAGTCTTCGATACCACAGGTGGGGTCTTCTTCTTTATCTTCTCGCGCAACTCTTTCGATTCCAATTTGGGGGCAGTTCCCCGGGTGGCACATCCCTGCCATCGTGGCTACGTGTCTCCTTCTGGTAAGCGGAGTTGCGGAACATGCACCGTGCGACAAGACTTCTGCTTTCAATCGTGCTTTAACTGCAGTGGTTCCCAAGGTGGCTCCTGCACTTTTGCTACTTTTGCCTTTTCAAAAACCACCGAGTTACCTCCCGCACAATTGGCCACCCGGCTTGCCTTCTTTGTCGAGCGACTCGGGCCCTCATGTCATTGCTATGCGGGTCTGTTACTCTTCTACCGAGGCTGTGGTGATTCACACACCGCGTCTATTGACTTGCAGAGGTGAATAAAAAGAGACCTTTCCCCCTAAGGGTCCTTTCTTCCGCTTCTGCATCCTTGCGCTCGTGCCTCTTGCCCCAAACCCAGTTCTTGTGCTCTAGCTCCCGATTTCCCCTTCCGGAGCCTCCTCCTTCAACCTCATGGCGAGCATCCTGCTCAGGTCCCGGCTGACCAGGTCTGCCGATCTGGCCCCCGTGCGCCGGCTTCTCGGCTGGCGAGCCCCCGAACAGGAGGAGTGGCTCCGTCGCGGGGAGCTCCCACTGAACCTCACCGACGGGGAGATGGTGTTGTTCTCGTTGTACGTGCTGGCCGGATTCGTTCCGCCAGCATCCGCGTTCCTGGTAATGCTTCTGGAGACTTTCGGCCTCCAACTTCACCACCTCCCGCCGAACTCGATCGCCTTGCTGGCGGTCTTTGCTCACCTCTGCGAGATGTTCGTGGGGGTGATGCCGTTGGTGAAGCTCTTCAGGTACTTCTTTGTACTGAGGGCCACCGGTAAAAGCTCGAAGGATCAGCTCGGCGCCTACTACTTCCAGTGTCGAACCAAGGCACCTTCTAGGTACATTGCTTCCTTCAGCTCTGCACGGTGGGACCAATGGCGCGAAGATTGGATGATCGTAAAGGTCGAGGCTCACGATCGGATGTGCCTCCCCACCGGGAGCCCCTACTCCGAGTGGTCATTCTGGGAGGAGCGCCCAGAGCTGGAGAGGGCGTTCGACCCAGTGTTGGAGAGGATCTAGATGTTGGCGGACCACGGGCTGACGTCTGCGATGGTGTTGATGGACTTCATGTCCCGACGCATGGCTCCACTCTAGTGCCGCGTCCGCCCGACATGGATGTACACCGGTCCAATGGACTGCACCCGGCTCGAGACCGGCTCCGACTCCAACCCGGACGAGCAGCTGTTGCATGATATGCTGGTCCGAGTCTGCCCCGACGACGTTTCCTTTGAGGGACTGGCCCTCCCGGCGGCCTGCCGCCCCCTGTGCTCAGACTCCGAGCTGAAGAGGCGGCTGCTGAAGGCAATGCCAACACTCGACGAGTCCGGGCTGGCGCAGCGCCAGATTGGAGACCCATTTCGGGGGGTCAAGATTGCCGACGAGGCCGAGGGGGTCGTCATTGCCAACGACGCTGAGGGAGGTGGAGATCCCTCAAGTGACAAAGATCCCTCGAGCGATAACCCCTCGAGTGGGCCCCAGCTCCGTCAGTGGGGAGGCGTCGGCTCCTCTACTGATATGGGAAAAGGAAAAGCACCAGTGCCGGTGTCGGACCCAACCCCCAAGAAGCGCGCCCGGTCGCCGCCGTACTCGTTATCAGGTTGTGTCAGCGGTGCCGCTTTGCCGCCCGAGTCCTCATCGCGCAAGAAGGGGAGGCTCCTCAAGTACGATGGGACCCCAGCGTTCCCTCACCGTTCGGAGGAGCGCCAGACTTCGGGGATGCCGCCGGCTCCTCCATCTCAGGAGCCCCCAGCACACGTTGTGGCCCCCACCGCGGGTTTCGGGGGCCGGACCCCCCCAACCCTTTTGGAAAAGTGGTGGAGCTTCAACGTTCCCCGGTAAGTCTGCTTAGATTTCTTCTTGGGTGTTATTTGCCATGTGTTCACCCTGTAATATTCTTATGATTCGGGTTTGTCTGCTTTCAGTGCAACCGCGGCTACTCCTCTGCCCTCGCGCCCTTTCACTGGTGGGCATGCTGCTCCAGCCAGCTCATGGGGCTCCTCTGTGGCCTCGGACCCTGCTCGGGCGCCCCGGGCTGCTGCTGCCGAGGTGCCCTGGGCCTTCATGCCCGAGGCCCCTACAGCGGCTGCTGAGGGTCCGTAGCGCGCGCTAGCGTCTGGTGCCGCACCCGCCAATGGCTTTGCATCCACAGGCTACTCTGCACCGGCCGATGCTACCGCGTCGACTGACACTGTCATGTCGGCTGACGCCACCGCCCCGGGTGGAGCTCGCGGAGCTGGATTAGGAGCCTTAGGCAGCAGTGCTGGAGCCTCCATTGGGGAGGGGGCTTCTGGAGACGATGCGACTGCTCCCAGGGGTGGTTCCCCCTGCCTTCTCTGACTGGGGGAGCTCTGGTCCCCGTCTACCCGGTGGTCCTCCAAATGGAGGACGATATTGAAGAGGTGGGGAGGCAGGGACCCGCGGCTACGGTGGACCCCCTCCCCCTGTCTGAAGCTATGGCCGTTGCGTACTCTGGCTTTTGGCAGGATCGAGCGGCCCTCGACCGGGAGAGGGGGAGGCTTGAGGACGAGGAGGACCGGCTCCAGGAATGGCGAGGACCCTGGAAGCCCGTACCCGGTTGGAGAAGAGTCGGGTGGCGCAGCGGGAGGTGGTCGTCCGGGAGGAGATGAAAATCCTCGACCAGGAGCGCGAGCTTATCGCTCGCCTGGATGCCGTCACCCAGAAGCTGAAGTCGGACGCTGCGGCGATCCATGCTGAGGCCAGCTCCCGCCTCCAGTCCTACGAGGAGCTCCAGTAGCTGCTATCTCGCCGGGAGGCTGCTCTTGCTGAACGGGAGCAGGAGTTGGCGGAGAAGCAGGCTGAGGTGGAGGCGACCTCCCGCTGGCTCGTCCTCCAGCAGGAAGGGGCGAGAGTCTGCGCCGCCGAGCTAGACCGCCGGGATGCTGCCCTGGCTGAGGCGGAGCAAGCCCAGCTCGCCGAGCGCCAGGCTCTCCTGGACCGCGAGTTCAATGTCGCCCTCAAGGAGGGTGACTTGAGCAGCCGCGAGAGGGAGGTCAGCAAGCGCGAGAGGGCCCTGGAAGCCAAGGAGGAGCGGTTCCTGGACGGCGGCCCCCGGGCGCTGGTGGCAACCCAGCAGGAGGTGTAGGAGCTCCAGGCGTCGCGTTCTGCTGAGGCCCGGAAGGTTTGGGAGTTCCTGGGCAGCACCGACTCAGCTCTAGTGCCGCTCGGCTTTAGCCCGGTGCGCATGGGGGAACCAGCGCAGGAGGTGAGTTAGGTGTTCCCAGCCCTTGACTCCACCAGCTCGAGGATGTGTTCGCTGAGGGCCATCATCGACAACCAGTTGGAGGCAGAAGGGAAAATGTTGTTGAAGGAGGTGGCGACGCACATCCTGTCCTGCTACTAGAGCTGGTACCCTGATGTCCCTCTTCAGCCGGTCCTCGAAGGGCCCATCGCCCAGAGGGAGGAGGCCGCCAAGTCTGAAGTCTCAGATGCCGTGGCGCTCATCACCTCGAGGTTCCAGCGGAGCGGCTGAGGGCTCCCCATGCGCTGCTTGTATCTTGTGTTTCTTTCAGTTTTTCTTTGTAGTTGTTTGTGATGACATACCTTTATTTTGCAACAAAAAATCTGCTTGGAATGCCCCTCATACATAGCATGCTTTACTTTTCAGCAATATCTTCCAGTTGCTTGTTGTTCCTTAGCTTCCAGGACCTGCCGTCCCTCGGAGTGTGGCCCCCTGGCAGGTGTGGCCAGTTGTTATGGGCACACCTGTCAGATACCTAGAAGTTAGGGCGGACGGTTGCAGGGGAGCTTAGGATGCGTAGGTAGCATTGTTGTAACTGAGTATGCAGGGACGTCAACGGCTGGCCCCCTGGGGTTGCCATCGGAGCCTCGGTCCGGCGGTGCCCACCATCTTTAGTGAAACGTCAGCGACAGGCCCCCTGGGGGTGCCACCGGAGCTTTGGTCTGGCGAGGCCCACCATCTTTACTGAAAGGTCAACGGCGGGCCCCCTGGGGGTGCCACCGGAGCCTCGGTCAGGTGGTGCCCACCATTTTTGGTGAAACGTTGACGGCGGGCCCCCCTGGAGGTGCCACCGGAGCCTTGGTCCGGCGGTTCCCACCATCTTCGTGGGTACTCTGATGATTATCGCCGGGATAACTCCTCGAAGACCTGCGTATAGATTAAAAAACAGGAGAAGTAATTTTGTCCGCTGGTCATTGCTTTCCTGCTCCTTTTTTAGCATCGCTTGACTTACGATCTTGGGCTGACTCATGGGGCTTGGGTAATTTAGTGCATCTGCACCTAGGGCTTGCTATCCATACTACTTAAGGGTGGTCCATCTGGCCCCCAGTACTCAGCTGCAGCGCTGGGGAGGCAGGGCGCACAGGCTTAGGGTACAGGAGTAGGCTAAGCAGGTTGTGCCCCTGGACCTCCCGCTCGGCGTAAGCCTTTTCCGGGGGAGACCGTATGGATACACAGACCCCCGAGTATGGGAACATCCAAGGCCCCAGGCACATTGCAGGTACCTCAAGCAACCCCACCTACAACCAGACAGCAAGGCTCCCACTATTGCTAAAGCAGGGAAAAAATGACAGCGCCCAAGATAGATCACGAGCTACGGCGAACGTACAGCAATATCATAAAAAATTAAAGATAATTTTTTGAATGAGAAACCCTATACATGGCAGGACAACATTCTTTCATTGCGGTTTCCCATAAGATGGGACAAGCTTTACAAGGGGAAAACCCGACTCGGGTGACAAAGGAAGTCGAGTGCACCTACATAGGGTTCTGGACCAGGCTAAGCGAAATGTGCACTTAGAGCCTCGTCTCCGTAGACTTAGTTACGCTAAGTACTGTTCCTAGGCACCATGTACCTTTTACAATGAAAGAAAACTGTCCTAACACTGGTCTAGGGGTAGAACTTATAGAGGTGCACGATGTTCCAGGGGTTGGGAAGTCGCTCTCCATCCTCCGTAGCTAGGCGGACGCACCCTGGGCGGCATACCTCCGTAACCCGGAAGGGGCCCTCCCATCTGGGGGAGAGTTTGTTAGCCCCTTCCCGGGAGAGTATGCGATGCAGCACTAGGTCGTCTACCTTTAGCTCCCTACTCCGCACGATCCTCTGGTGGTAGCGCTGGAGCATCTGCCTGTACCGTGCATTTCGAAGATCCGCTCTCACTCGTCCCTCGTCGACGAGGTCCACGTCTTCACGCCAGAGCTGGTCCTGCGCGGCTTCGTCGTACACCCAAACACAGGGGGAGCCCCTAGTAATTTCTGGGGGAGGACGACCTCTGCACCGTACACCAGGAAGAAAGGCGTTTCCCCTGTGGCCTGGCTGGTTGATGTCCGGATAGCCCACAGTGCACACGAAAGTTCATCTACCCAATTTGCACCATGCTTCTCAAGGTGTGAGAATGTGCGAGTCTTGAGGCCCTTGAGGATCTCAGCATTGGCCCTCTCGACCTGTCCATTGCTCTCTGGATGAGCAACAGATGCATAGCAGACTTGGATCCCAAGGTCCTCGCAGTATTCCTAGAACGCTGCACTTGTGAACCGGGTCTCGTTATCAGTGATGATTCTGTTCGGGACCCCGAACCGGCAGACGATCGACTTGATGAATTTGACTGCTGACTTCTTGTTGATGGTGACAACTGGGGCTGCTTCTGGCCACTTGGTGAACTTGTCTACAACAACGTAGAGGTGCCGTAATCCTCTAACGGCTCTGGGAAAGGGTCCTAGTATATCCAACCCCCATACAGCGAATGGCCATGAGGGAGGGATCATCTGCAGCGCCTGAGCTGGTGTGTGGATCTGCTTGGCATGGAACTGGCACGCCTTGCATCTCCTGACCACCTCGGGGGCATCCTGGAGTGCTGTCGGCCAGTAAAAGCCATGCCGAAAGGCTTTACCAACTAGTGTGCAGGATCACGCGTGGTTCCCACACTCGCCTCCATGGATCTCTGCGAGCAAGTCGCAGCCCTCCTCCTGGGTAATGCAATGTAGCAGGATGTCATTGGCGCCACGCCAGTAGAGATCCCCTTCCACCAGCGTGTACCTCTTAGCCATGCGGACTATCCTTTCTGCCAGGGCATGTTCTTCGGGAAGGATGTTGTCTTTCAAGTAGTCCCGTGTGACGCCCGGTTCCAAAAACTGAACCAAGCTAACGCATATATGTGCCCAGGATGTTCAACACACATACACGAGTGCAATCACAAAAGAGTATACAGAAAATTACCACAGAACAAGATTAATTATCAAATTTATTACACAAACATATCATCCTCGAATACAAGCTCTAATGAATATTAATGACAAGTTCAACTAATGCAGCGGAAATAAACTAATTAAGCAAGTAAAGCAACTATGCAGCATAAGCGACAAGGTATATATGCGCAGCTCCATTCAACACCACAGGCAAAGCTGATGGTAGACACGGCCTAGAACTCCGCATTATCGCCATTAAACTCCCAATCCTAACCTGCAACTGTTGGGGTGGGGGATTGCAAGAGTGAGTACATGTCGTACTCAGCAAGTGTGGAAAGTATGACATATGGCTGATTCAAATGACGACAATAATAATGGCTAAGTGCTGAAAAGTACAGTAAAACATTTGAAAAGCAATATATATATATATATATATATATATATTATATATATATGTGAAATAAACCAATCATAATCACGAGTAATACCATAAAACCAAACTGAATTCATTACCATCATCAATAAGTCCAGATTTCACCATTGCCAATAACCATATTCAATACCAGAAATTAAATCCATAACTGTTATCAAACCATAACCATTCCAATACCAAATTCCCTCTAATCATGGAAGTTGTCCAGGTGCTCATAACCGGGAGCACGGCTATCATGATAGTTTTATTTAACACTCTGCAGAGTTTGTACCTCTTTACCCACGTGTTCGTGATTTCATCACCCTTCGGCGACTAAGAACCTCCCTTATGCCCATGACCCGTCGGTCACATTACACACTTCCGTTGGTGTGTGGCCAAGAGATCACAAAATAGCCTTTACAAAAGGATTACTAGCCTATTTAGACCCCACTGAGGTTTCACCGGTGGCGATGTCTCCCACTGAGCACATCTTCAACCAAGGGCCCCCTCTTGAGCCATTTAGATCCCAGGGTAGTCCCACCAATCATCAACAAACCCAATCCGACTACCCTTCTCTGAGCATCCGCAATGGTCCAAACAGTACTAGCAAAGCCCTAATTAATCAGCTACGCCGCACCCATACTTGGCCTCGTGGTGGCACTGTAGTCCTGGCTTATTCTCGCATGAACCGGTCCTTAGATCTAAAGGAAGAAAACCACCATAACATCCAACCCATCCACATACCAGGCTTGCTTAGATCACCCATTACCATACCATATTGACCAGTTCACATTAACCAGAATATCATTAATACATAATTAAATATGTAGTGTTGTTTTTCCATCCCAATTAATTAAGCGAAGCAAAAAGGTAAAAAGTCCATCCCGACGCTCTACCATAAATTCCAGGTGACAAGGGTGGTTTAGCAAGTCTAGTAAACTTCCTACCATAGGGTTCCCGTCAAATTGACATAGCATGCAGTTTTACAAACAAAACATTTATTTTAAAAACAGGATCAATATGCTTCAAGGACACTTGCCTTACTCTTGCTGTTGATTAGGGTCAAAGCCTTCAAACTCTTGATGTTGTAGATCCTCCATGCAATCTCTAGCGCAAATCCGTCTAATCCACACAATAAACATACAAGACAAGAAACACAATCAAAGAGTGCACAAATATTACTCAATATGACATGACATGCATGATTGATGCAAATGCAAGGTAGAACTTGTTACTAGATTGCTTTTAATGATCACTAACTAGCTCTAATAGATTTTAACAAGTTTATACAGGTTTGGGGTCGATTAGATCAAATTTTAGAATTAATTCAACACAATTTAACCAGAAAGATCGGACTAGTCCGCTAGGGACCGGACAAGTCCGCACTTGACGAGATCAGCAGATTAGGGTTTTCTAGATCGACGTGAATTTGGAGATTAGGGGTTGAATTCACGTAAGGAAAAGAGAATAGAAGGTATACCAGGTGTTTAGAACTCCAATGAACCAAGAAATTTGGAGGTAACAATTGGATCTTGATGATCTAGGGTTGGTGATGAACTTGGAGATGAATTGGTGGTGAAGGACGAAACTTGGTGGAGATCTTGATCCTCCTTCGTTTCCTCCTCTTCTTCCTCTTGCTTGGGATCTTCTCCTCCCTCCTTGATGGTGGCTCCCCACGAACTAGGGTTTGGGTGGGTGGAAAAGTGGCAAATAGATGTCAAACCAAGGGGTTGGGCTGTTTATATAGAGGTGGAGGCTAGGGTTAGATGGATCTCGAGTTTTGGGATGAGTAGAGGCCGGTTTAGAGTCCCACATGGGCTCTAAAAGAGTTAGGCACGACATCCCTAGGCCCACTTAACGTGAAACCCAAGAAACAAGTCGTAAAACAAAAGATCAACTCGGAGTCGTGAAATATCGGACAAGTCCGGACAGGACCGGACTAGTCCGAAGTCATCCAGAGAGAAAATCGGACAAGTCTGGCCAAAAAATTGGACAAGTCCAAATTTGAACAGAGAGGAAAAACGGACAAGTCCGCTGGAACACCGGACTAGTCCGGAAAAGTCCAGGGTCTTAGCAAATTTTCAAGGATTCATTGAATATCGGACTAGTCCGCACAAAATCGGACAAGTCCAAAAGTTTCCAGAGCCAAAATCGGACTAGTCCGCAGCAAAAACGGACAAGTCCGTTTTTAGTCAGAGAGAAATCGGACTAGTCCTCAGTAAAATTGGACTAGTCCGCACTTTCCTGCGTTTTAAGTGTGGTTTTGCTCCAAATCAATTTTAAATGCTCCGAATCAATTTTAAACTTGTTCCTCTTGTTGTGGGCTAATGTTAAACATGTATATGAGTGCATGTAGGGCATGATGCATGAAAATGAGGGTGTTACAAACCTACCCCCCCTTAAAATGAATCTCGCCCTCGAGATTCGACGCGGAAGAGAAGAGATAGGGAAATTCCTTCTTGAGATCATCTTCTAGCTCCCAAGTTGCTTCTTTTTTTGGTATGGTGCTTCCATTGGACTTTATACCATCGAATCACCTTGTTCCTTGTGACTCTCTCCTTGGTTTCCAAGATTTTGACCGGTTGCTCGGCATACGTCAAATCTTCCTCTAGTTCCAATTCTTCCATTGGCACTTGGTCTTCCGGTACCCTGAGACACTTCTTGAGTTGGGAAACATGAAACACATCATGTACGTCTGAAAGATGAGCTGGCATCTCCAACTTATATGCTACTTCTCCTCTTTTGTCCAAAATCTTGAATGGTCCAATATAACGAGGTGCGAGCTTGCCTCTTATGTTAAACCTCTTATGACCTCTCATTGGTGACACCTTGAGGTAAACAAAATCTCCTATTTCAAAGGCTAATTTCCTTCTCCTATTATCCGCATATCCTTTTTGCCTTGATTGGGCAGCCCTCAAGTTTTCACGAATTATTTGGACTTGCTTTTTGGCTTCTTGCAACACGTCCGGACCAAATACTTGAGCTTCTCCTACCTCATTCCAGAATAAAGGCGTTCTACACTTCCTCCCATAAAGCGCTTCATATGGTGACATTTTCAAGCTTGCTTGGTAACTATTGTTGTATGAAAATTCCGCGTATGGCAAGCTTTTGTCCCAACTTTTCCCATGCTTTAAAGCACAAGCTCTTAACATGTCCTCCAAAATCTGATTGGTCCTCTCGGTTTGTCCATCCGTTTGAGGATGATATGCTGAACTAAAATTCAACCTCGTTCCCAAAGCTTCATGCAATTTTTGCCAAAATCTGGAGGTAAATTGAGAACCTCTATCCGAGACTATCTTCTTAGGGACTCCATGTCGACACACAATATGCTCCATGTATATTTCGGCCAATCGTGCAGCTGTATACTTGGTCTTCACAGGGACAAAATGAGCTGACTTGGTTAAGCGATCCACAATTACCCAAATTGAGTCATACCCGGACTGAGTACGCGGTAACCCAACTATGAAGTCCATTCCAATTTATTCCCACTTCCATTCCGGAATCTTCAACGGTTGCAATAATCCGGCTGGCCTTTGATGTTCCGCCTTGACTCGTTGACACACATCACACAATGCAACATATTCGGCTATGTCCTTTTTCATGCTATCCAACCAATAGCAAGTCTTCAAGTCCTTGTACATCTTCGTACAACCGGGGTGAATCGAGTAAGGCGAGTCATGTGCCTCCTTTAATATTGTCTCCCGAATATGTTTTACATTAGGCACAATGATTCTCTTTCCGAGCCATAAGGTACCATATTCGTCTTCATCAAATCTGAATTCTCTCCCTTCTTCGGTCCTTTCCTTGATTTCATTGATCTCTTCATCTGCGGTTTGGCCCTCTCGAAGTTCTTGCTCCAAGGTTGGGTTTAACTCCATCATCTCCATCTCATTTACAAACCCGATGTTCAACCGTTCAAACTCCTTACATAACTCGAATGGTAACTCTCGAACCGTGAGTTGATGACTTACTCCTTTTCTACTCAAAGCATCGACCACTACATTGGCTTTTCCCGGATGATAGTTGATCCCCAAATCATAATCTTTGATGAGCTCTAACCATCTTCGTTGCCTCAAGTTCAGATCCGTTTGTGTGAAAATATACTTCAAACTCTTATGATCCGTGTAAATTTCACACCTATGTCCCAGAATATAGTGTCAAATCTTCAATGCGTGTACAACGGCTGCTAGTTCAAGATCATGCGTGGGGTAATTCTGCTCATGTTTCTTCAATTGTCTTGATGCATAGGCGACCACTTGACCTTCTTACATCAATACACACCCAAGTCCTTGTCTTGATGCATCACAATAGATGTCGAAACTCTTGCTTACATCCGGCAATACCAAAACTGGGGCTGTTGTTAACCTCTTCTTAAACTCCTCAAATCTGTTTTGACAAGCTTCAGTCCATTGGAACGCCTTTCCCTTCATTAGCAACTCCATCATAGGCTTGGCTATCTTGGAAAAATCCTTGATAAACCGACGATAATATCCAGCCATCCCAAGAAAACTCCTTATTTCCTTGACGTTTTGCGGTGGTTCCCACTTCAACACATCTCTTACATTTCCGGGGTCAACCGATACTCCTCCTCCTGAGATTATATGACCCAAGAATGGCACCTCTTTCAACCAAAACTAACACTTGTTGAACTTGGCATACAATCGATGCTCCCTCAATTTTTGCAACGTAAGCCTCAAGTGTTCCTCGTGTTCCTTCTCATCCTTCGAGTAGATCATAATGTCATCAATAAACACCACAACGAACTTGTCCAAGTACTCCATGAATACTTTATTCATGAGGTACATAAAGTAGGCAGGCGTATTTGTCAATCCAAAAGACATAACAGTGTACTCATAAGATCCATACCGTGTCCTAAAAGCTGTCTTGGGTATGTCTGATGGTCTAATCTTCATTTGAAAGTAACCTGACCTCAAATCAATCTTGGAAAACACACAGGCACCTTTCATCTGATCAAACAAATCCTCTATACGGGGCAAGGTATACTTGTTCTTGATTGTTACCTTGTTGAGAGCTCGAAAATCCACACACATCCTTTGGGATCCATCCTTCTTGTCCACGAATAGAACGGGCGCTCCCCAAGGTGAAGAGCCAGGGTGAATAAAACCCTTCTCTAATTGCTCTTGAATTTGTTTCTTGAGCTCCGCTAATTCCATAGGAGGCATCCTATACGGCCTCTTAGCTATAGGTGCAGTTCCAGGTATTAAATCAATAACAAACTCAATGTCTCGATCGGGTGGCATACCTGGCAACTCGTCCGGAAAAACATCCAAAAATTCACACACTACCGGAATCTCCTCAACTGCGGCACCGTCCATATGATTCAATTCCAATTGCTTCGGTGCGGTTTGAGATGCTTCAAATTCTATGGTGATCCCTTCTTCATTGGTCAACTTCACCGTCTTCGTGGCACACTCAATAACTCCATTGTGCTTCCTCAACCAGTCCATACCATGTATAATATCCAACCCTTGAGAATCTAAAACAATGAGGTTGGCGGAGAAGTCTACCCCTCTTATTCTAAGGCTTACTTTTGGACATACTATATTTGTCCTCATCTCTCCTCCAGGAGACTTAACCAACAGAGTAAACTTCATATGAGAGATAGGCAAACTATACTTGGCAACATACTTCGATGCAATGAATGAATGCGATGCTCCAGAATCAAATAACATAGTCACGGGGTTGGAGTTGGCGAGAAACATACCAATGACCAGATCATCTGCTTGTTGAGCATCCTCTGTAGAGACATGGTTCACGTTGCCACGAGCAAAATTCTTCTGTCCACGGCTTCCTTGTGGCTGTCCTCCATTAGGTCTTGGGTTTTGCCTCGATGCATTGCTTCCTTGACCAAGGACCGACTTAGGACATTGATGCGCAAAGTGTCCAGCTTCTCCACAAGTATAACACTTCTTAACCGCACCAGAATTGTTGGGACGAGCTTGATTTCGAGCATTGGCTCCAGGAAAATCAGCACGAGGTGCATAAGGCATTGGAGGCCTAGGTTCTTGCATAACAGGGCGTTGCTGCACAAACTGAGTTGGGCGTGGTGCATAACCAGGGCGCTGAGCAGGAATAGAGGAGCTATAATGAGGCGCATTGGGCGGCGCAAAGCGAGGGCGCACATTACTTCCTTGTTGCTATCCTTGATATGGTGCCTTCCTCTTGATTTCTTGCTCCATCTCACGGATCGTGTTCTCAACCACAATTGCTTTGTCCACAAGCTTCTGGAAATTGACATAATCACAGTTGAGCAATTGCACTTGGATCGTATTGTTCAATCCCCTCATGAACAAGTATTGCTTCTGGCTGTCCCGGCTAACATCCTCAGGCGCATATCTTGAGAGTTGAGTGAACATATTGAGATATTCACTCACGCTTGATTTTCCTTGTCTCAAGTTCTCAAATTCTTGCCTCTTCAAGATCATAACACCTTCCGGCACATAATGAGAACGGAAACTCTCCTTGAATTCCGCCCAGGTAATTCTCTCTTGGTTCTCATGAGCATTGCAATAAGAATCCCACCAATCTGCAACTGCTCCAACGAGTTGATGAGAAGCAAATAGCACCTTCTCCAGGTCACTGCATTGGACAATGGCTAGCTTCTTCTTCACGGACTTGAGCCAATCATCCGCATCCATAGGGTCTGCGGCTTGAGCAAAGGTTGGCGGCCTAGTCCTCATAGACTCTCCCAATCAGTTATGAGGAGGTGGGGGTGGCGGTGGAGGCATGTGGGGCTGATTGTTGATATTGCCAGCCTGCAGCTGTCCCATAGTCTGTATCATGGTCTGCATGAGCTGGTTTTGCATGGCCAATAGCTGCTCGATGTTGATAGCTCCTTGAGTAGATCCTTGTCCGATGTTGGTCTGAGGTACTCCATTGTTCTCCTCCTCATCATTGCCATCCCTCTGGTTGCGAGTCCTCACCATCTGAAGAAAAGAAGTAGGTAAGAATTAGAAAACGTCCCCAACTATATGCATCAAGGGATATGAAACTAAACAACTAGCTACACTAGCCTAGGTGGACATGGCAATGCTAAAGCATCCCAAAATCCTCTATTAAGCACACAAGCAACCAATATATATAGCAAACAGCACTCCAAGCAAAAACACATCGATTCCTGAGTGCTCCTATGTGTCCTAAAGTGTCCATTCTATCTAGGCTGCATCCTACGGTCAACCTGTGGCTCTGATACCAATCTGTGACGCCCGGTTCCAAAAACTGAAACAAGCTAACGCATATGTGTGCCCAGGATGTTCAACACACATACACGAGTGCAATCACAAAAGAGTATACAGAAAATTATCACAGAACAAGATTAATTATCAAATTTATTACACAAACATATCATCCTCGAATACAAGCTCTAATGAATATTAATGACAAGTTCAACTAATGCAGCGGAAATAAACTAATTAAGCAACTAAAGCAACTATGCAGCATAAGCGACAGGGTATATATGCGCAGCTCCAATCAACACCACAGGCAAAGCTGACGGTAGACACGGCCTAGAACTCCGCATTATCGCCATTAAACTCCCAATCCTGACCTGCAACTGTTGGGGTGGGGGGTTGCAAGAGTGAGTACATGTCGTACTCAGCAAGTGTGGAAAGTATGACATGTGGCTGATTCAAATGACGACAATAATAATGGCTAAGTGCTAAAAATACAGTAAAATTTTTGAAAAGCAATATATATTATATATATATATATATATGTGAAATAAACCAATCATAATCACGAGTAATACCATAATACCAAACTGAATTCATTACCACCATCAATAAGTCCAGATTTCACCATTGCCAATAACCATATTCAATACTAGAAATTAAATCCATAACTGTTATCAAACCATAACCATTCCAATACCAAATTCCCTCTAATCATGGAAGTTGTCCAGGTGCTCATAACCGGGAGCACGGCTATCATGATAGTTTTATTTAACACTCTGCATAGTTTGTACCTCTTTACCCACATGTTCGTGATTTCATCACCCTTCGGCGACTAAGAACCTCCCTTATGCCCATGACCCGTCGGTCACATTACACACTTCCATTGGTGTGTGGCCAAGAGATCACAAAATAGCCTTTACAAGGGGATTACTAGCCTATTTAGACCCCACTGAGGTTTCACCGGTGGCGATGTCTCCCACTGAGCACATCTTCAACCAAGGGCCCCCTCTTGAGCCATTCGGATCCCAGGGTAGTCCCACCAATCATCAAAAAACCCAATCCGACTACCCCTTCCCCGAGCATCCACAATGGTCCAAACAGTACTAGCAAAGCCCTAATTAATCAGCTACACCGCACCCATACTTGGCCTCGTGGTGGCACTGTAGTCCTGGCTTATTCTCGCATGAACCGGTCCTTAGATCTAAAGCAAGCAAACCACCATAACATCCAACCCATCCACATACCAGGTGTAACACCCTCATTTTCATGCATCATGCCTTGCATACACTCATATACATGTTTAACATTAACCCATAACAAGAGGAACAAGTTAAAATTGATTTGGAGCAAAACCGCACTTAAAAATGTAGGAAAGTGTGGACTAGTCCGGTTTTGCTGAGGACTAGTCCGATTTCTCTCTGTCTAAAAACGGACTTGTCCGTTTTTGCTGCGGATTAGTCCGATATTTGCCCCTGAAAAACTTCGGACTTGTCCGATCTTGTGCGGACTAGTCCGATGTTCCATGAATCCTTGAAAATTTGCTAAGTCCCTGGACTTTTCTGGACTAGTCCGGTGTCCCAGCGGACTTGTCCGTTTTCCTTTCTGACTAAGATCGGACTTGTCCGATTTTTGGCCAGACTTGTCTGATTTTCTCTCTGGACGACTTCGGACTAGTCCGGTCCTGTCCGGACTTGTCCGATATTTCGTGACTCTGAGATTGACCTTTTTGTTTTACGACTTGTTTCTTGGGTTTCACGTCAAGTGTGCCTAGGGACGTCGTGCCCAACTCTTTTAGAGCCCATGTGGGACTCTAAACCGGCCTCTACTCATCCTAAACTCGAAATCCATCTAACCCTAGCCTCCACGTCTATATAAACAACCCCACCCCTTGGTTTGACATCTATTTGCCACTTTCCACCCACCCAAACCCTAGTTCGTGGGGAGCCACCATCAAGGAGGGAGGAGAAGATCCCAAACAAGAAGAAGAAGAGGAGGAAACGAAGGAGGATCAAGATCTCCACCATGTTTTGTTCTTCACCACCAATTCATCTCCAAGTTCATCACCAACCCTAGATCATCAAGATCCAAGTGTTCCCTCCAAGTTTCTTGGTTCATTGGAGTTCTAAACACCTGGTATACCTTCTATTCTCTTTTCCTTATGCGAATTCAACCCATAATCTCCAAATTCACGTCGATCTAGAAAACCCTAATCTGCTGATCTCGCAGAGTGCAGACTTGTCCGGTCCCTAGCAGACTAGTCCGATCTTTCAGGTCAAATTGTGTTGAATTGGTTCTAAAATTTGATCTAATCGAATCCAAACCTGTATAAACTTGTTAAAAGCTATTAGAACTAGTTAGTTATCATTAAAAGCAATCAATTAACAAGTTCCATCTTGCATTTGCATTAATCATGCATGTCATGTCATATTGAGTAATATTTGTGCACTCTTTGATTGTGTTTCTTGTCTCGTATGTTTATTGTGTGGATTAGACGGATTTGCGCTAGAGAGTGCCACGGAGGATCTCCAGCATCAAGAGTTTGAAGGCTTTGACCCTAATCAACAGCAAGAGCAAGGCAAGTGTCCTTGAAGCATATTGATCCTGTTTTTAAAATAAATGTTTTGTTTGCAAAACTGCATGCTTGTGTCAAATTGATGGGAAATCCTATAATAGGAAGTTTACTAGATTTGCTAAACCACCCTTGTCACCTGGAATTTATGGTAGAGAGTCGGGAAGGGTTTTTACCCTTTTGCTTCGCTTAATTAACTGGGATGGGAAACAACTATATCACTCAATTTAATTATGCATGGATGAGATTATGGTTAACATGAACTGGTTAAACATGGTATGGTAAAGGATGATCTAAGCAAGCCTGGTATGTGGATGGGTTGGATGTTATGGTGGTTTGCTTGCTTTAGATCTAAGGACCGGTTCATGCGAGAATAAGCCAGGACTACAGTGCCACCACGAGGCCAAGTATGGGTGCGGCGTAGCTGATTAATTAGGGCTTTGCTAGTGCTGTTTGGACCATTGTGGATGCTCGGGGAAGGGGTAGTCGGATTGGGTTTGTTGATGATTGGTGGGACTACCCTGGGATCCGAATGGCTCAAGAGGGGGCCCTTGGTTGAAGATGTGCTCTGCGGGAGACATCGCCACCGGTGAAACCTCAGTGGGGTCTAAATAGGCTAGTAATCCCTTTGTAAAGGCTATTTTGTGATCTCTTGGCCACACACCAACGGAAGTGTGTAATGTGACCGACGGGTCATGGGCCTAAGGGAGGTTCTTAGTCGCCGAAGGGTGATGAAATCAAGAACACGTGGGTAAAGAGGTACAAACTCTGCAGAGTTAATTAAAACTATCATGATAGCCGTGCTCCCGGTTATGAGCGCCTGGACAACTTCCATGATTAGAGGCAAATTGGAATTTGGGATGGTTATGGTTGGGTAATGGTTATGGTTGATTTTATGGTTATGGTTTGGTGATGGTTATGGTTTGGTAATGGTTATGGATGGTTATGGATTAATCTCTGGTAATGAATATGGTTATTGGCAATGGTGAAATCTGGACTTATTGATGACGATAATGAATTCAGTTTGGTATTATGGTATTATTCGTGATTATGATTGGTTTATTTCACATACTTATACTATATTGCTTTTCAAACGTTTTAATGTACTTTTCAGCACTTTATCGTTATTATTGTCGTCATTTGAATCAGCCACATGTCATACTTTCCACACTTGCTGAGTACGACATGTACTCACTCTTGCAATTCCCCCCCCCCCCAACAGTTGCAGGTCAGGATTGGGAGTTTGATGCCGATAATGCGGAGTTCTATGCCGTGTCTACCGTCAGCTTTGCCTGTGGTGTTGATTGGAGCTGCGCATACATACCCTGTCGCTTATGCTGCATAGTTGCTTAGTTTGCTTAATTAGTTTATTTCCGCTGCATTAGTTGAACTTGTCATTAATATTCTTTAGAGCTTGTATTCGAGGATAATATGGTTTGTGTAATAAATCTGATAATTAATCTTGTTCTGTGGTAATTTTCTGTATACTCGTTTGTGATTGCACTCGTATATGTGTGATGAACATCCTGGGCACACATATGCGTTAGCTTGGTTCATTTTCGGAACCGGGCGTCACAGATTGGTATCAGAGCCAGGTTTGACCGTAGGACGCAGCCTAGATAGAATGGACACTTTAGAGCACATAGGAGCACTCAGGAATCGATGTGTTTGCTTGGTGTGCTGTTTGCTATATATATTGCTTGCTTGTGTGCTTAATAGAGGATTTTGGGATGCTTTAGCATTGCCATGTCCACCTAGGCTAGTGTAGCTAGTTTTTTAGTTTCATATCCCTTGATGCATATAGTTGGGGCGTTTTCTAATTCTTACCTACTGCTTTTCTTCAGATGGTGAGGACTCGCAACAAGAGGGATGGCAATGATGAAGAGGAGAACAATGGAGTGCCTCAGAACAACATCGGATAAGGAACTACTCAGGGAGCTATCAACATTGAGCAGCTATTGGCTATGCAAAACCAGCTCATGCAGACCATGATACAAACAATGGGACAGCTGCAGGCTAGCAATATCAACAATCAGCCCCACATGCCTCCACCGCCACCCCCACCCCCTCATAACCGATTGGGAGAGTTTATGAGGACTAGGCCGCCGACCTTTTCTCAAGCTGCTGACCCTATGGATGCGGACGATTGGCTCAAGTCCGTGGAGAAGAAGCTGGCTATTGTCCAATGCAGTGACCGGGAGAAGGTCTTGTTTGCTTCTCATCAACTAGTTGGAGCAGCTGCAGATTGGTGGGATTCTTATTGCAATGCTCATGAGAACCAAGAGAGAATTACCTGGGCGGAATTCAAGGAGAGTTTCCGTTCTCATTATGTGCTGGAAGGTGTTATGATCTTGAAGAGGCAAGAATTTGAGAACTTGAGACAAGGAAAATCAAGCGTGAGTGAATATCTCAATAAGTTCACTCAACTCTCAAGATATGCGCCTGAGGATGTTAGCCGGGACAGCCGGAAGGAATACTTGTTCATGAGGGGATTGAACAATGAGATCCAAGTGCAACTACTCAACTGTGATTATGTCAATTTTCAGAAGCTTGTGGACAAAGCAATTGTGGTTGAGAACAAGATCCGTGAGATGGAGCAAGAAATCAAGAGGAAGGCGCCATATCAAGGACAGCAACAAGGAAGTAATGTGCGCCCTCGCTTTGCGCCGCCCAATGCGCCTCATTACAGCTCCTCTATTCCTGCTCAGCGCCCTGGTTATGCACCGTGCCCAACTCAGTTTGTGCTGCAACGCCCTGTCATGCAAGCACCTAGGCCTCCGATGCCTTATGCACCTCGTGCTGATTTTCCTGGAGCCAATGTTCAAAACCAAGCTCGTCCCAATAATTCTGGTGGAGTTAAGAAGTTCTATACTTGTGGAGAAGCTGGACACTTTGCGAATCAATGTCCTAAGTCAGGCCTTGGTCAAGGAAGCAATGCGCCGAGGCAAAACCCAAGACCTAATGGAGGACAGCCACAAGGAAGCTGTGGACAGCAGAACTTTGCTCGTGGTAACGTGAACCATGTCTCTACGGAGGATGCCCAACAAGCGGATGACATGGTCATTGGTATGTTTCTCGCCAACTCCAACCCCGCGACTATGTTATTTGATTCTGGAGCATCGCATTCATTCATTGCATCGAAGTATGTTGCCAAGTATAGTTTGCCTATCTCTCATATGAAGTTTACTCTGTTGGTTAAGTCTCCTGGAGGAGAGATGAGGACAAATATAGTATGTCCAAAAGTAAGACTTAGAATAAGGGGGGTAGACTTCTCCGCCAACCTCATTGTTTTAGATTCTCAAGGGTTGGATATTATACTTGGTATGGACTGGTTGAGGAAGCACAATGGAGTTATTGAATATGCCACAAAGACGGTGAAGTTGACTAATGAAGAAGGGATCACCGTAGAATTTGAAGCAACCCAACATGCACCGAAGCAATTAGAGCTGAATCATATGGACGGTGTCGCAATTGAGGAGATTCCGGTGGTGTGTGAATTTTTGGATGTTTTTCCGGACGAGTTGCCAGGTATGTTACCTGATCGAGACATTGAGTTTGTTATTGATTTAATACCTGGAACTGCACCTATAGCTAAGAGGCCGTATAGGATGCCTCCTATGGAATTAGCGGAGCTCAAGAAGCAGATTCAAGAGCAATTAGAGAAGGGTTTCATTCGCCCTAGCTCTTCGCCTTGGGGAGCGCCTGTTCTATTTGTGGACAAGAAGGATGGATCCCAAAGGATGTGCGTGGATTACCGAGCTCTCAACGAGGTAACAATCAAGAACAAGTACACCTTGCCACGCATAGAAGACTTGTTTGATCAGATGAAGGGTGCTTGTGTCTTCTCTAAGATTGACTTGAGGTCGGGATACTTTCAAATGAAGATTAGACCATCAGACATACCCAAGACAGCTTTTAGGACACGGTATGGATCTTATGAGTACACCGTGATGTCTTTTGGATTGACAAATGCACCTGCCTACTTTATGTACCTCATGAATAAGGTCTTCATGGAGTACTTGGATAAGTTCGTTGTGGTGTTTATTGATGATATTATGAACTACTCAAAGGATGAGAAGGAACATGAGGAACACTTGAGGCTTACGTTGCAGAAATTGAGGGAGCATCAATTGTATGCCAAGTTCAGTAAATGTCAATTCTGGTTACGGGAAGTTTCCTTCTTAGGCAATATTATTTCCGGAGGAGGAGTATCAGTTGACCCAGGGAAGGTGAGAGATGTGCTTAAGTGGGAACCGCCACAGAATGTCAAGGAAATTCGGAGTTTTCTTGGGATGGCTGGATATTACCGTCGTTTCATCAAGGACTTTTCCAAGATAGCCAAGCCTATGACGGAGTTGCTAACGAAGGGAAAGGCGTTCCAATGGACTGAAGCTTGTCAGGATAGCTTTGAGGAGTTAAAGAAGCGGTTGACAACAGCACCAGTTTTGGTATTGCCGGATGTAAGCAAGAGTTTTGACATTTATTGCGATGCATCAAGACAAGGGCTTGGATGTGTATTGATGCAAGAAGGTCAAGTGGTCGCCTATGCGTCAAGGCAATTGAATAAACATGAGCAGAATTACCCAACACATGATTTAGAACTTGCAGCCGTGGTACATGCATTGAAGATTTGGAGACACTATATTCTTGGACATAGGTGTGAAATTTACACGGATCACAAGAGTTTGAAGTATATTTTCACACAAACGGATCTAAACTTGAGGCAACGAAGATGGTTAGAGCTCATCAAAGATTATGATTTGGGGATCAACTATCATCCGGGAAAAGCCAATGTAGTGGCCGGTGCTTTGAGTAGAAAGGGAGTAAGTCATCAACTCACGGTTCGAGAGTTACCATTCGAGTTATGTAAGGAGTTTGAACGGTTGAACCTTGGGTTTGTAAATGAGATGGAGATGATGGAGTTAAAACCAACCTTGGAGCAAGAAATTCAAGAGGCACAAACCACAGATGAGGCGATCAAGGAAATCAAGGAAGGAATCGAAGAAGGGAGAGAATTCAGATTTGACGAGGATGAACATGGTACCTTATGGCTTGGAAAGAGAATCGTTGTGCCTAATGTAAAGCATATTCGGGAGACAATATTAAAGGAGGCACATGACTCGCCTTACTCGATTCACCCCGGTTGTACGAAGATGTACAAGGACTTGAAGACTTGCTATTGGTGGGATAGCATGAAAAAGGACATAGCTGAATATGTAGCATTATGTGATGTGTGCCAACGAGTCAAGGCGGAACATCAAAGGCCAGCCGGATTATTGCAACCGTTGAAGATTCCGGAATGGAAGTGGGAAGAAATTGGTATGGACTTCATAGTTGGGTTACCGCGTACTCAGTCCGGGTATGACTCAATTTGGGTAATTGTGGATCGTTTAACCAAGTCAGCTCATTTTGTCCCTGTGAAGACCAAGTATACAGCTGCACGATTGGCCGAAAAATACATGGAGCATATTGTGTGTCGACATGGGGTCCCTAAGAAGATAGTCTCGGATAGAGGTTCTCAATTTACCTCCAGATTTTGGCAAAAATTGCATGAAGCTTTGGGAACAAGGTTGAATTTTAGTTCAGCATATCATCCTCAAACGGATGGACAAACCGAGAGGACCAATCAGATTTTGGAGGACATGTTATGAGCTTGTGCTTTAAAGCATGGGAAAAGTTGGGACAAAAGATTGCCATATGCGGATTTTTCATACAACAATAGTTACCAAGCAAGCTTGAAAATGTCACCATATGAAGCGCTTTATGGGAGGAAGTGTAGGACACCATTATTCTGGAATGAGGCAGGAGAAACTCAAGCATTTGGTTCGGATGTGTTGCAAGAAGCCGAAAAGCAAGTCAAAATAATTCGTGAAAACTTGAGGGCTGCCCAATCAAGGCAAAAAGGCTATGCGGATAATAGGAGAAGGAAATTAGCCTTTGAAATAGGAGATTTTGTTTACCTCAAGGTGTCACCAATGAGAGGTCATAAGAGGTTTAACATAAGAGGCAAGCTCGCACCTCGTTATATTGGACCATTCAAGATTTTGGACAAAAGAGGAGAAGTAGCATATAAGTTGGAGATGCCAGCTCATCTTTCAGACGTACATGATGTCTTTCATGTTTCCCAACTCAAGAAGTGTTTGAGAGTACCGGAAGAACAAGTGCCAATAGAAGAATTGGAACTAGAGGAAGATTTGACGTATGCCGAGCAACCGGTCAAAATCTTGGAAACCAAGGAGAGAGTCACAAGGAACAAGGTGATTCGATGGTGTAAAGTCCAATGGAAGCACCATACCGAAAAAGAAGCAACTTGGGAGCTAGAAGATGATCTCAAGAAGGAATTTCCCTATCTCTTCTCTTCCGCATCGAATCTCGAGGGCGAGATTCATTTTAAGGGGGGTAGGTTTGTAACACCCTCATTTTCATGCATCATGCCTTGCATACACTCATATACATGTTTAACATTAACCCATAACAAGAGGAACAAGTTAAAATTGATTTGGAGCAAAACCGCACTTAAAAATGTAGGAAAGTGCGGACTAGTCCGGTTTTGCTGAGGACTAGTACGATTTCTCTCTGTCTAAAAACGGACTTGTCCGTTTTTGCTGCGGATTATTCGGATATTTGCCCCTGAAAAACTTCGGACTTGTCCGATCTTGTGCGGACTAGTCCGATGTTCCATGAATCCTTGAAAATTTGCTAAGTCCCTGGACTTTTCTGGACTAGTCCGGTGTCCCAGCGGACTTGTCCGTTTTCCTTTCTGACTAAGATCGGACTTGTCCGATTTTTTGCCAGACTTGTCCGATTTTCTCTCTGGACGACTTCGGACTAGTCCGGTCCTGTCCGGACTTGTCCGATATTTCGTGACTCCGAGATTGACCTTTTGTTTTACGACTTGTTTCTTGGGTTTCACGTCAAGTGGGCCTAGGGACGTCGTGCCCAACTCTTTTAGAGCCCATGTGGGACTCTAAACCGGCCTCTACTCATCCTAAACTCGAAATCCATCTAACCCTAGCCTCCATGTCTATATAAACAACCCCACCCCTTGGTTTGACATCTATTTGCCACTTTTCCACCCACCCAAACCCTAGTTCGTGGGGAGCCACCATCAAGGAGGGAGGAGAAGATCCCAAACAAGAAGAAGAAGAGGAGGAAACGAAGGAGGATCAAGATCTCCACCAAGTTTCGTTCTTCACCACCAATTCATCTCCAAGTTCATCACCAAGCCTAGATCATCAAGATCCAAGTGTTCCCTCCAAGTTTCTTGGTTCATTGGAGTTCTAAACACCTGGTATACCTTCTATTCTCTTTTCCTTATGCGAATTCAACCCATAATCTCCAAATTCACGTCGATCTAGAAAACCCTAATCTGCTGATCTCGCAGAGTGCGGACTTGTCCGGTCCCTAGCGGACTAGTCCGATCTTTCAGGTTAAATTGTGTTGAATTGGTTCTAAAATTTGATCTAATCGAATCCAAACCTGTATAAACTTGTTAAAAGCTATTAGAACTAGTTAGTTATCATTAAAAGCAATCAATTAACAAGTTCTATCTTGCATTTGCATTAATCATGCATGTCATGTCATATTGAGTAATATTTGTGCACTCTTTGATTGTGTTTCTTGTCTCGTATGTTTATTGTGTGGATTAGACGGATTTGCGCTAGAGAGTGCCACAGAGGATCTCCAGCATCAAGAGTTTGAAGGCTTTGACCCTAATCAACAGCAAGAGCAAGGCAAGTGTCCTTGAAGCATATTGATCCTGTTTTTAAAATAAATGTTTTGTTTGCAAAACTGCATGCTTGTGTCAAATTGATGGGAAATCCTATGGTAGGAAGTTTACTAGATTTGCTAAACCACCCTTGTCACCTGGAATTTATCGTAGAGAGTCGGGAAGGGTTTTTACCCTTTTGCTTCGCTTAATTAACTGGGATGGGAAACAACTATATCACTCAATTTAATTATGCATGGATGAGATTATGGTTAACATGAACTGGTTAAACATGGTATGGTAAAGGATGATCTAAGCAAGCCTGGTATGTGGATGGGTTGGATGTTATGGTGGTTTGCTTGCTTTAGATCTAAGGACCGGTTCATGCGAGAATAAGCCAGGACTACAGTGCCACCACGAGGCCAAGTATGGGTGCGGCGTAGCTGATTAATTAGGGCATTGCTAGTGCTGTTTGGACCATTGTGGATGCTCGGGGAAGGGGTAGTCGGATTGGGTTTGTTGATGATTGGTGGGACTACCCTGGGATCCGAATGGCTCAAGAGGGGGCCCTTGGTTAAAGATGTGCTCTGCGGGAGACATCGCCACCGGTGAAACCTCAGTGGGGTCTAAATAGGCTAGTAATCCCTTTGTCAAGGCTATTTTGTGATCTCTTGGCCACACACCAACGGAAGTGTGTAATGTGACCGACGGGTCATGGGCATAAGGGAGGTTCTTAGTCGCCGAAGGGTGATGAAATCACGAACACGTGGGTAAAGAGGTACAAACTCTGCAGAGTTAATTAAAACTATCATGATAGCCGTGCTCCCGGTTATGAGCGCCTGGACAACTTCCATGATTAGAGGCGAATTGGAATTTGGGATGGTTATGGTTGGGTAATGGTTATGGTTGATTTTATGGTTATGGTTTGGTGATGGTTATGGTTTGGTAATGGTTATGGATGGTTATGGATTAATCTCTGGTAATGAATATGGTTATTGGCAATGGTGAAATCTGGACTTATTGATGACGATAATGAATTCAGTTTGGTATTATGGTATTATTCGTGATTATGATTGGTTTATTTCACATACTTATACTATATTGCTTTTCAAACGTTTTAATGTACTTTTCAGCACTTTACCGTTATTATTGTCGTCATTTGAATCAGCCACATGTCATACTTTCCACACTTGCTGAGTACGACATGTACTCACTCTTGCAATTCTCCCCCCAACAGTTGCAGGTCAGGATTGGGAGTTTGATGCCGATAATGCGGAGTTCTAGGCCGTGTCTACCATCAGCTTTGCCTGTGGTATTGATTGGAGCTGCGCATACATACCCTGTCGCTTATGCTGCATAGTTGCTTAGTTTGCTTAATTAGTTTATTTCCGCTGCATTAGTTGAATTTTTCATTAATATTCATTAGAGCTTGTATTCGAGGATAATATGGTTTGTGTAATAAATCTGATAATTAATCTTGTTCTGTGGTAATTTTCTGTATACTCGTTTGTGATTGCACTCGTATATGTGTGATGAACATCCTGGGCACACATATGCGTTAGCTTGGTTCATTTTCGGAACCGGGCGTCACACCAGGCTTGCTTAGATCACCCATTACCATACCATATTGACCAGTTCACATTAACCAGAATATCATTAATACATAATTAAATATGTAGTGTTGTTTTTCCATCCCAATTAATTAAGCAAAGCCAAAAGGTAAAAAGTCCATCCCGACGCTCTACCATAAATTCCAGGTGACAAGGGTGGTTTAGAAAGTCTAGTAAACTTCCTACCATAGAGTTCCTATCAAATTGACATAGCATGCAGTTTTACAAACAAAACATTTTTTTTTAAAACAGGATCAATATGCTTCAAGGACACTTGCCTTGCTCTTGCTGTTGATTAGGGTCAAAGCCTTCAAACTCTTGATGTTGTAGATCCTCCGTGGCACTCTCTAGCGCAAATCCGTCTAATCCACACAATAAACATACAAGACAAGAAACACAATCAAAGAGTGCACAAATATTACTCAATATGACATGACATGCATGATTGATGCAAATGCAAGGTAGAACTTGTTACTAGATTGCTTTTAATGATCACTAACTAGCTCTAATAGATTTTAACAAGTTTATACAGGTTTGGGGTTGATTAGATCAAATTTTAGAATTAATTCAACACAATTTAACCAGAAAGATCGGACAAGTCCGCACTTGACGAGATCAGCAGATTAGGGTTTTCTAGATCGACGTGAATTTGGAGATTAGGGGTTGAATTCACGTAAGGAAAAGAGAATAGAAGGTATACCAGGTGTTTAGAACTCCAATGAACCAAGAAATTTGGAGGTAACACTTGGATCTTGATGATCTAGGGTTGGTGATGAACTTGGAGATGAATTGGTGGTGAAGGACGAAACTTGGTGGATATCTTGACCCTCCTTCGTTTCCTCCTCTTCTTCCTCTTGCTTGGGATATTCTCCTCCCTCCTTGATGGTGGCTCCCCACGAACTAGGGTTTGGGTGGGTGGAAAAGTGGCAAATAGATGTCAAACCAAGGGGTTGGGCTGTTTATATAGATGTGGAGGCTAGGGTTAGATGGATCTCGAGTTTTGGGATGAGTAGAGGCCAGTTTAGAGTCCCGCATGGGCTCTAAAAGAGTTAGGCACGATGTCCCTAGGCCCACTTAACGTGAAACCCAAGAAACAAGTCGTAAAACAAAAGATCAACTCGGAGTCGCGAAATATCGGACAAGTCCGGACAGGACCGGACTAGTCTGAAGTCGTCCAGAGAGAAAATCGGACAAGTCTGGCCAAAAAATCGGACAAGTCCGAATTTGAACAGAGAGGAAAAACGGACAAGTCCGCTGGAACACCGGACTAGTCCGGAAAAGTCCAGGGACTTAGCAAATTTTCAAGGATTCATGGAATATCGGACTAGTCCACACAAAATCGGACAAGTCCGAAAGTTTCTAGAGCCAAAATCGGACTAGTCCGCAGCAAAAATGGACAAGTCCGTTTTTAGTCAGAGAGAAATCGGACTAGTCCTCAGTAAAATCGGACTAGTCCGCACTTTCCTGCGTTTTAAGTGCAGTTTTGCTCCAAATCAATTTTAAATGCTCCGAATCAATTTTAAACTTGTTCCTCTTGTTGTGGGCTAATGTTAAACATGTATATGAGTGCATGTAGGGCATGATGCATGAAAATGAGGGTGTTACATCCTGGACCTCCGAGATCCATGCATCGGGACTTACTTGAGCCTCTGGATCTTGGGCGCCCGGTAGCTCAGAGCTCCCGGTGGCGCATACAATCCTTGGCGGACTCCATCATAGCAGGACTGTCGGGACTGCCAGCTTCGAGGTGCTGGGCTCACCCCCTTCGCCCGGTTCGGCTGCTCGGGCGGTTGGTCGCGGTAACGTCCTTGCAAAGACTCCTTCGAGCACTCGGGCCCCTGTGGAGGCCTTCGTTGACAGGTCGTCTGTGGTTGAGTTGTCGGCTCGGGGTACATGGCACAGGTCCAAGACTTCAAAGTCCTTCTCCAGCTTCTGGACATGCAGCAAGTATGCTGCTAGCTGAGGGTCATTGCAGCTGCACTCCCGTTTGGCTTGCTTGATGATCAGCTGGGAATCAGCTTTAGCCAGAAGCTATCGGACACTGAGGGTCATGGCAGTTTTTAGCCCGAAGATTAGGGCCTTGTATTCCGCCATGTTGTTAGTCGCCTTGAAGTCGAGGCACACCATGTACTTGAACTGCTCCCCAGTTAGGGTGAGGAGCAGGACCCCAGCCCCGGCCCCCTGCTTCCGCGAGGAGCCTTCGAAGTAGAGTGTTCAGGGGGTTTCGGTGAAGACTGGGGCCTTGGGCACCGTTTCTCCGTTGTCCGGGCCCCCTGGGTTGCTTGGCGACGGAGTCCATTCTACCAAGAAGTCCGCCAGTGCTTGGCTCTTGACTGCATGTCGAGGTAAGAACTCTAGCTCGAACTCCGCCAGCTCCGCTGCCCACTTGGCGACATTGCCAGTCGAGTTGGGGCTGTGGAGTACGGTCTTTAGTGGGAAGGAGGTGACCACTGAAACCCGGTGAGCCTGGAAGTAATGCCGGAGCTTCCGCGATGCAATGAGCACTGCATACAACAGTTTGTGTACCTCCAGATACCTTGTTTTTGCTTCATGGAGGACCTCACTGATGTAGTAGACCAGCCGTTGGGAGGTCCGAACCCTCCCTCGGGGGTCCGGAGCTCCTTGCAATGTGTCTGCATCCTAGGGAATGTGGCCCCCAGGATCTAGTCGGACCTCTGGGGGCTGGAACCCGGAGGGCTCTTGGTCAATGGAGCACACAGCAAGGGGGTCCTCTACTGGGTCTGGGCCCTGAGGCTCAGCTTCCTCCCTGGGGGCTCCCTCGGGTGCTTGCTGCGGCAGTAGCTCCGGCCGCTCTGCAACCAAGACCATGCTGACCACCTCCGTTGTTGCGGTGATGTAGAGCAGGAGTTGTTCACCGGGTTCCGGTGCCACCATGATGGGTAGCGTTGTCAGGTGCTTCTTGAGTTCCTGGAACGCCGCTTCCGCTTCCTCGATCCACACAAAGGGACCCAAGTTCCGTAGAATGTTGAAGAAGGGGAGTGCTCGCTCAACCAGTCTTGAAACGAACCAGCTCAGGGCCGCCAAACACCCTGCAAGCCTCTGCACATCCTTGGTGCGGGCCGGTGGCTGCATCAGTTCTATTGCCTTAATCTTCTCTGGGTTAGCTTCAATTCCTCGATGCGAGACCAAGAAACCAAGGAGCTTCCCTGCAGAAACCCCAAAGACGCACTTGTCGGGGTTCAGCATCGTGCGCATCGTGCGCAGCTTGCTGAAGACCTGGGCCAGGTTGTCTAATAAGGATGTGTGGGCTCTAATTTTTACCACGATGTCATCGACATACACCTCTACCAGGTCTCTAATGAGGTCCCCAAGTTTCTTATGCATTGCACATACAAAGGTGGGGAGAGCATTCTTAAGTCCATAAGGCATGGAGACATAACAATACAGGCCGCCTACTGTTATGAAAGCAGTGTGTTCTTCATCTTCCCTAGACATTGGTATTTGTTGGAAACCAGAATATGCATCTTGGAAACACAGAAGATCACAGCATGATGTTGAGTCTACTATTTGATCTATCCTAGGAAGAGGGAATGGATCCTTTGGGCATGCCTTATTGAGGTTGGTGTAGTCGATGCACATCCAGAGTTTCCCGCCAGCCTTGGGGACGACAACAAAGTTTGGCCAACCACCGTGGGTGGTGGACCTCCCGGATGAAACCAGCATCGAGCAGCTTCTTGATTTCTTCACAGATGAAGTTCTGCCGCTCGATGGACTATTTCCTGAGCTTCTATTGTACCGGTCGGTCGTCGGGGTAGATCTTCAGATGGTGCTCAATCACCTCCCTAGGGATCCCGGGCATTTGTGATGGTTGCCATGCAAACACATCAACATTGTCCCGGAGGAAGGTGACGAGCGCGGGTTCCTATTTGTTGTCCAGGTTCCCCGCGATGCGGGTTGTCTGGGCAGCCTCGGAGCCAATCCTGGCAACCTTTACTGGGACGTCGTCGTCGACTGGTTGCACACGGGGTGTAGAAGTGGAGGCCCGCTGCATCGGACCCTGTTCTGGTCGACTCTCCTTCGCGCCCCTAGAGCCGGAGCCCTCCCTGCTGCGAGCGCCTGGAGCTGCTCCAAGGCGGATACTGCAGCTGAGCGGTCCCCTCTGATCCTGAGGACGCCGGAAGGCGTCGGCATCTTCAGGACGAGGTAGCCGTAGTAGGCTACGGACATGAACCTGTAGAGTGCCAGTCTCCCGATGATTGCATTGAAGGGGAGGTCGACGTCTGCCACGTCGAACAAAACGCTCTCCGTACGATAATTCTCCAGGGTCCCAAGTGTCACCGGGAGGTGAATGTTACCGTGCGGGAGGATTTGCTCCGGTCCGACACCTGAGAACAGGCTCGAAGGTGTCAGTTGGGACATCAGCAGCTGCAGCTTTCAGAAGGCCGCCGTAGAGATGAGGTTGAGGCATGCCCCACCAACAATCAGCACGTGAAAGACCTTCACGTTGGCGATGGTCGGGGACACCAGTAGCAGGAGTACGCCCGCTCCCGCCATGTTCTTCGGGCAGTCAGAGGCATCGAAGCTGATTGCCGTGCTCATCCACTTGTGGTGGGGAGCCGGGCTCAGAGCGGGGGCCACTGCGGCCACTGTCCGTCACAGAGTCTTCACTGCTTTTCGGGACGTGGGATCCGTGGCTCCCCCGTAGATGACGTGGAGAGTCTTGCGGTGCTCCTTATCGCTGCTGGAGTCAGAGTCGCCACCCTCGAAGATGGCCTTCACCGCCCTCTGGGTTCCTGGAACCCCATCTCGCTGTCATCCTCCTTTTCTGGATCGACCTTCTGTTTGCCCTCCCTCTGGCGGGAAGGTGTGCCCTCCTGGCGCTGCTGCTTCTGCTTTTGCTCTCAGAAGCGCTCCGCGAACTTCTTCACTTCCCGGCACTTGCTAGCTTGATGGCTATTTTTGTGGTGCATCGGGCACTTGAAGTCAGGCTCCTCGAGCTCTGGTGACTGTCGAGGGTGCTTGTCTCGGCGCGGCGGCGGGGCTCCGCCGGGTGCCGCGGCCGCCACCGCATGGGCTCGGGGCTTTGGCTTGTTCTTGCCATTGCCCTTCTTCTTCTTCTTGCCGCTTCTCTTTGCAGAGGCTCCTTCCTCAGTCGGTGTGGCCTCCCTTGCCTCTGAGGAAGGTTGGGAGTGCCAGTTTCATCCCTTAGCTGCCCTTTCACATCTGTCTGCCAGGACGAACAGCTCGGAGACATCACGCACTTCATGTGTGGCTAGCTTCTCGAGCATTTTCTTGTCCCTCACACCCTGCCTGAACGCAACAATAACTGATGTGCTAGCGATATGAGGGATGGTGTTCCGTACCTGAGAGAACCGCTGGATGAATGATCGCAGTGACTCTCCAGCGCGCAGTCTGACGGCGTGGAGGTCAAGCTCTGTGCCGAGGCGCTTGTAGGAACTGTCAAAGTTCGCCACGAACTTTTGGCATAGTTCATCCCAGGAGGTTATGGACCCCTAGGGTAGGTTCATGAGCCATGATCGAGCTGGGCCGGTCAGGACGACAGGGAAGTAGTTGGCCATGACAACCTCGTCGCCTCCTGCAGCTAGTATCGCGCTGGAGTAGATCTGCAAGAACTCACTTGGGTTGACGCTCCCGTCGTACTTCTCCGGCATGTGTGGTCGGAACTTTCGTGGCCAGACCACGAAACGAAGGTGAGGTGACAGAGCTACACACCCTTGACTGGGACTGGCTGGCACCGGTCGTGGTACTGCATATCCCTGGTGTGCAGTTGGGCCTGCGTACACCTGTTGCTGGAGTGGTGCAGCGTACGTCTGTGGAGGTGGAGGCGCGACGTACGCCTGGTATGGAGGTGGCGTAACATACACCAGATTTGGCGGAGGCACGGTGTGAGCCTGGGGAACAGGGCCTGACACACTGTAGTCCACCTCAAGGTTGTGCCTCCGCTCCCTCTGTCGCTCGATGGTAAATCGGCAGTCTTCTCCCGACCTGCGGCGCTGCAGCCCGGTTCTCAGGTCTGTTGCCGAGATCCTAGTCGAACACGAGTCTGCCGTCCATCGGTCAACTGTTGGAGTCCGTGACAACGACACATGCATCGGCTGGGCATGTGTCTCCCTAGGTGGAGGTGCATTGAGTGTAGCGGTGATGAGGTGGTCGACATCGTTGATCCACTGCTGAGCTGCTCCCTGAGGAGCATCTCCAGCAGGTGGATTGTGGAGTAGCGCGGGCGCCACTGCGAGCGCACTCTCCGGGCTTGCTGCCGGCGGCGCCGTAGCTGCCGTCACGGCTGGAGTACGCAGTGGTGTGGCGTGCCGACCTACAGCCGGCGAGGTGACAGCAGGGCGACGTGAAGGTCCCGATCTCGCTGCTCTATAGCGGGATCCTGCTCTAGAGTGAGATGATGCTTGGTCCTCAGCTACTGCCTATCGTTGTGACTGCGGCCTAGATGTACCGGCGTTGGAATGGCCATTCACCATTGCTGCTGGTGGAAATCTTCACGGTGAAAAAAGCCCCCATTCCTGGCGCGCCAAATGTCGAAGGTCTTAAACGACACTTCCCCCGGACCTGCTTAGAGAGCAGCCCGCGGAGGTTCTTTGTATTCACGAGGGCTAGTCCCAAGAGATTGAGCGCAGGGAGATAATGAACACAGAGGGTTTACGTGGTTCGGGCCGCCGGAGCGTAACACCCTACGTCCACGGGAGTGTTTGTGTATTGCCTTGCTTGAGCATGTATGGGTTTCAATCGGTCTGACCCCTGTGAGGGTCGCCTGCCGAGTCCTTTTATAGTCCAAGGACTCTACAGTCACAAGGTGGGCCCCGGGGCCCGACAGGTGGTCCCAGGGAGAGCCAAATCCTATACAAGATCTAGGATTTAATGCTATTTACTTCCCTTTGTTAGGGGCTTCAATGTGCTGTCCCGCCGCGTCGTGCGCCAGGGCTACACATAGTTGCTGATGATGGCAGGGCATGTCCCGCTGTCTCGTCCCCGCGGCTCACTCGTCCGCCTTACACAGCGGGTCTGTACCGGCTACTTGGACAAGACAGGACACTGGAGCCTTGACTTTCGCATGCACGACTCCGCGTCGCCTAGGGAAGGCGCGCGTACTTAATGCCTATCTTAGCAGCGCACTCTTTCCTTTGCTGCGGCCTCCTACCGCATCGAGTCGACCCACCGCAACGTGGTTGCACCGAAGCCTGCCCCTGCGGGGAGTTGAGCGCCCAGCTGTACATGTCACGTGGCGCCTCCAGAGCCCACCTCGGCGGGAGGGCGGAGGCTCATCCCTGCGGGCCACGTGGTAGTCCAGGAGCCCTTCCTTGCGGGGAGCCGGCCCTGGTCCTGGGGGTTCCATTGGCTACGTGGCAGGCCTTGAGCCCGCCTCGCCGGGGAGGCGAGAGTCTGGTCCCGCCGGCCACGTGGCAGCCATGGAGCCTGCCTCGGCGTGGAGGCAAGGGTCCGGTCCTACCAGCCACGTGGCAGCCCCGGAGCCTGCCTTGGCGGAGAGGCAAAGGTCCGGTCCTGCCGGCCACATGGCAGCCCGGGAGCCCGCTCCGGCGGGGAGGTAGGATCTGGTCCTTCCCTCCATGATGTGGCAGCCTCGGACTCTGCCTCCAAGTAGAGGCCAAGTCGTTAGCCATTTTCTCCTTGTGCGCAGGGGTACCCGGTCTGCGGGGTACCGACATTAACCTTTTCTTCAACTCCTCAAAAATTTGTTGACAATCTTGGGTCCTGTCGGTACCCTGCAGACCGGGTACCCCCGCGCACAGGAGAAAACCGCTAATGACTCCACCTCTGCCTAAGAAGCTGAATCCGAGGCTGCCACGTTGAGGAGGGAAGGACCAGATCCTACCTCCCCGTCGGGGGAGGCTCCCAAGCTGCCACATGGCCGGCAAGACTAGACCCACGCCTCCCCGCTGAGGAGGGCTCCGGAGTCGCCACGTGGCCAATCGGGACCTTAGGGCCAAGCCCGAGCCCATGCAGGGAAAGGCACCGGAGCTACCACGTGGCCTGCAGGGCTGAGCCCCCACCTCTCCATAGGGGTGGGCTCCAAATGCGCCACGTGGCCTGTTCCTTCAAGTGCTTTACTTCCTGCAGAGGCAGGCTCCGGTGTAACCACGTGGCGGACGACCAACTCAGTGGGGTAGGAAGCCGCAGTAAAGGAACGCGTGCGCTGCTTAGACAGGCATTAAGTACGCGTGCCTTCCCCAAGCAAGCTGAGCCGCGCTTACGAAAGTCAAGGCTCCAGTGTCCTGTCTTGTCCAAGTAGCCGGTACAGACCCACGCCGCAAGACGGACGAATGGGCTGCGAGGACAAGACGGACGAGACATGCACTGCCATCATCACCAACTATGTGTAGCCCTGGCGCACGACGCGGCGGGGTGGTGCATTGACATCCCTGACAAAGGGAAGTAGATAGCAATTAATCTAGATCTTGTATAGGATTTGGCTCTCCCCAGGACCACCTGTCGGGTACTGGGACCCACATTGTGACTGCAGAGTCCTTGAACTATAAAAGGGCTCTACAGACGGCCTTCACGGAGGACGGACAAAAATTAGACCAAGGCTCATACACGCTCAAGCAAGGCAATACACAACACTCCCGTGGACGTAGGGTATTACGCTCCGGCTGCCCGAACCACGTAAATCCCCTGTGTTCATCATTCTACTGTGTTCGATCTCCTGGGACTAGCCCTCGTGAAACCAAAGAACCTCCGCGGGCTGCTCTCTAAGCAGGTCCGGGGGAAGTGTCGTTTACGACTTTCGACATTTGGCGCGCCAGGTAGGGGGCTTTTTCCCCGTCAAGATCTCCACCAGCAGCAATGGTGAACGACCAATCCAACGTCGGATCATCCAGGGCGCAGTCGCGGCGACAGACAGTGGCAGAGGATCAAGCGTCATCCCGCTCTAGAGAAGGCTACCGCTCTATGGCAGGAAGGTCATGACCTTCGCGTCGCCCCGTAGTCACTTCGCCGGCTGCAGGCCGACACGCCACTCCACGGCGTACTCCTGCCGTGACAGCAATCACGGCGCCACCGGCTGCAAGCCCGGAGAGCGCACTCGCGGCAGCGCGCGCGCTACTCCACAACCCTCCTGCTGGGGATGCCCCTCAGGGAGCAGCTCAGCAGTGGATCAACGACGTCGACCACCTCGTCACCTCCGCACTCAATGCGCCTCCGCCGAGGGAAACACATGCCCAGCCGATGCATGTGTCATTGTCGCGAACGCCGACAGTTCACCGGTGGACGGCAGACTCGCGCTCAACCAGGATCTCAACAACAGATCTGAGAATCGGGCTGCAGCGCTGCAGGCCCAGAGAGGAATGTCGAGTCACCATCGAGCGCCAGAGGGAACGTCGGCGCAACCTCGAGGCAGATTACAGCGTGCCGGGCCCCGTGCCCCAGGCTCATGTTGTGCCACCACCACACCAGATGTACGTCATGCCTCCACCGCACCAGGAGTACGTCATGCCTCCTGTACAGGCGTATGCAACACCACTCCAGCACCAGGTGTGCGCAGGCCCGCCCGCTCACCCAGGGTATGTGCTGCCGCCGCCGGCACCAGTCAGCCCTAGCCAAGGGTGTGCAGCGCTAGCGCCTCACCTCCATTTCGTGGTCTGGCCACGAAAGTTCCGGCCACACATGCCGGAGAAGTACGACAGGAGTGTCAACCCGAGCGAGTTCCTGCAGATCTACACCACTGCGATACTAGCTGCAGGAGGCGACGAGGCCATTATGGCTAACAACTTCCCCGTCGTCCTGACCGGCCCAGCTCGGTCATGGCTCATGATCCTGCCCCGGGGGTCCATAATCTCCTGGGATTAGTTGTGCCGACAGTTTGTGGCTAACTTCAGCAGTTCCTACAAGCGCCCCGGCACCGAGCTTGACCTCCACGCTGTTAGGCAGCGCGCTGGAGAGTCGCTGCGATCGTTCATCCAGCGGTTCTCCCAGGTACGGAACACCATCCATCATGTTGCTAGCGCATCGGTTATCGTCGCGTTCAGACAGGGTGTGAGGGACAAGAAGATGCTCGAGAAGTTAGCCACGCACGAGGTGCATGATTTCTCCAAGCTGTTCTCCCTGGCGGACAGATGTGCTAGGGCAGCTGAGGGGCGCAACTGGCACTCCCAGCCATCCTCAGAAGCAAGGGAAACCACCCCGACTGAGGAAGGAGCCTCTGCGAGGAGCAGCGGCAAGAAGAAGAAGGGCAGTGGCAAGAACAGGACAGAGCTCGGAGCCCAGGCAGTGGCAGCTGCGGCGCCCGGCGGAGCCTGAGCGTCGCGCCGAGACAAGCGCCCAAGGCAGTCGCCTGATCCCGAGGAGCCTGACTTCAAGTGCCCGGTGCACCGTACAAAAAGCCACAGTGCTAGCGAGTGCCGGGAAGTGAAGAGATTCGCGGAACGATTCTGTGAACAGAAACAGAGGCAGCAGCACGAGGAGGGTGCCCCCCCCCCCCCCCCCCGCCAAAGGGAGGGCAAGCAGAAGGATGATCCTGAGAAAGAGGATGACAGCGAGATGGGGTTCCAGGAACCCCAGCGGGCGGTCAAGGCCGTCTTCGACGGTGGCGACTCCAACTCCAGCAGTGATAAGGAGTGCCGCAAGACCCTCCATGTCATCTATGGGGGAGCCACCGACCCCACGTCCCGAAACGCGGTGAAAACCCTACGTCGGGCAGTGGCCGCAGTGGCCCCCACCCCAAGTCCAGCTCCCCACCACAAGTGGATGAGCACGGCAATCAGCTTCGACGCTTCTGACTGCCCAAAGAACATGGCAGGGGCAGGAGTGCTCCCGCTACTGGTGTCCCCGACCATCGCCAACGTGAAGGTCTTTCACGTGTTGATAGATGGAGGGGCTGGCCTCAACCTCATCTCCACGGCGGCTTTCCGGAAGCTGCAGCTGCCGATGTCCCAGCTCACACCCTCGAGCCCATTCTCGGGTGTTGGACCTGGGCAAATCCTCCCGTATGGTAACGTACACCTCTCGGTGACCTTCAAGACCCCGGAGAACTACCGTACGGAGAGCGTTTTATTCGAGGTGGCAGACGTCGACCTCCCCTTCAATGCAATCATCGGGAGGCCAGCCCTCTATAGGTTCATGGCTGTAGCCCACTATGGCTACCTCGTCCTGAAGATGCCGACACCTTCCGATGTCCTCAGGATTAGAGGGGACCACTCAGCCGCAGTGTGAGCCTTGGAGCAGCTCCAAGCACTTGCAGCGGGGAGGGCTCCGGTCCCAGGAGGCTCGAAGGAGAGCTCGCCAGAGCAAGGCCCGGCGCAACGAGCCTCCACTACTGCACCTCGTGTGCAAATTGCCAATGACGACAACGTCCCTGTGAAGGTCGTCAGGATTGGCTCTGAGGCTGCCCAGACGACCCGAATCGCGGGGAACCTGGACAGCAAATAGGAATGCGTGCTCATCACCTTTCTCCGGGACAACGTCGATGTGTTTGCATGGCAACCATCTCAAATGCCCAGGATCCCCAGGGAGGTGATTGAGAACCATCTGAAGATCTACCCCGACGCCCGGCCGGTACAGCAGAAGCCTAGGAAACAGTCCATCGAGCGGCAGAACTTCATCCATGAAGAAATCAAGAAGCTACTCGATTCTGGTTTCATCCGGGAGGTTCACCACCCACGGTGGTTGGCCAACCCTGTTGTCGTTCCTAAGGCTGGCGGGAAGCTCCGGATGTGCATCGACTACACCAATCTCAATAAGGCATGTCCCAAGGATCCATTCCCTCTTCCTAGGATAGATCAAATAGTAGACTCAACATCAGGTTGTGACCTTCTGTGTTTCCTAGATGCGTATTCCGGTTTTCACCAAATACCTATGTCTAGGGAAGATGAGGAACACACTGCTTTCATAACAGTAGACGGCTTGTATTGTTATGTCTCCATGCCTTATGGTCTCAAAAATGCTCTCCCCACCTTTGTACGTGCAATGCATAAGACATTCGGGGACCTCATTAGAGATCTGGTAGAGGTGTATGTCGACGAAATCGTGGTAAAAATCAGGGACAGCACATCCCAATTAGAAAACCTAGCCAGAGTCTTCAGCAAGCTACGCACGACACGCACGATGCTGAACCCCGACAAGTGTGTCTTTGGGGTCTCTACAGGGAAGCTCCTTGGTTTCATGGTATCGCACCGAGGGAACGAAGCTAACCCAGAGAAGATCAAGGCGATAGAGCTGATGCGGCCGCCGGCCCGCATCAAGGACGTGCAGAAGCTTGCAAGATGTTTGGCAGCCCTCAGTCGGTTCATCTCAAGACTCGCTGAGCGAGCCCTGCCCTTATTCAAGATTCTGCAGAAGTTAGGCCCCTTTGAGTGGACTGAGGAAGCTAAAGCATCCTTCCAGGAGCTCAAGAAACACCTGACGACGCTACCCATTATGGTGGTGCCAGAACCCAGCGAACCATTCCTGTTGTACATCACCGCAAAACGGAAGTGGTCAGCATGGTCTTGGTTGCAGAGCGGCCGGAGCTACTACCGCAACAAGTACCAGAAGGAGCCCCAGAGGGGGAAGCCGAGCCTCAAGGCCCGAACCTAGAAGAGCCCCCCCGCCCCTGCTGTGAGTTCCAGTGACCAAGTGCCTTACGGGTTCCAGCCCCCGGAGGCCCAGCTAGACCCTGGGAGCCACATTCCCTAGGAGGCAGACGCATTGCAAGGAGCCCCGGACCCCCCCAGGGAGGGTTCGGACCTGCCAACGGCCAGTCTACTACGTCAGTGAGGTCCTCCATGAAGCAAAAACAAGATACTTGGAGGTACACAAACTGCTGTATGCAGTGCTCATAGCATCGAGGAAGCTCCGACATTACTTCCAGGCTCACCGGGTTTCAGTGGTCACCTCGTTCCCACTGAAAACCATACTCCACAGCCCCAATTCGACTGGCAACATTGCCAAGTGGGCAGCGGAGCTGGCTGAGTTCGAGCTGGAGTTCTTACCTCGACATGCAGTCAAAAGCCAAGCACTGGCGAACTTCTTGGCCGAATGGACCCCATCACCAAGCAACCCGGGGGGCCCGGACAACGGCGAAACGGTGCCGAAGGCTCCAGTTTTCACCACCCCTTGGACGCTCTACTTCGACGGTTCCTCGCGGAAGCAGGGGGCAGGCACTGGGGTCCAGCTTCTCACCCTGACTGGGGAGCAGTTCAAGTACATGGTGCGCCTCGACTTCAAGGCGACAAACAACATGGCGGAGTATGAAGCCCTAATCTTTGGGCTGAAGATTGCCCTGACCCTCAATGTCCGACAGCTCCTGGCAAAAGGTGATTCTCAACTGATCATCAAGCAAGCCAGAGGAGAGTGCAGCTGCAACGACCCTCAATTAGCTGCATACCTGCTGCACGTCCGGAAGCTGGAAAAGGACTTTGAAGTCTTGGACTTGTGCCATGTACCCCTAGCCGACAACTCAGTCGCAGACGACCTGTCAACAAAGGCCTCCACAGGGGCCCCAGTGCCCCAAGGAGTCTTTGCAAGGACGTTACCGCAACCAACCACCCGAGCGGCCGAGCCGGGCGAAGGGGGCGAGCCCAGCACCTCGAAGCTGGCAGTCCTGGCGACCCTGCTACCATGGAGTCCGCCAAGGATCATATGCGCCACCGAGGGCTCCGAGCTACCGGGCGCCCAAGATCCAGAAGCTCATGCAAGTCTCAATGCATGGATCTCGGAGGTCCGGGACTACTTGAAGGACAATATCCTTCCCGAAGAACATGCCCTGGAAGAAAGGATTGTTCGCACGGCTAAAAGGTACACGCTGGTGGAAGGGGATCTCTACCGGCATGGCGCCAATGACATCCTACTGCGATGTATTACCCGGGAGGAGGGCTACGACCTGCTCGCAGAGATCCATGGAGGCGAGTGCGGGAACCACGCGTCCTCCCGCACGCTGGTCGATAAAGCCTTTCGGCATGGCTTTTACTGGCCAATAGCACTCCAGGATGCCCCCGAGATGGTAAAGAGATGAAAGGCATGCCAGTTCCATGCCATGCAGATCCACACACCAGCTCAGGCGCTGCAGATGATCCCTCCCTCATGGTCATTCGCTATATGGGGGTTGGACATCCTGGGACCCTTTCCCAGAGGCATCGGAGGATTCCGGCATCTCTACGTCGCCGTAGATAAGTTCACCAAGTGGCCGGAGGCCGCCCCAGTTGTCACCATCAACAAGCAGTCAGCAGTAAAGTTCATTAAGTCGATCGTCTGCCGGTTCGGGGTCCCGAACAGAATCATCACTGATAACAGGACCCAGTTCACAAGTGCAGCGTTCCAAGAATACTGCGAGGACCTGGGGATCCAAGTCTGCTATGCATCTTTTGCTCATCCAGAGAGCAATGGGTAGGTCAAGAGAGCCAATGCAGAGATCCTCAGGAGCCTCAAGACTCGCACATTCTCACACCTTGAGAAGCATGGTGCAAATTGGGTGGATGAGCTTACATGTGCGCTGTGGGCTAGCCGGACATCAACCAGCCGGGCCACGGGGGAAATGCCTTTATTCTTGGTGTACGGGGCGGAGGCCGTCCTCCCCCCAGAAATTACCATGGGCTCTCCCCGTGCCCGGAGGTAGACGAAGCCGCGCAGGACCTGCTCCGGCGTGAAGACTTGGACCTCATCAACAAGGGACGAGTGCGAGCAGCTCTCCGAAATGCACGGTAAAGGCAGGCGCCCCGGCGCTACCATCAGAGGACCGTGCGGAGTAGGGAGCTAAAGGTAGACGACCTGGTGTTGCGCCGCATACTCTCCCGAGAAGGGTCTAACAAACTCTCCCCCAGCTGGGAGGATCCCTTCCGGGTAACAGAGGTTTGCCGCCTAGGATGCGTTCGCCTAGCTACGAAGGATGGACAGCGATTACCCAACCCATGGAACATCGAGCACCTCCGTAAGTTCTACCCCTAGACCAGGGTCGGGGCAATGCTATTTCATTGTAAAGGTTACACATTATCTCAGGACAGCACTTAGTATAGGGGGATGGGGCTCCGAGTGCACATTCCGCTTAGCCTGGTCCAGAACCCTAAGTAGGTGCACTCAGCTCCATCTAACACCCAGGCCGGGTTATTCCCCTTGTAAAGTCTGCTTCATCTTATGAGAAACTACAATGAAAGAATGCTGTCCTGCCTAGTATAGGGTTTGTCAATTAAAAAATTATCTTTAATTTTTATGATGTTGTAAGCCCGCCATAGCTCATGATCTATCATGAGCGCTGTCATTTTTCCCCTACTTTAACAATAGTGGGAGCCTTGCTGTCTGGACTGCAGGTGGGGTTGCTTGAGGTACCTGCAATGCGCCTGGGGCCTCGGTTGTTCCAATACTCGAGGGCCTGTGTCCCCAGATGGTCTCCCCCGAAAAGGGCTTACGCCGAGCGGGAGGTCCAGGGCCACAGCCTGCTTAGCCTGGTCCCGTACCCTAAGCCTGTGCGTTCTGCCTCCCCAGCGCTACAGCCGAGTACTGGGGGCCAGATGGACCACCCTTGGGTATTCTGGACGACGAGTCCTGGGTGCAGAAGCACTGAATTACCCAAGCCCCATGAGTCAGCCCAGGATCGTAAGTCAAGCGACACTACAAAAAGAGCAGGGGTAAAGTGACCAGCAGACAGAATTACTTCTCTTTTTTGATCTATGTACAGGTCTTTGAGGAAGTTATTCCAGCAACCACCGTCAGAGTACCCGCAAAGATAGTGGGCACCGCCAGCCTGAAGCTCCGGTGGCACCCCCAGGGGGCCCGCTGTCGACCTCTCCATAAAGATGCTGGCCACCGCGGAACTGAAGCTCCGGCAGCACCCCCAGGGGGGCCGCTATCGACATACCTGCATACTCAGCTACATCAATGCTACCTACAAATCCTAGGCTCCTCCTGCACCGGTCCGCCCTAAATCCTAAGTGTATGACAGGAGTGCCCATAACAACTGGCCACGCCTGTCAGGGGGCCATACTTTGGGGGACAGCAGGTCCTGGAAACTAAGGAACAACAAGCAGCTGGAAGACATTGCTGGAAATAAAAGCAAGCTGAGTATAAAAGGGCACCACAGACAGATTTTTTATTGCACAAATAAAGAGTTTGTCATCATATCCAACCACAAGACAAAAGACAGAAAGACAAAAACTTAAACAGACGCCCGGGGAGCCCTCAGCCGCTACGCTAGAACCTTGAGGCGATGAGTGCCACCGCATCCGAAACTTCAGACTTGGCGGCCTCTTCCCTTTTGGCGATGGGCCCCTCGAGGACCGGCTGCAGGGAGACGTCGGGGTACCAGCTCCGGTAGCAGGACAGGATGTGCGTCACCACCTCCTTCACCAGCATCCGTCCCTCGGCCTCCAGTAGTTGTCAAGGATGGCCCCCAGCGAGCGCATCCTCGAGCTGGTGGAGTCGAGCGCCGGGAACACCTGACTCACCTCCTGCGCCGGCTCCCCCATGCGCGTCGGGCTGAAGCTGACCAGAGCCGAGTCGGAACCGCCGAGGAACTCCCAGACCTTCTGGGCCTCGACGGAGCGCGCCGCCCGGAGCTCCGCCACCTCCTGCTGGGCCGCCGCTAGTGCCCGGGGGCCGCCAACTAGGAACCGCTTCTCCTTGGCCGCCAGGGCCCTCTCGCGCTCGCCGACCCCCGCCTCACGGCGGTTCAAGTCACCCTCCTTGAGGGCGACATTGAACTCGCGGTCCAGAAGGGCCTGGCGCTCAGCATACTGGGACTGCTGCGCCTCAGCTACGGCGGCTTCCCGGCGGTCTAGCTCGCCGGCACGGACTCTCGCCCCTTCCTGCTGGAGGATGAGCCCGCGGCAGGTCGCCTCCACTTCGGCCTGCTTCGCCGCAAGCTCCTGCTCCCGTTCGGCTAGAGCGGCCTCCCGGTGGGACAGCAGGTGCTGAAGGTCCTCGCAGGCCTGGAGGTGGGAGCTGGCCTCAACGTGGATGGCCTCGGTGTCTACCTTCAGCTTCTGGGTGACGGCGTCCAGCTGGGCGATGAGGTCGCGCTCCTACTCGAGGATCTTCATCTCCTCCCGAACGACCGCCTCCCACTGGGCCGCTCGGCTCTTTGCCAGCCGAGTCCGGGCCTCCAGGGACCTCGCCCACTCCCGGAGCCGGTCGTCCTCGTCCTCGAGCCGCCCTTTCTCCCGGGCATGGGCCGCCTGGGCCTGCCGGAAGCCGGAGTAGGCCACGGCCATAGCCTCGGACAGGGGGAGGGGCTCCACCGTAGCAGCAGGCCCCTGCCTCCCTACTTCCTCAATATCGTCCTCCATTTGGAGGACCACTGGGGAGGTAGGGACCAGGGCCCCCTCCCGGATGGCAGCACCTGGGGCGGTGGCGCCAGCTGACGCAGTAGTGTCAGAGGGCGCGGCAGCTCGGCCGGCACGGAGTAGCCGGTGGACGCGATGTCGTTGGTAGGCGAGGCGGCGGTCATCGGCGCGCGTGGCTGGGCTCCGGCAACCGCTGCGGGGGTCTCAGACGCGGGGGCCCGAGGTACCCCAGCGGCAGCAGCCTGGGGCACCGGAGTAGGGCCCAAGGCAGCAGACGATCCCCGCGAGCCGGCTGGAGCGGCAGACCCTCCAGCAGAAGTGCCCGCGGGTGGTGGAGTAGCTGTGGAGGCGCTGAAACCAAGCAAGCTCAGACCATAAGAGATTGACAGGGTAGGCGCACAGCAAAGAACACCCAAGGTAAAATCTGAGCAGGCTTACCGGGGGATGCTGAAGTTCCACCGCTTCCCGAAAGGGTTGGGGGGGTTCGGACCCCCCGAGCCCGTGATGGGGGCCCATAAGTGTGCTAGGGGCCCCTGTGGTGATGGTGTCGGCGGCACCCCCGAGGTCTGGCGCCCCTCCGAACGGAGAGGGAACGCTGGGGTCCCGTCGGCGTTGAGGAACCTCCCCCTCTTGCGTGTGGAGGACTCGGGCGGCAAGGTGGCGCCATCGGCGCCCCCTGGCGATGAGCGCGGCAGGGCTCCAGAGTCCTGACGAGGGGCAGAAGGGGCCAGCGGCGGCGACCGGGCGCGCTTCTAGGGGGACGGGTCCAGCACTGGAACTGGCACCTTCCCCTTCCCCTTGTCGCCGGGGGCGACGACGCCACCCCATGGATGGTGCTGGGGGCCGCTCGAGGAGTCGTCGCTTGAAGAACCAACATCGCTTAAGGGAGCCTCGCATCCCTTAGCGTTGTCAGCAATGCTAACCCCCCGGAACGGGTCCCCGATCTGGCGCCGCGCCAGCCCGGACTCGTCAAGGGTCGGCATCGTCTTCAGCAGGTGCCTCCTCAACTCGGAGTCCGAGCACAAGGTGCGGCAGGCCGATGGAAGAGCAAGTGCCTCAGCGGAGATGTCGTCGGGGCAGACCCGGGTCAGCATGTCGAGTAGCTGCTGCTCGCCCAGGTTGGAGTTGGGGCCGGTCTCGAGCCGGGTGTAGTCCGACAGGCTGGGGAACATCGACACCGGGCGGGCACGGTGCTGAAGCGGAGCTATGCGGCGGGACATGAAGTCCCTCAGCACCATGGCAGACGACAGCCCGTGGTCCGCCAACATCTGGATCCTCTCCAGCACCGGGTTGAATGCCTCCTCCAGCTCTGGGCGCTCCTCCCAGAATGATCGCTCGGAGTAGGGGATCCCAGTGGGGAGGCACATGCAATCGTGGGCCTCGACCTTGGCAATCATCCAATCTTCGTGCCAGAGCTCCCACCTTGCGGAGTTGAAGGAAGCAATGTACCTCGTTGGGACCTTTGTCCGGCGCTGGAAGTAGTAGGCGCCGAGGTGCTCCTTCAAACTCCTGCCGGTGGCCCTCAGTACAAAAAAGTACCAGAAGAGCTTTATCGACGGCATCACCCCCACGAACATCTCGCAGAGGTGAGCGAAGACCGCTAGCATGGCGATCGAGTTCGGCGCGAGGTGGCGAAGTTGGAGGCTGAAGGTCTCCAGGAGCATGACCAGGAAGGCGGATGCTGGCGGGACGAAGCCAGCCAGCACGTATGACGAGAAGAGGACCATCTCCACGGCAGAGAGGCTCAGCTGGCGCCTCCCAGGACGGAGCCACGACTCCCGCTCAGGAGTATGCCAGCCAAGAAGCCGGCGCATGGGGGCCAGGTCGGCGGGCCTGAACAGCCTGGACTTGGGAAAGATGCTCGCCATGAGGGCTGAGGTTGGAAGCTCTGGACGGGGAGACTGGGAACTAGAGCGCAAGAAATAGGCTTGAGGCAAAAGCACGAACACAGGGATGCAAAGGCGGGAGAAAGGACCCTCAGGGGGAAAGTTCTCTTTTTATGCACCCCTGCAGGCCAACAGGCGCAAAAGTGTGGATCGCCGCAGCCTCAGTAGAAGAGTAATGAACCCGTCTGGGCAATGACATGAGGGCCCGGGTCGCTCGACAAAGGAGGCGAGCCGGGCAGCTAGCTATGCGGGAGGTAACTCGGCGGTTTCCGAAAGGGCAAAAGCAGCGGAAGTGCAGGAGCCACCTTGGGAACCACCGTAATTAAAGCACGATTATAGGTAGGAGTCACGTCGTGCGGCGCCTGTTCAGCACCTTCACTTACCGGAAGGAGACACGTCGCCTCAACGGCAGGGGCGTGTCGCCTGGGAAACTGCCTTGAAGTGGAATCGGAAGAGTTGTGCGGGAAGAAAAGGAAGAAGACCCCACCTACAGTATCGACGACTCTCCCGAGGTGGGATCGGGGGCACTGTCGATACCCTGCAGACCGGGTACCCCCGCGCACAGGAGAAAACCACTAAGGACTCCGCCTCTGCCTAAGAAGCCAAATCCGAGGCTGCCACGTTTAGGAGGGAAGGACCAGATCCTACCTCCCCGTCGGGGGAGGCTCCCAAGCTGCCACGTGGCTGGCTAGACTAGACCCACGCCTCCCCACTGAGGAGGGCTCCGGAGTCGCCACATGGCCAATCGGGACCTCAGGGACAAGCCCACGCCTCCCTGCTGAGGAGGGCTCCGGAGCCGACACGTGGCCAATCGGGACCTCAGGGCCAAGTCCGAGATCACGCAGGGAAAGGTACCGGAGCTACCACGTGGCCTGCAGGGCTGAGCCCCCACCCCTCCATAGGGGTGGGCTCCGAATGCGCCACGTGGCCTGTTCCGTCAAGTGCTTTACTTCCTGCAGAGGCAGGCTCCAGCGTAACAACATGGCGGACGGCCAACTCAGTGGGGTAGGAAGCCGCAGTAAAGGAATGCGTGCGCTGCTTAGACAGGCATTAAGTACGTGCGCCTTCCCCAGGAAAGTTGAGCAGCGCTTACGAAAGTCAAGGCTCTAGTGTCTTGTCTTGTCCAAGTAGCCGGTACAGACCCACGCCGCAAGACGGGCGAATGGCCCGCGAGGACAAGACGGACGAGACGTGCATCGCCATCATCACCAACTATGTGTAGCCCTGGCGCACGACGCGGCGGGACGGCGCATTGACATCCCTGACAAAGGGAAGTAGATAGCAATTAATCCTAGATCTTGTATAGGATTTGGCTCTCCCCAAGACCACCTGTCGGGTACTGGGACCCACCTTGTGACTGCAGAGTCCTAGAAATATAAAAGGGCTCTGCAGACGGCCTTCACGGAGGACGGACAAAAATTAGACCAAGGCTCATACACGCTCAAACAAGGCAATACACAACACTCCCGTGGACGTAGGGTATTATGCTCCGGCGGCCCGAACCACGTAAATCCCCTGTGTTCATCATTCTGCTGTGTTCGATCTCCTGGGACTAGCCCTCGTGAAACCAAAGAACCTCCGCGGGCTGCTCTCTAAGCAGGTCCGGGGGAAGTGTCATTTACAACCTTTGACAGGTCCATTGGAAAGCTTTCCCCTTCATTAGAAATTCTGTCATTGGCTTGGCTATTTTGGAAAAGTCCTTGATAAATCGACGGTAATATCCAACCATTCCAAGAAAACTCCTTATTTCCTTTATGTTTTGCGGTGGCTCCCACTTCAACACGTCCCTCACTTTTCCTGGGTCAACAGATACTCCTCCTCCTGAGATGATATGACCCAAAAATGACACTTCCCTCAACCAAAACTAACACTTGCTCAATTTGGCGTACAATTGATGCTCCCTTAATTTCTGCAATGTGAGCCTCAAGTGTTCCTCATGTTCCTTCTCACTCCTCGAGTAGATCATAATGTCATCAATGAACACCACTACAAACTTATCCAAGTACTCCATGAAGAGCTTATTCATGAGGTACATAAAGTACGCAGGTGCATTTGTCAATCCAAAGGACATCATGGTGTACTCATAAGATCCATACGGTGTCCGAAAAGCTGTCTTGGGTAGTTCTGATGGTCTAATGTTTATTTGAAAGTAGCCTGACCTCAAATACATCTTGGGGAAAACACAGGTGCACTTTTTTGGTCAAACAAATCCTCGATGCGGGGCAATGTATACTTGTTCTTGATGGTCACCTCATTGAGAGCTCGGTAATCCACACACATCCTTTGTGATCCATCCTTCTTATTTGTCGAAGGGTCGATGCGACACTTCCTCTGGATCTACTAAGGAGCAGCCCGCAGAGGTTTTTGTTTGGTGGGGCTTAGGCCTCAAACTACTATTCTAGCTGAAGAGTATGAGACAATTGTTTTACGTGGTTCGGGCCGCAAGGAGCGTAACACCCTACTCCAAGGTGGATTGTATTTCTTCGTGAGTGTGTATGCGTATGTGTGTGTATCAGGGATTTTGAGTCTGGTCCTTGTATCGGTGGTCGTCCAGGCCTTTTATAGTCAAGGTCGGACGCCTTACAAGTGGGGTCCCAAAGCCCGACAAGTGGTCCCGGGGCAATCTTATCCTAAAGATCTAAGGCTTCTTTTGTATGCTTGCTCGGACCACGGACTTGAGGACTCGCTGTCTTGCCGCCCGGGTCGTCAGTAGCCCATGCGCCGTTGCTGACATTGGCAGCAAATGTCCCATCCAACCGTCTCTGAGCTTGACGGAGACAAGGCATACCGCCCTCTTAACTTCCTCACTATTCGCTCAGGGCAAGTGGACTGACCATGCGGCCGCTGGGGAGCTCTCTGCCATGGTGGAGGCCACGCCCGTCTCGTGGGCCACGTGGCAGCTTGAGAGCTCACCTCCACGGGGGAAGCCAGATCTCCTGCCAACTTGGGTGCTTGCCTCCGTAGGGGAGGTCGGGTCTTGACTTCGTGTGCCACGTGGTAGCTTGGGAGCTCACCTCCGCGGAGGAGGTCGGGTCCCGTCCCACTGGAAACTTGGCTGTCTGGGGGTGGAGCTGAGTGCCACCTTCGGGATGTCTTGTGGGCACCCCGGACCTCCCATCTGAGGCTGGCGGGTCCGGGTCTCTTGGACACGTGGCACCCTCGGACCTCGTCCTTGCTGGGAGGCGAGGTACCTAAGCGGCTCTAGCCTGTGCACAAGGGTACCCGCTATGCCGGGTATCGACAGTGGCCCCTGGGTCCACCTTGCAGTGAGGCGACGAGCCAGAGGGCAGGGCCTTATCCTCCTTTCCCGCGTGGTCTTTTAATTTTGTCTTGATCAGTCGAAGTGGTGCGCTCTTCTGCTGCTGCGACGACGCGTCCCCCTCTAGTTGAGGGGTCGTGGCAACGAGATCTTTGCTTGCTGTGATATTATTGTGACGGTTCCCGAGGCGCTTGCTGCACTTTTGCTACTTTCACTTCTGTCTTTATGGGAACCGCTGGGTTGCCTTCTCTGGCGAGGAACTGCTTGGACCTACTTTTCTGACGGGGGATCTGGGCCCGCTCGTCATGGTCGCCGTGTTACGAGCCATTGATTTGGAGCCTTCTCAAATTTGCACGGTGCATCCAAACGCCACTATGGTGCTTTAAAAGGGGTACCTTTGTGGGTAATGGAATTTCCTTTCTTCTGCACGCCCCAAGCATTCGAGCCGTTGACTCCCTCCTTGTGTGTCTGCCCATTCTTGAGGTTCTCAACCCCCTGCTCCAATGGACTCAGCTCTGCCTCCTTTCCGGATGGAGGATGTCTCACCCGTGAGGCAGCTTTTCGGCTGGGAGGACAAGGAATGGCGGGATCTGATCCATCCTGGCTTTTTGCCACTGGAGTATGGGGAGAAGGAGATCGTCTTCTTCCAGGCATATGCATACTCCAGGTTCGTTCCTCATGTCTCCTCCTTCCTGGTGATGCTTCTAGAAGTCCTTGGGATCTAGCTCCACCATGTGTCGCCAAACTCTCTGGTGGTGGGGGCGGTGTTCTCGCATTTCTGCGAGATGTTTGTCGGGGCGTGCCCATGTGTGCTGGTATTCTGACGGTTCTTCGAGTTGAGGCAGACTAGGAAGAAGAGCAAAGCCAACTTCCTCGGTGGCTTCTACTTCCAGCATCGGGCCAACATCCTCTTTATGTACATTACTCCACTCTCCCCGGCGAAGTTGCCCGGCTGGAGGAGAGACTAGGTGATCGTACATGCCGATGCCCATGATCGCATGGTCTTGCCCTCCGGGTAGCTGGCGATTAGGCAGGTGGCCTGGGAGGAACACCCGGAGCTCGAGGTGGCGTACAAGCCAGTGACGGAGAGGATCCGATTCTTGGCAGACCACAACCTATCGGAGTTATCAGTGATGGTCGAATTCATTCACCGCCGTCTGGCCCCTCTCCAACACCGTTGTCGCCCAACATGGCTCTACTTCAGGCTCCAAGATGCTACCAGGTTGCTGTGGGGTCGCGACACAGAGATGACCCCGCAGGAGGTGTTCGAAGCAATGTGCAAGGCGTGCGACGACCTGCTGTCGGGCGACGTCTTTAACCTGCCCCATGCTTACCTACCGCTTTGCACGGAACAAGACCTTTGAACGAAGGTTCTGAAGGAGATTCCCAACTTGGACACGATTGGTCTTGGGCTGCGGTAGGTCGGTGATGAGAGCTGGGGCCTGGCCATCATCGACTCCTGAAAGGAGTCTGCACCTTCTTCAGGCTCTGAGGCCTCAGGGGCAGAGGAGGCACCCGCTGCTGGGGGGGAAGGCAAGGCATTGGCCGCCGACATAGGTAAGGGGAAGGCACCGGTCCCCAACATAGGCAAAGGAAGTCCCTGGTGGTCGAGGTCATGAAGGAGAAATGCCCTCGGTCACCACCGAGGGCGCCGCCAAGGTGGCCTTTGCTCCAAGTTAGTGTCCATCGGCGCACCCCTCTCTAGTGCCTAGCATTGGCAGTTCTTCGGGGGAAGTTTGATTCGCCAGGCGGTGGCTCCTCCATTGTTGGCGGTCGGCACGTCATCCAGCGTCCTTGCCACCGGCACGGTCTAGGGTGCCATAGGGGTCTCCGGCAGCATCACACCTTCAGAGCCTCAGGCAAAAAGGCCTCGAGCCGATGTCGTCGGCAGCTCGAGAGGTGGCTCTATCGAGGTTGGAGGGAGTACACCGGCATAGTGTGGCGACACTGCTGGTGGCCTTGGCGGAGGCCCTGCCGGGATGGCATCGCTTGTTATGCTATCACCAGGGCCCGCAGCTTTAGGGTCGCTGAAGGTGGAGGCTCGCTGGAGGTTCCGGGGACGTCGGTAAGGCATTCTTGCCTATGCTTGCTCTATTATCTCACCTGCCTATGTTGATTGGTCAGGGCTTGGTCTTGATTTGTAGGGTTACATAAGATGTTGTGAGGCCCCTACCGCCGGTGGTAGTGCCCGGGAGTGCTTTGAAGGCGGTCGAGGATGCTACGACTGGGCTGGCGGGGCATCCTGCCAAGCTTGTTCAAGGGAGTGCTGCTCTGGTGTCTCTGCCCAGCGTGGGTATTGAAGCATCTCCGGTTGCATCTCCAGTTGTCGCGCTAGAGGCACCTCCGGCCGTCGTGGCAGAGGCCATGTCGGAGCCGACTTCAGGGGCTTGGGGTCTGGCCCCTAGTGCTGCTGATTCGGCGGTTGGCCCTTTGAGCGGTGGTGACCCTGTTGTGTCAGATGGCACCGCAACTCCTGCTCAGGCTCCGAGGGCAAGATCCCCAGTGTCGAAGGCCTCGCCTTCACCGCTACAGGAGGAAGGGATCCCTGAGATGATCATTGGACGGCCTTCCTTGACTTTGGCGCAGCCGGAGCGGCTTTCTGACTTCATGGACTTGACGCAATCCAGCATCCTTCAGGTGCAATCCAACCTTCACCGGGCGCAAGAGGCTCTTGCCGTGAAGTGGGAGAAGCTGCGTGCTGAGGGCGAGCGCCTTCGAGGCTGGGAGGGTCTCCTGAGCTACAGGATCGCCGAGGCAAAGGTGAAGTACCAGAAGGAGAACAAGGAACTATAGGTAAGGCACCACTTCGTGAGGGCCTCAGACGCCTTGACCCAGAAGATTCTGGCGGATGCCAAGGCTGCCAACGACGCTGCTGACGCCCGCCTGCGCGCTCTTGCTGCTGGTCGAGAGGCCCTTAGTCGTCAAGAAGTCGTCGTTGCCAAGAGGGAGGCTACGGTTGCCGAACAAGAGGCAGCGGCGCAGGTGATGATGGCCCGGGCTGAAGCTGATCAGGACAGGCCGTAGTCCCGCCTCAAAGACCTTGAGCTCTATGAGAGCAATCTGGCGTGGGACCAGGCGAAGCACCTAGCAGAATGTTAGGAACTTCTCCTACACGATCTTGGCGTCCAAGCCTGGGAGCACACGACAGAGCACCACGGCTGGGAGCTCGACCTGCGGGAGCGTCAGCTGACTCATCTTCTTGAAGCCGATGGTAGGGTGGTGGCAGAGACGGTGACATCCCATGTCTTGGTGTGCTACTGGAGCCGATACCCTGATCTCCCACTGGAGCCAGTTTTTGAAGGCCCTGTTGCGGAACGTGAGGCGGCAACATCAGTGTAGGTTAAAGAAGATGCCAAACATGTCGTAGCGCAGTTCAGTCGGGGCTAACGCTAGTGGCTTGTTTTTATTTCTGGGGTTTACCCTCCTTTGTAAAAAAATCCTTAATGGATTTGAATTTTTATTTGGCATCTTGCATTGTCTCCGTGACTCTCAACTGTTGTTCCGAATCATAAGGCCCCGCAGAACCTTTGTTGAGCTTGTTGGCTTCTCAGGCCCAACAATTTTGCACAACTGACATGGCCGCAGTGTCGTCCGTTGATTTTCTGCATGTGAACCCGTTAGAGGCCCCTTGGTAGATGTGGTTATTTGGCTACCCACATCTACCATTTGACCGCAGAATGTCTTGGACTGGCCCCCAATGGAGTGGGGGAGTTTGGGGAGTCGTAGCGCCACCATCTGCCGGAGCTGGGTGCTCCGGCATCGTCCACCATCTCCGTGTAGACGTCAATGGCAGGCCCCTTGGGAGATGTCGGAGTTGGATGCTCTGGCATCGTCCACCATCTCTGGGTAGACGTCGGCGGTGAGCCCCTTAGGAGGTGCTGGAGCTGGATGCTACAGCGTCGTCCACCATCTCCGTGTAGATGTCGACGGGAGGCCCCTTGGGAGGTGCCGGAGTTGGATGCTCCGGCGTCGTCCACCATCTCCGTGTAGACGTCGACATTAGGCCCCTTGGAAGGTGCCGGAGCTGAATCCACAGCTGTCGTCCACCATCTCTGTGTAGACGTCGACGGCAGGCCCCTCGAAAGGTGCCAGAGCTGGATGCTCTGACGTCATCCACCATCTCCATGTAGACGTCGACAGCAGGCCCCTTGGGAGGTGCCGGAGCTGGATGCTCCGGCGTCGTCCACCATCTCGGTGTAGACATCAACGGTAGGCCCCTTGTTTACATGCTAGCACAAGGGAACCTTATTAGAAACAAGAGCGGGGTAGTAGAGTTTACTCATTTATCCGCACTTGGTGCTGTGGTTGACATTCCAGCACATCGACGGCAGGCACCATAGGAGGTGCCGAAGCTGGATGCTTTGGCGTCGTCCACCATCTTCGTGTAGGCGTCAACGGCAGGACCCTTGGAAGGTGCCGGATCTAGATGCTTCGGCGTCGTCCACCATCTCCATGTAGACGTCTACGACAGGCCCCTTGGGAGGTGTCGAAGCTGGATGCTCTGGCGTCGTCCACCATCTCCGTGTAGATGTCAACGGCAGGCCCCTTTTGAGGTGCCGAAGCTGGGTGCTCTGGCATTGTCTACCATCTTCGTGTAGACGTTGATGGTAGGCCCCTTCGGAGGTGTCAGAGCTGGATGCTCCGACGTCATCCACCATCCCCGTGTAGACATCAACGGCAGGCCCCTTGGGAGGTGCCAAAGCTGGATGCTCTAGCATCGTCCACCATCTCCGTGTAGACATCAACGGCAGGCCCCTGGTTTATAGGCTATCGCAAGGGAACCTTATTAGCAACAAGAGCGTCGCAGTAGAGTTTACTCATTCATCCGCGCTTGGTGTTGTCGTTGACATTCCGGCACGTCAGTGGTAGGCCCCTTGGGAGGTGTCAGAGCTGGATGCTCTGGCGTCGTCCATCATCTCCGTGTAGACGTTGACGGCAGGCCCCTTGAGAGGTGCCGGAGCTGGATGCTCTGGCGTCGTCCACATCTCTGTGTAGACGTCAACGGCAAGCCCCTTGGGAGGTGCCGGAGCTGGGTGCTCTGGCGTCGTCAACCATCTCCATTTAGACATCAACGGCAGGCCCCTTGGGAGGTGCCGGAGCTGCATGCATTGGCATCGTCCACCATCTCCGTGTAGAAGTCGACGGCAGGACCCTTTGGAGGTGTAAAAGCTGGATGCTCTGACTTCGTCCACCATCTCCGTCTAGACATCGATGGCAGGCCCCTCGGGAGGTGCCAAAGCTGGGTGCTCTGGCATCGTCCACCATCTCCATGTAGACGTCGACGGCAGGCCCCTTGGGAGGTGTCGGAGGTGGATGCTCCAACATCGTCCACCATCTCCGTATAGACGTTGATGGCAGGCCCCTTGGGAGGTGCCAAAGCTGGATGCTCCGGCGTCGTCCACCATCTCCGTGTAGACATCAAAGGCAGACCCGTGTTTTACAGGCTATCGCAAGGGAACCTTATTAGCAACAAGAGCGGGGGAGTAGAGTTTACTCATTTATCCGCGCTTGGTGCTGTCGTTGACGTTCTGGCACGTCGGAGGCAGGCCCCTTGCAAAGTGTCAGAGCTGGATGCTCCGACATCGTCCACCATCTCCATGTAGGCGTGAATGGCAGGCCCCTTGGGAGGTGTCGGAGCTGGATGCTCCGACGTCGTCCACCATCTCCGTGTAGATGTAGACGGCAGGCCCCTTGAGAGGTGCCGGAGCTGGGTACTCTAGAGTCATCCTCTATCTCCATGTAGACGTCGACGGCAGGACCCTCGGGAGGTGCCGGAGCTGGATCCTCTGGTATCGTCCACCATGTTTGTGTAGACGACAACGGCAGGCCCCTTGGGAGGTGCCGGAGCTCGATTCTCCGGCGTCGTCCACCATTTCTGTGTAGATGTCGACGGCAGGCCCCTGGTTTACAGGCTATTGCAAGGGAACCTTATTAGCAACAAGAGCGGGGCAGTAGAGTTTACTCATTTATCCATGCTTGGTGCTGTCGTTGACATTATGGCACGTCGGCAGCAGGCCCCTTGGGAGGTGTCGGAGCTGGATGCTCCGGTGTCGTCCACCATCTCTGTGTAGGAGTCAACGGCAGGCCCCTTGAAAAGTGTCGGAGTTGTATGCTCTGGCATCGTCCACCATCTCTGTGTAGGCGTCAACGGCAGGCCCCTTGGGAGGTGCTGGAGCTGGATGTTCTAGCGTTTGTCCTGCATGTAGGAAGAGGGGGGCTAGCCTTGTTCGTCGTTTATACCAGTTTCTCTCCTTAGCATTGCCATGTCTTACAATCTTGGCCTGACCTACAAGGCTTGGATAATTCGATGCATTGGTGCTCCAGAACCGGGCTCCTATCGTCCTTAGGGTGTGAGCTCTCTGGTTCCAGTACTCAGCTATAGCGCTGGGAGGCAGGGTGTGCCTGCTTAGGGTGCAGGACCAAGCTAAGCAACTTGCACCCCCTGGACCTCCTGCTCGGTACAGACCTTTCTTGGGGGAACCTTTTGGCGCCAAGGGTCCCTAATGATGAGAGCAGACGGGTGGACCTTTCACATACTGCAGGTACCTCAAGTTGGCCCGCCTATAGCTAGATTGCATGACTTTAGCTTAGGATGAGTTACAGAGTATGCGACGGTGAATATGAAGGTAACACATGGTAAGCAAGGTTATCATGGCATGATCATAAAAATAATGCGTAATTAAATGAACAAAGTTTTTTAAGAAGCCTTCAAGTAAAACAGTGAATTTCTGATAGGAGTTTATAGGAGGAGACATACTTTTACAAAAGAGGGCAACGGCTTGCCTCCGGGTGATGAGGGAGGCAGGGTGCACAGGCCTAGGGTTTGGAACCAAGCTAAGATGACTACGCACTCTGGTCCTGACCCTCCCCACGCTCGGTTGTCCTTAGTGTTGCACCTAAGTCCTACTACTCTTTTACAATGTTCTACTAAGCCTAGTATTTACAACAGGGGCACCCAAAGTTCCATGGGTAGCTACGATGGTTGGTGTGCAATCTTGCTGTCAACAGCTACTCAGAGGGGTGATGAGCGAGTTATCCCTATTTCCCGCCGTGACCGCTCGTCTTGCGAGTGGTCCTAGAAGTGGCGGCACTGGGCTTGGCAGCTTCGACAAAGGTGTTGGTGCTGCCGGGGGGCTTCGGCTGAGGTGCAGCAGGTTCTTTGTGCTGATGCATGCTTGATGGAGGTCGACTTGATCCAGCGCCGCCCGGGACAGGTGCTGGGTCTACTGTGTGTGCTTGGAGCTGACCCAAGGCTAACACTGCAGCGGTGCGATCTCCGAGGATTCTGAGGACGCTGGAGGGGGTTGGCATCTTCAGGACGAGGTAGTCGTAATGGGCTACAGCCACGAACTAATAGAGAGCAGGCCTACCGATGATGGCGTTGAAGGGGAGGCTGACATCAGCGACGTCGAAGAGGATGCTCTCTGTCCCGTAGTTGTCGGGTGTCCTGAAGGTCAGCCGTGGGTGGATGTTGCCGTATGGGATGATGCTCCCAGGTCCCTATTGACGGTTGTTATATACAAATTTTAGCAATCAATATAACTCAATTATGTGAAGGATTGATCATTTCTTGCACACATCACCTTTCTACTTTACCTATTTCCACTTGTACTTGGAGAAATATGTGTATGCAGATATTTATACAAGAATTGAGGAAAACTATGGGGATCAATCCTATAAAATACCATCCCAGCCAATCAGGCGACGACACGTGGCACCACATGGATCATATGGCCCACAAACATAAGTATATGAGGCCATCCAACAGTGTAGCACCAATATCAGTCAATGGGACGCACCTGGTAGCCACCTGGAGGAAGTACGGGCTGTTTGGTGCCCTGACCAAGTCGGCCGAACCAGGGGGTCGGCCGACCTGGTCCTGGCGCCAAACGTGGTCAACATCCACGTGTTGGCTCCTCCTGGCTCCCTGGAGTCAATGACGACTGATTCGCGCGCTTTTGGTGGTGGGAACCGACCTCAACACTAGTATAAATAGAACCCCATACCCCTCAGTTCAACACACACCACTTGGGCATCGTTCTATTGTATACACTATCTTCCATAGTCCTTAGAGGAGTTATGATGTAGAGAGGAGAGCCTCTAGTCCCAAGTCCAAATTGGGAAAGGAGTAGAAGGAGTCTCTCTTCCCAATTCCACATTGGGAAAGGTATGTCTCATGAATTCCTTCTTGTATTTGTGACTTTGTTCTCAATAAAGATATTATCTTTAGTCTTCTTCTATACGTATACTTGGACAAAGAGTTTCTTGTTTGATTGTGGAGTCCATGTAAGTGGAAGGTATAGTCTTTATGATTGTACTCTCATGATCACATCTTATGGTCATAAACACATAGACCCCCACTATAGCCTATGTAGTTATGATATGATTATGTTAATATGAATAACTATGCTATGCAATCAACATTGGTTCAACGATGATTTAGTTCATTGCCTTAGGATGGCTTGTACTACAACTTTTAAGGTATTTGCTTAGTATGCTACCACGGTGCTAGGGTATTTAAATAGCGTTGGATGTCTCGTAGACCCACGGATTGAAGAGGTAGGCTGTAGGTGGTGACAGCCCTATCTGTCCATTGTAATCCTCCACGTTCGGCTATGCCACAGGCTCTTGGCGGGAGTCGCCCTAGTATTGCTAGGGGTAAGCCTGTGCCCAATGTGTTGAATAGTATTGCATAGGAATTCATCATTGACATGACCATTAGTATCTACCTTAGGCTATGTATATGTATTAGGAGAATTGTAGGAGCAACTCTCTAACTCTTAATCCATCTCCCTCTAGGACCCATTTGCCCTTTAGAATGGATTGCCTAGGTGTGTGTCACACTACCCCTATTATCAACTTACCCCCTGTCCGGATAATTGATTAGTATCCCATAGCTTGACCATAAGAGTAGTATATACTTTACTCATTGCCTTCCATTGGGATAAATACGATACCCTTGGGAATACTCATGGGTGAAATGCTACAACGGTATCTTCTATGCGCTTGCGGATCTCATCTCTTTACCGGAGATGATCTGTGGTGTTAAGAAATACCAACAAGCATTTTTGGCGCCGTTGCTAGGGATGATTTGTTAGTATATCTTAGGAGCCGTCAACAAGCATTTCTGGCGCCATTGCCGGGGAAGGCAAAGGAAGTGAAGGATAGCTATCACTTGTGATTAAGCTATAGGAACTAATAGTTATTAGACAGGATTACCCTTGTTTGTTTTCTCCTTTGTATGAAAACAGGATAGTGTTGGCCAACCCATTGTATGGGATGGCCAACGAGGACGCAAGTGCTAAACTGCAAGATGATTCAAGGCGTACCTCAACAAATGTCCGCTAGGCAACACCATTGCCTTTTGCGGGAGAATTTCAACTTTCAGTAGGAGCCACAGTCATCCATACCCAAGTTTGGGGAAGGCTCCAAGAAGTTCTTCTTGGTTTGCCTCCACCATGGAGTGGATAGTTGGCTCTTCATCCAACACTCGTGTCATGGGTTGACTCCACCAATCCATGACCACATTCATGCTGGAGCTGAAGGAGTCCTATTCCCATTCATCATGGATGAGAAGAAGGTCTCCACTTAAGGGGTGGATTGAAGAATGCTCAAGTTCCCATAGCTTGTCATGCACACCACTTCACAAGGTGGATATGCTAGTTATGGAAATACACCTCCCATTGAAGTATCATGAATAGCCAAGTCGTTGGAGATTTGTTTGGATAATCCAAGTCGTTGATATTCACATGATTTGTGAAAATCCATGTTATCATGGGACGCGTGGGAATTATTTCCATGAGGACCTTTTTCAAACAACGACTCCAATGGCTACCATTCACAAGGAGGTCAAGGGTGGAATTAACATCACCCTTGTATTCAAGGAGGCTATGGCTTTCCAAGGGATTTAAGATCAACTAGCCTATCTTAGTGTATGTTGGCCAAGCAGAAATCAAGACAACATTCACATGAAGATCTTGGCCAAGGACAAGAACTTAAGGAGCATTAAAAGTCCAAGATATCCCACATCACTTGTTGGGATTCCCACACTTCGACCAAACCCATTCAACCTAGGGCAAGTGACATTGTATATGAAGCGTTTCTTGTTTGATTGAGGAGTCCACATGTCATCATGCCCAAGGAAGCCTTTGATCCATGATCAAGGTATGGGTTGATTCAATGGAATATCAATATGGTCAGAGTGGCACCCCTAAGAAGGAAAAAGTCTCACCATGCTCACGAAGGAATACATTCAAGAGGGAGAACCCGTCACTACAACAACATGTCTATATAAATACAATGGGGAGAGGCTAGGGCCACCATGTGGCCCACATGTCCAAATGACAGCCAAATGAGTTTCACATGTCAAAACAGAAGAAGTCGTCCACATCTTCAACCATGGGATTGGACAACAAATCATCGCGCTGAATAGAATGGAGGTAAGTCCTACTCACCAGACTTCAAAAATTCGGTGAGTCCTTGCCAATAGGTTAATTGGTAGTTATCTCATATTTGTTTTCCAAATTGCATCAACACTTGCATTTGCATGTTTAAAATTCCACACTTGCATGTTGGAAAGTAAAATTTCAAACCATCATAAAACTAAAAATTTAAATTAGGGGAGAAATTTAATTGGATATGAACTACGTGCATGACCACTTGAATTTATCTTCCTAGTTCAAACCAAAAAGATTTGCTTTGACCCTCATTGCATTTACAAATTATTTCAAGTTGGGCAAGACAATTTAAAAATTGGTTTCAATTTGATTTTGGCTAACATAACCCATTTTCGAGTTGTTTTGTGTGTTCTAGATTAAAGTGCAGCTAGGTCAAAATTGTGAAGAGGTGGTATGGCAAGAAAGTGGAAGGTTTCATCAAGCTCAAGTCACTATTGGGAAGATTTGAGAACACTTCATTCCTTCAAACTCATTTTGAGTTTGAGGAAGAGAAATGTTCAAGAAGATGACCCAATGGAGGAGCCAGAACCAAATCCATTGCCAAATCCAATCTCAACTTGGCATTTGACATCAACCATCAAGCCTACGCCAAAAATCAAGGTTGTGAGTTTCTCACACAAACACCTTCGTCACCAACTGCTCTTCAAATGAGGTATGAGTTTAAAATTTTTCATTGTTTGGTTTTCCATAGAATTGAGAGTAAGTGTGGGTATTGACTTTTGGATCTCCAAAAGGAAATCCCACCTTACTTGAAAAAATATAAAACAAGTACCTAGAATCCTTTAAACATTGTCTGACTTAGTCATTTTTGCCTAGGTTTAGAAAATAAAACTTTTGGGCATGAATTAATTGGTGAATTGGCATATAGAAACTTGGGCATAGTGACAACCATAATTTTTAATTGAGCTTCATGCATAGATGGTGTCACTAGATTTCAAACTCCTAGGAATAAGTGATATCCTTGCTCTAAAATCGAATTGCATTTTTTGGAGGAGTCACTAAATTTTAAATTCCAAGTGAAGTTCAAGAGGATAAAATTGAGAATCTTGTTTGTCATGGTCTAAATGATAAAATTTGCTCTTGAAAGCTAAGATGGTTATAAACTTTAAGAGATGTAGGGATTTGTCGAAGGTTTTGATCCGGCAGATCTCCCGACACTACTAGAAGTGTTTGCGGAGTTTGAAGTTCGGTGTGGGCGCGCGGAGATTCAAGAAGGTGAAATGTAAAATGACACAGGAGACACAAATATTTACATGGTTCGGGCCGCCTGAGCATAATACCCTACTCCACGGGGTGTGTTGGTGTTGTCTTCGATGTATGAACTCAACTCAGGTGACGTGAGTTGAGAGCGCGTGTGAGCCGATCAGACCAGATGTTCTCTATGTATCGTCGGCCTGTCCTTTTATAGTACAAGGACAGGCCGTTACAAGTTGGCCTAGCCCGACATGTGGCCCCAGCGGCTACGAATATTGATACACATTTGATGCACTTAATTACCCTTAATGACCGAGTTACGGGCTTTGACAGCGCTGTTACTGGTAATAAGGGTCGTCCGATCGTGTGTCATTAACATAGTATTAATGACACTTAATCGGGTCTTGAAGTCCTTGATTCCCCTTTCAAGATCCGGAGCCATTGTGGATTCTACCGGAGGTTTGAGGCTAAAGATCCGACGGTTGGACACGTGGCAGCTCTGGAGCATACTGTGGGGAACAGATAGGTCCGGTGCCACCAGACACGTGTCAGTTCCGGAGCTTCCCTCAGTCTGGGGTTAGGTCCGGCGGTACCGTTATGGTACATAGCCCGGAGCTTCCCCCTTGTGGGCGGTAGCTCCGGTTTGATGGTACACGTGGCGACCCTGGGACTAACCATGTTGGGGAAGCGGGTCCGGTTATGTCTGACATGTGGGCCTCCGAAGGTCTTCAAATCAAGTAGATGACATTTCCTTGAGATCTTTGCAATCTCAAGGGGTATACGGTACTCAGGGTACCGACAGTGGCCCCCTGGACCCACCTCTGGGGAAGACCCCTTGGGTGAAGTCATTCCGCTGGAGGTGGGTCCATCCTTCGACTTTTGAGCCGAGTCTTCAAAGGTCTTCAGATGTGCCGTTGGCGATAGTTTTGGAGTTAAATCCTCGCCGTGTGGCATATCCCGGGTGCGGCAACTGAGATCTTTGGCGTGCGGATCTCACGCAATTGAAGGTCGCCGGTTCCCGATACGAAAATCGTATCAGTTCCGCGCGCCTTGTCAGGCCGCCGCCTTCGGGCTTCCCACCTTTCATGATGACAACCGTTCGCCTGGGTAAGAACCTCGACTTGATCGTCAGGGTGGTCCCGGGCCCTCTTGTCATCGGCAGGGTGCAATTTTTGAATAGTATCTTCGGCTTCCCAGCGGTTTCCATCCAAGCGTTGCGGGGGCTTAATTAAGAAGGAAAGCGTGCATCGTCTAGGGTTCTTTACGCCTCTCATCTGAACTTGCGCTCGAACTCCCAAACTTGTGCTTGCTTTTCCTCCCTTGCCTCGCTGTGCTGCTGTCAGTACCCTGGGGACCGTATACCCCTTGAGATTGCAAAGATCTTAAGGAAATGTCATCTACTTGATTTGAAGACCTTCGGAGGCCCACATGTAAGACATAACCGGACCCTCTTCCCCAATATGGTTAGTCTCAGGGTCGCCACGTGTACCATCAAACTGGAGCTACCTCCAGCAAGGGGGAAGCTCCGGGCTATGTACCATAACGACACCCCCAAACCTAACCCCAGACCGAGGGAAGCTCCAGAACTGACACGTGTCTGGTGGCACCGGACCTATCTGTTCCTCGCAGCATGCTCCGGAGCTGCCACGTGTCCTACCGTCGGATCTTTAGCCTCAAACCTCCGGTAGACTCCACAACGGCTCTGGATCTTCAAAGGGGAATCAAGGACTTCAAGACCCGATTAAGTGTCATTAATACTATGTTAATGACACACGATCGGACGAACTTAATTACCTATAACGGTGTTGTCAAAGCCCGTAACTCAGTCATTAAGGGTAATTAAGCGCATCAATTGTGTATCAATATTAGTAACCGCCGGGGCCACATGTCGGGCCAAGCCGACTTGTAACGGCCTGTCCTTGTACTATAAAAGGACAGAACGTCGATACATAGGACCTCTCTCAGCTCTGATCTGATCGCGCACTCTCAACTCACGTCACCTGAGTTGAGTTCATACATCCAATACAACGCCAACACACCCCGTGGAGTAGGGAATTATGCTCAGGCGACCCGAACCATGTAAATCTTCGTGTCTCCTGTGTCATTTTACATTTCACCTTCTTGAATCTCCGCGCGCCCACACCGAACTTCAAACTCCATAAACACTTTTAGTAGTGTCGAGAGATCTGCCGGATCAAAACCACGGATAGTTGGTGCGCCAGGTAGGGGCGCCTGAGATTTCGAGAATCGTGAACTCAGCTGCTAAATCATCCAATATGCAGCCACCAGCAGGAACCTCAGTTCCAGCAGGAGTCACACTTCCACCACCGCCGCCTCCACTAGCAAATCAAGCTGGGCAGCGCGATGGTGCACCGGCGTCAATCACTGCGTCGGCGAATCATGACAACCCGAAACACGCGCTCCATGCAGCACGTGCTCTCCTTCAGTGCCCACCACCTCCGGATGCATCCCGAGATGCAATGGAGCATTGGAGGGCCGATGTTGAACACTTGGTTGCAGCAGCAGCCGACCGCATCAGGAACCAGGGTCCTCGTCCTTCAGGACAGGCCCCATCACAGCGACGGACCTTGTTTGGCAGACTTGGTCCACACGTTTCCAACAACAGGAGACGTGATACGTCACAGCAAGTGATGTCAATGCCCTCCGGGGTGCGAGACACTCACCCGGTATCAAGGCTTTCAACTCATGACCTCTGGGCAGAGCTTGATCGCCGATAACGTCAACAAGATGGCCGAGTCCATATCGAGCGTGCTCGTGAAAGACGAGAAGCTCAGAACATTCCTACTCCTGAAGGAGTAGGAGGAGGCTGTTCTGCCCTGGCCATGCATCTGCGTATGGTCAGGTGGCCACAGAAATTCCGGCCTCACCTGCCGGAGAAGTTTGACGGGACCGTTAATCCAGTCGAATTTCTTCAGATTTACTCCACTGCTATCCTGGCAGCTGGAGGAAATGAGGCTGTAATGGCCAACTATATTCCAGTGGCTTTAACTGGGACCGCCCGGTCCTGGTTTATGAGCCTTCCACCCAACTCCATCAACAGTTGGGAGGAGTTGTGCCGGCAGTTCACCGCCAACTTCGGGAGTTTATACACCCGACCAGGCACCGAACTGGACCTTTTTGCAGTCGTCAAAAAGGGGGAGAATCCCTGCGATCATTCATCCAGAGATTCTCTCAGGTACAAAACACTATCCCTTCTATCTCTAGCGCTTCTGTCATTGTGGCATTTAGACAGGGCGTACGGGATAAGAAGATGTTGGAGAAACTGGCGGTCAAGGAGATCACCAGTGTCACGGAACTCTTCATCTTGGCTGACAAATGTGCCAGAGCTGCGGAGGGCCGTGAAATGCACTCCAAATCACCTCCGAAGGATCACAAGAAATCCTCCAAAGGTGAAGCCACTACCTCCAGGAGTGGCAAGAAGAAGAAAAAGACCAACGGCAAGAAGAAGTTGTTGGCAGGCGCATCTAATGCTGCAGCTGCTGCAGCTCCGGGTGGCCGGGAGCCACGCCCCAAGAAGCGACATCGACCATCTTCTGAAGACAGTGGAAAACCTAAAGTGTGGTGTCCAATTCACAGGACGGACAGCCACAGTTTGGAAGACTGTCGGGAGGTCCAAAACCTTGCCAAGCGCTACAACAAGCGCCGGGAAGAAGTTCCTTTCAGACAGAGGGAAGGAAAACAAAAAGTTGACGAAGCTCCAGCTGAAGAGGAGTTAGGTTTTTAGGATCCTAAAAAGGTCCTGAAGGCCGTCTACACCTCCGTCGATGATGATTCTGACGTCTCTGATAACGAGCGTTAGAAGACCATGAACACCATTTTTGGTGGAACATGGGACATCACCTCCCGCCGCGTCCTCAAGACAATGCGTCGGGACATGGCCGCTGTGGCTCCTACAGCCAGGACGGAGCCTCATCGGAAGTGGATGGACACAACCATCACTTTTGATGCTTCAGACTGCCCTCGAAGCATGGTTGGAGCAGGCCAAATACCTTTGATGGTATCTCCTACCATCAATAACATTCAGCTCCACCATGTTATGGTAGACGGAGGTTCGGGGCTGAACCTCATAAGCTTCAAAGCTTTTACCAAGCTTCAGCTCCGACCTTCAGATCTTCACCCCTCCTGACCTTTCTCTGGAGTAGGCCCAGGAGCCATTACCCCACTCGGTGCTATTACTCTGCCTGTTACCTTCGGGACTCGGGAGAATTATCGCACTAAGAAGTTGGTCTTCGACGTTGCTTAGATCAACTTACCTTTCAACGCCATCTTGGGTAGGCCTGCCTTGTACAAATTCATGGCAGCTGCTCATTATGGCTACCTGGTGTTAAAGATGCCAACACCAGTAGGCGTTCTTCAGATCCGCGAAGATCGCACTACCGGAGTAACCGCTCTCGAAGAACTTCATGCGCTTACTACAGTGCAAGAGGAGGAATCCAGACAGGAGCAAGCTCCATAACCCCCGAGCATTCGTCAGCGAGGTTCGACTTCTGCACCTCGTGTGCATCCAAGCGGCGACACCGACATTCCCGTCAAAGTCATCCAAATCGGTAATGCCGCTCAGACCACCCGTATATCGGGGGGACTGAATGACAAATAGGAACTCACGCTCATCGCTTTCCTCCGGGCTAATGTCGACGTGTTTGCCTGGCAACCGTCACAAATGCCTGGGATCCCCAGGGAAGTGATTGAGCACAATCTAAAGATCTACCCTGACACCCGGCCCATGCATCAGAAGCCTAGGAAGCAATCCGTGGCGCGACAGAACTTCATTCGACAAGAAGTGAAGAAGTTGATCGAAGCTGGATTCATCCGAGAAGTCTTCCATCCAAAATGGCTGGCAAACCCAGTCGTTGTGCCCAAGGCTGGCGGGAAGCTTCAGATGTGTATTGACTACACAACACTAAATAAGGCGTGTCCAAAAGATCAATTCCCACTACCTAGAATAGATCAGATAGTGGATTCCACCTCCGGGTGTGAATTACTGTGTTTCCTAGTTGCATATTCTGGGTATCATCAAATCAGAATGTCTAGGGAAGATGAAGAGCATACCTCTTTCATCACAGTAGATGGATTGTACTGTTATATAGCCATGCCATTTGGTCTCAAGAATGCAGCTTCAACCTTTGTACGAGCTATGTACAAAACTTTTGAAGAACTCATTAGAGACATAGTGGAAGTGTACGTCGATGACATCGTGGTCAAGGTCAAGAACAAGGAGTCACTCCTTGACACCTTACAGGCTGTCTTCGACAAGCTGCGGGTCACCCGCACAAAGCTAAACCCAGACAAGTGTGTCTTCGGGGTTAGCTCCGGAAAACTTCTTGGTTTCCTGGTAAGTCACCGGAGCATAGAGGCTAATCTGGCGAAGATCAAAGCCATTGAAGACATGCGGCCACCAGCCCGCATCAAGGATGTCCAAAAGCTGACTGGATGTCTAGTAGCCCTCAGCCGGTTCATTTCAGGACTGGCAGAACGGGCACTTCCCTTCTTCAAGTTATTGAGGAAGTCCGGACCATTCCAATGGTCTGAAGAAGCAGAAAAGGTGTTCTAGGAGCTAAAACAGTTCCTCACCACCCTACCAACTCTGGTAGCTCCGAACCCTGGTGAGCCTATGCTGCTTTACATTTCAGCAACTGACGAAGTCGTCAGTATGGTTCTGGTTGCGGAGAGACCAGAACTATCCCATGCTCAGGAATCCCGACCCCTCCGGGAGGGTCCGGAGGTTCCTGAAGGCGAGTCTGGGTCCCATTTCCCAGACATGAGTCCACAAGATGTTACTTCAGAAGACCCATACCCCTCCGGGAGGGTCCAGGTCGCTTCTGAAGGAGCTTCGGGTCCCTCCAGCAAGGACCCGGAGGTCCCCGAAGAAGGTTCGGATCCCTCCGAGAGGATACAGGTCAATGAAGAGGAAGCTCCGGGCCCCTCCAGGAGGGTCCGGACCATCCAGCGCCCAGTGTACTTCATCAGTGAAGTACTTCATGACGCCAAGACTCCATACCTAGAGGTGCATAAGCTGCTCTATGCAGTTCTTATCGCCTCCAGGTAGCTTCGCCATTACTTTTAAGCTCACAAGATTTCAGTGGTGACTTCTTACCCACTTCGAGCAATCTTGCATAGTCCCAATTCAACTGGGAATATTGCAAAGTGGGCAATCTAATTCATTCCAAGACAAGCAATCAAGAGCCAAACATTGGCAGATTTTGTGGCAGAATGGACTCCCTCTTCATCAAACCTTGGGGGCCCCAGTGAGCAGAAGCCGGAACATAAGGCTCCGGTCTTCACCGAGCCTCACTGGACCCTCTACTTCGACGACTCCATGCAAAAGCAGGGGGCCGGAGCTGGAATCCTTCTCCTTGCACCAACCGGGGAGAAGGTAAAATACATGGTACACCTTGACTTCAAGGCGACCAACAACATGGCGGAGTACGAAGCACTCATCTACGGACTAAAGGTGCAATGTCATACGGTGTCAAGCAGCTGCTGGTCAAGGGAGATTCACAGCTCATCATTAAACAAGTGAAGGGTGAATGCTCCTGCAACAATCTCCAGCTAGCTGCTTACCTCCTTGAAGTCCAGAGGCTTCAGAAGGACTTTGAAGTCCTAGACCTCCACCACGTTCAGCGTGTCCACAACGTTGAAGCCGACGAACTCTCGACGAAAGCGTCAACCGAAGCACCAGCTTCTGACGGAACTTTTGTCCGGAGGTTGTCAAAACCCACAACTCAGCCTGCCAAACTGAGCGAAGGGGGCGCGATCAGCATCTCGAAGCTGACGGTCCCGATGGCCCTGTTACCATGGAACCCATCAAGAGTCGTAGGTGCTGCCGGAAGCTCCGAGCAACCCAGCACGCAAGACTCAAATGCTCAAGTTAGCTCCGATGCATGGATCTCGGAGATCCGGAGCTACTTGAAAGACAACATCCTTCCTGACGATGATGTATCCGCTGACCAGATAGTCAGATTGGCTAAAAGATACACGTTGGTAGAAGGAGATCTCTACCGGCGCAGTGCCAACGGCGTCCTAATGCGGTGCATCACAAGGGAAGAAGGCTACGAGCTCCTCGCAGAAATCCATGGAGGCGAGTGTGGAAACCACGCGTCTTCCCGCACGCTGGTCGGTGAAGCCTTCCGGCATGGCTTCTACTAGACTACAGCACTCCAGGATGCAACTGAGCTGGTGAAAAAATGCAAAGCATGCCAATTTCATGCAAAACAAATTCACACACCGGCTCAACCTCTACAAATGATACCTCCTACATGGCCCTTCGCTGTGTGGGGGATGTACATCTTGGGACCTTTCCCAAGAGCCATCGGAGGTTACAAGTTCTTGTACGTCGCCATTGACAAGTTCACCAAGTGGCTGGAAGCAACTCTAGTTGTGACAATAAACAAGCAATCTGCTATCAACTTTTTGCAGTCCATTGTATGCAGATTTGGAGTCCCAAGCAAAATTATTACTGATAACGAGACCCAATTCACAAGCTCTGCATTTCAAGGATATTGCGAAGACCTCAGCATTCAAGTTTCCTACGCCTCTGTAGCTCACCCGGCAAGCAATGGCCAGGCCGAGAGAGCAAATGCTTAAATCCTGAAAGGACTCAAAACGCGCACCTATGAGCGCTTGAAAAAACATGGAGCCAACTGGATTGAAGAGCTTCCGCCCACTCTATGGGACAACAGGACAACTCCAAACCGGTCAACTGGAGAGACACCCTTCTTCCTGGTGTACGGAGCTAAAGCAATCCTTCCTCCGGAAATCTCCTTGGGGTCACTCCGGGTCCGGACCTTCGACGAAGCCACGCAGGACTAGCTCCGGAGTGAAGACCTAGACCTCCTTGAGGAGGGAAGATGCCAAGCAGCTGTTCGGAATGCCCGATACCGCCTAGCCCTTCGGCGCTATCATCAATAGCATGTACACAACCGACAGCTCGTGGAAGGCTTCTGGTGCTACGGAGAATACAATCCAGAGAAGGGTTAAACAAACTCTCCCCCAGCTGGGAGGGACCCTTCCGAGTGATTGAAGTATCCCGTCCCGGAAGCGTTCGCTTGGCTACCGAGGATGGGACACCTCTCCCAAATCCTTGGAATATTGAGCACCTCTGTAAGTTCTACACTTAATATCACGGAGGTGAGTCTGTAGTAACTTGAGGTGTATGTTATAGAGTCATTGTACAAAGTCGTGTAGTTCCTCCGGGAGAACAGCCGGACCTTTCCCAGAATGTCCGCAAAGTTCATGCAACACTTGTCACAGTCTCAGGACTAAAAGTGTGGCTAGCTACCCTGGGTCAAACGAAAAATGAAACACGCTTAGCCTGGTTCTGTACCCTAAGAGTGTACTTGTTTCCCCTGTACCCCGGACCTATAATGAAAGACATCTTCATGTGAAACAAACTCCACGTGCATTTATTTTGTACAGGCTCAACATTTTTTATTTTTCTCTTTCTTGTCTATAACAAAGTTGTGCAATTCTTAAGAAATTTTAGTTCGACCAGTTCATGTACAATTTGAGTTGTATTGTCAATTCTTTTGGATTCAAATATTGTTCATGGCCCACTCGCCTGAATGCCGCCAAGCCAATCTAGGTCCGGAGTGTGCTATCGACTTAGCCTGGTCAAGCACCCTAAGTACGCCACTCTACCTACACCCCGGCAGGCCGAAGTAAGGCGGGTCCAAGTACAATTGGATCTGGAAGAAAGAAGGAAACACATTCGGTTGTATTCATAATCATGTTTGACCTAAAACTTTCTTGGGAATCGTAAGTCGCGACCAAGTTATAGGCAAGGAGCGAATTTTACTATTTTTCTTGGCTTTAGTGTGCAGGAAAAATAAAGAATCCACGTTGATGGAGAAAAGCCGGAGCTAACAAAGCTCTGACTCCACCTAGGTGGCTTGTGATCGATGTTAAACATTGAAAACGAGCATTACCGGAGCAACCAAGCTCCGGCAAAGCTAGGGGGGCCAGCCGTCGATGCAGAATAAAAAATGGTGAGAAGACCCCACAAGCGGAGTCTGCTTCCGGCAAGCTACGCATTGGCAAAGGTCACGGCCGGAGCTGCTAAGCCCCGACACCCCGGAGGGCTAACTATCGATGCTCTACGTGTTGATAGGGACTATTGCTGGAGCTACTGAGCTCCGACGGTAGTCAATGCCGGAGCTTCTGAGCTCCGGCAACCTCAGGGGGCCTTCACTATTGAAGACTTCGGACCTACACTCTACAAGTTCGAAGCAAACGAGTCTTCAACAAAATACAATATCCTCTTGGTACATGTTCACAATCAAATTGTGTACATCTACCAGGGGGCCAAGTGAAGACAGAAATGTTGAAGACAAAAAATAAAATTCATTAACAAATTGTGGATTTCATTCATCTTGAGACAAGGGATTACAAAATTGGGGAAGAAAAAGAGAGAATACAAGTGGGAGCTACAGAGATGGTCCTAGACCCTATTGAAGAACTGGGCGACCTTCTGAGCATCCTCCGACACGTAGGCTCGGGTGGCTTCACCTTCTCCTTCGACGGGACCTTCAAGCACCGGGGCCAGAGGAAATTGGGGATACCGGCTAGTATAACACGTCAGCACATACTCTACGACGTTCTTCGCCAGGGACTGCCCCTCAACCTCCAATTGGTCCGCGATGACATCACCCACCTTGGAGAGTTTGTTACCCGCCGAGCTCAACACTTGCAACGCCAGGTTCAGCTTCGGCTTCGGATCATCCGGACGCACGGGACTGAAGCCCATTGGTGTCAGTGCATCGTTGGCTTTGCTCAGGAACTCCCAAACCTGTAGGGAGTCCGTAGTCCTCAAGCCCTTCAGTTCCTCCAAGGACCTTTTGTCCTCTGCCAGTTCAGAATTCTCACGAGCAAGGCGATCAACCTCTTTGGCATTTTGCTGAATCTTTTCAGCAACCTGCTTCTCGAGTTTTCAGAGCTCCTCCTCCCGGAGGTGGATCTTGTTCTGGCAGTCGGCAAGGTCCTTCTTCCGGCCCCTAACTTTCTTCTCCTTGGCAGCGATGGCATACTTGCTTGTAGAGTTCCTGCCCTCGCACCCAGGCCTTCTCCTCCTCCTCAACGCAACACTCCTCCAATTTCTTGGCGCGTTCCTTGAGGCCCTTGTCAGCCAGAGCCACCTTTTCGGCGAGCTCCTCCTCCCTCTTCAAGACATCATCCCGCAGCTCTAGGAGTTTTTGCTCTTCGTCTTCGAGCCTCTTCTCCCTTTCCTCAAGTGCCTCCTGGCGCTTGATGAGAGTAGTGTTAATGGCTACAAGCCTTTCTTCGTGATCATCAACCGCACTATTAGCTGCCTTGGTGTGCTCATAAATGGCCCGGGATTGAGCGTCGAGGGAACGAGTCAAGCTCTCCCTATCATCCAATAATTTTCCCAAGTATTCCAGGCGGACCTTCTCCTGTTTGATCCACTCGTTGTTGTCTGCCAGCCTCGACAGCGCCAGCTTGGTCTCGAAGTAGAGCCGATTACACCACCGCCTAAGGGTTTGGCGCTCCTCTTCAAGTGCCATGCTGTCGTGGTAGAACACCAGCTGGACTTGACGCAGACAGGAGCAAGCGTTGTCAATGGACAACGACAGGGGAATAGGGTCCGGACCTGCTGGGGTCTCCTCCGCTGGTTCCAGCGGGTTCTCGCCTACAAAAATTGGGTCCCACTCCACAAGAGTAGTCCCCTGAGCCTCCACGGCACTAGGGCCGTCCTCTGGGATAGCCTCAGTCGCCACCGAGGAGGGTCCCGCAGAAGAAGTTCCGACCTCCGGAAGTAGTTCCGAAGGCCCTGCCGTCAGGTCTTCATTTGCCCCCTCAGGCAGGGGGCCAGCAACTTCATCTGGGCACCCTGGCTCAGCAGCAGGCACCTCCGCCGTCATCACTTCTAGAGTAGGGGCTACTTCCGGCTCTGGCCTGGGCTCCTCCTTCGCTGGTGGCTCGGGTGTCGGCACCTCGACCATCATGGGTTCGAGTGTTGATGCCTCCGCAACGACTGGCTCGGGTGCCGGAAGGTCAACAACAACCGGCCCTGAGGCCGGAGCTTCAACCTCAACCGACTCAGGCGCCGGAAGGTCTTCAACTGTAACTGGCTCTGTAGCCGGAGCTTCAGCGGCAACCGGCTCTGAGGCCAGAGCTTCGGAGGTAGCCGGCTCAACCCCTGGGACTTCCTCAACATCCGAATCACTCGCCGGGACTTCAATAACCTCCAACTCAACTGCCGGGGCTTCGATCATTTCCGGCTCTAGGTCCGGAATCACTGCTTCCTCCGGCTCAATGGCTGAAGCTTCCAACATATTAGCATCAAGACCCGGGGCTTCAACCTCCGGGGCAGGTGCCGCTAGCGCATCTTCTCTCCCGTGGTCCGGCGCTACCACGGGAGTCTCGGGGGATGATTCAAGGTCCATGACCACGACAGCTGGCACCGGAGCTGCCGCAGCTTTAGCCACCACTTGGGGCAGCACCGGGACAGGAGGAGAAGCCTCCGCCCTCATAGCTTCAGCTGCTGTGGCTGAGGGTGGAGCCTCACTCCTCTTCTTGGGGACGCTGCAGATGATGGATGAAGAAACTTAAAAAACAGTTACTACAACAAAACAACTGTCTGAGGTAAAGATTAAAAATTACCTCGGAAGGCTTCCGCACCAGCTTGCGCAGAATCTCTTTGCCGGGCGTTCTGGACTGACCATAGCCGCTGCCGGCGTGGTAGCTCCGGAAGGCCCCCCGGAACTTTTTGCAGCCGCGGGCATTTCCTTAGTCGAGGCCCCCCTCGACCGGGAAGGACCTCCGGACCCAGAGGCCTCAACTGGCCCTGATGCTGGAGTCACATGCCCGGAGCTAGCACCCCGGGAAGACACTGCTGCAGGTACAGTCGCTACAGTTGTAGAAGACCTCCCCCTCCGGGGAGAAAGAGGTGCCGCAGAGGATGCAGGCCTGACGGACCTTCCGTCGGCATGCTTCAGTTTCCTCTTCCAGCTCGATGGTTCGGCCTCCGGCTCCTTGCCCTTGCCGACGACTTCGGTCCTTGGCTTCGGGGCAGGATCGGAGCCACCTTCAGAAGCCCTAGGGATCACCACCCTCGAAGTCAATCGTCTCTCAACGACACCAAGGTCGTCAAGCACCGGCATCGTCCGCCGGAGCTCCCTGCTGAACTCTACTTCCACGTTCAGAGGGAGGAAAGCTTGTGGTGGGGTCAAGTCATCACCCGCGACATCGATGCCGTGCTGGAACTTCTTGAGATGAAACTTCAAGGTCGCCCCCTCCATGTTGGACTTCAGCCCGGTCTCGACCCGGTCATCATCCATCACACTGTTGAGGGACCAAGCGAGTTTTTCTCTCCTCTTCTACGGTGCCCACCTGTTGACCAGGAAATTGCAAAATACCGCCTGAGGAGTTACTCCTCCCTCCACACAATGGAAGATCCTGGTCAGAGCAGGGTTGAAGGCACCCAACAGCACTGGAGCTTCACTCCAGACTGCAGTATCGATGTTGGGGAGGCCTTCGGGAAGCTCCAGCTTCTCGTGCTCCTCCACCCGGATGACTATCCAGTCTTTCTTCCAATCGTCCCACTTGCCAAAGGGAAACGGCCGGAGGTACTTGAATGGGCACTTCTTGCGCTTCACAAAGTAGTAGAAGCCAAGGTACTCATCACCCCTTCCGGTGGTATGGACGGTGAAGAAGGTCCAGAAAAGCTCAATGCAGGGGGGATGCCCACCCACATTTCGCAGAAGTGGACGAAGACAGACACTAGAAGAATGGAGTGGGGGCCAAGGTGGTACAGTTGCAGACCATAGAAGTCTAGCAGCATCAAGAAAAAGAAGGAAAAAGGTGGGATCAACCCCACCATGGTGTACGCAGAGAAGTACACCATCTCGCCGGCGTGCTCCTTTTCGAACGGGAGCTCCCCACCAGCGCGGACCAGGTGGTCGAAGAAGTCCGAGGACCACCCCATGAAGGCTCGGACCTTCTTCAGGTCACCTTCGGTCTTCAAGCGGCTCTTGCGGAGACCCAACTCCATCGCAGCACAGCGAGGCAAGGGAGGAAAAGCAAGCGCAAGTTTGGGAGTTCGAGCGCAAGTTCAGATGAGAGGCGTAAAGAGCCCCAGACGGTGCGCGCTTTCCTTCTTAAGTAAGCCCCCGCAACGCTTGGATGGAAACTGCAGGGAAACCGAAGATACTATTCAAAAATTTCACCCTGCCGATGACAAGAGGGCCCGGGACCACCCCGACGATCAAGTCGAGGTTCTTATCCAGGCGAACGGTTGTCATCATGAAGGCGAGAAGCCCGAAGGCGGCGGCCTGACGCGGCGCGCAGAACCGATATGATTTTCGTATCGGGAACTGACGACCTTCAATTGCGTGAGATCCGCACGCCAAAAATCTCATTTGCCGCACCTGGGATATGCCACACGGTGAGGATTTAACTCCAAAACTATTGCCATCAGCACATCTGAAGACCTTTGAAGACTCGGCTCAAAAGTCGAAGGATGGACCCACCTCCGGCGGAATGACTTCACCCAAGGGGTCTTCCCCAGAGGTGGGCCCAGGGGGCCACTGTCGGTACCCTAGGTACCGTATACCCATTGAGATTGCAAAGATCTTAAGGAAATGTCATCTACTTGATTTGAAGACCTTCGGAGGCCAACATGTTAGACATAACCGGACCCGCTTCCCCAATATGGTTAGTCTCAGGGTCGCCACATGTACCATCAAACCGGAGCTACCGCCCACAAGGGGGAAGCTCCGGGCTATGTACCATAACGGCACCCCCGGACCTAACCCCAGACCGAGGGAAGCTCCAGAACTGACACGTGTCTGGTGGCACCGGACCTATCTGTTCCTCGCAGCATGCTCCGGAGCTACCACGTGTCCTACCGTCGGATCTTCAGCCTCAAACCTCCGGTAGACTCCACAACGGCTCCGGATCTTCAAAGGGGAATCAAGGACTTCAAGACCCGATTAAGTGTCATTAATACTATGTTAATGACACACGATCGGACGACCTTAATTACCAGTAACGGTGTTGTCAAAGCCAGTAACTCGGTCATTAAGGGTAATTAAGCGCATCAATTGTGTATCAATATTAGTAACCGCCGGGGCCACATGTCGGGCCAAGCCGACTTTTAACGGCCTATCCTTGTACTATAAAAGTACAGGCCGACGATACATAGGACCTCTCTCGGCTCTGATCTGATCGCGCACTCTCAACTCACGTCACCTGAGTTGAGTTCATACATCCAATACAACGCCAACACACCCTGTGGAGTAGGGAATTACGCTTAGGCGGCCTGAACCACGTAAATCTTCATGTCTCCTGTGTTATTTTACATTTCACTTTCTTGAATCTCTGTGCGCCCACACCGAACTTCAAACTCCGTAAACACTTTTAGTAGTGTCGGGAGATCTGCCGGATCAAAACCACCGATAGCTACGATGGAGTTGGGTCTCCGCAAGTGCCGCTTGAAGACCGAAAGTGACCTGAAGAAGGTCCGGGCCCTCATGGGGTGGTCCCTGGACTTCTTCAACCACCTGGTCCGCGTCGGGGGAAAGCTCCCATTCGATAAGGAGCACGCCAGCGAGATGGTGTACTTTTCTGCCTATGCCATGGTGGGGTTGATCCCACCTTTTTCCTCATTATTCTTGATGCTGCTAGACTTCCTTCGTCTGCAGCTGTACCACCTTGGCCCCCACTCCATTCTTCTAATGTCTGTCTTCGTCCACTTCTGTGAAATGTGGGTGGGCATCCCTTCCTGCATTGAGCTTTTCCGGACCTTCTTCACCGTCCATACCACCGGAAGGAGTGATGAGTACCTTGGCTTCTACTACTTTATGAAGCGCAAGAAGTGCCCATTTAAGTACCTCCGGTCGTTTCCCTCTGGAAAGTGGGAAAATTGGAAGAAAGACTGGATAGTCATACGGGTGGAGGAGCACGAGAAGCTGGAGTTGCCCGAAGACCTCCCCAACATCGACACTGCAGTGTGGAGTGAAGCTCCGGTGCTGTCGGATGCCTTCAACCCTGCTCTTACCAGGATCCACCAATGTGTGGAGGGAGGATTAACTCCTCAGGTGGTATTTTGCAATTTCCTAATCAACAGGTGGGCACCGCTGAATAGGAGAGAAAAACTTGCTTGGACCCTCAATAGTGTGATGGATGACGACCGGGTTGAGACCAGGCTGAAGTCCAACATGGAGGGGGCGACCTTGGAGTTTCATATCAAGAAATTCCAGCACGGCATCAACGTCGCGGGTGATGACTTGACCCCGCCACCAGCTTTCCTCCCTCTGAACGTGGAAGTACAGTTCAGCAGGGAGCTCTTGCGGACGATGTCGGCGCTTGACGACCTCGGTGTCGTCGAGAGACGATCGACTTCCAGGGTGCTGATCCCTGGGGCTTCTGAAGGTGGCTCCGCCCCTACCCCGAAGCCAAGGACCGAAGTCATCAGCAAGGGCAAGGAGCCGGCGGCCGAACCCTCGAGCCGAAGAGGAAGCTGAAGCATGCCGGCGGAAGGTCCGTCAGGCCTGCACCCTCTGCAGCAGCTCCTTCTCCCCGGAGGGGGAGGTCTTCTACAACTGCGGCGACTGCACCTGCAGCAGTGTCTTCCTGGGGTGCTAGCCCTAGGCATGTGACTCCAGTACCAGGGCCAGCTGAGGTCTCTGGGTCCGGAGGTCCTTCCCGGTCGATGGGGGCCTCGACTAAGGAAATGCCCGCGGCTGCAAAAAGTTCTGGGGGGCCTTCCGGAGCTACCACGCTGGCGGCGGCCATGGTCAGTACAGAACGCTCGGGAAAGAGATTCTGTGCAAGCTGGTGTGGAAGCCTTCCGAGGTAATTTTTAATCTTTACCTCAGACAATTGTTTTGTTGTTGTAACTGTTTTTTATGTTTCTTCATCAATCATCTGCAGCATCCCCAAGAAGAGGAGTGAGGCTCCGCCCTCAGCCACAGCAGCTGAAGCTGAGAGGGCGGAGGCTTCTGCTCCTGTCCCGGTGCCGCCCCATGTGGTGGCTGAAGCTGCAGCAGCTACGGCGCCAGCTGTCGTGGTCATGGACCTCGACTCATCCCCCGAGACTCCCGTGGTAGCGCCGGACCACAGGAGAGAAGATGCGCCAGCGGCACTTGCCCCGGAGGTTGGAGCCCGTGTCTTGATGCTGAGATGTTGGAATCTTCGGCCGCTGAGCCGGAGGAAGCAGTGATTCCGGCCCCAGAGCTGTAAATTGTCAAAGCCCCGGTGGTTGAGCTGGAGGTTATTGAAGTCCCGGCGAGCGAGCCGGATGTTGAGGAAGTCCCGGCGGTTGAGCCGGCTACCTCCGAATCTCCGGCCTCAGAGCTGATTGCCACTGAAGCTCTGGTTGTAGAGCCGGTTGCAGTTGAAGATCTTCCGGCGCCTGAGCTGGTAGAGGTTGAAGCTCCGGCCTCAGGGCCGGTTGTTGTTGACCTTTCGACGCCTGAGCCGGTCGTTGTGGGGGCATCATCACTCGAACCCATGATGGTCGAGGCGCCAACACCCGAGCCACCAGCGGAGAAGGAGCCCAGGCCAGAGCTGGAAGTAGCCCCTGCTCCGGAAGTGATGACGACAGAGGTGCCTGCTGCTGAGCCAGGGTGCCCTGATGAAGTCGTTGGCCCCTTGCCTGAGGGGGCAAATGAAGACCTGGCGGCAGGGCCTTTGGAACCATTTCCGGAGGTCGGAACTTCTTCTGCGGGACCCTCCTCGGGGGTGACTGAGGCTATCCCAGAGGACGGCCCTAGTGCCGTGGAGGCTCAAGGGACCACTCTTGTGGAGTGGGACCCAATTTTTGTAAGCGAGAACCCGCTGGAAGCAGTAGAGGAGACCCCACCAGGTCCGGACCCTATTCCAATGTCGTTGTCCATTGACAACGCTTGCTCCAGTCTGCGTCATGTCCAGCTAGCGTTCTACCACGACAGCGAGGCTCTTGAAGAGGAGTGCCAAACCCTTAGGCGGTGGCGTAATCGGCTCTACTTCGAGACCAAGCTGGTGCAGTCGAGGCTGGAAGACGACAAGGAGTGGATCAAACAGGAGAAGGTCCGCCTGGAATACTGGGGCAAATTATTGGATGATAGGGAGAGCTTGACTCGTGCCCTCGACACTCAATCCCGGGCCATTTATGAGCAGGCCAAGGCAGCTAATAGTGCGACTGATGATCGCCAAGAAAGGCTTGAAGCCATTAACACTAGCCTCATCAAGCGCCGGGAGGCACTTGAGGAGAGGGAGAAGAAGCTCGAAGACGAAGAGCAAAAACTCCTAGAGTTGCGGGATGATGTCGTGAAGAGGGAGGAGGAGCTCGCCAAAAAGGTGGCTCTGGCTGACAAGGGCCTCGAGGAACGCACCAAGAAATTGGAGGAGCGTTGCATTGAGGAGGAGGAGAAGGCCTGGGTGCGAGGGCAGGAACTCTACAAGCAAGAGTGTGCCATCGCTGCCAGGGAGAAGAAAGTTAGGGGCCAGGAGAAGGACCTGGTCGACCGCCGGAACAAGATCCACCTCCGGGAGGAGGAGCTCGGAAAACTCGAGAAGCAGGTTGCTGAAAAGATTCAGCAAAATGCCAAAGAGGTTGAGCGCCTTGCTCGTGAGAATTCTGAACTAGCAGCGGCCAATAGATCCTTGGAGGAACTGAAGGGCTTGAGGACTGCGGACTCCCTACAGGTTTGGGAGTTCCTGAGCAAAGCCAACGATGCGCTGACACCAATGGGCTTCAGTCCCATGCATCCGGATGATCCGGAGCCGGAGCCGGACCTGGCGTTGCAAGCGTTGAGCTCGGCGGGTGACAAACTCTCCAAGGTGGGTGACGCCATCGCGGACCAGTTCGAGGCTGAGGGGCAGTACCTGGCGAAGAACATCGCAGAGTATGTGCTGATGTGCTACACCAGCCAGGATCCCCAATTTCCTCTGGACCCAGTGCTTGAAGGTCCCGTCGAAGGAGAAGGTGAAGCCACCTGAGCCAACGTGTCGGAGGTTGCTCAGAAGGTCGCCCAGTTCTTCCATAGGGTCTAGGACCATCTCTGTATCTCCCACTTGTATTCTCTCTTTTTCTTCCCCAATTTTGTAATCCCCTGTCTCCAGATGAATGAAATCATTAATTTGTTAATGAATTTCATTTTTTGTCCTCAACACTTCTTTCTTCACTTGGCACCCTGGTAGATGTACACAATTTGATTGTGAACATGTACCAAGAGGATATTGTATTTTGTTGAAGACTCATTTTCTTCGAACTTGTAGAGTGTAGGTCCGAAGTCTTCGATAGTGAAGGCCCCCTGAGGTTGTCGAAGCTCAGAAGCTTTGGCATTGACTACCGTCGGAGCTTAGTAACTACGGCAATAGTCCCTATCAACGCGTAGAGCATCGATAGTTAGCCCTCCGCGGTGTCGGAGCTTAGTAGCTCCGACAGTGACCTTTGCCAACGTGTAGCTTGTCAGCAGCAGACTCCGCTTGTGGGGTCTTCTCACCATCTTTTATTCTGCGTCGATGGCTGGCCCCCCTAGCTTTGTCAGAGCTTGGTTGCTCTGGTAATGCTCGTTTTCAATGTTTAACATTGATCACAAGCCACCTAGGGGGAGTCGGAGCTTTGTTAGCTCCGGCTTTTCTCCATCAACGTGGATTCTTTATTTTTCCTGCACACTGAAGCCAAGAAAAATAGTAAAATTCGCTCCTTTCCTATAACTTCATCGTGGCTTACGATTCCCAATAAAGTTTTAGGTCAAACACAATTCTGAATACAACCGAATGCATTGCCTTCTTTCTTCCAGATCCAATTGTACTTGTACTCGCCTTACTTCGGCCTGCCGGGGTGTAGGTAGAGTGGCGTACTTAGGGTGCTTGACCAGGCTAAGTCGATAGCACACTCCAGCCCTAGATTGGCTTGGCGGCATTCAGGCGAGTGGGCCATGAACAATATTTGAATCCAAAAAAATTGACAATACAGATCGAATTGTACATGAGCTGGTCGAACTAAAATTTCTTAAGAATTGCACAACTTTGTTATAGACAAGAAAGAGAAAAATAAAAAATGTTGAGCCTGTACAAAATAAATGCACGTGGAGTCTGTTTCACATGAATATGTCTTTCATTATAGGTCCGGGATACAGGGGAAACAAGTACACTCTTAGGGTACGAAACCAAGCTAAGCGTGTTTGATTTCTCGTTTGACCCAGGGTAGCTAGCCACAATTTTAGTTCTGAGACTGTGACAAGTGTTGCATGAACTTTGCCGACCTTCCGGGAAAGGTCCGGCTGTTCTCCCGGAGGAACTACCCGACTCTGTACAATGACTCTATAACATACACCTCAAGTTACTACAGACTCACCTCCATGATATTAAGTGTAGAACTTACGGAGGTGCTCAATATTCCAAGGATTTGGGAGAGGTGTCCCATCCTCGGTATCCAAGCAAACGCTTCCGGGACGGGATACTTTAATCACTCGGAAGGGTCCCTCCCAACTGTGGGAGAGTTTGTTTAACCCTTCTCTGGATTGTATTCTCCGTAGCACCAGATCGCCTTCCTCGAGCTGTCGGTTGTGTACATGCCGCTGATGATAGCGCCGAATGGCTTGGCGGTATCGGGCATTTCGAAAAGCTGCTTGGCACCTTCCCTCCTCAAGGAGGTCTAGGTCTTCACGCCGGAGCTGGTCCTGCGTGGCTTCATCGAAGGTCTGTACCCGGAGTGACCCCAAGGTGATTTTCGGAGGAAGGATTGCTTCAGCTCCGTACACCAGAAGAAGGGTGTCTCTCCAGTTGACCGGTTTGGAGTTGTCCTGTTGGCCCATAGAGTGGGCGGAAGCTCTTCAATCCAGTTGGCTCCATGTTTTTTAAGTGCTCATAGGTGCGCGTTTTGAGTCCTTTCAGGATTTCAGCATTTGCTCTCTCGGCCTGGCCATTGCTTACCGGGTGAGCTACGGAAGCGTAGCAAACTTGAATGTCGAGGTCTTCGCAATATCCTTGAAATGCAGAGCTTGTGAATTGGGTCCCGTTATCAGTAATGATTTTGTTTGGGACTCCAAATCTGCATACAATGGACTGCAAAAAGTTGATAGCAGATTGATTGTTTATTGTCACAACTGGAGTTGCTTCCGGCCACTTGGTGAACTCGTCAATGGCGACATACAGGAACTTGTAACCTATGACGGCTCTTGGGAAAGGTCCCAAGATTTCCATCCCCCACACAGCGAAGGGCCATGTAGGAGGTATCATTTGTAGAGGCCGAGCCAGTGTGTGAATTTGCTTTGCATGAAATTGGCATGCTTCGCATTTCTTCACCAGCTCAGTTGCATCCTGGAGTGATGTAGGCCAGTAGAAGCCATGCCAGAAGGCTTTACCGACTAGCGTGAGGGAAGACGCGTGGTTCCCACACTCGCCTCCATGGATTTCAGCGAGGAGCTCGCAGCCTTCTTCCCTTGTGATGCACCGCATTAAGACGCCGTTGGCACCGCGCCAGTAGAGATCCCCTTCTACCAACGTGTATCTTTTAGCCAATCTGACTATTCGGTCAGCGGATACATCATCGTCAGGAAGGATGTTGTCTTTCAAGTAGCTCCGGATCTCCGAGATCCATGCATCAGAGCCAACTTGAGCATTTGAGTCTTGCGTGTTGGGTTGCTCGGAGCTTCCGGCAGCACCTATGACCCTTGATGGCTGCCATGGTAACAGGGCCATCGGGACCGTCAGCACCTATGACCCTTCACTCAGTTCGGCAAGCTGAGCTGTGGGTTTTGACAACCTCCGGACAAAAGTTCCGTCAGGAGCTGGAGCTCTGGTTGACGCTTTCGTTGAGAGTTCGTCGGCTTCAGCGTTGTGGACACGCTGGACGTGGTGGAGGTCTAGGACTTCGAAGTCCTTCTGAAGCCTCTGGACTTCAAGGAGGTAAGCAGCTAGCTGGAGGTTATTGCAGGAGCATTCACCCTTCACTTGTTTAATGATGAGCTGTGAATCTCCCTTGACCAGCAGCTGCTTGACACCGTATGACAGTGCCACCTTTAGTCCGTAGATGAGTGCTTCGTACTCCGCCATGTTGTTTGTCGCCTTGAAGTCAAGGTGTACCATGTATTTTACCTTCTCCCCGGTTCGTGCGAGGAGAAGGATTCCAGCTCCGGCCCCCTGCTTTTGCATGGAGCCGTCGAAGTAGAGGGTCCAGTGAGGCTCGGTGAAGACCGGAGCCTTATGTTCCGGCTTCTGCTCACTGGGGCCCCCAGGGTTTGATGGAGAGGGAGTCCATTCCGCCACAAAATCTGCCAATGCTTGACTCTTGATTGCTTGTCTTGGAACGAATTCGAGATCGAATTCGGCCAATTCCGCTACCCACCTTGCAATGTTCCCAATTGAATTGGGATTATGCAATATTGCTCGAAGTGGGTAAGAAGTCACCACTGAAATCTTGTGAGCTTGGAAGTAATGGCGAAGCTTCTTGGAGGCGATAAGAACTGCATAGAGCAGCTTATGCACCTCTAGGTATCGAGTCTTGGCGTCATGAAGTACTTCATTGATGAAGTACACTGGGCACTGGATGGTCCGAACCCTTCCAGAGGGGCCCGGAGCTTCCTCTTCATTGACCCGGATCCTCCCGGAGGGATCCGAACCTTCTTCGGGGACCTCTGGGTCCTTGCTGGAGGGACCTGGAGCTTCTTCAGAAGCGACCTGGACCCTCCTAGAGGGGTCTGGGTCTTTTGAAGTAACTTCTTGTGGACTGAAGTCTAGGAACTGGGACCCAGACTCGCTTTCAGGAACCTCCGGACCCTCCCGAAGGGGTCTGGATTCCTGAGCATGGGATGGTTCTGGTCTCTCCCCAACCAAGACCATACTGACGACTTCATCAGTTGCTGAAATGTAAAACAGTAAAGGCTCACCAGGGTTCGGAGCTACCAGAGTTGGTAGGGTGGTGAGGAGCTGTTTTAGCTCCTAGAACGCCTTTTCTGCTTCTTCAGACCATTGCAATGGTCCGGACTTCCTCAATAACTTGAAGAAGGGAAGTGCCCATTCCTCCAGTCTTGAAATGAACCGGTTGAGGGATGCTAGACATCCAGTCAGCTTTTGGACATCCTTGACGTGGGCTAGTGGCCGCATGTCTTCAATGGCTTTGATCTTCGCCGAATTAGCCTCTATGCCCCGGTGATTTACCAGGAAACCAAGAAGTTTTCTGAAGCTAACCCCGAAGACACACTTGTCTGGGTTTAGCTTTGTGCGGGTGACCCGCAGCTTGTCGAAGACAACATGTAAGGTGTCAAGGAGTGACTCCTTGTTCTTGACCTTGACCACGATGTCATCGACGTACACTTCCACTATGTCTCTAATGAGTTCTTCAAAAGTTTTGTACATAGCTCATACAAAGGTTGAAGCTTCATTCTTGAGACCAAATGGCATGGCTGTATAACAGTACAATCCATCTACTGTGATGAAAGAGGTATGCTCTTCATCTTCCCTAGACATTCTGATTTGATGATACCCAGAATATGCGTCTAGAAACACAGTAATTCACACCCGGAGGTGGAATCCACTATCTGATCTATTCTGGGTAGTGGGAATGGATCTTTTGGACACACCTTATTTAGTGTTGTGTATTCAATACACATCCGAAGCTTCCCGCCGGCATTGGGCACAACGACTGGGTTTGCCAGCCATTTTGGATGGAAGACTTCTCGAATGAATCCAGCTTCGAGCAACTTCTTCACTTCTTGTTGAATGAAGTTCTGTCGCTCCACGAATTGCTTCTGAGGCTTCTGATGCACGGGCCGGGCGTCAGGGTAGATCTTCAGATTGTGCTCAATCACTTCCCTAGGATCCCATGCATTTGTGACGGTTGCCAGGCAAACACGTCGACATTAGCCCGGAGGAAAGCGATGAGCGCGAGTTCCTATTTGTCATTCAGTCCCCCCAATATACGGGTGGTCTGAGCGGCATCGGAACCGATTTGGACGACTTTGACAGGAATGTCGGTGTCGCTGCTTGGATGCACACGAGGTGCAGAAGTCAAGCCTTGTTGGCGAATGCTCGGGGGTTTTGGAACTTACTCCTGCCTGGAGTCCTCCTCTTGCACTGTAGTAAGCGCATGAAGTTCTTCCAGAGCGGTTACTCCGGCAGTGCGATCTCCGCGGATCCGGAGAACGCCTACTGGTGTTGGCATATTTAACACCAGGTAGCCATAATGAGGAGCTGCCATGAATTTGTACAAGGCAGGCCTACCCAAGATGGCGTTGAAAGGTAAGTTGATCTGAGCAACGTCAAAGACCAACTTCTCAGTGCGATACTTCTCTTGGGTCCCGAAGGTAACGGGGAGAGTAATAGCATCGAGTGGGGTAATGGCTCCCGGACCTACTCCGGAGAAAGGTTAGGGGGGGTTGAAGATCCGAAGGTCGGAGCTGAAGCTTGGTAAAAGCTTTGAAGCTTATGAGGTTCAACCCCGAACCTCCTTCTACCATAACATGGTGGAGCTGAATGTTATTGATGGTAGGAGATACCATCAAAGGTAACTTGCCTGCTCCAACCATGCTTCGAGGGTAGTCCAAAACATCAAAAGTGATGGCTTTGTCCATCCAGTTCCGATGAGGCTCCGCCCTGGCTGTAGGAGCTACAGCGGCCATGTCCCGACGCATTGTCTTGAGGACACGGCAGGAGGTGATGTCCCGTGATCCACCAAAAATGGTGTTCATGGCCTTCCGACGCTCGTTGTCATAGACGTCAGAATCGTCGTCGACGGAGGTGTAGATGGCCTTCAGGACCTTTTTATGATCTTAAAAACCTAACTCCTCTTCAGCCGGAGCTTCATCAACTTTTTGTTTTCCTTCCCTCTGTCGGAAAGGAACTTCTTCCCGACGCTTGTTGTAGCGCTCGGCAAGGTTTTGGACCTCCTGGCAGTCTTCCAAACTGTGGCTATCCATCTTCTGAATTGGACACCACACCTTGGGTTTTCCACCGTTTTCAAAAGACGGTTGAGGTCGCTTCTCGGGGCGTGGCCCCCGGCCACCCAAAGCTGCAGAAGCTGCAGCATTAGATGCGCCGGCCGATGGCTTCTTCTTGTCGTTGGTCTTTTTCTTCTTTTTGCCACTCCCAGAGGTAGTGGCTTCGCCTTTGGAGGATTTCTTGCGATCCTCCGGAGGTGGTTTGAAGTGCATTTCACGGCCCTCCGCAGCTCTGGCACATTTGTCGGCCAAGCTGAAGAGTTCCGTGATACTGGTGATCTCCTTGATCGCCAGTTTCTCCAGCATCTTCTTATCTCGTACGCACTGTCTAAATGCCACAATGACAGAAGCGCTAGAGATAGAAGGGATAGTGTTTCGTACCTGAGAGAATCTCTGGATGAATGATCGAAGGGATTCTCCTCCTTTTTGCACGACTGCAAAAAGGTCCAGTTCGGTGCCTGGTCGGGTGTATGAACTCCCAATGTTGGCGGTAAACTGTCGGCACAACTCCTCCCAACAGTTGATGGAGTTGGGTGGAAGGCTCATAAACCAGGACCGGGCGGTCCCAGTTAAAGCCACTGGAAAATAGTTGGCCATTACAGCCTCATTTCCTCCAGCTGTCAGGATAGCAGTGGAGTAAATCTGAAGAAATTCGACGGGATTAACAGTCCCGTCAAACTTCTCCGACAGGTGAGGCCAGAATTTCTGTGGCCACTTGACCATACGCAGATGCATGGCCAGGGCTGAACAGCCTCCTCCTCCTCCTTCAGGAGCAGGAATGTCCTGAGCTTCTCGTCTTTCACGAGCATGCTCGATATGGACTCGGCCGTCTTGTTGACGCTATCGGCGATCAAGCTCCGCCCGGAGGTCATGAGTTGAAAGCCTTGATACTGTGTGAGTGCGTCGCGCCCCGGAGGGCAACAACGTCACTTGCTGTGACGCAGCACGTCTCCTGTTGTTGGAAACGTGCGGACCAAGTCTGCCAGACAAGGTCCATCGCTGCGACGGGGCCCGTCCTGAAGGAGGAGGACTCTGGTTACTGATGCGGTCGGCTGCTACTGCAACCAAGTGTTCCACATCAGCCCTCCACTGATCCATTGCATCCCGGGATGCATCCGGAGGTGGTGGGCGCTGAAGGAGAGCACGTGCTGCACGGAGCACGTGTTCCGGGTTGTCATGATTCGCCGACGCATTGATTAACACCGGTGCACCATCGCGCTGCCCAGCTTGATTTGCTGGTGGAGGCGGCGGTGGTGGAAGTGTGACTCCTGCCGGAACTGAGGTTCCTGCTGGTGGCTGCATATTGGAGGGATTGCCCCCAACAGCTTGAACAACGGGATGACCATTGGATGATTCAACAGCTGAGTTCACCATTCTTGAAATCTTAGGCGCCCCTCCCTGGCGCGCCAACTGTCGGTGGTTTTGATCCGGCAGATCTCCCGACACTACTAAAAGTGTTCGCGGAGTTTGAAGTTCGGTGTGGGCGCGCAAAGATTCAAGAATGTGAAATGTAAAATCACACAGGAGACACAAAGATTTACATGGTTCGGGCCGCCTGAGCGTAATACCCTACTCCACGGGGTGTGTTGGTGTTGTATTGGATGTATGAACTCAACTCAGGTGACGTGAGTGATAGCGCGTGTGAGCCGATCAGACCAGATGTTCTCGATGTATCGTCGGCCTGTCCTTTTATAGTACAAGGACATCCCGTTACAAGTTGGCCTGGCCCGACATGTGGCCCCGACGGCTACTAATATTGATACACATTTGATGCGCTTAATTACCCTTAATGACCGAGTTATGGGCTTTGACAGTGCCGTTACTGGTAATAAGGGTCGTCCGATCGTGTGCCATTAACATAGTATTAATGACACTTAATCGGGTCTTGAAGTCCTTGATTCCCCTTTGAAGATCCGGAGCCGTTGTGGATTCTACTGGAGGTTTGAGGCTGAAGATCCGACGGTTGGACACGTGGCAGCTCTGGAGCATACTGTGGGGAACAGATAGGTCCGGTGCCACCAGACACATGTCAGTTCCGGAGCTTCCCTCGGTCTGGGGTTAGGTTCGGGGGTGTCGTTATGGTACATAGCCCTGAGCTTCCCCCTTGTTGGCGGTAGCTCCGGTTTGATGGTACACGTGGCGACCCTGGGACTAACCATGTTGGGGAAGCAGGTCCGGTTATGTCTAACATGTGGGCCTCTGAAGGTCTTCAAATCAAGTAGATGACATTTTCTTGAGATCTTTGCAATCTCAAGGGGTATACGGTACTCAGGATACCGACAGGATCCATATAGTATATTTCTATCACATGCATTGCTATGAGTAGTAGCTTTCTAAGATATGCAACATGAATTATCCATAAAGCTCCACTCTTATCAATGATTAACCCATTGTCATGGATACACTTGACATTGGAACCAATTCATTTTTGATTTTGTTCTTCCCCATATGTACAAATGAAAGTTCGGTTACCTAACCCGAACGTTCATTTGTAGAAGTATCGGGAGCTAACCATCCCTCTCTATTCAAGAGAGGAAGTTTGCAGGAGTAATATTACTATGCAGGCATTCAAGAAGCTGATTGTTGGGATCCCTAGAGGATCTCATTTCAACATCTCTTGGCCAAGGAGTAAATGAGGATGGTTGCTACCTATCATAGATTATGCCCGAAGGTCAATCATAACTATACGAGGCTAGAGATTTGAAATGGGAACCCTCCATGAGCAACCAATGGGCTGCCACAAATGGGTGAGAGCATTATGCTCTCAACTACTCTAAGCACTCATTCAAGCCCAAGGGATTTGCCACCATCATTGGGTGCAAGTTGTTCCTATGTGGCTAGAAGCCAAGAAATGACAAATCACACCCAATACATGGAGGCCCTGATGTGTGGACGATCAACGTCGAAAACACTCTATTCAACCACACTCATGGTGTCCATGGGAGGCAACACAACAATCAACAATCAACCCCCCATCATCAAAGTCACGCTGCAACAAGGATAGGCCAACTCATGGCCTACCTCTGTCATTAGGGTTTCAACCCCTATCACGGACCTTGATCAAGAATAAGCTTGGGGGGTGGACCCCCACTTGAGGTAACTTGTATCACACCCACTTCATTTTTATTTCAAATCATCCATTGCATATTTACTTTCCATTCATCCACCATCCACCATGCATCTAAAAAAACATAAAAATAGGAACTTAGATTTTCTTAGCTAATGAAATAAAGATGTGCGGTAAGAATGATTTAGAATTCACATAGATGAAATGATGAATAGTTGCTCTGTTTTATTTTTCCTAAGTCCCTAGTTTACAACTTGCTACTCTCCGAATATTGATTAAATTGGCTAAAATTAACTTTGCCTTGATTTAGAAATTGTGGGTAGCAAAAGCTTAATCTACTTCTAGGTTGTTGGGAGACTTGAATTAGTAATAGGGCTGCTATTCCTATTTTGAAAGTGAAACTGAGATTTCTGGAGAAATTCTATCAAGATTTAAGTTTCCCTCATTTGATTGGAAATACCTACCAAAGCCATATGATATTCATACGTAGACAGCACCTTATGCATATGCTTTCACATTGAGCGTAGTCAAACTAGTATAGACCTATGTGAGAAATCATTCAATTCCTTTTGAATTCAAGACTTCACTTGCACATGCTATACTTCTACACTAGAAGGAAGCAAAATTCCATCATATCCACCATTCCACAATAAAAAGAGAAATTCCATGCTATTCATAGTTAGCACTCTCTTCAAGTTATTGCATAAAAAGGAGAAGAAGACATGGATACAAGAAAAAGAAAAAGAAAATACATGCTTACATCATAAGCATGAGAAAAAAAAGAGAGAAGAAAAAATATGCTTGCTCCATAAGCATCAAATCTTTTTAGGATTATTATCTAACCACTTGGACTCAATCTCTAACTTCATCTCCAACTCATCTAAGATCAACTAAGAAGGACAGGTCTGGCACAGTGGTGAAGTCATCGCACTGATGCCAAGAGGTTCTGGGTTCGATGCCGTCTCTCCGACACTGCACATTGCGGGGGTACGACTGGCCTCTTATAATCCTTCCCTAGACTCTACCTCGTGTGGGAGCTTCCTCACTAGGTTTGTCCTTTTTTTCATCTAAGAGCAACTCTCTAATTAATCTGATCCGGCTTTGAATGATGCTCTTTAACCCGATGGTCATTCTTCCCATACTTTCTGCACTGGTCCTGCAGAATATCCTTCCAAGAACCACCCTTCTTGTCGCCATTCTTCGACGAACCTTCAAAGAAGCCTATGCAGCCCGCTCCTTCCATTTTGCCTCGCACTCTCCCGAGGTACAGCTATCCATCGTGTATTGCCGCCTTCCAATGCGTCGTGTCGAAGGCGTTCTATGTCGCCCTTAGCCCTCATTACCTCCAACAAGGTGAGGGTTGACACGTCCAATAGTGTCGTGATTGCAACCATGATCTGTTGGAAGCATTCCAGTACGCTCCGCTCTAGCTTCTCAACTGCAACCGACTCAATTAAACTCAAAAATCCCCTTCTAATTTTTTTTTAATTTATTCCTTAGGATTCTCAGCTATATAGACCCGTTACAGATAAAAACAGAGCCATACTGTTTAGGACTCTTATCTAACATCTCGGACTAAAAGTCTAACTTTATCTCCAACTCTATCTCTAACTTGATTTGGACTCCTCTACTCTTTATTACACTTTAAAATATTATAGAAAACAAGATTAAACTCAACAATCAGTCTAAATCTTGTTTTCTAGGACACACTCTCACTAATTTAATATAGACACACTTATTTCACCTTAAACACTTTTTTGGAATGAACCCAACTACATCTCTAGGACAAACACATCACCCTGCACAACTATGGGATGAACACATCATCCCGAACACGAACAACTATGGGACGAACACATCATCCGGAACACAAATTTGGAGTGAACGCATCATCCTTTGAGATGAACACATCATCCCGAGCATGAATTTTGGTTAGACACATCCTCAACATCTAGGGTGGACACTACACCCAAGCACACATCTAGGAGACACAGCCACCTCGGTTGTCGTGAACTATCTCTGACACGTTTATAGGTACACCTCCCTTGTACGTGACCAACACCAATGCAGTACAGGCTAGCTACTAGGGTTGTCACAACACTGAGTTTCTCTCTTGTCCACGTAACCAACAAATGAACAGGGGACTTAGCCAAAAATCCCTCAAACGTGGCTGTTGACTCGGTCCAGCACAACCCAACTCTCAGACCAGCCCACCGTTCCTTTTCTCGCACAACCTGGTTTTGTGGAAGACCTTCTCCAACGGCTCTGAGCCAAGCACGACACTCGTCGTCGTCTGTTGCTGGGTTGTATGGTGTTGGACTACTTCCATGCTATCGCTGACCCCACCGGCAGCACGATCATCGGCAATGCTTGCCAGCTGCGGGCCGCATTCCCAATCGCGGCATTACCCACCTTGGCCCCAACCGCCTCGAACTCAGCTCACGCATGTGAGGCCACCACAATGCTGCCAGCTTGTCTGCGTCCCAAACGCTTCACCACATTGATCCACCAAATCCGCGACCACCGAGACCCGATCCTCCTGCCGTCGAGTTGCCTGCCTCTCGAGGTCGCTGATCGAGCATTCATGCACGGCACCGCAAGTCGATCAGGCCTGTACGCCGCCTAGCAGCACACCCTTTTGGCCCCCTCCTCTGCTATCTGACACAGCCCAACTACTTGATGTCCACCTCCAACCCTGATGGGAAGCGACCGCAGTAGACGTGGCCGACGGCCTGATGCCACCCTTGTCGAGCAGCTACTCTGCGCCCGTTGTCAGGATGAATGCACCTTATTCGTGTGAAGATTCAAGAACACTTCGATTTGCAGCTAAGCTGGCAGGGTTCTCATCTCGCCGCCAGGGATCCGCGTCCGGGTTGGCCACGTGGATTCTCGATGGATTTGCGCGAATCTGGCCCAAAGCTCATCTTCTCTCTGTTGTTGGCCACCCCGACTCTGATACAAAATCTTGGGAATTTTGGATCAATTAGAGACGAAAATCCTCTTCTAAATTGTTTGATTTATTTTTGGGATTCTCAGCTATACATAGATCCATTACAGATAAAAACAAACCCAAATCTGTTTAGGACTATTATCTAACTTTATCTCCAACTCTATCTTTAATCTCATCTGGACTCCCCTATACTATTACACTTTAGAATATTCCAGAAACCAAGATTATGCTCAACATGTTGACAGTGTCAATCTCTACTAAGATATGATCCAGTTTCTGGGAAAATTTGGTGAGTACCAGAATCTTGTTCAACAACGACCGTGAGGGCAATCCGCTAAGATTAAACTCAACGTAATTCATCTATATCTTCTTTTTCCCTATAGTAAACCATGGTCATAAGGTTCACTACTGTCCATAACAACTATCCATAACAGAACCATATGTGGGGACCGGGTCCACACATTCTAGGAATCGCAGAGGGACGGAAGACTTTTACAATAATTAATATACATCAGAAGATAATATTTATAGCTAAACTCTCAACCAAGCTATGCAAAAGTGCAGCCATCCAGCCCGCGGATGCTACACACCAGCCACACACAAATTTACTGCAGCGTGCAGGGCTCTCACTCGGCGGTATATCCCGACATGGGCATCGCCTCATCCTCGAGCCCTTCCTCATAAGTCTCACATGCAAACAACTTAATATAGCAACCGTGAGCACGAAGGCTCAACAAGATTTAACTGTCTCACCTAAACATGAAACTTTACATACGGAGATACTTAACATAGAGACGGATATAGCAGTAAATGACTCACGTATAAATTGATCATCATTTTACAAGTTAATAGAAGCAGCTTAAATGTTCAATAACAGTAACTTTAATGAGCCTAATCTATAGCAATCATAGTGGCAAAACAATTATATTTCAATACATCGTACTCTCCTCACTTCTTTAGTATTTACTACGTCATAGCGCAGTGAACAAGAGGTACTCAAATAACTGCGAGGGACGGCGATTGCAATCAGGACACACCCGAATAACACATCACGTACACATGTGCCTAAGGAGCGTGCCATGCTCCTCACCACGTCATATGCAACCACCTTTCACAAGAGAACTCAAACGCCGAACTAGTCCCACCATCGCGGGCATAAGGTTCCCGCATGGAGCGTGTATGTGCCCGCCGACAAATTTACACCTTACTACCCTCAGCCCACCCATATCGACAATGGGTTATGCCTCGACATCCAAGTTATCAAGTTACATCGGTTTCTTGGGTTCCATATGCCCAGTATGCATCCGGTATTGTTCAAACTTGTCCAGCAGAGCCGCACACGGATCGGTCCTCAATCAACACAAGCAGAGCTACACACGTGAGACCACGTCTCGCTGCATCTTACCTGCTGCTCGGTCTCAATTTCACATTTCTAAACCATTATTTGATTCAATTCATACCGCGTGATAAAATCCTATATTGCGAGTAGATTTCAACTACTCGACTTCTACCGGATTCCTATAAACATTAGCATAGTGTTGTCTACACGTCAAACTCTATACCTACGCAATACACCATGGGATTTGTGGGTCATGCAAGTGGAGTAACAAGCACCTTAGCCCTAATGCACAAAACTCATCCTAGACATAAGTGATACCAATAGAAAATTTGAAATAGCACATAAATGCAAACCGGGGCTTGCTTGGGTGTGAGTCAGAGAGATAGTTAGCTTCTGGAAGTAGAGTCTCCAAGGGCTCTGGGTCTTCCTCGATCTCGGTCACTATATGATATGCAATATATAAAGTACATGAGTGATATTGAAACTATAGAAAATATCTTATAAACATTGATCAGGTGTGTAAATGATTTTAATTGGCTTTGGGATTTTTACAGTGGACACTAGGTTCCCTGAGTAAGTTCTGGACCAAAAATTGTAGATGTTCAAGGAAGCTTGTAGACTCCCATTTCAGCACTTGTACAATTTTGCTTGGATCTACAGCGATGCCCTCCGCAGAAATAATATGACCAAGAAATGGTACCTATTTGATCCAAAACTCACACTTGCTGAATTTTGCATAAATCTTGTGATCTCGCAATCATCGGAGCAAGATATGCAAGTGTTTTGCGTGTTCTTCTTCTGATTTTGAATAAACTAGAATGTCGTCGATGAAGACCACGACAAACTTATCCAACTCCGGCATGAACACCGAATTCATCAAATACATGAAGTGAGCTGGCGTGTTTGTAAGTCCGAACGACATGATGAGATATTCATAGAGCCCGTATCTCGTCGAGAATGCCATCTTCAGTATATCCTCCGGTCGGATTTTTGTTTGATGATATCCAGACCGAAGATCCATCTTTGAGAATACTTTAACACCCACTAGTTGATCGAACAAGATATCGATGCGCGGTAGTGGGTACTTATTCTTGATCGTCACAGTATTGAGTGGACAATAATCCACACATAGGCGTCACATCTTTTCCTTTTTCTTCAAAAATAATGCGGAGCAGCCCCAAGGTGATAAACTTGGGCAGATGAGACCTTTGTCCAGCAGGTCCATCAAATGCTCCTTTAATTCCGCCAATTCATTTGGGGCCATCTTGTATGGCCTTCGAGAAATAGGCGTGGTTCCCGGAATAAGTTCAATTTTGAACACGATGTCCCTATCCGGTGGCATACCCGAAAGGTCATCGAGAAACACGTCCGGATATTCACGGACCACACGAATTTCCTCAATCTTTGTGGCTTCCGTGTTGTATGTGGTCTAGAATGAGAGTGTGTGGTTCATTTAGTGGAGAGTTCAAATGGACCACACGTGGAACAATGCCGAGAAAAGAACCATGAAGGTGCAGCCACGACATCCCTAAGATGGCATTGAGCTTTTGACCCTCTAATATAATTAGAGAAGTCAGATAGATATTCCCACCCATCTTAAGTTGTGCTTTATGGACTTTCATGTCTGCTGCTATTTTCCCACCCGGAGAGCAAATCAAATATGGACATTCTGTGGGAGTGATAGGTAATTGATGCTTGACAACATAAGATTGGCTAATGAAATTGTGGGTGGCACCGGAGTCAAATAACACAACTACGGGATTTTGGAGTAGAGAAAACGTACTCGCGAGAATGGGTTCGCCTTCCGGCACGTCTTCGAGATCTAAGTGGTGGACGTTGCCGGGTTTTGGTGCTGGTTTCTTGGGCTGATTGAGGGGTTGAATGGCACTCCGATATGGTGCTTTCCCGCTGCCTTGACGCTGCTCGGGGCAGTCCCTCGCAAAATGCCCGACACGGCCACACGTATAGCACGTGTACTGTGTCGGGTTCCCTCCAATCTACGGACGGAATCCCGGTGCACGTGGTAGAGGTGGATATGCATGCGATACCATCCTTTGCTGCTGCTGCTGTTGTGGAGATGGCGGTTGAAAATGCGGCGCATTGAAAGATCAACCGCGAAATTGTTGCGGTTGCGCCGGTGGCAGCCATCGCTGACTAGATGGTGAGCGATACACCACGCGGTATTTTTGCGGACCACCCCCGCTGCTGCACGAGGACGCGCTCCGTTTCCTCTTATTAGAAATGAGCTCGCGATGAGCATCTTCCTGTACAATCGCGACATTGACGATATCGTTGAAGGTGTCGCGGTTGCATTGTGCGAGTTGGACCTTCATCTTCAGGTTAAGGCCCCGGAAGAATATATCTCTCTTCCTATCTTCCGTCCCCACATATTCGGGCGCATACTGCGCCAAGTGATTGAACGCACGGGAGTATTCGTGGGCACTCCCCCCACCTTGCTTTATCTCCAAAAATACTTGAAGCTTCATTTTTATTATTCCGGGAGGGATATTGTAGGCGCGGAACACCTCCCGGAATTCGGTCCAAGTGATCGCATGACCGGCCGGCAGTGATGCGATGAAGTTTGCCCACCAAGCACCGACGGATCCTTGAACCTGTTGTGCTGCAAACAGCGTCTTCTGCTGTTTGGTGCATCGCAGCAAACCGAACTTCGCCTCAAGAGTGAGGATAAAGATGTCTGCTTCCAGAGGCTCCTCGGCCTCTGTGAAGACCAGTTGATGCGTCAAAAAGAAATCTGAATATGAGATTTGTTGGGGCTGGCGTTACCCATTGTCTTGTCGTCCCCCTTGATGGGATGAATTTTGAACCCACATTCACAGTAACTCGGTTTGCTCGTCGCGCGAGCCGTGTACTGCGGCCACAATCTCCGCGAGCGTTCTCCGAGGTTCAGGTGGTGGTGGTGGTGGAGGGACTTGTTGCTGTGGTGTTGCAGTTTGCTCCCGGGTCGGAGACTCATCCTGCCGACCCCGGCTCGAGCCTCCCATCTCGTGTGTCGGACGCGTACGCACCATTCTGCATCCACACGATTTAAATCAGTAACATATTTGTTTTATTCATCCATTTTATACCATAGTAGTGCGAGTATTGAAAATGTGATAATTGCATAATATTCACATATATTGATAAAGTACAAACTTTATACAAGATATATTATCTAATGACGTAGTGTACAATAGTGATTTCCAAAATGGCGGACTCCTACTACGGAAGTACATCTCAACTATATTTGGTCTCCATGAGATATCATACACCGCTTGTCATCTCATACACACCCACTACTATTTATAATATGACACAAACATGGCTACAAAATAAACATGAGCAACCACTAACTATCCATTGCCCCGTGATGGCAGTAGTGCTGCCCCATCCTACTCTGATGCATCGTCATCGGCGTACTCGAGTATCTCAGGATCTTCTTCCTCCTCAGGATCTGAAGGCACTTGATCACCCATATTCAGCGGTATGTCATGAGCCGGTGGATACACAACTGGTTGCAATTGTGCTTCAGCCTCAATCAAATTATCCTGAAGTTGCTCTGCCTCGTACTCCCAATTCTAAACTTCCTCGATGGCTTTGTCTCGTACCTCAGTGACTACCAACAGCTGCTCTTGCTGTTGTTGCACCTCCAACTGACTCGCCCGCAGTCCATTACGAGCTTGCTGCAGTTCCATGCGAGTTTGCCTTAGTTCGGCGCGAGCTTTTCGCAGTTTAGTGCGAGTGTGATTCAGCTGATCCTCGTATTCATTCAGTCGGTGATTCGTCGGAGCCAGGAATGAACAAAGGTTCTCATTGGTATAATTAAGAGTGTCACCCCGTACCATCGCTTGCCTCAAGGCTTTGATTTGCTCCCGAAGAATTGCACCCTGTGCGAGAACCACCATGCTAGATGTAGCGGCATAAGTCCCAAGTGTTGTCGAGGTTGTATCGCCATATGGTCGATAGGCTGCAACCATACGACGCTGCCACCCAAAACCAGCAGCACCACGGACCGGGAGAAGAGCAAATTGTGTTCCAGCCATGGCATCTTGATGAAGCTCACAAAGCTTCATAAGCGCTTCACCCGCTGCAAAGGCCGACATGTCCTCCAAACGAGCTCCCTGGATTGTGACTGAAAAAGGAGCCCATCCATAAAAATGCGGACTAGCCGGGATTTCGAATAGGATGGTATACGCCTCTGTCAACCGCCTCTTGACCCCAATAGCATGGCATCTCGATGAAGCCAAACTGTTGGAGCACCTCCCGCAGCATGTTCTGGAAGCTCGGACGGTTAGCGCACGTGGAGAACACCCATCCGTCCGGTAATAGCATCACATCCGTCATATATAAAAGAAGTACTTGAAGGAGTCAAATACTCAAACTCAACAAAATTTGTTGATAAACAGATCATGGATGTGAAAATTAATTTATGAAAGTGAATTCAAATTCAAATGCCAAATGAAACATAACACTGGAATTCTGTCACAGTTTCTGTTCATTCTGACCAGTCTGGAGAAATTCAAAATTTTCATCCAGTTAGAGGCACATTAAGGATGTTTGTTAAACTACAAAATTGTAGTACACTCAAATATATTTCTGTAATGTATTTATTTGCCTCCAGATCATTTCTTTATAAGGAGATATGATTTTTCCAAGTTGACAGTTTTCTGGAAAAATTTTGACAGCATCTCCTTTGTTTAAGGCTGATTTTGTCCACATTTTTCCATATACAAAACATCAATATATGCAAAATTCATAAATTACAACATTGTTGTATACATCCTCAGAATTACAGAAATGAATTATATGAAGTCATTCATTGATTCTACAAGGAGATATGATCAAGACAGTAACAGAGTACATAAACTGTCCAGTCTCTGACCAGATTCAATAGAGTTTGGGAATTTGAATTTTTCTTTAGTTTACAGGGTAATTCTGATCTGGAGTTGAACATAAGAGTTTTAGAGTACTCTATAAAATTTTCAACCATGTATGGTAGACCTTCGGGGATGAAATATACTAGCAGTTATACTGTTCCAAACTTAGTCAATTTTTCTGCCCAGTTCACAGTTTGAACCCGGGACTGGGCAATTTAAGTTCAATGAAGTTTTCAAGTTTTAAATCTTGAAATTTGTCTTGGAGCTGAAAATGAAACTTGTGGATGACTTCCTCAAGTTCCCATACCATATGTCCGCTTATCCAAGAAACCACACGATCAATTGTAAATCTGACCAGCACGATCCAAAACTGAGGTTACATATTCAACTTAGTCCTAAGTTGGAAATTTTTTATTGTTGTCGAGTAAAAACACCAGCACGGATAGCATTGTCGACGTGCCTGATGAAACTCGAATGCAATGCCGGTACTATGCCCTCACCAAAGAAAATCTTAAGCCGGTATTCTGGCATACGTCTCAACGGTGGCAGTAATGACATTCACTCGCAAACATTTTCAACTCGAGCTACTTAAACGTGGTTAGTGTACTGCATCTACACACAAATGATAGATCAAACATATGGTGCCGTACGGCACAGCCCGCGTGGGCGAACTGTTCAAAATAATATATATGAAAGTAAAAACATTCGTCCCGTATCATTCCATACGGGCCGCCTCGAGCTAATCCACGTCTCGAGGTACATGACCGGGTTTTCTACCACCTGACGGGGTCCCACATCTTTGCATAGTGTTGCACCAGTAGGGGGCGCATTGGGTTATGTCCCACCCGATGGGGGCTCCCGTTAATTTTGTAGCACGTTGGGGGTACCGCGTGTCATATGTTCCCAGAAACATGGAAAGTTTTAGAGACTCATATTAACATTTCCATGCCAAGCCACGAAAACAATCACATGCTACCTCTCGCATGGTGAGTTTACCGCAATTGATCCGCTTGCGGTGGCGTACCTTACCTCTTACCTGACGCCGGGGCGTCGTTACTGAAATTAATAACACATAAGTTAGCTTGCCACCTTAAGTAACTAATACTATAATAGTCCTTATGTGGGTATAATACTAATCCTCACTCGACTACTCTTAAGGTTTCAAAATAGGCTCTTTTCGAGCATCCTATTCCCAATGCGGCTCTGATACCAGGCTGTGGGGATGGGTCCACACTTCCAGGAATCGTAGAGGGTGGTGCCTTGCGATGCGGCACCCAACAACACACATGAAAAGAATATACAAAGTTTTATTTATATAAACAGCAGAAGTCTTTTACAATAATTAATATACAGCTCAAGATAATATACATAGCTAAACTCTCAGCCTAGCTATGCAAAAGTGCAACCGTCCAGCCCACGGAAGCTACACACTAGCCACACACAAATTTACTGCGGCGTGCAGGGCTCCCACTCGGCGGTATACCCAGATGGGGGCATCGCCTCATCCTCGGGCCCTTCCTCATAAGTCTAACCTGCAAACAACTTAATATAGCAACCGTGAGCACGAAGGCTCAACAAGACATAACCGTCTCACCTAAACATGAAACTCTACATGCAGGGATACTTAACATAGGGATGGATATAGCAGTAAATGACTCACATATAAATTGATCATCATTTTACAAGTTAACAGCAGCAGCTTAAATTTTCAATAACAGTAACTTTAATAAGCCTAATCTATAGCAATCATAGTGGCAAAACAATTATATTTCAATACATTGTAATCTCCTGACTTCTTCAGTATTCACTACGTCATAGCGCAGTGAACAAGCGGTACTCAAATAACCGCGAGGGACGATGATTGCAATGAGGACACACCTAAATAACACGTCACGTAAACCCGTGCCTAAGGTGCGTTCCATGCTCCTCACCACATCAAACGCAGCCACCTTTCACAAGAGAACTCAAACGTCGAACCGGTCCCACCATTGCGGGCATAAGGTTCCCACACGGAGCGTGTCTGTGCCCGCCAGTGAATTTGCACCTTACTACCCTCAGCCCACACCTATCAACAATGGGCTATGCCTCGACATCCATGTTATCAAGTTACATCGGTTTCCTGGGTTCCATATGTCCAGTATGCATCCGGTACTGTTCAAACTTGTCCAGCAGGGCCGCGCATGGATCAGTCCCCAGTCGACACAAGCAGGGCTACGCATGTGAGACCATGTCTCTCTGCATCCTACCCGCTGCTCGGTCCAATTTCACATTTCTAAACAATTCTTTGATTCAATTCACACCGTGTGATAAAATCCTATCTCGCGAGTAGATTCCAACTACTCGACTTCTACCGGATTCCTATAAACATTAGCATAGCGTTGTCTACTCATCAAGCTCTATACCTGCCCAATGCTCCATGGGATTTGTGGGTCATGCATGTGGAGTAACAAGCACCTTAGCCCTAATGTACAAAACTCATCATAGACATAAGTGATACAAATAGAAAATTTGAAATAGCACTTAAATTCAAACCGGAGCTTGCCTAGCTGCAAGTCAGAGGGATAGTTAGCTTCTGGAAGTAGAGTATCCAAGGGCTCCGGGTCCTCCTCAATCCTGGTCACTATATATGCAATATATAAATTACATGAGTGATATTGAAACTATAGAAAAGATCTTATAAACTTTGATCAGGTGTGTAAATGATTTTAACTGGCTTTGGGATTTTTACAGCAGACACTAGGTTCTATGAGGAAGTTCGGGACCAAAAATTGGAGATGTTCAAGGAAGCTTGTTGTATCTAAAACTCCAACAAGGAAACGGATTATCTGAATTTTGGTACTGAATATGTAGCTTTGTCATGGCTACAAGTAGGTTATTATTGTATAGGAGGTTCCACTGGTCCTATGAAAATTTGTTTCATAATTTTCTAATCTTTCTACAAGAAGAAATTGATTTTACAAGTTTGGGGAAAAGCTGAAAATGGTTCTGTACTTTTCTAAATTTTCAACTACACAGAGATTTGGAAAACTGATCAACCCAGTAAATGAAGTCCAATGAACTTGAAATTTTACTGGATATCAAGTGTATTTTTTTTGAGTGTCCTGACAAAAATTGGGAATTTTCCAATTAACAAAACAGGAGTAATTAATTTCCCAAGCAATTAGATCAAAGCAATTAATTATGAAAATTCTGGGAGTTTCATGTCCAGACAATTGCACCACTGCAGATTTTGGAAAAAGATTATTCTACCAGAATTTATTTGGAAAATTTTGAGCAAATATACTAGGAGTAATGGATTTTTGAAGTTTAATTCAAATTTGGAATTATTTTCCAATTGGAAAGTTTAAATAATGCAGCCGGCCCCACTTCATTTAAATGGGCCAATCGCATCTGAGCCACACTGAGGGCCACAGGGTTAACCCGCGTAGCCGCACCAGATCACATAGCCGCAGCCGATCCTGCCCGGTGATTCCATCGCTGACATGCGGAGCCCGCCACCCTTCGTCTACCTGGCGCCAGGGGCGGCGCTCCTCACCGGAGCAGCAGCAGCGCGCGTCGTACTTGCTGCATCGACCTCCTCCCGGCACGGATTTAACCGCCTTACCCTAGAATCGACCGTGCAATACGATGGTGGGGTCCAATCGTGGTGACGACGACCAGAGATTGCGGCGCGACGACGGCGGCGGCGGCTAGGGTTTGGGTTATGTCAAACTCGCTCAGAAATGGCTCAAGCACATCGAGAAAAAGCTGGGAATGTTCCTGGGAGCATGAGAATGGCGATTTGGAGGTGCAAACGGGGTGGAATAGTCGGCAAAGTTTCCTTCTATGGTGAACCGCGGCGCTTTTCAATGGCGGTGGGGAAAACTGGAAATACACAGACTGTGGTCAATTATTCTCATCGACACTTGATCTAGATGATGCAGTCCAACGTATAGAAGCTATCTCACAACTCGATTAAACTATAACCATGCATAGAAACAGAATCACATTGATGACCTAGCTCAAAGTGAAAACTTGAGCCGAGACAAAAATGAAGAATACTCTCTCGATAAAGGAGGAAAAGGTTTGCGGTTTTCACCGTGAGATCCGTGGTGTCCCGACACTCCTTTCTTCTATTGAAGTCGAGGCTTGCAACCGCCTAGTTCATCGGCTTCACGGTGGACAGAGGTGATGTCCACAGCGGCTCAACGATGGCGTCCGCAGAACGTCATACTACGGCCAAAATAATGAGCAAAGCAATGAGCCAATAGGGGTAGCTGGCAGAGCATAGCCTTGGCGCCATCTTTGCTGTTTGCATCGAAGAGAAATGATGCAGGATCGAGGTGCTCACTAGGGAGAAAAGAAGCCGGCGGTGCTCAGCAGTGGCGGGAGAGAAACAGAGCGATGGAGCGCTGGGGTGTTTCCACTTTGGTCAGGAGAGGAAGATAGGGACGGGGAGGGATGGATATACACGCCAGAGAGGCCACGCAGCTGCTTGCCGATGGTGAGGTGTTGGCTTCACCGAGCGTCGATCGGCGGGGAGTCAGTAAAAAGAGCACTCACGGTAATGGGTCACTAACCAGTGGGTCCCACATCCCCCTCCAAGTCAATCCTCTCTGTTCTTTCAATTCACCCACTAATACTTGTCCAAAATTGCTAGATTTTTGTGGAGAGACCAATTTAAATATGGATATTCAGATTCTGATATTGGATTTCAATTTGGACAGGTTTCATGTGAAACTCAAATTCAAATTTGAATTTGAATAGAATTCAATGTACCCATTGAATAATTAATTAGAATTAGTGCTCCAAATATTATGGAAATTTGTAGGGGTTCTATTTGGAATATTTGGAAGCTATTTGTGAACTCAAAATTTTATTTTGACCAAGTTTGAACTGGAGCTAAATTTGAATTTTTGAATTCCTTCAATTAAGGTTTAAATTGGTTTGATTTCTCATTTTCCAATTTAATTTTTTTCCCATCCAAATTTTTAACTTTTCCTTTCTGAACTTTGCACTTTGAATCTAGGACTTTTACAGCACAGTACTGCATCTATTGATCTAGCATTAGATAAAATATATGCAAAGTCCTGTGTCACACATACTTCAATACTGTTCTAGGCTTCATCTTTAGATTAATGAAAAGATAACCTATTTACATTACAAAAGAACAGATACCATGTCATCAACTAAACAGAAAGGTGGGAGAGGATACACATACTGGATGATATTTTCCTGTGTAGTTGGTGTTTGATCTCGAGTCATCAATATCCAGGCTTTCCAAGGAGCCAGGAAAGGAAAACAGTGAGATAAAAACAAATAAACAAGGAAATAATATGCATGATGTAAAACCAAGTAGTATTTTATCCAGAAACATAAATCAAAACCAAGACATAAAGGTGTATTTTAGTAGTAACGCCAATAAACCATAAAGGTGTATGTGTATAAAACATAAAGGTGTAATCTTCCGACTTACATATCAACACCACTACCTCAATCCTCTCACCATCGCACCAGCTCGTGAAACACTAACCCTAAAACCTTACCCCCGAAATCCAACCCTAGGCTTCCACGGCGTGGTGCTAAGCGTTAGCCAGCCATTTCAGTATCCCTATGGATTGAGTAGATTTAAAGGCATGAGTCCAAACCCTAGTCTGCAGGAGCTGGCCACTGTGGCAGCGAAGGAGACGGTGCGGATGACGGCGTCGGAGCCGCCATAGACACGGGTGGTTTTGTATCATCGTGCGCTGTGATGACGCCACCAACTGGTCGTCCAGAAAGGATGAGGCGCCGCAGCAGCTGTGGAGGGTGAGGGCCAGCAGTAGCAATGTCTTTGTGTCAGAGCGCTGCGTGAAGTTGGCGTCCAAGACTAGTACGGCCAAGCACTTCTACGTCGTGGGTCGGAGGTCCATATGGCTCGATACATTCAACACCGCTGAGGAGGCCTTGTGGCCTATGCACTCAGCAAATATCCGGCTCTGGGGCCCATGGCCACCACCAACTTCCCCTCCACCCAAAAGTCGAAGCCAACCATCCCTCTAAAAGTGAAGAAAGAGGTTGGGAGATGTGACGATGAGGTGGAGGTAGGTGGCACGTGGCACCTCCCAGGTCCAGGCACTTATGGATCAGCTGATGCCATCGACGGAGATGATCGCTAGGAAGCACAAGAAGCATTCAGGCTGTGGCAGTGGCTCACGAGTGGGAGCTAGCCATGATGCCTCTGTATGCGTTGATGAGGTTGGCGGGGCCTGAGGGCTTGCATCCATATACTGCTACAAGCTTTATTGTCTAGCATTATAGCATCCTTAGAACTCAGTATTGTGTGATTCCAGTTAGTAAAACTGTTCATGTGACAAATTACAAATGGATGGTGCTCTAATGTATATATGGTTTGTTATAGAACATTTTAGTCATAAAAAACACATTAAGGTGTATATGTATAACACATAAAGGTGTAGTGTTATGTACCTGAATTTCATGTTCACTGAACATATCTATCCAGTCTTCTGGTATAAGCTGTTGAAAACCTCACAAATGACATAAGTACAGTCAATTACCTGATTGTTTAATCGATGGCTTCCAATAGGATGGATATAAGTAATAACATTGTCATTAGCAACGCTCGTCTCTCTTCCACCAGGAAGTTATTCACATTGTTGTGGCTGTTAGGGAATCGGCGGTATGCTACTCTAGCAACTCTACCGCATCACCAGGAAACATGCGAGTACAGAGGTCAGGGATCGTTACTCTACACGCGCAGCGCAACGGAACGTAGACGCGCGTCGGTGTAGGGAAAGTAGACGATCCCGTTCGTCTCCTCCTCACCCTCTTCTCAGCAGCAGTAGACGAACACGTTCGTCATAGCCGATCAGCGCAGCAGTAGCGGCAGCGCCTCCACGGAGTCCACACGTACGGAGAGGAACGCCGTGCGCCGGTGTGTTAGCACCGCGCGCGCGGCAAGGGTCTCGGCGTGAGGCCTTCGAGGGGTGGCGGCTAGGGCTGTCACGTGGACGGGTCATTAGCCCCTAACCCTACCCCTCAAATTTATAGACGTACTAATTGGATTTTAGGTTGCAGGCCCATTAGTACCTTAATTACTTATGGATCAAATATCCAATAGGCCTTAACCCGAAGAATTGTTATGATTGCCTCTTGGGCACATCACCAACAATCTCCCAATTGCACTAGAGACAATCATCTAGCCCAGATTTAAGATATTCCAACTCCTTAAGTGTGTGACCCGTTAGGTTCATGTGCAGTCGGTTGTGTATAGAAACCATTTCCAACCAAAAATCAGTAGAGGTATCTAGCAGGACATACTGACTCCCGAATGTACATAAAAATCATATCGACCGGACCTAGATACATTCAACATGCTAATCCCTTTGCCTCACGATACCAGTCAAGCTCAAGGCGAGATGCGTGCCATCCTAGTGATAGCTCGACCATTCACTCGATCAAATAGTGGATTCATTCCATGACTAACTTTTAGTCACTATGATTAACCTTTAATCATTTTGGCATGACCATGCACTTTCAAATCCAACTATCTCGAGGGGCCCAGAGATATCTCTCCTATTATTAAGGAGGGGCAAATCCCATCTTGATCCGCGCACATCCCATTCTATGTTTCATTATATACCCGAAGACTACTTTTATGATTACCCAGTTACGGAGTAGCATTTGGTAGTCTCAAAGTACACAACTACACATAGTGAGAAACAATGGCGATCTCGGGTCTAAGGATCTAGCAGGTGTATCACTCAAGACTAATTGATGGTACATATGAAAATAACAATCCCAGCAGTGTCTCGGAGTGGGTCAATCCAACACCATGTTCACTAACATGTGTTCACATTATTAATTTGATATCTCCATATCTATGACCCGTGAAACGTGATCATCAATTAATACATGTGCTAGTCTGTATGCAATCATTATCTCATATAATGATATAGACTAGGGATTATCTAAAGTAACATTACTATTAACAAAGAGTTTCACGAACAAGTCACATACTTGATGATCAATGTAAATAATGATTACTCATATAACAATTTATTTAATAGTACATAAACATAGTTGTGACACAAGTCTCCCACTACACACTATGATCACTGATGTAAGTATCTAATACTCATAGATCTCGTGTGCGCCTCTTGCTTTGATTGTGGAAGAGGCTTTGTCAACGAATTTGCAACATTCAAATCCGTGTGCACCTTGCATAACTTCACATCACCTCGGCCAATGATCTCTTGAATGAGGTGGTAGCGTTGTAGTATGTGTTTGGATCATTTGTGTGATCTAGGCTCCTTTGTCTGTGCGATGGCTCCACTATTGTCACAATAGAGATCCACAGGACTGGACGCGCTAGGAACAACACCCAACTCAGAAACAAATTTTCTGATCCAAACAACTTCCTTTGCAGCTTCAGAAGCTGCAATATACTCTGCCTCTGTGGTTGAATCTGCTATTGTATCTTGCTTGAAACTTTTCCACCTCTCTGCCCCTCCATTGAGGCAGAATACAAAACCGGATTGCAATCTAGAATCAATCTTATCAGTTTGGAAGCTGGCATCGGTGTAACCTTTTACAACTAGCTCTTCTTGACCTCCAAACACTAAGAATGCATCCTTAGTTCTTCTCGAGTACTTAAGGATGTTTTTGACAATGGTCCAATGAGCCTCACCATAATTTGATTGATACCTGCTCGTGATGCTTAGAGCATAAGATACATCTGGGCGTGTACACAGCATGGCATACATGATGGATCCAATAGCCGAAGCAAAAGTAATTGCTCTCATCCTCTTTTGCTCATCAGGTGTCGAAGGACACTGACTCTTGCTTAGAGTAATGCCATGTGACATTGACAAGAAACCTTTCTTGGAATCTTGCATATTGAACCGATTCAATATCTTGTTAATATGTGTATCTTGGCTTAATGTAATTAGCCTTTTAGATCTATCTCTATAGATCTTTATGCCCAAAATATACGTTGCCTCTCCTAAATCCTTCATTGAGAAACTTTTTCTTAATGAGGATTTAACATCATCAAGCATTGGAATGTCATTTCCGATCAATAATATGTCATCTACATATAGGACCAAAGTACATGTGCGCTCCCACTAAACTTCTTGTAAATACAAGGTTCTTCTACGTTCTTGATGAAACCAAACCCTTTGATTACTTCATCAAAATGTAGATTCCAACTCTGAGATGCTTGCTTCAATCCATAAATGGACTTTTGAAGCTTGTATATTTTATTAGCATTTTTAGGATCGACAAAATCCTCAGGTTGTGTCATGTACGCATCCTCAGTCAGACTTCCATTAAGAAAGGTTGTTTTGACATCCATCTGCCATATTTCATAATCAAAATATGCAACAACTGCTAGAAGAATCCGAACAGACTTAAGTATTACAACAAGTGAGAAATTTCCATCATAATCAAGACATTGATTTTGTTTGAAACCTTTCTCCACCAATCGCGCTTTATAGATGTGAACATTTCCATCCATATCAGTCTTTTTCTTGAAAATCCATTTACAATCGATAGGTCTCACACCTTCGATTGGATCAACGAAGTTCCAAACTTGATTTTCCTGCATGGATTCAATTTCGGATTCCATGGCTCCAAGCCACTTCTCAGAGTCGGGTCCAATCATTGCTTCGGTATAGGTCGTGGACTCATTATTGTCTAACAATACCATGTCATACTGCTCCGTGGTTAGAAGAGTTAACTTTTCAGTCGCACGACGTACCCTCGTAGACCTTCGTGGGGTTGGTGTTTCATCAACTGGTTGCCCAACATCTTGTACATCCTGTATAGAATCAGTGGATGCTGAAACATTTTCAGGTATTTCTTGAATTTCTTCAAGATGCACCTTGCTCCCACTAACTCCTTTTGAGAGAAACTCTTTCTCCAAGAAGACACCATTGCGAGCGGTAAACACTTTACCCTCTGTTTTATTATAAAAATAATATCCTTTGGTTTCCCTAGGATATCCCACAAAGAAGCATTTGTCTGATTTTGGAGTGAGTTTGTCTGACGTCAAATGTTTGACATAAACATCACATCCCCAAACTTTGAGGAAAGACAATCCGGGATGTTTCCCAGTCCACATATCATATGGTGTCTTCTCAACATACTTAGTTGGGACTCTGTTTAGTGTAAACACAGCAGTTTCAAGAGAATAACCCCAAAAGGATAGTGGAATATCTGCTTGGATCATCGTCGACCTAACCATGTCCAACAAGGTTCGGTTCCTCCGCTCGGACACCCCATTTCATTGAGGCGTTTCAGGTGGAGTCAATTGTGGAACAATTCCAAATTGTATTAAACGATCATAAAATTCATGGCTCAAATATTCACCACCACGATCAGATCATAGAAGTTTAATTGTCTTGCCCAATTGATTCTATACTTCATTCTGAAATTCTTTGAACTTTTCAAAAGATTCAGATTTGTGCCTCATTAGGTAGACATAACCATATCTACTAAAGTCATCGGTAAATGTGATGAAGTACTGAAAACCACCTCTGACAATTGAACTCATTGGTCCACATACATCTGTATATATAAGTCCCAAAATGTCAGTCGCCCTCTCACTTTGACCAGTGAAGGGTGTTTTGGTCACCTTCCCAAGCAAACAAGATTTGCATGTGTCAAGTGATTCAAAATCAAATGAGCTTAGTAAACCATCTTTATGGAGTTTTTCAATGTGTTTCTCATTTATATGACCTATGCGACAATGCCAAATAAAAGTGGGATTTAGATCATTTCGTCAAGCCCTTTTGGTATTAATGTTACAGACAGTTTTATCCTCAAGATTAACAACATATAATCCATTCACCAATGGACATTGAGCATACAAAATATTATTATAATAAATAGAACAACATTTGTTCTTTATTACAATCTCATAACTATCAACTTCTTCTAAATACAAAGAAGAGATAATGTTCTTGCTCAAAGTAGGAATGCAATAACAATTATTTAATTCCAAAACTGATCCTGAGGGTAATGACAAGTGATAAGTTCCGACAGCTATGACCACAACCTTTGCTCCATTGCCGACACGAACATCCAACTCGCCTTTTGCAAATCTTCTAGTTTCACTTAGACCCTGCAATGATTTGCAAGTGTGAATTATCGATCCGGTATCAAATACCCATGATTCACTAGAAGATAATGCAATGTTAATTTCTATAACATTTATACCTGAAGCGGAAGTCTCACTTCCCTTCTTATTCTTATCCTCCAAGTACTTCTTGCAGTTCCTAGACCAGTGCCCCTTACCATGATATTGAAAGCATTCATCATCAGGAGAAGGGCCATATTTTCCCTTTGGTTGAGACATTGAGCTTGATGGCTCATCGGGAACCTTTCCCTTGCCTTTACCTTTAGGATGCTTCACACGCTTCCTCTTTTATTCTCCTTTTGCACCATCATCACATGAGTGGTGCTTTTCTTAATGCTTTCTTCAGCTGTTTTAAACATCCCATGCGATTCAACCAAAGTTTTCTCCATGCCATTCATTTGAAAATTCAATATGAATGGCTCGTAGATCGGTGGGAGCGACTGGAGAAAAACGTCAATAGCCAGATCATCCTTGACTTCAGAACCACGTTTGCCCAAAGTTTCAATGTAACCAATCATCTTGATTACATGAGGGCTGAACGGACTACCCTCCGCCAGCTTGCATAAGAACAAGGACTTTGAGATGTTGTATCTCTCAGCACTTGCTTGATTCTCAAACATTCCACACAGTCCCTTAATCATAGAATAAGCATCTGTATGCTCATACTATTTTTGCAGATCATGGGACATAGTAGCGAGCATGAGGCAGCTTACATTAAGCGCATCATCGCAGTGCTTAGTATAAGCTCTACGTACTGCATTAGTTGCGTCAGCTGGGAGGTCATCAGGGTAAGGCTACAGAAGAATGTACTTGGTTTTCTCTTGCCTAAGAACGATTCTCGGGTTGCGGTACCAATATATAAAGTTAGCTCCATTGAACTTTTCCTTTTCAATCACAGATCGCAAATTGAAACCGAAATTGTTACTAGCAGACATTATCTACAATAGAAAATAAATATGCAAGGTTTAGCACTATGTTATATACCAATCTTCTATTAACAGTTTAATAAAAGATATCACCACTATATGATCATCGTCTTCCCTCTAACGACATATAGTGGTTCAAGATCCATATTCACTAATTCCTAGTGAGCTTTGGCTTCACTGCTAGGAAATTAGTGACATAGGTAAACAACTATTGTTAAGCATATCCCTATATGACTCTTGTTTGTTGGGTGACATCCAATGCCCCGGCTCCTAACTCTGCCATAAAGCCCAAAACCGTTTTCATAGCTTTGTCGAGTAAACCAACACTATGCATGTGAATGCCCAACATTCACCCAATGCATTATGATAGATGATGGTACTTTGCTTTGGCAAACCTACCACACAATGATCAAAATAACATAGGTGCAGTTATCGGTAAATGGCATCAAATACTCAACTATTTTGTGGGAAGCTATTCTATCATGACAAAACATCCACCATATGAAAAGCATGAAAAGAATAGTAATACGTAAACATCACAGGTATATGATCATATCATATTATGAATAGTACGACCCTTAAAATCATAATGCTCTCCATCGCCATGGTTCCATCATGATCTAAGTTGCCTTGCCTCCCTTCTTGTTGTGATCTCCATCTCCACCATGCTTGAAGACATCTCCATGATCATAAAAGAAGCTAATACAACTAATAGCTACAAAATTACATGAGATATCAAGCATCACAGGTCGACTTGCAGGTCGTTATACAATTATGTGACAACCTCAATCCGGTTGTGTTAAATTTGCAACACAAAGGATGCACGAATTTATACACATATCATCACATCACATTAAGGCCATACCATTCACATCATTCCCTGCAAAAATGAGTTAAGCGTAGTACGATTTCTAGCACAAAACTATGTTATGTAATCGCTATAGCAGACAGCAAAACGGCGGTCCCAAACGGAATTACATAGATTGCATCTATGAAATCACTATGAAAATCTCATCGGATTGATCAAATCAACCCAAATCCAAGCCATTCGGAATGACTCAATTTTCAATGTGAAGGTTATTCATAAGTAGATCGCGACTCATGACCGTGGTCTGTTGGCTCAATCTGTTAGTTATGTACACGATTAGTCCCAATGGTGATTCCAGCCGGTAGGGACTGGTTGTGCACACAACAGAGAAGGAGCACGAACTGACCATTTAGTCATATACGATCGCAATCTACTCTAACCAATTCTAAACCCCAAAAACCATGAGAAAAATTCACCGTATGAACATGTCTGCAGTAGATCCCATCTACTAAGAAGATCCAGACCAAAAACTACGCAAGTCGGCTCTGATACCACTATTAGGGAATCGGCGGTACGCTACTCTAGCAACTCTACCGCATCACCCAGGAAACATGCGAGTACAGAGGTCATGGATCATTACCACTAGACGCGTAGCGCAGTGGAACGTAGACGCGTGTCGGTGTAGGGGAAGTAGACAATCCTGTTCGTCTCCTCCTTGCCCTCTTCTCAGCAGCAGACAAACATGTTCGTTGTAGCCGATCAGTGCAGCAGTAACGGCAGTGCCTCCACGGAGTCCACACGTATGGAGAGGAACGCCGTGCGCCGGTGTGCTAGCACTGCACGTGTGGCAAGGGTCTCGGTGTGAGGCCTTCGAGGGGTGGCAGCTAGGGCTGTCACGTGGTCGGATCACTAGCCCCTAACCTTACCCTCATATTTATAGGCGTACTAATGGGCTTTTAGGTTGCAGGCCCATTAGTACCCTAATTGCTTATGGATCAAATATCCAATAGGCCTTAACCCGAATTGTTATGATTGTCTCTTGGGCACATCACTAACAGTGGGGACCAGGGTCTTGACATTCCAGGAATCACATTAAGTAGTGCCGTGTGATGCGGCACCCAACAGCACACACGAAAAGACATAGTAAAGATACAAAGTTTTCATTTTATAATAAGAAAGTATTTACAACATAGTGTACAACAGCGGTACAACGCAGCGTAAAGTACATACTCACACTCTCAACCTATATAAGAACAAGAGAAGACATCCATGTCCTCAGACGCTTCTGACTAGCAACACAAAGAAAAGATGGCATCAGTGTGGTGTCACATGAGAGATACATCTCGACAGCTCGAGGTCTCACGGACAACCCATAGCAACAACAAAATAAGTAAACCTGCAAAACTACAAATATAGCAACTGTGAGCACAAAGGCTCAACAAGACTTAACCATCTTACCTAAGGCATGAAACTCTACATGATGGAAACTCTAAAGACTGGAAGCTGAAATTTACAGAAATGAACACTTCGAAAGTAAATCCTTAGTTGTCCGTTTTAAAGTAGCAAATGCGAGATCGGTGGGCATGCATCATAACAAACTCCACAATCAAATAAGAAACACTTCATCCACGAGCATACTTGCCCAAAGCTGCATAAGCTTCATTCAAGTTAAATGTTTGGAAATAATAACTTTAGTTATGCTATCTCTAATTCAGCCAAAGTTACAATACAAAAGATTATTCATATCAGCATATCCATATTCTTCCAACTACTCTTTATTACTACATCACAACTCAGTGAATAAGTGGTACTCATAACCGCGAGGGACGGTGATTCAAATCAAGATACCCGGAATACACGACATGTACGCCCGTACTGGAAGTCACGTAGGTGCACTCCATGGATGTCGTACGCGGCACCCTTTCCCAAGTCCCACCCAAGTTGAACCGATTCAATTGTCTAGTACATTATTCCCACCGACGGTGCACCTTTTCGTTGTGAAGATGTCGTGGGCAAGTTTTTGTCTACCGTGTTGCGGCCAAAAGCCTGAGGCGATGGAAAAAGTCTCAACAAAGTCTTCACAAGGTACATCAGTTTCCTGGACGCAATATATCCAGTATGACTCTGGTACAATTCAAACTTGCTCAGCAGGACGACATACGGATCAATCCTTAACTGACACAATCATGGCTACACCTCCTACCCTGCTGCCTGGTCTCATATTCAGTTCATAAACCATTCTATAAAATAACCAATCTCAGATAAAAATATTGCTATCTCGCGAACGGATTCCAACCACTCGACTTCTACCGGATTCCCTACAACATTAGCATGGCAATTCTAGGCATTGATCTATAAACCTATCCATATACTCCATGGGATTGTGGGTCATGCATTTGGAGTATTCAAACACAATAGACCTAATGCACAATTCATATACTAGTCATCGTAATGAAAGCAAAACTTTAGAAACACACTTAAATGCAAACCGGGGCTTGCCTTGGGTTGCGACTAAGTAAATGTTAATAAAGTCATCTCTTGATCTTTAGAATAAAGCTTCAATCGAATCACTTCTCCATGGACTCCCATTGCTGCCCCGACTCCACCTCATTGCAGCAACTCCATATTGGTTCCCTTCTCCTCCTTATGGTGCTCTTCATCGACCTCCTCCGTCGTGATCCATATTCGATATTGTCGAAGTGTGCAATACGACACTTCCCTCAGACCTGCTGAAAAGCAGCCCGCAGAGGTTATTTCAAGGTTAGGGGACACAAGGTCAAAATCAAGATGGTGCCCTCAGAGATTTACGTTGTTTGGGCTGCCTGAGCGTAACACCCTACTCCACGGGGTTTGTGTGATTGTATTGAGCGAGTTAGTTCGCTAAGGTCAGGTTGCAATAGCCAGGATCCGAATGTACTGATATTCATGCGGTGCAACCCTTTTATAGTTCTAAGGACTGACCGTTACAAAGCTGGCCTGGCCCGACATGTGGCCCTTGCGTGCTTAATGTTTTAATACACCATCTAAATATTATTAAGTACAATTAATAATGTGGTAACGTGCCTTCATGGCAGCGTTACCATTATTAACTGTACACTGATCGTGTGTCATTAATATGACATTAATGACACATTATCAAACCTTGTAACTGCCGCTTTAACCATCCTTGAATGTCTGTAATGGTCTTGTCCGGCATGTATTTGTGTTGGTGAAGAAGGTCCGGAGGCTCCACACGTGTCGGACCTGGAGCTTTCCCTTGCGGGAGAACAGGTCCGGGGTTGCTGTACACATGTCAGTATCGGAGCTCCTCTGCTAACAGGGGCTAGGTCCGGGGCCGTTGTACACGTGTAGTCGCCGGAGCTTCCCTTGGTCGAGAGTTCTGTTTTGGGCTTACACGTGTTAACCCTGGAGCCAGTCATACGAGGGGAGCGGGTCTGGAGCAACGTGACAGGTGGGACCAGCAAGGGCCTTCGACTCTGACGGGTGGAACTTTCTTACTCTTGTTGCGGTATCGTAGGGTATCCGATACGTAGGGTACCAACAGTGGCCCCTGGGCCCACCTCTGGAAGAAACCCCTTGGATTAAGTTGTTCTGCCGAAGGTGGGGCCATTCTCAATTCCCGCATTTTGATTTTCAAAAAGTCCTCTGATGCACCAATGGAATAGCGGTTCAGGGGTGAACCTTCGACGCGTGGCTTGTCATGAATATGGCAGATGAGATCCTTGAGTGCGGATCTCACGCAATTTAAGGTTGCTGGTTCCCAATACGAAAACTGTATTGATGCCGCGTGCCCTATCAGAGTGTCGACTTTGGGCTTCCTGCCGCTCATCATGGCAACGGTTGTCCTTGGGTAAGGACCTTGATCTCTTCATCGGGGTGGCCCCATGTAACACCCTAAATTTTCGCATCATGCATTGCATATATGGTCATGCATTAAGCACTAGTAGAATGAAAGAATAAAACATATGCATATACAAATACGTGTGGCAAAGGAAGAAAAGAAACCAATAATTATAGCGTAAAACATATATTAGGGAATAAATATAAAATAATAATAATATATATATATAAAAGAAATATATATATATATAAATAAATTATATATAATAAATAAATATATATATATATAAATAATAAATAAGTAGAATAAAAAAAATAATAAATAAAATATAAGTAATAAAATATATTATAATATATATATAAAAGAATAAAAAAAGAAAAAGAAAAAAAAAAGAAAAAGAAAAAAAAAGGGCAACCAGCCGGCCAGGCCAAGCGGCCCAGCCGGCCGGGCCACCCCGCGGCCTCCCGCGCGCCCGAGGGAGCGCGCGCTCCCTCCCGCCCGACGCCCACCGCCGAAACGCGCCCGAGCGGGCGGCTCCCGCGCGGTTCCCGCGCTTGCGCGCCGAACCCACCGCCTGCGGCCCCGCTCCTGCCCCGGTACGACGCGCCCTGCCGCCGTAACGTCCCGCTCCCGATTCCAGTACCGGGAATCCCGCGCCGGCCGGTACCGAGTCGGTACCGATTGTCCTCCCCACGCCCCTATAAAAGGGAACCGAAGCCCCACGACCCCGACGCCAGAAACGCCCAGGAAAGACGCAGCCGCCGGTACAGAAGCAAGAAGGAGTCCAGAGAGCTGCGCCCAGGGAAGAAAAAAAAGGAGAAAAAGAAGGGGAAGAAGAGGGAGAAAAAGAGGAGGGTGCCACCGTTCGCCGGAGATCGTCGCCGACATCGCGCCGCCGTCATCGTGCCGCCGAAGGACTGCTGCACCACCTATTTCGTCTACGCGTCGCGTTTATTCCGCGACCGTCACGCCGTCAGATCTACGGTAGGACATGTTCCCGATGCGAATTTTTGCGACCGTATTGAATCTAGTAGGCGTAAATTAAATTTAGTTGCACCATGATTTTATTTTCAGCAGCATTAATCCACCCTAAAATCCCCGTAAACCCTTATGAACACGTATGAACTAGTCGCATCTAATTAATAAATGACCGTAGTAAATTAATTATTAAATTGTGCATGCATACATGTCATTGCATGTTGATTATTTTGTGTGCATTATGTTGAATTGTATATGTTTTCTTGTATGTATGATCACGCGTAGAGGAACGTGCTCAAGAGGCCGCATACGAGGATTTCCAAAACCAAGACTTCGAAGCGCTTGAGCAACCCCATCCGCCGGAGCAAGGCAAGTGTCCTTGAAGCATATTGATCCTATTTTAAATTAAATGTTTTGTTTGCAAACTTGCATGCTTGTGTCAAATTGATGGGAATCCTATGGTAGGAAGTTTACTAGTTTTGTTTGACCACCCTTGTCACCCGGAATTATGGTAGAGAGTCGGGAAGGGTTTTTACCTTATCGCTTCGCTTAATTAATTGGGATGATAAACAACACTACACATTTAATTATGCATCAATGATATTCTGGTTAATGTGAACTGGTCAATACGATGGGTGATCTAAGCAAGCATGGTTATGTGGATGGGTTGGTCGTTATGGTGGTTTGCTTGCCTTAGATCTAAGGACCGGTTCATGCGAGAATATGCCAGGTCAACAGTGCCACCACAAGGCCAAGTATGGGTGCGGCGTAGCTGAATAATTAGGAGTGCTGCTAGTATTGTATGGACCATTGGATGGCGCGGGGAATGGGAGTCGAGGAGGACTGCCCTGGGATCCGCATGGCACACGAGGGGACCCGTGGGTGGGAGAATAGAGGTTCAAGCCTGCCGGTGAAACCTTAGTGGGGCCGTACATACTAGTAGTCCCTTTTGAAAGGCTATTTTGTGATCTCTTGGCCACACACCTACGGAAGTGTGAGATGGCACAATGGAGGTTTCTTAGTCATCGAAAGGTGATAAAATCACAAACATGTGGGTAAAGTGGTACAACCTCTGCAGAGTGTCAAAAACTATCATGATAGCCGTGCTCCCGGTTATGAGCGCCTGGATGACCTACATGATTAGAGTTGGAAATTGGGATTTGGGATGGTTATGTTTGGTTATGGTCTGGTAATGGTTATGGTTTATGCACTATGGACATGGATAATGGTAATGTTGGCAATAATTGGATATTGTTTATATTCTGTTAAATGATGGTTATGATGGGATTGTTTCACATAGACATAGTATAATGCTTTTCAAATGTTTTACTGTACTTTTCAGCACTTAGCCATTATTATTGTCGTCATTTGAATTAGCCACATGTCATACTTTCCACACTTGCTGAGTACGACATGTACTCACCCTTGCAATTCCCCCCCCCCAACAGCTACTGGAGACAATTGGGAGTACCCTGAGGATCACGAGGAGTACTAGGTTGCGTACCGCCGTCAATTGCCTGTGGATTGGAGTCGTGATGTTTAGTTTATTTTCCGCTGCAATTATTTAGAGTTTTGTTATTCGTGAACTATTGGATTATTGTAATAAAGTACTTATTTATTAGTTAAGACGTGGTTAAATTCTGTTTATCATTTGTGAATCATTCGTGTATGTGTGTTGAACATCCTGGGCACACATATGCGTTACGCTTGGTTCATATTCGGAACCGGGTGTCACAAATTGGTATCAGAGCCGCGTTGACCGTAGGACGCAAGCCTAGGTAGAATGGACACTCTAGAGCACTTAGGAACACTCTTCTAATCTGCTATTTTCGAAAATTTTTGCTGCTGTTTTGTTTCCCTTATTTTCAGCCGCAAAAAGTATTGATCGCTGCTGCGTTTTTGATAAAAATTTTCAGAAGTGAGCAATATTAAGTGCTGCTGTTTTGTTGTATAAATTTTCGCGAAAACGGTGTGTTTTGCTGCTATTATGTGTGGGTAAAATTATTGTGTTGGTTGCTGTAATTTTTCTCCTTATTTTTCGTTCTTTTGGAACCGCTGCACCGCTCTTTGTCCGCCGTTTAACTGCTGAAATTTTCAGATTTGTTTTTCATTATTTTTTCTAATGTATTCTTGTTTCTTGTAGATGGCCCGCACCAAGACAACCCCCCGTAAGTCGACCGGTGGACTCGTGCCCCCGCGTAGGTTGGCTAGTCGCTCTCCGGCCGTCGACCCCCGTCACCCCGTGGTGATCCGTTCTGACGGCAGGGCCGCAGGACAGTTGCGACACCGTCTCCGTGCCCTACTCCGTGAGGCTGGCTACCGCCACCACAGCCTCTCGCTCTCCTACCACACCACTGGAGTGCAGCGCCCCGGCAGGAAGGAGTGGAGCTGCAAAATTTATATCTACTACGGTGACGAGTTGGTGAAGACCCACAGCAGCCCCGCTTGGAGGAGCTCCCGCCGATCTGCAGAGCAGGATGCTAGCTGGGAAGCAGCCACTTTCTGGAGCCACGCCCGCCGTTTCCGTCTGGAGGACACGGTTCACGCCTTCGTCCCGCAGCGTCCTAGTGGCACTGCGCGCTTCGTCTCCAGGCACGTGGAGGGAGCCCTGGACCTCCCGCAGTCTCGTCAGACTGTTGACGACGTGACCCAGCTGAGTGCCCGACTTCAGAGGGCGCAGCAGGAGATCCAGGATGGACGCGACCTCGCCCAGCGCCACGAGGCGATAATCAGGAGGTATCGTCGGATCACCGACGAGGACCCGGACGACTACGCGTCCGACACCCCAATGTGGACCCCGGACTCTCCAGACCGTCGCAACGGTCAGCGTGAGTCATCCTCTGAGGAGTCCTCTGACGAGGAGCCTTCCAGTGTGGCATCCACCGCACCACCGCCGCCTGCTGCCTCACCACCCCAGGACCCACAGGACCCCGAGGACCCCGACGACGACGACGACGACGACGAGGACCCGGATGAGTTCCCGCTCGACTACGAGTAGTCCTCGACCTATGCCACGACTCAAGGATAGGCACACCCCCATTAGTAAATAAGAGCGATATAGATATACTTGTGTGGCCTTGAGTTGTATTACTTCTTTTAGGATTCTTGTAAATTCTGTTTGGTGCTTGTTTGAGTGCTTGTGTGCTTAGTAGAGAGTTGTGGGATGCTTCGGCAATTGTCCACATCCTCTTAATATAGGTCTATATTAATAAAGGATTATTTAGTGTCACATACCTTGATGCATATAGTTGGGACGTTTCCTTCCAAATTCTAAATCCTTCTATCCCCACCTTTCTTTCGCCAACAGATGGTGAGAACTCGTAACCAGAGGGATGCCAACGATGAGGAGGAGCGCAATGAAGTACCTCAGAACAACCAGGGACATGCTCATGGAGCTATCAACATTGAACAACTGTTAGCTATGCAGAACCAGCTCATGCAGACCATGATACAGACCATGGGACAGCTGCAAGCTGGCAACAGCAATCAGCCCCACCTGCCTCCACCACCACCCCCGCCACATCACAACCGTTTGGGAGAGTTCATGAGGACCAGACCGCCTACCTTTGCACAAGCCACAGACCCAATGGAAGCTGATGATTGGCTGAAGTCTGTTGAGAAGAAACTTGCTATTGTCCAGTGCACTGACAGGGAGAAGGTTCTCTTTGCATCACATCAACTAGTTGGAGCAGCCGCTGACTGGTGGGAAGCTCTTTGCAACGCTCATGATAATCAGGAAACAATCACTTGGGCTGAGTTTAAACAGAGTTTCCGTTCCCACTATGTACCTGAAGGAGTTATGATACTGAGGAGACAAGACTTTGAAAATCTCAGGCAAGGAAGGATGAGTGTGAGTGAGTATCTCAACAAATTCACTCAATTATCAAGATATGCTCCAGAAGACATCAAAACTGATAGTAGGAAGCAGTATCTGTTTATGAGGGGTCTCAACAATGAAATTCAAGTCCAGTTGCTCAATACTGATTATCCAAACTTCCAAAAGCTGGTTGACAAGGCTATTGTGGTTGAGAACAAGATTCGTGAGATGGAGCAGGACAACAAGAGGAAGATGTCACATCATGGACCGCAGCAAGGAAGCAATGTTCGCCCCCGCTATGCACCACCTACTACACCACAATACAACCCCTCTGCTCCTGCATACCGCACTGCTTATCCGCCCCGCCCAAATCAGCCACCGCAGCAACGCCCCGCCATGCAAGCGCCTCGCAATCCTGTGCCACCTGCGCCGCGTCCTAACATGGCGGCAAATGCTCAAAACCAGATGCGCCCAAACTTCCCCAATGCTATGAGTGGTAAGACATGCTATGCGTGTGGAGAACCCGGACACTTTGCAAGTCAATGCCCCAAGAGAAACAATGGACCTATGAACAATGCACCAAGGCCAAATCACCCGCGACCAAATGGAGGAGCACCACAAGGCAACCGTGGACAGCAGAATTTTGCTCGTGGCAATGTCAATCATATCTCTACTGAGGAAGCTCAGCAAGCTGATGACGTCGTGATTGGTATGTTTCTCGCCAACTCCAACCCCGCGACTGTTTTATTTGATTCAGGAGCATCTCATTCATTCATCTCGTCAAAGTATGTTGCCAAGTACAATTTGCCTATATCTCATATGAAGCAAACTATGCTAGTAAGTTCTCCTGGCGGAGAGATGAGGACAAATATAGTATGTCCGGAAGTAAGCATTAAAATAAGGGGGGTAGACTTTCTCGCAAACCTCATAGTATTGGACTCCCAAGGAATAGACATAATACTTGGAATGGACTGGCTGAGCAAGTATAATGGAGTCATTCAATGCGCCGAGAGGATTGTGCAGTTGACAAGTGAACATGGTACACGCATTGAAGTTGAGGCAGCCCAACCTGCAAGAGGGAAAGCGATGCTGAATCACGTGGAAGAAGTGACATTGGAAAGCATTCCGATCGTTCGCGAGTACCCAGACGTGTTTCCAGATGAGTTGCCAGGTATGCCACCTGATCGTGACATAGAATTCGCCATTGAGTTGATACCCGGAACTGCACCTATAGCTAAGAGGCCGTATAGGATGCCTCCTAAGGAATTAGCAGAGCTCAAGAAGCAAATTCAAGAGCAGCTAGAGAAGGGTTTTATACGCCCAAGCTCATCCCCGTGGGGAGCCCCAGTGCTCTTCGTAGATAAGAAGGATGGAACCCAGAGGATGTGTGTGGACTATAGGGCTCTCAACGAAGTGACAATTAAGAACAAGTACTCACTGCCCTGTATAGAGGATTTGTTCGACCAAATGAAGGGTGCCTGTATCTTCTCCAAGATCGACTTGCGGTCAGGATACTTCCAAATGAAGATTAGACCATCGGATATACCCAAGACAACATTTCGGACACGATATGGATCTTATGAGTACACCGTCATGTCATTTGGATTGACGAATGCGCCTGCGTACTTTATGTATCTTATGAATAAGGTCTTCATGGAATATCTGGATAAGTTCGTTGTAGTGTTCATCGATGATATTATGATCTACTCGAAGGATGAGAAGGAACATGAGGAACACTTGAGGCTTACGCTGCAGAAATTGAGGGAGCATCAATTGTATGCCAAGTTCAGTAAATGTCAATTTTGGTTACGGGAAGTTTCTTTCTTAGGCCATATTATTTCCGGAGGAGGAGTATCAGTTGACCCAGGGAAGGTGAGAGATGTGCTTAAGTGGGAACCGCCACAGAATGTCAAGGAGATTCGGAGTTTCCTTGGAATGGCTGGATATTACCGCCGATTCATAAAGGATTTTTCCAAAATAGCCAAGCCTATGACCGAATTACTCATGAAGGGAAAGGCATTCCGATGGACTCAAGCTTGTCAGGATAGCTTTGAAGAGTTAAAGAAAAGGTTGACAACCGCCCCAGTGTTAGTATTACCGGACGTGAGCAAGAGTTTTGATATATACTGTGATGCATCAAGACAAGGATTAGGATGTGTGCTCATGCAAGAAGGCCAAGTGGTAGCTTATGCATCGAGGCAACTAAAGAAACATGAGTTGAATTATCTTACGCACGACCTTGAACTCGCAGCCGTGGTACACGCCTTGAAGATATGGAGACACTATGTTTTTGGTCACCGATGTGAGATTTATACAGATCACAAGAGTCTCAAGTACATATTTACGCAAACGGATCTGAATCTGAGGCAACGCCGATGGTTGGAGCTCATCAAGGATTATGACGTGGGAATCAACTATCACCCAGGGAAGGCCAACGTAGTGGCCGATGCTTTGAGCCGAAAGGGAGTAAGTCATCAACTTACAGTTCAAGAACTGCCATCCGAGTTATGCAAGGAGTTTGAACGGTTGAACCTCGGATTCATAAATGAGATGGGAATGATGGAAGTCAACCCAACATTAGAGCAGGAAATACGGGAAGGACAGACAAAGGACAAGGAAATACAAGAAATCAAACAAAGGACCCAAGAAGGAAAGGAATTCAGATTTGATGAGGACGAACAGGGTACCTTATGGCTTGGAAAGAGGATTGTGGTACCTAATGTTAGGCATATCCGAGAAGCAATATTGAAGGAGGCACATGACACGCCTTACTCAATTCATCCCGGCTGTACAAAGATGTACAAGGACTTAAAGACATGTTATTGGTGGGCCAGCATGAAAAAGGACATAGCCGAATATGTTGCACTTTGTGATGTGTGCCGACGAGTTAAGGCTGAACATCAAAGGCCAGCCGGATTGTTACAACCATTGAAGATCCCGGAGTGGAAGTGGGAAGAGATTGGTATGGACTTTATAGTTGGATTACCGCGAACTCAGTCTGGCTATGATTCAATATGGGTTATTGTGGATCGATTGACAAAATCAGCTCATTTCATCCCCGTCAAGACCACATATACCACCGCGAAGCTAGCAGAATTGTATATGGAGCACATTGTGTGTCGACACGGAGTACCGAAGAAGATAGTCTCGGATAGAGGTTCTCAGTTTACCTCCAGATTTTGGCAAAAATTGCATGAAGCAATGGGAACAAGGCTGAACTTTAGTTCGGCGTATCACCCTCAGACAGATGGACAAACCGAGAGGACCAACCAAATTTTGGAAGACATGTTGAGAGCATGTGCTTTAAAGCATAGGAAAAGTTGGGATAAAAGTTTGCCGTATGCTGAATTCTCGTACAACAATAGTTACCAAGCAAGTTTGAAAATGTCACCCTATGAAGCACTATACGGAAGGAAGTGTAGGACTCCCTTGTTTTGGAATGAAACCGGAGAGAATCAGGTGTTTGGTCCAGACGTGTTACAAGAAGCGGAAAGGCAAGTCCAAATAATACGAGAAAATTTAAAGGCTGCCCAGTCTCGACAGAAAGGTTATGCTGATAATAGGCGAAGGAGTTTGACTTTTGAAGTTGGAGATTTTGTATACCTCAAAGTGTCACCTATCAGAGGTCAGCGACGGTTTAACGTCAAGGGAAAACTCGCACCACGTTACATCGGACCATTTAAGATTCTGGACAAGCGAGGAGAGGTAGCTTATCGACTTGAGCTGCCAACGTATCTCTCCGATGTACACGACGTGTTTCACGTCTCTCAACTCAAGAAGTGTCTCAGGGTACCGGAAGAACAAGTGCCGATGGACGAGTTAGAACTTCAAGAGGATTTGTCTTATGTCGAGCAACCTATCAAAATTTTGGATATGAAAGAAAGAGTCACGAGAAATAAGAGGATCCGTTGGTGCAAAGTGCAATGGAAACACCATACGGAAGCCGAAGCTACATGGGAACGTGAAGAAGACCTGAAGGCAGAATTCCCTCATCTTTTCTCCACGCTGTCGAATCTCGAGGGCGAGATTCACTTTAAGGGGGGTAGGTTTGTAACACCCTAAATTTTCGCATCATGCATTGCATATATGGTCATGCATTAAGCACTAGTAGAATGAAAGAATAAAACATATGCATATACAAATACGTGTGGCAAAGGAAGAAAAGAAACCAATAATTATAGCGTAAAACATATATTAGGGAATAAATATAAAATAATAATATATATATATATATATAAAAGAAATATATATATATATAAATAAATTATATATAATAAATAAATATATATATATATAAATAATAAATAAGTAGAATAAAAAAATAAATAAAATATAAGTAATAAAATATATTATAATATATATATAAAAGAATAAAAAAAGAAAAAGAAAAAAAAAAGAAAAAGAAAAAAAAAGGGCAACCAGCCGGCCAGGCCAAGCGGCCCAGCCGGCCGGGCCACCCCGCGGCCTCCCGCGCGCCCGAGGGAGCGCGCGCTCCCTCCCGCCCGACGCCCACCGCCGAAACGCGCCCGAGCGGGCGGCTCCCGCGCGGTTCCCGCGCTTGCGCGCCGAACCCACCGCCTGCGGCCCCGCTCCTGCCCCGGTACGACGCGCCCTGCCGCCGTAACGTCCCGCTCCCGATTCCAGTACCGGGAATCCCGCGCCGGCCGGTACCGAGTCGGTACCGATTGTCCTCCCCACGCCCCTATAAAAGGGAACCGAAGCACCACGACCCCGACGCCAGAAACGCCCAGGAAAGACGCAGCCGCCGGTACAGAAGCAAGAAGGAGTCCAGAGAGCTGCGCCCAGGGAAGAAAAAAAAGGAGAAAAAGAAGGGGAAGAAGAGGGAGAAAAAGAGGAGGGTGCCACCGTTCGCCGGAGATCGTCGCCGACATCGCGCCGCCGTCATCGTGCCGCCGAAGGACTGCTGCACCACCTATTTCGTCTACGCGTCGCGTTTATTCCGCGACCGTCACGCCGTCAGATCTACGGTAGGACATGTTCCCGATGCGAATTTTTGCGACCGTATTGAATCTAGTAGGCGTAAATTAAATTTAGTTGCACCATGATTTTATTTTCAGCAGCATTAATCCACCCTAAAATCCCCGTAAACCCTTATGAACACGTATGAACTAGTCGCATCTAATTAATAAATGACCATAGTAAATTAATTATTAAATTGTGCATGCATACATGTCATTGCATGTTGATTATCTTGTGTGCATTATGTTGAATTGTATATGTTTTCTTGTATGTATGATCACGCGTAGAGGAACGTGCTCAAGAGGCCGCATACGAGGATTTCCAAAACCAAGACTTCGAAGCGCTTGAGCAACCCCATCCGCCGGAGCAAGGCAAGTGTCCTTGAAGCATATTGATCCTATTTTAAATTAAATGTTTTGTTTGCAAACTTGCATGCTTGTGTCAAATTGATGGGAATCCTATGGTAGGAAGTTTACTAGTTTTGTTTGACCACCCTTGTCACCCGGAATTATGGTAGAGAGTCGGGAAGGGTTTTTACCTTATCGCTTCGCTTAATTAATTGGGATGATAAACAACACTACACATTTAATTATGCATCAATGATATTCTGGTTAATGTGAACTGGTCAATACGATGGGTGATCTAAGCAAGCATGGTTATGTGGATGGGTTGGTCGTTATGGTGGTTTGCTTGCCTTAGATCTAAGGACCGGTTCATGCGAGAATATGCCAGGTCAACAGTGCCACCACAAGGCCAAGTATGGGTGCGGCGTAGCTGAATAATTAGGAGCGCTGCTAGTATTGTATGGACCATTAGATGGCGCGGGGAATGGGAGTCGAGGAGGACTGCCCTGGGATCCGCATGGCACACGAGGGGACCCGTGGGTGGGAGAATAGAGGTTCAAGCCTGCCGGTGAAACCTTAGTGGGGCCGTACATACTAGTAGTCCCTTTTGAAAGGCTATTTTGTGATCTCTTGGCCACACACCTACGGAAGTGTGAGATGGCACAATGGAGGTTTCTTAGTCATCGAAAGGTGATAAAATCACAAACATGTGGGTAAAGTGGTACAACCTCTGCAGAGTGTCAAAAACTATCATGATAGCCGTGCTCCCGGTTATGAGCGCCTGGATGACCTACATGATTAGAGTTGGAAATTGGGATTTGGGATGGTTATGTTTGGTTATGGTCTGGTAATGGTTATGGTTTATGCACTATGGACATGGATAATGGTAATGTTGGCAATAATTGGATATTGTTTATATTCTGTTAAATGATGGTTATGATGGGATTGTTTCACATAGACATAGTATAATGCTTTTCAAATGTTTTACTGTACTTTTCAGCACTTAGCCATTATTATTGTCGTCATTTGAATTAGCCACATGTCATACTTTCCACACTTGCTGAGTACGACATGTACTCACCCTTGCAATTCCCCCCCCCCCAACAGCTACTGGAGACAATTGGGAGTACCCTGAGGATCACGAGGAGTACTAGGTTGCGTACCACCGTCAATTGCCTGTGGATTGGAGTCGTGATGTTTAGTTTATTTTCCGCTGCAATTATTTAGAGTTTTGTTATTCGTGAACTATTGGATTATTGTAATAAAGTACTTATTTATTAGTTAAGACGTGGTTAAATTTTGTTTATCATTTGTGAATCATTCGTGTATGTGTGTTGAACATCCTGGGCACACATATGCGTTACGCTTGGTTCATATTCGGAACCGGGTGTCACACCCCAGACCCACTCACCATTGACGGGGTAGATTTTGGAAAAGTACTCTTGATCTCATTGTGGTTTCCATCCAAGCGTCGCAGAGGCTTACTTAAGAAGGAAAGTGCGCACGGGTTGAGGACTCTTTACGCCTTCGATCATCTTTGCGCTCAGAGCCTCCCAAACTCCGCCTAACTCTCCATCTTTTGCTCCACTTTGCTGCGATGGAGTTGGGTCTCCCCAAGAGCCGCCTCAAGAGCGATGATGATCTGAAGAAGGTCCGGACCTACATGGGGTTGTCCAGCGACTCCTTCAACCATCTGGTCCGCGCCGGCAAGCTCCTGTTCAAGGAGCACAGCGGCGATATGATGTACTTCTCTGCGTACGCCATGGTGGGGTTGATCCCACCTTTCTTAACTTTCCTTTTGATATTGCTGGACTTCTATGGTCTGCAGCTGTACCACCTTAGCCCCCATTCTCTTCTTCTTGTGTCGACATTTGTCCACCTCTGCGAGATGTGGGTGGGTATTCCCCCTATGTCGAGCTCTTCCGTACTTTCTTCACCATCCGCACCACCAGGAAGGGGTCCGAATTTCTCGGCTTCTACTATTTCGTGAAGCGCATGAAATGCCCCTTCAAATACTTGAGGTCGTTTCCTTCCGGCAAGTGGGACGACTGGAAGAAAGATTGGATCATCGTCACGGCAGAGGAGCACGAGAAGTTGGAGCTGCCCAAAGGTCTCCCAAATGTTGACACTGACGCATGGAGTGTTGTTCCGGTGCTGTCAGAGGCCTTCAACCCTGCCTTGACCAGGATTTGCGAATGCATGGAAGGTGGAGTGACCCCCAGGTGGTCTTCTCCAATTTCCTGTTCAACAGGTGGGCTCCACTGAAGAAGAGGGAGAAGCTTGTGTGGGCCCTCAACAACGTGATGGATGGAGACCGGATTGAAATCGGTCTGAAATCCAATTTGGAGGGTGCAGCTTTGGAGCTTCATCTCAAGAAGTTCCAGCATGGAATTAACGTCGAAGGCGACAACTTAACTCTGCTGGCGGCTTTTCTCCCTCTGAACATGGAGGCGCAGTTCAGCTGTGAGCTCCGGAGGAGTATGCCGGCGCTTGAAGATCTTGGTGAGGTGGAGAGGCTTCCGACTACAAGATTGACGATCCCCGGAGCTTCCGAGGGTGGTCCTGCCCCCGCCCCAAGCCAAAGGACTGAAGACGTCGGCAAATGCAAGGGCAAAGAGCCAGCTGAGCCTTCCAGCTAGAAGAGGAAGTTGAAGCACACTGACGGTAGGTCCGTCAGGCATGCTCCTTCCACGACAGCTGCTCCCCCCCGGAGGTGGAGGTCTTCTGCTACTACTCCTGCTCCGGTGCAAACGTCTACTAAAGGCGTAAGCTCCGGGCAGTTGACTCCGACTGCAGCAATGGCTAGAGGTTCCAAATCTGGGGGTTCTTCCCGGCGAAGGGAAGCTCCCGTCGATAGAACTCCGTTGGCTGCAAGTTTTCCTCAATCGAGGTACGAAGCAGTTGCCTCACCAGACTTGGTGGGCTCTAGCTCCGGGCCTCAGAAGAAGAGGTTCCGAGGCGACTAGGGTGGTAGCATTTCGAGGTAAGCGTTGATTGCTCACTCAGAAATGTTAATCTTGCTTTTGGATATGTCTTTAATCTTCTCTTCCCTTTATTTTTAGGATAACGAAGAAGGTACCCGGAGCTTCAAAGCCTGTTGCAACAGCTGGGGTTGCACCTGTCAAAGCTCCGGCTTTGATTTTTGAGCCTCCTCGTCAAGCGGAGGTGGAGGTCGCGGCAGCTCCGGCGCCAGCTGTCATGAGCCTGGACTCGGAGTCCTCACCTGAAGCTCCTGTGGTAGCGTCGGACAGCAGGAAGGAAGTTGGAGAGGTGCCCTTGGCGACAGAGGCTGGCGCTCCATCACGGGCGACGCCAGAAGTTCCGCCTTCCGAGCCGGAAGTTGCCAAAGCCCTGGCTGTTGAGCCTGAGGTAGCTGAAGTCCCGGCTGTTGAGACAGAGATTGTTGAGGTTCCGACCCTTATGCCAGGAATGGTTGAAGACCCGGTAGCAGAGCCGATAATTGTAGAGGGTCCGACTGCTGAGCCGGAGGAGGTTGGAAGTCTGGCAATTATGCCGGAGGTGGTTGAAGGTCCGACGTCTGTGCCGGAGGTAGTCGCCGTACCGGGGCCCGAACCAGTGGAGGTCGAGGCCCTAGTTGAAGCTCCTGCTGCTGCTCTAGAAGTGGTGGTCCCAGAGGTACTAGCGCTGGAGCCAGAGCAGCTCACAGGGCCGGCGACAGGTCCTTCAACATCGAAGCCGTCGACTGAAGACCCGGAAGTGGTGCCTCCACCTGCTCTGGAGGCAGAAGTTCCCCACGTGGGTTCTTCTGCTGCCACTGAAGGGTTCCAGGAGAGCGGTCCCAATGCTGCAGGAGTACCGGGGACCACTATTGTAGAGTGGGACCCCATTTCTGTTACGGAAACCCGCTTTAGCCTGCGGCAATGGTCCTAGCATGCCCGAAACATATTCCCCTAGCGTTGTCCATAGACAACGCCTGCTCGAGCCTCAGGCAGGTCCAGCTCGCCTTCGACCATGAGAGCAAAGCTTTGGAGGAGGAGCACAACACCTTGAGGCGTTGGTGCAGCAGACTCCATTTTGAAACCAAGCTTGCTCGAACGAGGCTAGCTGACCAGAATTAATGGATAAAGGGGGAGAAGGACCGGTTAGAGTACTGGGACAAGTTGATGGAAGAGAAGGAGGCCACCATCCGGGCGCTCAATGCTAACTCTAGGGAAATTCTGTAGCAAGACAAATAGAGATGTGACGCTGCTGATGAGCATTACGAAAAGCTTGCAGAGTTGAATGAAACTCTCATGAAGCATCGAGCGGACCTGGAGGCGAGTGAGGAAAAGCTCCTGGGGCAGCAGGAGGATGTAGTGAGGAGGGAAGCGGAGGTCACCCAGAAGTTGGCTCTGGGTGAGAAAAATTTGGCGGATCACAGCAAAAAGCTGGATCAATGGAAGGAGGAAGAGAGGAAGAAGAGCTGGAAGGTGGGGCAAGATCTCTCAAAAAGAGGTTCTGATATTGCCACTAGGGAGGAGAAAGTCAATGGCAGGGAGAAAGACCTTGTTGAGAGGCGGAACCGCATCCACCTCTGGAAGACGGAGCTGGCCGACCAAGAGAAGCAGGTTGCTGAAGTCAAGCAGCAGCATGCTAAGTTGGCTGAGCGACTTGCCCGTGAAGGTTCAGAGCTTGCGGCTGCCCAGAGGTCACTGGAAGAGCTGTGGAGCTTGAAGGAGACTGAAGCTATTCAAGTGTGGGACTTCCTCGGACGAGCGAATGACGCGCTAACACCATTGGGTTTTAGTCCAGTACATCCGGACAACCCGGAGCTGGATCTGGACCGAGCGCTGGTGGCCCTCAACGGTGCTGGTGACAAACTTGATGCAATGGGCGACGTCATCGCGGATCAGCTGGAGACATAGGGGAAAACTCTGGCTACAAACATCGCAGAGTATGTGCTGACGTGTTATGTAAGCTGAGATCCCCAATTCCCACTGGACCCGGTGCTCGAAGGTCCCATTGCTGAAGAGGAAGACGCCACCAAAGCCAACGTCCAAGATGTTGCCCAAAAAGTAGCTTCGTTCTTCCACAGGTCTTAGGTCTTCCAGTAGCTTGGACTTTTCTCCTTTTGTTCCTTGTCATCTCAATTTTGTAATCCAGTTCTTCTGATAAATGAAATCCTCCTTTTCGCCTTGAATTTCACTTTGTCTTGAATATACTATGTCGTGTCTTGTTGGCCCCATGGTACATGTGTACAGTTGAGATGTGTACATGTACCAAAGGTTATGATAGTATGTTGAAGTCTTCAATTTTGAAACATTGAAGACAAGCCCCCTGAAATAGTCGGAGCTTGGTAGCTCTGATGTCACAATATTAGATGTTGACGGCGGACCTATCTCGGGAGATGTCAGAGCTTAGTAGCTCCGGCTTCGTCCACCATCGCTGTGAATTTTTGCTTTTCCTGCACATTAAAGGCAAGAGAAAAAGTAAAATTCCTCCTCTTATCTATGAATTGGTTGTGGCTTATTGTTCTTACTTGAACTTTGAGCCCGAAGAAACTTAGCATGATAACAAGCATTTTGATATAATCTTTTTGGATGTACATGCCTTTTTAGTACTCACCCTATTAAGGCCTGCTGAGGTGTAGGTAGAGCGGCGTACTTAGGGTGCTGGACCAGACTAAGTCGATAGCACACTCCGGACATAGGTTGGCTTGGCGTTCAGGCAAGTAGACTATGTGGCGATGTTAAGATCCAAAAAGACTATCAATAAGGCTTGTAATGCATGTGAGTTACTTGGAACAAAATTCAAAAAGATTTGCACAACTTCATTATAGACAAGCAGGGTAAAAATAATTTATCATATTGAGCCTTGTACAAAAAGTAAATGCACATGGGGTCTGCCTTTGCACATCGATGCTTTTCATTATAGGTCCGTATTACAGGGAAGACAAGGACACACTTAGGGTGCTGGACCAAGCTAAATGTGATATACATCTTGTTCTAACCCAGAGCAAGTAGTTACACTTTTAGTGTTGTGACTGTGTCAAGTGTTACTTGAACTTTCCGGACCCTCCCAGAGGGGTCCGGATGTTCCCCGGAGGACTTGCTCAACTCTGTATAATGACTCTATAACATGCATTGTGTGTAATTACAGACTCACCTCTGTGATTCTAAGCATAAAACATACGAAGGTGCTCGATGTTCCAAGGATGAGGGAGTGGGATCCCATCCTCAGTTGCCAAGGGAACGCAGCCTGGTCGGGATACTTTAATGACTCGGAAAGGACCCTCCCAACTGGGGGAAAGTTTGTTCATCCATTCACGAGTTAGTATCTTACAGAGCACCAGGTCACCTTCTTCGAGATGTCGGTCACGCACGTGCCTTTGATGGTAGCGCCGTAGCTCTTGGCGATAACGTGCATTTCGAACAACTGCTCGACACCTTCCCTTGTCGATGAGGTCATGGTCTTCATGCCGGAGCTGGTCCTGAGTGGCTTTGTCGAAGGTCCGGACCTGACGGGACCCCAAGGTGATATCCGGAGGAAGGACTGCTTCGGCTCCGTACACCAGGAAAAATGGAGTCTCCCTAGTTGACCGATTAGGTGTTGTCCTATTCACCCAAAGTTTGGATGGAAGCTCTTCAATCCATTTAGCTCTGTGCTTTTTCAAGTGCTCATATGTCCCCCGAATCCGCTGAAAAGCAGCCCGCAGAGGTTCTTTCGTGGTTAGGGGACACAAGATCAAAATCAAGATGGTGACCTCAAAGATTTACATGGTTCGGGCCGCCTGAGCGTAACACCCTACTCCACGGGGTTTGTGTGATTGTATTGAGCGAGTTAGTTCGCTAGGTCAGGTTGCAATAGCCTGGATCCGAATGTCCTGATATTCGTGTGGTGCAGCCCTTTTATATTCTAAAGATTGACCGTTACAAAGCTGGCCTGGCCCGACTTGTGGCCCTAGTGTGCTTAATGTTTTAATACACCATCTAAATAGTATTAAGTACAGTTAATAGTGTGGTAACGTGCCTTCATGGCAGCATTACCACTATTAATTGTACACTGATCGTGTGTTATTAATATGGCATTAATGACACATTATCAAACCTTGTAACTGCCGCTTTAACCATCCTTGAATGTCTGTAATTGTCTTGTCCAACCTGTATTTCCATTGGTGACGAAGGTCCGGAGGCTCCACACGTGTCGGACCCAGAGCTTTCCCTTGCGGGAGAGCAGGTCCGGGGTTGATGTACACGTGTCAGTACCGGAGCTCCTCTGCTGATGGGGGCTAGGTCCGGGGCCGTTGTACACGTGTAGTCGCCGGAGCTTCCCTTGGTTGGGAGTTCTGTTCCGGGCTTATTTTACACGTGTTAACCCGGGAGCCAGTCATACGAGGGGAGCGGGTCCGGAGCAACGTGACAGGTGGGACCAGCAAGGGCCTTCGACTCTGACGGGTGGAACTTTCTTACTCTTGTTGCGGTATCGTGGGGTACCCGGTACGTAGGGTACCGACAGATATGAATATGCAAATTTGAAATTGTACTGTAGTTAATTGATTAGTAAAGAAGTCTGTAACTCAAGATGAGGTAAACCTAGCTGGTATTGAAAACATGGCCTTTGTTGTGCAAAGAAACAGAGAAGCAAATGAAGTAATGTGAGTTTATGGAATCGAATCAAGTATGCATCATAGAAGAGCATAAAAATTAGCAAGGAGGAAAACTCTATGGCTGATAAGATAGAGGCAATCTGCTGTACCAAGACTAAAGTGAAGTCTTAGATGAGGTGTACAGGAGCAGAGAAGAACACAAAATGGATTTATAGTTGAGTTTGAGAATAAAGGGACATAGGCAATGTAATGGACTTAGTGAATCATAATCCAATTCTATGGGTGGAACACATCCAAAAATTCTGTAGACTTTCACAGGGGGTCACGTGGTCATGGAGGTTCAATCAGGGAAGTTTCATCTATAGCAATGGTAGAATGTGGTGTACAAAATTCCACAAAGCTTGATGCTTTACTGAAATTTCATGACCAAACTGTAGCTTTGACATAGGCAACAGTGGGTGATCTAGTTAGAGGATCTCAAGAGGAGTTCCACAAAATTGGTTTCACATTTTTCTAAGCTTCCTAGATGGAGATATGAATTTTACAAGTTGGATGCATTTTCAGAAATAGTTTCTGTTGTATTTTGGTAATTTTCTAGACATAGAGCAAATTAATAGCATTTTTTCTCGAAAACGAAGGATAGCTACGCTTCATTATATTAAGAAGGAAAAGAGAAGGGTTGAGAACCCAGTACGGACTTCAGATATTACAAGTTATAACAACATGACCATAAAGAAAACTATAGCTACCACATTGTCATCTAATTGCCAAGGAGATGGCCAAACAAGAGGGATAGCCCACGAGCCCCTGCCATACTCCACAAGTGTTGCTCTTCTATACAAAGAGATAAACAACTGGCAAGATTAGGAGTTGCTCCATAAAAAACACAACGGTTTTGTTGATTCCATAGGATCCAAGCTCCAAGAGTTATAAGAGAGTTGATGCCACCATTCTGTAACTTATTTACAGCACCTTCAACCTTCTCCCACCATAAATAGAAGACAATATCAGTTGGCTCTGGAGATAAGTACTGTAAGCCAATCTGCCCAAACATGTGAAACCAAAATTGTCTTGCAAATACGCATCCGACCAGAATATGATTAATTGTTTCTTCTTCTTGGTCATGTAAAGGACACTTCAAAGGATGAGGCAGCCCATGTTTTACAAGATGATCTGCTGACCAACAGTGATTATGTGCCACTAACCATAAGAAGAATCTACATTTAGCCGGTGCCCAAGTCCTCCAAATTCTCTCCCATGGACCAAATTGTTTAGACCCAATGTAAAAACCTTCATAGGCAGATTTTGCTGAATATTGCCGATTGGCGGCCAACCACCAAATGTGAGAGTCCTGTACCTTGGGTTGAAGCTCAAAATTATAGAGAAGATCCCAAAGGTTGAGATATTCCAAAATCACCACCAAAGTGAGAACTCCTTGAATATCATGCACCCATGTTCGATCCGTGACAGCCTCCTTAATTGTGTGCCTCTTCAGTCTACGTTTCAGAATCAGAGCAAATAAATGAGGAGCTAGATCTTCAACACAATGCCCCTGAATCCATCGATCAGTCAAAAACATAACATGCTTGCCATTTCCAACTTCTGAATGCACAACAACTGAAAAAAGGCATGAACTTGACTTGGTACTTTAATAGTAAATTGGGACCATGGACGGTCTGATTCTGTTTTTTTTTTTTCAACCACAACCACCACATTCGCAATGCCCAGCACAAGCTTCTAAGGTTAGAAATTCCGAGACCACCTAGCTTGAGAGGGCAGCAGACTGTGTCCCAAGCTACTAGACAGTGTACTCCTTTTGCATCTTTACATCCCCTCCTTAGAAATCCACGACGAATTTTATCTATCGCTTTGATGGCCCAAGTCGGGAGGTCCACAGCTATTGCAAGATAAACAATCATTGATATGAGAACAAACTGCACCTGCACTGTTCGCCCTGCCCTTGTCATTAAATAAGCTTTCCACCCAGGTAGTTGATCAGCAATGCGATCAAGAATTGGTTGCAACTGTGCTTTTGTTAACCTGTTGAAAGATAATAGCAGGCCTAAGTATCGAAAAGTAAAATCCAAGAGCTCACAAGGTAACATTTGCTGCAATAAATTAGTCTCTTCTTGACCACAGTTGATACGCATCACCTTACTCTTTTGTAAATTTGCCTTAAGTCCAAATGCCTCTCAGAATAGGTGAAGAATATCCATAATGACCGCTATGTCTGCTGCTTGTGGTCGAATAGAAAGGACCACATCATCCACTAGATAGAGACATGATGATGTAGGGCTCATGAGGAGAGATGTTGCAACAACCCCTCCGTAGCAGCCTTAGAAATGATGTGACCCAATATGTCCATTATTAGAATAAAAAGCATTGGCGACAAAGGATCACCCTATCTCAAACCTCGCCGATGAGGGATACGCTCACCGGGAATCCTGTTCAATAGCACTTGAGTTGAAGAACACGATAAAAGTCCACAAAGAATATCTCTCCAAATTTGACCATAACCCAACTTTTGTAAAACCTCAAGAAGAAAAGGCCAAGCCACTGAATCGAAGGCTTTTGAAATATCCAGTTTAAGGAGCACACATGGTTGTTTTTGTTGATGCAGATATCTCGCTGTTTGTTGCACCAGCATAAAATTATCCTGGATAAAACAACCCTTGATAAAAGCACTTTAAATAGGGGATACCATGTCTTGTAGCTTACATGCAAAGCGTTTGGCCAACATCTTGGTGAGTAATTTTGCAATGTTGTGAACTAGACTTATTGGTCTAAAGTCCTTAGGTTCCTCCGATTTGGAAAGGAGCGTAATGTAGGATGTGTTAAGATTACCACGTCCCACAAATTTCTGACTCTGCACCGCGGAGACTGCTGCCATGATATCATGTTTTATGAGATGCCAACATACTTTATAGAAGCGCCCCGTGAAACCATATGGTCCTGGAGCCTTATCTGATTGTAGTTGCTTGATTGTGCACCATAACTCCTCTTCTGAAGGCATCTCAAGATGGGAAAGGTCATGAGGTTGGATGTCTAGTTCTTCTAAGTTGATTGTATGGCCCCAATCCAGATTTGTCCCAAGTAAAGTCTCATAGAACTCATCATATTAATAGCATTTGACATACTTAGCAATGTCCAATGATTATAAAATATTTACTGGAAGTCAATGACCATATAAGTAATGATTTGGCCAAAAGTTTGATAATTTCTTAATGATTTGGTCTTCTATAATTATTTTACAAAGGTTTAATACTAATGCAATTTTACAGAAAATCCAGAGGGTTTTCATATCACTTAAACTGGGCCATTGCAAAGTATAGATAATTAGGAGTGTGAGACCTATGTGCGATGAATACATTGGCTATGACGATAAAAGTTTTGAATACTGCCAAAACACCCGTCTCAACAAGGTCCTTCTCTAAATCCGAGCTCCTGCAAGGTCCGACAATAGGTCCGACTTGTTTTGAGTAGCTTCTGCAAGGTCCCACAACAGGTCTGATTTGTTTTGGGTAGGTCCGGCTAGATCCAACTTCTTTGTTTTGGTCCGACTTGTTTTGCCTAGGTTTGACTTCCTTGTCTAAGTCCGACTTGCTATGGCCATGTCCAACATATTTTTGCTAGCTCTGAGGCTAGGTTCGACTAGCTTTGGTAAGCTCCAGCGCTAGGTCTGACTAGATTTGGTTAGCTTCGGCGCTAGATCCTGCTAGCTTTGGTAAGCTCCGGTTCATGGTCCGGTTAGCTTTGGCAAGGTCCAGTGCTAGTCTGCAATAGTTCTGCTTTTACCTTGAAATGTTTCAAATTTAATTTACACTTATGGAAAGTTTGATTAGTATTGCTTTACTAAGTTTTTGATGTGTTTTGGTTGTTATCATTTGGCTATGGTTAGCAACATGCTTATGTGATGTGCTCACGTAAGGTGTTGTGGTCTCAGAACTAATGTGAGTCAAGTCGAGGACTTGTGCTTGGAAGTATCAGTTGTTTATTAATGTGCATGTGTTGCTTGAGTTCAAGACATGGCTGGTCGTGGAATCCATTGAACTAGTCTTAGGGAGAAGATGATGTTCAACAACCAAGTTTGGGAGAAATTGTGATTGAGTTGATCGGGAGGTTGTGCAGCATGTTTGAATCAAGAACAATGCATATGAATATATCATGGACATCGTTGGAAGATGTGTGCATGTTTGCCAGGAGTGCATGGATGTGGAAACATGATTCCAAGGCGTGATGAAGAGAAGTGGACGTAAAGAATTGGTCGGAAAGGTCCAATCGACTAGGTTATGGACTCAGGTTGCGACCGAGTCGTGTTTGACTCATATATGGAAAGATTTGAGTTGGTTATGATAGGTTTTCGTGTGGGTCACGAAGTTGAGTTGTTTTAGGAATGTGGGATACGTTCCTAAGGTGTTTGGAAGTTTTAAGGTTGCTTCTATCTGTGTATAAAAGAGTGTTGAGCAGTTATAGAAAGTTTTGGTGGAAACTGAGTAGGATACGAGTCCTAGTTTGGTTTGGGTTGGCCTCATGGCTGGTTATATAAGCAGGGAGGCCATAACTTGTGCTGCATAGATTTTGGGCTGTTCCTATTATGTTCCATCAAATAAAGATCGTAGTTTAAAGGAACATTTTTGCCTTGTTCATCCAACTTGTTTCAGAGACAAGCTTTCCTCGTTGAGTTTCTGCATAGCACTACCTTGCTTTAGTGGTTTTGTCATAACTCGAGTTTTACAGATCCAATTGATGTGATTCTTTTTGAATTGTATTCACAACTTGATTATTTATCATCTGTGAAAATTTCACAGATATCGGATTTGTGGTTTCTGATCTACACTAGTTTCTTTGCTGTATTGCAGATCTGGTTTTTCTCAGGTAGAACAGATTGACCTTTGTTCGATCTTTTGATCATAACTTGAGTTTTTCTTGACAGATTTTCGTGATTCTTGTTTTGATTTCTTCATGACTTGATTCTCCATAATCTATACTGGTTTTATCACAATTTATCACGTTTGGATTAGTCACACACATGATTTCTTTAATAGATAAATTTTCTATCGAGGGATTTTTGTTGCTTCCGCTGAAAAAGTTGTAATATACCATTCACCCCCCTCTGGTAGCTTTTCACGTGCTCTTTAATCCTACAATTGGTATCAGAGCCATAGTGCTCTAATATTTGTGATTTGCACATGTTTTGAATAATCATCATGGAGAAATACTCCGCCAAACCTTGTGTGTTTAGTGGTATTGATTTACAAGTTTGGAAGGCACACATGGAGGCTTTCATCCAGGCGCAAGGCTTTGCAAGATGGGAAAAGGTGTACAAGCCTTACAAAGTGCCGCCAAATGATCAAGTTATGGCTACAAATATGAGAGATGTCGACAACAATAACAAGGCTCAGAACTTGATCATACAAGGATTAACTCAAAGCGTCTTCGACCGTGTTGCTCACCTCCAATCTGCATACAATGTTTGGAAAGCTCTATGTGATTACCACGAAGGATCCAACATGATCAAGGTGGTAATTCAAGACATGTTCAAAAAAAAAGAGTACATGCGCTTTGAGATGCAACCAGGTGAGTCCATCGACGATCTCTTTGCCCGCTTTAATAAAATTTTCAGCAACTTGCGTAGCGTCAATGTTAATTTTTCAGATGCTGAGAATGCTAGGCAATTACTAAGTGCATTAGACATGTCAATTTGGAATATGAAAGTCACATCTATTCGTGAATCTACTGTCATGAGTACAATTACTTAAGGTGTTGTGTTCGGAACTAATTTGAGTCAAGTCGCGGACTTGGGATCATGCGAATTGGTTGTTTGTTCATGTGCATGTGTTGCTTGAGTTGAATACATGGCTGGTGATGGGATCCATTGAACTAGTCTTAGGGAGAAGATGAGGTTCAACAACAAAGTTCAGGAGGAATTGTTGTTGAACGAGTCAGGAGGTCGCGCAGGATGATTGAATCAAGGACAGTGCATATGAAGGTATCGTGGACGTCATCGGAAGATGTTTGCACATGTGCAAGGAGTGCATGGACGTGGCTACATGGTTCGGAGACGTGATGAAGAGATGTGTATGTAAAGAATTGGTTGGAAAGGTCCAACCGACTAGGTTATGGACTCAGGCTGCGGCTGAGTCGTGTTTGACTCAAATATGGAAAGATTTGAGTTGGTTATGATAGGTTTCGTGTGGATCACGATTTTGGGTTGTTTTAGGAATGTGGGATACGTTCCTAATATGTTTGGAAGTCTTAAGATTGCTTCTATCTGTGTATGGAAGAGTCCTAAGCACTTATGGAAAGTTATGTTTCGTGATTTGAGTAGGATAAGAGTCCTAGTTGGGATTGGGTTGGCCTAAGGGCTGGTTATATAAGCAAGGAAGGCCAGACATCGTGGTATACGACTTTGGAGCTGTTCCTCTTGTGTTCTATTGAATAAAATTCGTAGTTGAATGGAACTTTTGTGCCTTGTTCGTCTGACTTATTCCAGATAAGGTTTTCTCGTTGAGTTTCTACACAGCATTACCTTGCTTCGGTGTTTTTATTATAAATCGAGTTTTACAGATCCAATTAATGTGATTCCTTTTGGTTGTCTTACCAACTTATTTTTCTATCATCTGTGAAAATTTCACGGTCAATGGATTTGTGGTTTTGGATCTACACGAGTTTCTTTGCAGCGTTCCAGAACTGTTTTCTCGGGAAGGACAGATTGACCTTTGTTCGATCTTTCAATCGTAACTTGATTCTCTGTATATCTATCACTTTTATCATGGTGGAACATGTTTACATTAGTCCCACACACGGTTTCTTTAACAAATCATTTTTCTACCAAAGGGGTTGGGATTTAATTGTTTCCGCTGCGTAAGATTTTCTAATCTACCATTCACCCCCTCTGGTAGCTTTTCACGAGCTCTTCGATCCTACAATTGGTATCAGAGCTACGGTGCTCTAATATTCGTGATTTGCACGTATTTTAACTAATCATCATGGAGAAATACTCCGCAAAACCTTATGTCTTTGGTGGTACTGATTTTCAAGTTTGGAAGGCACATATGGAAGCCTTAATCCAGGCTCAAGGCTTCGCAATATGGGAGAAGGTATACAAGCCTTACGAAGTGTCGTCAAATGATCAAGTTACAGCTACAAATCTGAGAGATGTCGACAACAACAACAAGGCTCGAAACTTGATCATACAAGGATTAACTCAAAGCGACTTCGACCATGTTGCACACCTTCGATCTGCATACGATGTGTGGAATGCACTTTGTGACTACCATGAAGGATCCAACACGATCAAGGAGGTAAGGCAAGACATGTTCATGAAATAATACATGCGCTTCGAGATGCAACCCGGTGAGTCCATTGATGACCTTTTTGCTCGCTTTAATAAAATTCTCAGCAACTTGCATAGCGTCAATGTGAATTTTTCAGATGCTGAAAATGCTAGGAAATTATTAAGTGCATTAGATATGTCAATTTGGGAGATGAAAGTCATATCTATTCCGGAATCTACTTTCATGAGTACACCTACTTTAGATGTTCGATATTCTAAATTAAAAACTCATTGAATTGACATAATCTCACGTAAGAACCACAACAAGTCTCTTGCATTTGTTTCTCAACGTGACATGCCTAGCACCGGCCAATCTTCATCTTGTGGAACACTTGCTTTATTGTCCTCTCTAACCCTTGAACAGATAGAAGAGTTTCCAGAGGAAGAGCTTGCACTCATCTCTACTCAGTTCTCAAAAGCATTGCAAAATGTGAGAACTAGAAGGAGAGGGAGTGCCGGACCTCAACGATGCTTCAAATGTGGTAAGACAAGACATTTTCACATGGATTGCCCTAACCTTTCTGGTACTACTTCCTGTGATGAAAAGCAAACAAGGATGAAGCACTCCTCTACAAACAACAACAAGAAAAAGAAGAGTTTTACAGGATGCTAATTGGTAAATAGTTTTATCTCCACACTTCAAGAACTTGGCTCGAGTGATGTGGACTTCGGAAGTGGCGAAGATGAAGATGATTTGGTAAACTTGTGCTTCATGTCGGGCAAGTCAAGATCAAGTATGGAGGAGACAGAACACAACAACGACAATGAAGAGGTATGTCCTACTTGCGAAGAAATGTGTGAAGCTATTTCTCTTGCCAATGTTATAGTTAAGGAAAAGGACAAAAAGCTTAGGGACAATGCTATTAAAATTGAGTCACTAGAATCTGAAATTAATCGTTTGAAATCTTTGATTTCTAGTGATGATTTTTGTTCCTCATGTGATTTAATATATGAACAATTGTACTCTCTAAGAAGTGCACACACCTCCACACTTGATAAACTTGAGTTAGAAATTGAAAAGAACAAAGAGCTTGCTGCACTTAATGATAAAAACTTGAAAGATGCTAGCTGTTCTACAATGGATTTGCATTGTTCTACTTGTGATGATCTTGATAAGAAACTACATGATGTTATTGATGAAATTTCTGTTTTAAACAGTGCTTTACGTGCTCATGAAGTTAAAAATTGTTCTAATTGCAAATTAAAAGGAAAAATTCATGTGAAAATTGCCTTGATCTGTCCAATAAACTTGATGACATGCATAGGACATTAGATCGGTTTTGTAATGCAAATAAGAACCTAAACTTGCTGCTGAATTCTTCCAAGTCTTGCAATGATAAATCTGGTTTAGGTTTTGATTCTCATGCTCATGCTAAGGCACATACACCTAAAATTGTAATGTCATTAGGAAGTGGTTTGATTCAAATAGTTTCTAAACAAAAAGAAGTGGTTTTCAAATCTGCAGGGGTGCTGTCTCATTCAACTTCTAATAAACATATTGCTTGCTTATCTAGACATGAACACAAAGTTAAATTTCATTGTACCTACTGTGGTAGAGATGGTCATGTCATAGATTTTTGTTATAGACTAGCTAAACAACTGAAAGAGGAAAGAATGACTACTAGATCACATAACAGCCAAGCAAAACTTGTTGCGCATGCTGAACAAAATGCTAGGAACATGCAATCCGCTGTTATGAGTCAAAAACATGCAAAGGTTGCTCCCAAACCTACCGTTTTTCGTGCTACACACGTAACTCCCAGCTCAGCTTCCTTGACGTTGATTTGGGCACGTGCCTGGGTCTATATACAAAAAGAGAAGTCACATGTACATTGCAAATATTTATTTAAATGGGGACTGTTTGAAGTGTTTCTCACATGTACAACTTCTGCCTGCTCGTTTGCCCATTGACCGTTCTTCACATGGCTTGCCTCCCACAGTTCTATGTCATCGGGTTCTTTTCCGGTCTCTGGGTCTCACTACATCAAATACAAGTAAAATTTGATTGAATGATTGCAGTGCAAAGTAAAAGCATGATTTAGTTTTCATACCTTCTTGTATCTAAGTTGGGCGTAGGATTTCGAGCCAAGCAAGTGTTTTGTCTTTTGAGTACTTCGATTTCGTGAATTGGTTCTGCTTATTGACTGCAATTTTAAGAATTAATTTCACGAATGGGTGTTATCAAATAGTTTTTGTAGGATATGAAGGTATTAGAAAGCTAGCTGACCTCGAATCGCTCAGACCCAAAATAGTCCATAAGTGCCAACCAATCGGATCTGCTACGTCAACAGGCTTGTTTTGTATACGTTCCTCATCGGTCGAATACTTCTTATAGGTGGCATGCAATGTTGATCGCCACCCCTTGTAGCGCTCACCAGCAATCTTCAATATTTTTCTTCTGGTATCATCTGTGTCCTCCAAGTCCCAGGCATTCTGTACATTGTATATCACACTGTTATAAACGTACAAGATGGAGGTCGCTAGAAAAAAAATACTTATGTGGGGTGTCACAACACTAACCAGAATGTCTCTCACTATATCGCTCTTCGAAGTATCGCCAACCTCTGCCCACTTCCTTACACCAGCAAGGGGTGCATTTTTTTTTGTTGTAATAACCACATCATCGACAAAGTGCCGCTGATTAGGACCAACCGCAGCACCCAACCTATCGGACCACTGAATTTGTAGCTTCCGATTCTGATCATTCGTTCTATTTGCAGATGCTAGATAGCGCAATTTAGCAACCTTAAGTCCTTTAGCACCCCTCTTCCAAACTTCTTTCCTTCTGTTAGTGTCATTTAATCGGTAAACGTTTAAAGCAAATTAGCAACTGACCAGGCCTAGTATCATCTACAAATAGTGTGAAAGAAGAAGAAGTCTGATGTTTTACCATCTTCAGGACGAGTGCGGCAAATACGAGCGTGGGAACATCGCGTTGCAATAGCATTTTGCTCCATATTGGGCGATGCATCGACTTGTTGACTTCTTTGTTGCTATTCATACCCTACAATCAGGCATCAGGTAGTAGTCAGTGGTGCTACAGCAACTGTAGTACTACAGGGGATTTTCAGTCCAGCTGCGAAGAAGGCAAGACAGTAGATGGCGATGCTAGAGAAAGAGAGGGTTCGCCGGGTGCTCATCCTCTGCAGTACTGCCGGTTCGGTCTGACTGACATCAGCAGGAGTGCGTCTCGAGGCGAATTGGTGGCAGGGTGAGTCATGGACGTCAGCGGTATTAGTAGGTAGAGGATGCAAGACAGATGAGGCAGGTAGCTTGCGACATTTAACAAAGCTAGGGTTCGGTCTGGCAGTGCAGTGACCACATTTAAGTCAGAGGATCGATGTCCAAATCACACCGGTGATCTCACGTGACTTACGTTTTTACTGCAGGCAATGCAGTAAAGATCCAACGGTGTGATTCCGTTGGATCTTTACTGCATCGCGTGCAGTAAAAACATATAAGTCAGGTGATATGCGTCCATTGATATCACCCCGAAGCAAGTCTCGAGGCTAGGACAGTGTGGCGGATCTAGGAATTAAATTTAGGTGGATTGCATACTGATATTTTGCTCTACATGTTAGCATCTCGCCCTAAAGTGCTACTAGAATAGATACATGAATATAATCTTGCGTTAATTACCAGACATCAGCAACGCATTTGGCAGTGTAAAAAACAGAATTAAGATCATATAAGCAGCAATTAACCCTCATGTACATGCATCTCTAAACTATATGATGCTAACATTTCTTAGTGGCCAGGGGTTAATGATATTGGACTATTTTTTTCAGGGTATGCCATGTCATATGGGGCATAGCATGTAGGTACGCCGTAATGGCCAGGGGTTTGCGGGCGGCGGGGTCATCATGGCACGCGAACGATGGGATGTGGAGACGGAGGGAGACGCGTTGGGGAGGACAGTGAAGTGACCACCAGAAGGGCGTGGGCGCCGGCTGGTGCCGGAGTGACCGGCGGCGACATGGGTTTGCGGGCGGCAGGGTCATCATGACACGCGAAGGATGGGACATGACGATGGTCGAGGAAGACGCGTTTCTGAGGACACTGAAGTGAGCAGTAGCAGGGCGTGGTCGCCGGTGTTGGAGTGGCGGCGGCGAGACAGCCCAGCATGCGCGTGTAGGCATCAATAAATCACACCATCACATATACTCACCAGCAGGGCGTGGGCGCCGGCCAGTGCCGGAGTGACCGGCGGCGACAGGGGTTTGCGGGCGGCGGGGTCATCATGACACGCGAAGGATGGACGTGGCGATGGTGGATGGAGACGCGTCGGGGAGGACACTGAAGTGAGCAGTAGCAGGGTGTGGTCGCCGGTGCCGGAGTGGCCGGCGGCGAGAGAGCCCATCGTGCATGTGTAGGCATCAATAAATCACGTCATCACATATACTAATTAACTGTTAACTGGGACTAGGAAACTACAATCGCAATGCTAAAATATTTAATAGAGCCCGATACATATTTATACTCGTAGTACCAGCATGGGATGACAAATCTCGGGGTTCCTGAGCATCAGGTTCTGCAATATTCTCTGCATACGATGCAAAGGAATTAACGTGTTATAAATATGTGTATTTTGGTAGTAGACACATTTATATTTATACCAGGTGCTTGTTGCCCATCACGATTACTTGTAGACGACATGACGGTTTGGTGTCTTGTTCCTAAAGTAAAGAGTATATATAGTAAGTTACAATGATAACGTCAGATTACATGAGGATATGTATTTTAAATCGGGTGGTGTGGTTGCTATGAACTAAAAATGTTTGTTTTGAACGGAGGAATTAGAAATGAAGGAGTATGAAAAAAACTGTACAATCCGAGAAAGAATAACAAGAAAAACGTGTATAAACTGTGGGAACTGAAAATCTTAGGAATACGGGTTTGGAACACAGGAATGAGAGTACAACATTGGGAGTGGTTGATAAGATAACCCTGACGTCATTTACTTCTAAATCAAGAAATTACATAGTACATGCGGTTTTTAATAGTTACCTTCACTGACATGGAAATGTACTAAAAATAAACTAGTCGGAGCGACATTTATTTCGGGGCAGAGGTATAGTGTATTTTATATATGGAAAAAAGTAGAACGCAATGAGATGCTAGGGTAAAATAAAAAGATGAATCGACTGTAGGATGCAGATCTAACGATTGAGGATAGTTGATTGCACGATTGCACCATTAATCAGATTTTATACTAGACATTCATGAAACATAAGAGCATATAAGAAGGAGTTGGGATGACAACTAGGAATGAACTGGCTGCACCTGTTGGGACGACAACTAAAGCGATAAGGAGGGAGTAGCTCTATGAAAAGACGGCATGGATCGTGTACAACTTACGTAGCACAAAACTGGAGTCCGGGATGTCGCAGGGGGGGGGGGGTCGGCGACGAAGAGGTTCGGTAGAGCCCGTCAAACTTGGTCGATCGACGTTGTACCCACAGTCACCACCACCACTCACACGGGAATTTCTTAGGAATGCAAGTTTGGAACACAGCACTAAGAGGAGAACATGTGTGCCAGGAACGGAAGCCACTACGGGATTAGAGGGACACGCACATTTATATTCGTCGTGGCTAGCTACAAATGGGCGGGACAGGAATTTTGGGCGCACAGAGTGAAGTTTCAATTGTGAAAATCTCAATTGTGCGCGCCAAGAAGAACGAAAATTTTTTCGAGGGACCGCTACCTGCCATTCATCTTTGTTTTCATGGAGATGTAAAAGCAGTCATGAGGTAGTGGGACATTCCAAAAAAAATACGAACAAAAATATGAATCGCCAAATGTATCATTGTGCTAATGCAAACGACATGCAAATACTGAGAACACCCAAGTCCACGAAAGGAGGACGGCAAATCCATGGTCTAGTAAAAGGTAAACAATCAGCATTTTATATATAACATTCGTCGCAATGAAATGATAACATATACAGAGTATATACTACTACTACAAAAAAACATTTTCCCCTGTGATGTCTAATCTTCAGGCCGTCGATCCAAAGCCGCCTGTGATACGAGTATCCCAGGTACATACGATATATATATCAACAATGTCATCGGATATTAGTTAGAACGGATAAAGTACTTTTCATGCACCTGTTGCATCAGGCGATGGACTAGTTAGGAATTTAAATGACGTAATTTCCTAATGAAGTTAATTATGCATCATGTCTGTTGTTAGTTCTATTACTTGTAAGGATAATGTTTACCAGATTTCATTCATTCAGCCACAAGAAATATAGACGGTCTAAAGTTACAAACATATAGGTGATGTTTTTGATAAAAGAAGTTTTTCGATACTGCATATATATAACACATTGTTCATGAACATAAAGACATATTTCATTAACAAACAAGTAATAGGGAAATACGTAGTAGACAACAAGAACAAGATAAACTACACCTAATACTACTCTACTCAGAGATTACGAAATAGATAAACCACTCCTAATACTACTCTACTGGGAGAAAACCACATCCTCCTCCTCTGCCGCTGCCGCCTCCTCCGCCTCCGCCGCCGGTGCTGCCTCCTCCTCCTCCTCCTCTGCCACTGCCGCCGCTGCTGCCGCCTCCGCCTCCGCTGTCGCTGCCACCTCCTCCTGCTCCTCCTCTGCCGCTGCCGTCGCCTCCATTGCCGCGTCTACCTCCGCCTCAAGAGACGCCTCCTGCTCCGCCTCCTCCGCTGCCACCGCTGCCCAAGCTGCCTCATACTCCTCAACCTCCATCACAGTCCGAAGCTTCCCGGTGACGCGGTGCTTAATCTTCAGGAGGCCCTCTACCCCAGCAACCTTCGCGATCGTCTCGTGGAGGGCATCGAGACGACCGGCCACAGTCATCAACTCGTAGCAGTAGTGGCCTGCGGTGTCCATGCTCGTGTGGAGGGGAAGGGTCCCAAGACCCAGACGGCGACACGAGCGATCTGTGTCGGAAAAGACCTTCTGCGCCACTGCGTTGAGCGCTAGTGCGCTATGAGCGACAGCGTACTTGGCGTCGATGGCCACCTTAAGGCGCCGATTGACTTCGTCGATGCGGTCGGTGAGGAGTCCGAGAGTCTGCTCAACCCAACCGGGATGAGGAAGTGCAGGCGCCGCGGGCGGAGATGCGGGCGCCGCCATCAGTTCCACCGGCATTGCCGGCGGAGATGGAAACAGAGAAGGAGGTTCGGAGGACGTCGATGGCCTAGAGCGCTTCGGCGCAGGGCTACCCATTTGTGTGGTGACGGAGGTGCAGAGAAAGAGCGAGAGGTGGTCGACGGTGGCAGGGGGAGAAGTTTATACGCTAGGATCTAAGGAGTGGTGCGGCGGAGAAGCAAGAGGACGGTGAGCCTTTATAGCGGGTCGTCGTCTAAGCGGGCGTGTCGAGATGAACGGGCGCTAGAGGAAACTGCGGTTAATTATGAACCAGTCGATGGCCCCGGTTTCCTCGAAACTGCGGTTTGCATCCTCTTGGTCCCAACGGCTCGACGCGTCCCATTAGGAGTAAATTTACACGCGGGGAAAATAATTTTTTTTGTTATATAAAAAAATCCGTCCGTACACGCGTAAGCCAACTTCGTGACCGCGCGTCCATGCCAGGGGACGGCCTTGCAGCGAACATGGGCCTAGTCCTGCACGCATTATCGAGGTTTGAGGTATATATATATATATATATATATATATATATGCATGCATCTTAGTGTTGTTAAACATGACCGAGGTGTTTTAATTCTAGCTATGTCTAACATGCACGGACCACAAACATGATCAACCAATTACACTACGTAAGAAACCCAAATAGGAGACAATGATGGGCGACAGATCGGATGTCCATCGATCACAAAGTGATGCGAGACGCGCTTAAAGTCATTGTTTGTCTTCTTTAGCTTTGCAATTACAAATCGAGACGAGCTTCAAACCCTAAGATCTTTTGTTTTTGTCCAATTTGCTCGGTTCACTTGTGACAGATTAACACATCACTAAGCTTAGAGCACATTCACTTGATTGAAATCTAGAAATTCTAACACACCAGTATTCATTGACACGAATGAACACATATATATTACAAAACAAAAGAAATATGTACAAGAACAGAATTGAAGCTAAACATATACAAGAACTCCTAAAACTACAAAAGAAATATGTACAAGAACTCCAAAATCTACTATGCCGGCCCCGCCTCCTTCGCCCTCTCCCCTAACTTCTCAAACCACGACAAGCGGTCCTCCTCATCCTCGTCGTCGTCGTCATTGTCGTGGTGGTGGTGGTCGCCATCGTCGTCGCTGTCGTCATTGTCATCATCATCGTCGTCATCGTCATCGTCCTCCTCCTCCTCCTCCTCCAGCGACGATGCAGCAGGAGAGTGGGCCGGCTGCTCCGGCTGAGCCGATTGCTCCGACTGCACTGGTGGCTCCGGCTACACCGGTGGCTCCGGCTGCACTGGCGGTGGAACCCCGCCACAATGGAAGTTCCTCTCCATCGCCGCCACCAGGGCACTAAGACCCTCAGCGCCGAGCTCCTGGGCCATCGTACCGGACAAGATATCCAGGCGATCGGCCACACCCGTGAGGGCGTAGAGGTAGCGGCCGGTGGTATCCATTCCTAGAAACTCGGGAAGGGTACCAAGACCCAAGGCGTCCAAGGCCCAAGACGTACTGTTGTACGCCTCTCGCACCATAATGAGGCGCTGGTCGTCGTTCACCCTCTCGGGGTAGCTGCAGCATATCCGCTTGCAGGGTGGCTGCCTCGGCGGGCTAGGAGCCGGAAGGTTGGCCATGGCTGTGGTGGTTCGTCGGCGCCGGGCTAGGAGGTGGAACGATGGAAGAAGAAGAAAGGAGTCCAAAAGTTCTGTGCTTGTACATAGCCGACGATGCACCTATATGGTCTGTGCAGAGTAGACAAGGGAGCGGTTCGTTTCCCACGCATTGAACTCTTTGCAGACCTCGTGCGACGCAATTAAACCACTGTGGAAGACGATCTTCATAGATCCTTCCATCTATCCATGGGAACCAAATCCCCTACAGTACTGCAGGTGCATTAGAGGTCACTGACATGTGGGCCCTATGATCTGTGGGACCCACATGTCAGTGACTTCTAAAGCACCTGCAGTACTGCAGGGGATTTCAGTATCCATGTGGAACATCGCGCACGCGTCCCTGCACTACGGCTTCTTAACTTCTTCGCAGACCTCATGCAGCGCGTCAGTTACTTGGCGCACTGGAAAGGCCAGTGGCGAGATCTCCAGGCCCGGCGAGCCCCGCCACGGCGGCGCCGCGCGCGCACCCTCAGCGCGAGGAAGAAAGGGTCTGTGATGTTGTTTTTCTTGTTTTGTACTAGTATTGCTTTATGTTAATGAACTCAATGTCATTGTTCCTCTGTGAAGACCTTTTACCGTAGCCGGTTTCTACCATAACAGTAACCGCCTGAGATAATTAGGTTATCACAGATGGTTCTTTACTTGTATCTAGCCGTCTTTGATAACTGTTTTTCACAGACATGCCTAGCTGTTGGTTAATAACGGCCTATAATAAGGTATAACCTATGCAGTACTACTGCTGTTATTTCTAATTTCCAGGTCAATTCAATATAATCACAGAACAAAAATCAATAAAGTCAACAATATTATCATCACAGAAGTCAATTTCACTAAAACAATATACATATGTACAAGTTACAGATACAATTCATCTCAAAGATTACAAGTTTTCACTAAAAACTATTTCTATTGGCATAGTCACAAAGTTCTGGCACATCAGCTGTTGCACCATCCTCATCAAAGAACTCCCCTCTTTTGTGCAAAATTTCGTGACGTATGAATTGACAGAGTTCAGCAGCAATCCTGTCGGCTCCTCCACTAGGAATACTTCTACAAACCGGTCATTCTTCATTCAGATTCTTCGTGTGCTGCAATATAACACACAACAAGGTTTAGAATGTATTGGTTTGAACAATCTCAAAGTATAGATCAAAGTGAGAGTATACAGGAATTTATTTGGTATTTTTGGAGCAGTTGTACTATGAGCAATTGAATTTTGAAGTTGGAATCAAAATATTAAAATAATGTTTTTGGTAATATTGAACAGCAGAGAATATAAGTATTAAACTATGCTAGTTACAATGAAAATAAAACACAAAAGTAAGAAAATAAGGTATCGACATTAAGGATAACTTACATCCTCACGATTCACTCTATATACGCCGGCGGTCCGAAGATGCTCGCATACATAATACCCGCATAAGACACTCCCAGCAGGCTGCTTCGGACAAGCATAATACGTTTAATGTCCAATGCATTCGTATTGAAAGGTCTCTAACCGCCAAGCCGTTCCGCGTAAAACCACCAAGCGCTGTAATACAAGAAATGTCATATAAAACTTAACACATTCTAAATGTGCGTAAATTAAAATTATTGAATAAACGTACGATTTCAAAATGGAAAGGAAATCTTTGTAACGATCTGGTGAGAAATCGGCCGAGTCCAAGACTGTTGCCATTCCCTGCGTTGGCTTGATGAAGATCATTATGTAGTGATTACTGCAAACATACAAACACACGTGTTAACAATTACCAATAATTGCTATTTCAATGTCATGTGTCGAACTTACTCGAAGTGGTATGGAGCCTTTGCGAGGTCCTTGCCGTCTCTGACAAAGTTAAACATCGCATGTCCTATGTAAGCTGCAACTTTTTTCCTTTTATCCTTCTTAAGTTTTGCGATTGCTTTTTCAAAATCTTTTCTTTTCATGTGTTTGAACTGTGCTGAGTCTTGATCTGCCTGGACATCGAATAGCACCTTTGCAATCCTAGATTGGTCAAGGATACCTGTCTTGCGCTCCAACTTTTCATTATCCATTTATTGCATCCTATTGAAGAAGTCCAGAATTGTTATAATCTCATGAGATGCGTATGCATGTATTAATAAAAGCAAATACAAAATATTAGAGCACTTACAAGCACCAGACGAGCAGCAGGTTGATTTCGAGCATGCCCCGAAGGAAAAGGGCATGCAACTCTTCAAATAAAATGACTCGTCTATCCACTCCAGTGCTCCAGAATGCTTCTTTTGGAATACGAAATGTGACGCAATTAAGACTATATTTTTTGCTGGCAAGGATGTACCACTCATGCATTCTTATGAGCTGGATGGGTTGTTTGCTAAGTTGTACGGATGTCATGAACGGCTTCCCATTCTTAAATTCAAGAGGAACATCCTCAAGCTTGTATATTGGAACTCCTGGTTTAACTAAAGCCGTCCGCCGATTATACATGACACTGTCTTCTTCCCACTCCTCGATATCTCCTAATGATGGCTCATGAGAAGAACGAGATGCACTCGATTTTATAATATTTTCCTTCATAGTTTCCAAATATTTTGACACTTCTGATGAAGGTTTCTTATTTTCATATGAGGTAACTTTGATAGGCACTGATGATCGAGGAGTAGTCGTCAGAAGTTGGACACTGGCTTGTTGTTGAACCTGTTGTTCAACTGATTGCTCTTTACCACCAGCAGTTGGCTCTAGTACTACTTCAAGTTGTTGCTCAACTGGTTGCTCTTTACTAGCAACAGCTTGCTCTGGTACTGCTTGAAGCTGTTGTCCAACTTTTTGCTCTTGGATATCATCCTTGCTGAGACATAGGGGGAGTGGATCTTCCTGGACTGGGAGTGGATCTTCATGCACTTTCGCCTCAGAAGATGGGGCTGCAGTATTTGGAGATGCGACAGGGCTAGAAATTGGCTCATCATCCAACACGATATCGCGTCAGTGCCAAAGGATTAATTGGTTGACAGCCTTCCCCAGAGTCGCGATCCCCTCAGGTGTGATGTGGTCTATTTCATAATCTTTATAATCATTATCAATGATCTGAAGAACTTGCACCACAGCATAATACAACGGAAGTGGATTCCCGTTGAAGTCACAATCAGGCTTTGCCATAGCAGTGGCAACCTGTTTGGTTTTGTTCCCTGCTTTGCCTATCGGGACAAGAAGACGACAAGATTTGTCGTTAGCAATATCATCGACACGGAACTTATGGGTTGACCCTGAGCTTGGCACGGAACCAACGCTGCTAGGGTTGGCTGTGGGAGATACTAATTGCTCCTTTTGCACTGGAACCATCACTGTACTCGGTGCCACTAATTGTCCCGATTGTCTAAGTTGTTCCATTATTTCTTGCATATTTTCTTTGACTTTTTGAGCAATCATTTCATCAAGTGTTTTCTTAAACTTCTCACGTCTTCTATATGTGTCTTTATCTTTAGGGAAACCATCTAGCCAAGACATTTGAGAAGAGACCGCTCAAACCCGTCCGCTGTGTTCAGGGTTTCCTAAGATAGAGGTAAGTTGGTCATTCTCCCTCTTCGGCTTGAAGAGACCCTTCTGTTGCTTTTCAATTACTTCTTTCATTTTATCCTCTACTTCATTCAGAGAGTCGGGTTTTTCAAGTTTGCCCTCGCTGGTCAAACCTGACTGAGCAAAGACCCAGCATTGAGTTCGCTCATCGCACCCTTCTAATGGGTGAGGATTGCCCTTACTGGTAATTTAGTCTAATATCTTATTCCATTTCTGGACTTTGGGGGCATATCCGGCAGACCCCAAGCGATGATGGTATTTGTTCTTTTTTGCAAGCTCTGACCTAGTTGCACTTAGAGCTTTAGCATCAGGTGTGCTCTTTTGACGAACAAACTCTTGCCACTGAGCTTGTGTGATTTTTCCCATCTTCCTCGGGCTAGGGACCTTATCAGCCTTAACATAAGCATTCGTTTCACTCTTCCAGCATCGAAACTTCTTGCTGCAAGAGACCAATGTTGCTTTCTTTACAGCTTCTTTTGTGCCGTTCGAGAACTTGAATTGTTTCTTTATCCTTTCCCATAACTCATTCTTGGTGTGCTCGGGTAATTTCCTCCAATTCTCGGTTGTGATCGGCACAACCTCCCTAATATGAAAACCGCATGCATTACGGTACTTGGTAACTGAATCCAGTGGTTCTTGGGTAAGCCCACCTAGACTGACCCTTGTTATGTACATGATGCGGTCCAATGGACCCTTATTGGTACCTCGTTGCCCTCGTTTCCGCTTGAGTGAAATTGAGGATTCATCCATTGGAGAACCTTCTGCGGTTTTAGGAGCCGATGTCACCTCATTGTCTTCGCGATTAATCTAGGTAGAAAAGAATTATAAGACTTCGTATACTTGACAACCAACATTAACTTGAACTGCTGAAGTTAAGATTCGTGATCCATACCTCGTCGGCAGGATCATATTCCAGGTCTAGATCCACTGAAGTCTTTTTAATTTTTATATTTGGAAAAGGATCTGATGGACTGTGATAGGAGCCTGAACTGTTGGAGTCAGTAAACTCCATATTGTCTTCTTTATTGTTACTACCAGGACTAGTCTTCTTAGGGCTTTCCATACTAGAACTAATAAGACAAAAAATCTAATAAATGGCATACTAACTCTACATGAAGTGTTGCATGAAGAAAAAGATGGAAGCATTCTAGGATTTGATAAGGCATTCTAGGGTTTAAGGCGACTGACCAAAAGGTTCCTATACATTGCGAGGGTGACAAGCATGTTAAAGTTTCTCACAAGCAATGGCAATTTTATCTTCTTATTCTAAATAGGCTAGCTTCGTTTAGAGTGGCGACCACGTTCTTGAGGTTTACTAGGCGGTGCCTAGCTCCGGACCTATAACTGATCAAGCAAGGGACAAAAAAGCAAATCCTCCAGCCTTTTTCTAGTATCAAGAATCGCAAAGTGTGGCACTTGGATTTGGATGGTGAGGTGAGGCAAGGCGAGGTAGCTGCAGGCGAGAAGAGACACTCTTTTTCAGCGATGAGGGCGTACCTGGAAGTGACTAGGGCGAAGCTCAACGGCGACGGCGAAGCTCGGCGGCCTACCTGGAAGTGAAGAGGGTGAACACTTGGCTACTGAGGGTATATATAAACTCCAATTTTCTGAGGCGGATTTTAAGTACCGACCGTCTCAGAAGATGGTTACCTCAGGCGGGTTTTACTTACCAACCGCCTGAGAAGATAAACATCTTAGGCGGTTGGTTAGTAACATCCGAGATAAACATCTTCTCAGGCGGTTATTAAGTACCAACCGTCTATGAAGATATTTACTTCTTCTTAATTAATATTCTTGATTAAATGTGGGTTCTTTAAAAAGGCAAAATTCCACTTTCTTGTAATACTATTGATATGTAAAGGTTACCATTAAATTTCACTTCATAAATCATTTGAAATTGGTCAGAACATAAAAAACATACAAAAAATGCTATTTTTTATTTTTATACCTTGATGAACATAATGCTTTTTTCATTTATTTTTTAGTGGACATTTTTACTCATCATACCAACCACTATTAAATTTTTCATATTTTTTAAAATTTTTTTGAATCAATGTGTGTTCATAATTTGATGAACGCCTACATAAAAACCCCTCACCAACCTCCTGTGAAGACATGTCGACGACCGTGTGCGACCTTTCTTTTCCCCGAGGTGCGACCTTTCAATGCGCGGTAAACCAACTGCTCCATCTTCCACTCTGCGCGGCCTTAAAGACGCGCTATCATCTGTTAGTTCTCCACAAGCGTGTCGCTCACTTTGAATCCTCTTCTTTTCTTCGTCTTCCTCCGCTCCGACGACCCAACACCACTATGACTGACCTTCCACCACCAAGCCCTCCGAAGGAGCCACCTTGCAAGAAACTATGTTGCAGCTCCCCCGAGAGGTTCAACACCCAGCAGCGCCTCCTCATAGTGCGAGAGGCGTACAACAATACGTCTCGCGCCATGAGTGCCTTGGGGCTGGGTACCCTTCCAGAGTATACTGGAATGGGTACCATCGACAGCTACCTCTATGTCCTCACGGGGGTGGCTGATCGTCTCGACATTCTGTTTGCGACGATGGCCCAGGTTCTTGGCCCCAAGGGCCGCAGAACGCTGGTGGAGGCGACGGCTAGCAACCTCGGGGTTGCACCACCGGTGCAGCGGGTGCAACCGGCCCCTATTGCACCGGCGCCGGAGGACGAGGAGGAGGAAGAGGAGTAGGAGTAGGAGTAGGATTTAATTAGTTTTTCTTTGTTGTTTTTAGTTGCTTCTGTTTTTTAAATATTGTTAATGAATGAAATCTATCTTTGTTCATCTATGTGACTGAATATTACTTGTGTATCTTGTGTTCTTTTGTGAGATGCGTGATTGAATATTGTTAATGAATGAGTATCTTGTGTGTTCTTCAACTGTGTGAATGAATGAATGTGTAGTGTGTTCATCGTGTTCCTCAGACTCGGGTATCATAAGGCAATTATCTTAGGCGGTTGGTAATTCAAACTCGTCTTAGAAGAAGATTATCTCAGGCGGTTGGTAAGTTAAACCCAACTGAGATAAACATCTCAGAAGGTTATTAAGTACCAACCGCCTGTGAAGATATTTACTTCTTCTTAATTAATATTCTTGATTAAATGTGGGTCCTTTAAAAATTCAAAATTCCACTTTCTTGTAATATTATTGATAAGTAAAGGTTACCATTAAATTTCACTTCATAAATCTTTTTAAATCGGTCAGAACATAAAAAACATACAACAAATGTTATTTTTCATTTTTCTATCTTGATGAATATAATGCCTTTTTCATTTATTTTTTCAGTGGACATTTTTACTCATCATACCAACCTCTATGAATTTTTTTAGATTTTTTTAATTTTTTTTTGAATCAATGTGTGTTCATAATTTGATGAATGTCTCATATGTATATGAGCATTTAGTTAGAATGATGGATAATTTGAAGTTTGACATGTTGGAATGCTTTTAAAAATTTTAACAAAATTCATACATGTATAAATGATACAAATATTTTCATACAAACAAATTTGAGTGAAGGATCTTTTTTTACGAGATACACAAATGTGAATAATATGTGAGTAGAAATTAATTTGATATTTACCAAAAAATTACAATGTCAGCTATACAAGTTTTAAAATTTTTTGTTGAGGTGGTAGATGTTAATTTTATACAAATGTAGAAGAAAGAATCATATAATTTGGACACAATTTGCAGAATCTAAACATGTTTGAATATTTATATTGGAATCTAAATAAAAAAGAAGCAAGGGATAAGGAAACTGGAGAACAGTATCGGACCCGACTGAGATAAAAATCTTCCTTGACAGTTATTAAGTACCAACCGCCTGTGAAGATATTTACTTCTTCTTAATTAATATTCTTGATTAAATGTGGGTCCTTTAAAAAGGCAAAATTCCACTTTCTTGTAATATTATTGATAAGTAAAGGTTACCATTAAATTTCACTTAATAAATCTTTTGAAATCGGTCAGAACATAAAAAACATACAACAAATGATATTTTTCATTTTTCTATCTTGATGAATATAATGCCTTTTTCATTTATTTTTTCAGTGGACATTTTTACTCATCATACCAACCTCTATGAATTTTTTTAGATTTTTTTAAACTTTTTTGAATCAATGTATGTTCATAATTTGATGAATGCCTCATATGTATATGAGCATTTAGTTAGAATGATGGATAATTTGAAGTTTGACATGTTGGAGTGCTTTTAAAAAAATTAACAAAATTAATACATGTATAATGATACAAATATGTTCATACAAATAAATTTGAGTGAATGATCTTTTTTTTACGAGATACACAAATATGAATAATATGTGAGTAGAAATTAATTTGATATTTACGAAAACATTACAACGTCAGCTATACAAGTTTTAAAATTTTTTGTTCAGGTGGTAGATGTTAATTTTATACAAATGTAGAAGAAAGAATCATATAATTTGGACACAATTTGCAGAATCTAAACATATTTGAGTATTTATATTGGAATCTAAATAAAAAAGAAGCAATGAATAAGGAAACTGAAGAACAGTATTGGGCATTATCTCAGACGGTTGGTAAGTAATACCCGACTGAGATAAAAATCTTCCTTGACGGTTTTAAATACCAACCACCTGTGAAGATATTTACTTCTTCTTAATTAATATTCTTGATTAAATGTGGGTCCTTTAAAATTCCACTTTCTTGTAATATTATTGATAAGTAAAGGTTACCATTAAATTTCACTTCATAAATCTTTTGAAATCGGTCAGAACATAAAAAAAATATAACAAATGATATTTTTCATGTTTCTATCTTGATGAATATAATCTCTTTTTCATTTATTTTTTCAGTGGACATTTTTACTCATCATACCAACCTCTATGAATTTTTTCAGATTTTTTTAATTTTTTTTGAATCAATGTGTGTTCATAATTTGATGAATGCCTCATATGTATATGAGCATTTAGTTAGAATGATGGATAATTTGAAGTTTGACATGTTGGAATGCTTTTAAAAAAATTAACAAAATTCATACATGTATAAATGATACAAATATGTTCATACAAACAAATTTGAGTGAAGGATCTTTTTTTTACGAGATACACAAATGTGAATAATATGTGAGTAGAAATTAATTTGATATTTACCAAAACATTACAATGTCATCTATGCAAGTTTTAAATTTTTTTGTTCAGGTGGTAGATGTTAATTTTATACAAATGTAGAAGAAAGAATCATATAATTTTGACACAATTTGCAGAATCTAAACATGTTTGAGTATTTATATTGGAATCTAAATAAAAAAGAAGCAAGGGATGAGGAAACTGAAGAACAGTATCGGACATTATCTCAGACGGTTGATAAGTAATACCCGACTGAGATAAAAATCTTCCTTGACGGTTATTAAGTACCAACCGCCTGTGAAGATATTTACTTCTTCTTAATTAATATTCTTGATTAAATGTGGGTCCTTTAAAAAGGAAAAATTCCACTTTCTTGTAATATTATTGATAAGTAAAGGTTACCATTAAATTTCACTTCATAAATCTTTTGAAATCGGTCAGAACATAAAAAACATACAACAAATAATATTTGTCATTTTTCTATCTTGATGAATATAATGCCTTTTTCATTTATTTTTTCAGTGGACATTTTTACTCATCATACCAACCTCTATGAATTTTTTCAGATTTTTGTAATTTTTCTTGAATCAATGTGTGTTCATAATTTGATGAATTCCTCATATGTATATCAGCATTTAGTTAGAATGATGGATAATTTGAATTTGGACATGTTGGAATGCTTTTAAAAAAATTAACAAAATTCATACATGTATAAATGATACAAATATGTTCATACAAACAAATTTGAGTGAATGATCTTTTTTTTTTACGAGATACACAAATGTGAATAATATGTGAGTAGAAATTAATTTGATATTTACCAAAACATTACAATGTCAGCTATACAAGTTTTAAAATTTTTTGTTCAGGTGGTAGATGTTAATTTTATACAAATGTAGAAGAAAGAATCATATAATTTGGACACAATTTGCAGAATCTAAACATGTTTGAGTATTTATATTGGAATCTAAATAAAAAAGAAGCAAGGGATAAGGAAACTGAAGAACAGTATCGGGTATTATCTCAGGCGGTTGGTAAGTAATAACCGACGGAGATAAAAATCTTCTCGGAAGGTTATTAAGTACCAACCGTCTGTGAATATATTTACTTGGGACGGAGGGAGTATAAGATGGTCACCCGCGCCATCGTCTTTTCCGCACAACCGTTCCAACATCCTCTCTTCTCTCCAAAAAACCTAGCCGCGGCTAGTATACAGCAAATGCTTTCGAGCTCGAGCAACCCTCCGCCACCGAGCCCGCCGAGGGACCCGGCCGCAGGTAAGCGGCCGCGGCTGGACCCCCCCTCGCCGCCGCGCGTGAAGGATACCCTCCTGTTCAACAAGACCCTAGATGTATTTACGGATACATCTCACTCCATGGAACGCCTTGGGCTCGGTACCCTTCCACAAAGTACTGGAATGGACACCACGGGCCACTACGTCTTCGGCCTCTCGCACGTGGCCTCTCGTCTTGACTCCCTCTGGGAGACGATGGCGGCCGAGCTCGGCGTCGCGGGTCGTCGCAACCTCGTCGTGGCGGCGGCCTTGAGACTGGGTCACCTTCCGCCGACGGAGCCCGAGGCGCTAGAGGAGGGTCAGGAGCCCGAGGACCCACCCGAGGAGGAGGAGGTGGAGGCTGAGTAGAGTAGTATTTAGGTGTTTTATTTTCATATTTTTAGCTGTAGTTTTTTGTTTCATGTTTTTAGTTGTAGTTTTTCATTTCATGGTTTTAGTTGTAGTTTATCTTTTCTTGTGTTTGTAATATACTCCCTCCATCCAAAGCGACAAGTATTTTGGGACGGAGATACTCCCTCCATCGAAAGGGACAAGTAGTATTTTGGGACGGAGGGAGTAATGTTTTTAAGTTAAATGTACTTGGTGTTCTTGTTCATGGATGTACTATCTGCGCAAAATTAGTTTGAATTTTCCGATCGCCAAACCCTCCTTGTCCCCAAACCGGTGGAGTTGCCTGGAGATCGCCCACAGCGGGGCCCGCAAAGCGGTCTGTAAAGTAGTAGTAACAGGAAAATGCAACAGGCCGGTAGCTAGGACTGGAAAGAAAAAAGTGACAGTTATTAAGTACCAACCGCCTGTGAAGATAGTTATTTATTCTTAATTAATATTCTTGATTAAATGTGGGTCCTTTAAAAAGTCAAAATTCCACTTTCTTGTAATATTATTGATAAGTAAAGGTTATCATTAAATTTCACTTCATAAATCTTTTGAAATTGGTCAGAACATAAAAAACATACAAAAATGCTATTTTTCATTTTTGTATCTTGATGAATATAATGCCTTTATCATTTATTTTTTTAGTGGACATTTTTACTCATCATACCAACCTCTATGAATTTTTTTCAGATTTTTTTAAATTTTTTTGAATCAATGTGTGTTCATAATTTGATGAATGCCTCATATGTATATGAGCATTTAGTTAGAATGATGGATAATTTGAAGTTTGACATGTTGGAATGCTTTAAAAAAATTAACAAAATTCATACATGTATAAATGATACAAATATGTTCATACAAATAAATTTGAGTTAAGAATCTTTTTTATGCAATACACAAATGTGAATAATATGTGAGTAGCAATTAATTTGATATTTACCAAAACATTACAATGTCAGCTATACAAGTTTTAAAATTATTTGTTCATGCAGTAGATGTTGATTTTATACAAATGTAGAAGAAAAAATCATCGAATTTGGACACAATTTGCAGAATCTAAACATGTTTGAGTATTTATATTGGAATCTAAATAAAAAAGAAGCAAGGGATAAGGAAACTGAAGAACAGTATCGGGCATTATCTCAGGCGGTTGGTAAGTAATACACGTATGAGATAAAAATCTTCCTTGATAGTTATTAAGTACCAACCGCCTTTGAAGATATTTACTTCTTCTTAATTAATATTCTTGATTAAATATCTTATCAGGCGGTTGGTAAGTAAAACCCGCCTGAGATAAACTTAAAAACCGCCTGTGAAAATCCGAAGCCGAGACAGGGACCCCTCACCACACGCCCGCTATTAGACGACGACCCGCTATAAAGGCTCACTGTTCTCTTGCTTCTCCACCGCACCGCTCCTTAGATCCTAGCCTCCAAACTTCTCCCCCCGCCACCGTCGACCACCTCTCGCTCTTTCTCTGCACCTCCGTCGCCACACAAAGGGGTAGCCCCCCGCCGAAGCGCTCTAGGCCATCGACGTCCTCCGAACCTCCTCCGTTTCCATCGCCCCCGGCAATGCCGGTGGAACTGATGGCGGCGCCCGCATCTCCTCAGCCCGAATGGTTACAGGAGATTGTCCACCTCTTTACCGCCCGCATCTACAAATTAACGCGCCAAATTAAAGATGTCAAAGACGACGTGTCCTCCGCTGTCGAACATGCAAGAGCGTTGGACACAATGTCGCGGGATGTATTTTACAATACATCTCTCATCTGTCGCCGTCTGGGTCTTGGGAGGCTTCCCCAGCTCCCCAGCATGGACTCCGCCGGCTACTACTTGTTCAGGTTAAGCTTTGTGGCCGCTTGTCTCGATGCCCTCCACGAGACGATCACGAAGGTTGCTGGGGTACAGGGCCGCTGGAAGATTCTACACAGCGTCGCCTGTAAGCTCGGTGTGGAGATGGAAGAGGAGTCGCCTCTGCCATCGGAAGCGGAGCCGCTGGAGGATGCGTCGGCCGCGGCGCGCGCGACGACGGTGGTGCACGAGGCCTCCGAGTAGAATAGGATTAGGAGTAGTTTTGTTCTTGTTTCTACGTGTTTGTCGTCCATGCTTTCTTTACTCTTGTTTGTAATATATGTGTTGGTAGTATGTTAATGTAATATGTCTTTTATGTTCATGAATAATGTGTCTGATGCATTATCATAAAATTCTCCTTTTATCGAAAAACATCTCCTTTAACGACGCCAAGTTTTAACCTTTAACCCACTTCGTGCGTGAATTGAAAAACATCTCCAGTCATGATGTTGTGTTTCTCTTGTTTTTTTTTTTTTGATATTTTTTCTTTTCACATTTTGTCATGTTGTTTTCTTTGATGCAAACGGGGCTAAACAAAAGACGAGCGTGCATAGGGGAAATACAACAAGTGCAACATTCATCAGAGACGAGCATGCATATATAGGAGAAACACATCAACATGCCTTATACAAGTCTATTTTATATACAATACTCCCTTTGTTCACTTTTCATTGGCGTTGGGAGAACTAGGGGTAGTGCATCCAAAAGGGAATGGAGGGAATATAACCCATAGAGTACAACACGTTATGGTAGAACAGGTCATACTCGCGCTCAATCCTACAGTCCTTAGTACAGAAGGCGGTCCACTCATACCACCCTCGCCGGCCGCAGCGGGCAGGCCCCTGGTTCCCCCCTGTTGGGCAGCATCAAAAGTAATCGTCAATTGCGGGCAGCACCACCGGCAGCGGTCCCGGAGGAGGCCTACGCAGAAACCTCCAGCTCACGAAAACGTCAAGCCTCTGCATGGCTTGATTCCGACACCGGCAGCACTCCGTGTTGGTCCTCTTCATCACGACGGACCCGGCCGCGTTGTCACTGACGTGGGCCTCGCCTTCGACCAGCCGGATATACTCGAGGGCGTCGCGGTCACCGCGAACGGTGTCATAGAAGAGCATGGCGAGGATGTAGGCCGCCACCTTGTGGCCGTTCGCGGCCGCCCGGGCAAGGAACTGGGTGCCCCGCTACGCCTGCGCGCGGCCGTAGTTGAAGACGAGGTCGAACCCAGTGGCGTAGCATGCATGAGAGTTGCCCAGGTTGGCCAGGCGGTCCACAAGTGCGTTGTAGCCCTTGTTCCCGTGCCGTTGGAACCACTCCCAGCTGCTCTCCCACTCCAACGCCACGCGCCTGCCCACGGCGGGATCACGGCACGCCGCGTGCATGGCCTTGCAGGTGGCGCGCAGACTGGAGAGGTCGTCCATGGGCTGGGTGGAGGTTGCGGCGACCAACCCCGCGATTAGGACCACAATATCGTGCGGCAAGGGGAACTCCATGGGCTTCGAAGGGAACCAATGAGGGCGCGCGCGACGGAGAGGAAGAGTACGCGCGGAGAAGAGGATGGTGTGTGTGGCGGAGTAGAGGATGGTGTGTCGTCTTACTACTCTTTATTAGTACGCGCGGAGAAGACAATGAGACACCCGATGATTTTTAGTACGCGCGGAGAAGAGGGATGGTGGTGTGTGGGCAATTATTTCCAGCCAATTTTGTTTGTCCCAGCTCAACTTTACTTTCACTGTATGGTCATGTCAGCTGTGTGCTCTGCACATTTTCAGCTACTGTCCTTTATTGCCGTAGCAACTTGCTGGCATTGAATGGAAAGTGGGAGGATATGTATTGATGAAGGGTGTTAGGGTAAGTTTATGTGTTGACTAATGTGTGGTTTGAATCCTAAAAATTAGTTTTTCTTTGTTGTTTTTAGTTGCTTCTGTTTTGTAAATATTGTTAATGAATGAAATCTAACTTTGTTCATCTATGTATCTTGTGTGTTCTTCAACTGTGTGAATGAATGAATGTGTAGTGTGTTCATCGTGTTCCTCAGACTCGAGTATCATAAGGTAATTATCTTAGGCGGTTGGTAATTCAAACTCGTCTAAGAAGAAGATTATCTCAGGCGGTTGGTAAGTAATACCCGACTGAGATAAAAAATCTTCCTTGACGGTTATTAAGTACCAACCGCCTGTGAAGATATTTACTTCTTCTTAATTAATATTCTTGATTAAATGTGGGTCCTTTAAAAAGGAAAATTCCACTTTCTTGTAATATTATTGATAAGTAAAGGTTACCATTAAATTTCACTTCATAAATCTTTTGAAATCGGTCAGAACATAAAAAACATACAACAAATGATATTTTCATTTTTCTATCTTGATGAATATAATGCCTTTTTCATTTATTTTTTCAGTGGACATTTTTACTCATCATACCAACCTCTATGAATTTTTTAAGATTTTTTTAATTTTTTTGAATCAATGTGTGTTCATAATTTGATGAATGCCTCATATGTATATGAGCATTTAGTTAGAATGATGGATAATTTGAAGTTTGACATGTTGGAATGCTTTTAAAAAAATTAACAAAATTCATACATGTATAAATGATACAAATATGTTCATACAAACAAATTTGAGTGAAGGATATTTTTTTTACGAGATACACAAATGTGAATAATATGTGAGTAGAAATTAATTTGATATTTACCAAAACATTACAATGTCAGCTATACAAGTTTTAAAATTTTTTGTTCAGGTGGTAGATGTTAATTTTATACAAATGTAGAAGAAAGAATCATATAATTTGGACACAATTTGCAGAATATAGAAATGTTTGAGTATTTATATTGGAATCTAAATAAAAAAGAAGCAAGGGATAAGGAAACTGAAGAACAGCATCAGGCATTATCTCAGACGGTTGGTAAGTAATACCCGACTGAGATAAAAATCTTGACGGTTATTAAGTACCAACCGCCTGTGAAGATATTTACTTCTTCTTAGTTAATATTCTTGATTAAATGTGGGTCCTTTAAAAAGGCAAAATTCCTCCTTGTCCCCAAACCGGTGGAGTTGCCAGGAGATCGCCCACAGCGGGGCCCACAAAGCGGTCTGTAAAGTAGTAGTAACAGGAAAATGCAACAGGCCGGTAGCTAGGACTGGAAAGAAAAAAGTGAAGACAATACGAGGAAGAAAATGTTTGAAAAGAGGATGGACAACGAAATGTTAAACAGGAAATCTTTTCACGGAAATTAATCCAGTCGTAATCCTCTCAAACATAGGCTCCCTTTGAAGGATAGGATTTGTAAAGGATTTTTAGTTTCCATAGGAAACGTAACACATGAGCTAGGACACTTTGGTAGCCATACTAAAAGAGCTGCTTATCTGCCTTATCCACTTCCCCATGCCGCTAGTAGAATCTCTTCGGCCGCGGGAAGGTGTTTCCCGAAGAGTTCAAGGACATCGAGGAGTGTCCGTCAGAAGAGTCGCCTGATGACGAGGAGGCCGGGGAGTTGGGGTGGACCAACGACGTATAGTCGAGGTAGTGATCCAGGTGGATGATGAGCTCCGTCGTGAGGCCGCCAGGCCGGACCACTGCGGCATGGTTGAAAGGTTCCGCCGGCGGCCCGCCGTCACTCCCAGTCCGGCCATCACTTCCTGCAAAAAAGGTGGCCATTTTGGCCCGAGGCAGGAGGCTTGGGTCTTTCATCCACCCAACGACCGTGCATAGGTGAGCACGCTCCCGGTGGTAAGTGGAAGCATCGAAGTGATCAAAGAGGAAGACGTCACCTAGAACCTGTCTGATGCCCTCCGAAGACCACACATGCAGAGGGAGGTTCTCGATGACAACTTGCACGTGGAAGAACCACCCAACGATTGGCACACCGACGCCAAAGATCCATGGCCGGAAGTAGTGGTTATCATTCGGCATGGAGATGATTGCCATCTCGATGGCGAGCTCCCGATAGTTATCACGGGTGAACCGCAGCAGGAACTCACCATCCCCAAACGTGGACACGGTGAAAGCCCAATGCGGGATTTCAAGTTGGTGATGGATGGCCAGGGTGATCTCCGTGGGCATCGCCTCGCTGCGACCTCCTCTGGGTCCCAGAACAGCTGCTTGGCGGCGCAAACGGATAAACTCCATCGTCATGAGGCAGTTGTTGACCACCGTGCATTGCCCCTCATGAGGGCGCAGGGACGGTGAGCCTGCAGGTACATGCTCGCGTCTAACATGGTTGCGAGGCATGGCGCTGCGACAACAGAGGCAAAGGACTTCTTAGGCAACACACGGGAGCATGGATGGGAATCAGTCGGGAACTTGAGCCTCGAAGCAATAGGGGTGGTGGTGGTGGTTTAAGAAGGCGAGGATGAAGAGGCCAAACATCGGAAGCAGCGTCCCTTGAGGATCCCACGAAAATCCGTTGATAGGACCGGACCTTTCGAGGCCTTCGACTCTGTGCAAGCGTCATGAATGCGCGAAGGCCCAGCTTGAATATAAAGTGAATCAGCGCAGTTTCAGCCCACAAATAACAAGCGGCCCAGCTTTTTCGTCCTGCATGCCTGCCTGCCCGCGGCGGGAAATTTTTGTCACGCCGAATGAAGAAGGAAAATAAGAAACAAAAATAATATTTTATTACAGTACCCTTCGACCCGCAACGCCGGCCCCCTCTCTGCAACGCGCTTGTAGGAGCATCTGCCGGCCGCCACGATTGTAGGAGCATCCGCCGGCCGCCACGCTTGTAGGAGCATCCACGGGCCGCCACGCTTGGAGGAGCATTCGCCGGCCGCCACGCTTGGAGGAGCATCCGCCGGCCGCCACGCTTGGAGAAGCATCCGCCGGCCGCTACGCTTGGAGGAGCATCCACCGGCCGCCAGGCTTGTAGGAGCATCCGCCGGCCGCCACTCTTGTAGGAGCATCCGCCGGCCGCCAAGATTGGAGGACCAACCGCCGGCCGCCACGCATGGAGGAGCATATGTCGGCCGCCACGCTTGTAGGAGAATCCGCTGGCCGCAGCGCGTGGAGTAACAACAGCTAGGTACAATTGCTCACAAAATGTGTTCTTGTACATCTATCCTCTTACGGATAGGCTGATGGCTGATTGAATTGTAGGAAGCGATGTCAGAAGATAAGACATGGATGGGAAAAGACAGGCATACAAGGGAGTGGCAGGATGGAATGAAGTCATTTTTAAATTTTGCATTTCAGGGCACTCGTGAAGGAGGAACTATGCCTTGTCCTTGCACGAGATGTCGTAATATTTGCCACAAGACACGCAAGGGAGTTCATTTACATCTGGTCAGAAATGGGATGTTATTGGATTATACTTGTTGGATACACCATGGAGAAATACGAGTTCAGGAAAATATTGCTGAGGAATCAGCAAATAATAAGGAGATAATTTCTGATGATGGTGCTATGCAAAATATGTTGTCCAGTCTACTTAGAGGCACTGATCATAGTGGTACTTCAACAGATGTTGATGATCAAGAAAATGCTATAAACTAGCAGGAGCCAACTGGGGATGCAAAGAAATTCTGTGACTTATTAACCGATGCCAAAAAGGAGTTGTATCCAGGTTGTTCACAGCTGACCCAATTATCCTACATTGTCAGGTTCTACTAGATAAAGTGTTTAACTGGTATGAGCAAAGTAGCTTGTAAGATGTTTCTTGAACTATTCTCATTTGCGCTTCCAAAGGGCCACTACATTCCTAATACACTTGATAAACTTCAGAAGGTTGTTCGTGACCTCGGGCTGGACTACCAAAAGATTGATGCATGTGTCAATGACTGTGTGTTATTCTAGAAGGACTATTCTCTGCTGAATAGTTGCCCAAAATGTGGTGAATTAAGATGGAAAAATAGTACTGCTGGGGATGCAAGAGAGGCTTTACCTTGTGGAAAATCCAAGAAGCTGGTAGCACGCAAGGTTCTACGTTACTTCCCTCTTATTCCCCGTCTACAAAGGTTTTATATGGGAGAATCAACGGCATCAAACATGCGCTGGCACAAAGAAGGTCGTACTGATGATGGAATATTACGCCATCCCGCCGATTCGAAAGCATGGAAGCATTTTTGATAGCATTCACCCAAATTTCTCATCTGATCCTCGCAACATAAGACTTGGGCTAGCATCTGATGGTTTCAATCCTTTTGGAGTAATGAATGTTTCTTACAGTACATGGCCTGTGATTCTAATCCCTTATGATCTACCACCTTGGTTGTGTATGAAGCAGTCTTATTGGGTGATGCCAATGATAATTCCTGGGCCAAAGTCACCTGGAAACAACATTGATGTGTATCTGCAGCCTTTGATTGATGAGCTACTGAAATTATGGTCTGATGGTGTTGAAACATATGACAGTTTAAAGAAAGAGACATTTGTCATGCGAGCTTCTTTATTGTGGACAATAAATGATTTTCCAGCATATGCAATGCTATGTGGATGGAGCAAAGAAGGGAAGCTAGCATGTCCATACTGCCATATAAACACTGACGCCTTCTGGTTGAAATATGGACGAAAGCATTGTTACATGGGTCATCGTCATTTCCTACCTCAGGATCACAGATGGCGTCAAAACAAAGGTTCTTTCAACAACAAGGCAGAGAATAGAGAGGCTCCAACATCATTCTCTGGTGACGAAGTACTCCAACAATACGAGTGTTTTGATCAAGTGAGTTTTCGACCGACGAATAATAAGAGAAAGCACACTGAGGAAAATAGATGGCATAATTGGAAGAAGAAAAGTATATTTTTCGACCTCCCTTGTTGGAAGACATTGCTAATAAGGCATAACTTGGATGTCATGCACATTGAGAAAAACATTTGTGATAGCATATTGGGGACATTGCTTGCTATGGATTGTAAAACAAAAGATAGTCTACAAGCTTGTCTTGATATGAAGGATATGGGTATACGGCCAGATCAACATCCGAAGTTCATAAAGAGCAAGTACACATTCCCACTAGCATTATATACTTTGGGCAAAGATGAGAAGACCACCTTGTGCAAGTTTTTGGGGAATGTGAAGGTGCCCGATGGTTGTGCCTCAAACATCAAGAGATGTGTGGACATAAAAGCATGTAAGGTATCGGGTCTAAAAACTCATGACTGCCATATTATATTTCAGAAGCTCCTTCCTATTGCAATACGTAACATATTGCCTGAAAAGGTTGTTGCACCTTTAATTGAGTTTAGCACATTCTTTTCTGTAATTTGTTCTAAAGAATTGGCAGAACCAAATTTGGACAAGATGAGCAAACAAATTCCTGAAACAATTTGTAAGCTTGAGATATTGTTTCCTCCCGCTTTCTTTGATATCATGGTACATCTTCCAACCCATCTTGCCAAAGAAGCACGGTTGGGTGGACCTGTTTCTTACAGATGGATGTATCCAATTGAGAGGTACCTTGGTACATTGAAGAGGTATGTACGTAACAATGCTCACCCGAAGGGTTCTATAGCTGTGGGATATATTGCCGAAGAGTGTATGACTTTTTGTAGTCAGTTTTTGAATAACATCAGCACCAAGCGTAATAGGCCAGAACGTCATGAAGCTGCAGCTACAAATGAACCTTCTGTTGATAATTCTAACATATTTACAGAAGTTGATAATTCTAAAAAAGGGTATAAATGGGACCAACTTACTATGGTGGAACTACATAACATCAGGCATTATCTTATTACTAACGTTGAAGAGGCCGCTCCATGGATCAAGTAATAACGTATAACTCAGATGTTGTATACTATATATATGGCTTATTGTAGATGGCTCATTTAATTTTGTACCCTTTTCAGTGAGCATATTGAAGAGCTGAAAAAGATTCATTCTCGTGATGTTGATAAACGCCATAGAGATGAGTTTGTTGATTGGTTTCAGAAACGAGTAAGTGCATGCAAGTTTGCACTTTGATAAAATATTGAACAAATATGTGTTCTGAAATTGGTTTGTCGTCGATAACCCCTGTTATACTAATGTGTACAGATTACGACATTACACAAAGAAGGCAAAGCAATCGATTATCTGTATGCATTATCTAGATGACCTGATCGTCGGGCACGTTTTTTTATTTGGTTATTCATCAATGGCTTCTTCTTTTGAACTGCTGATGTGGAAAAAGATTTACGGACCCAAAACAGTGGTATTGTTGTTCGGGGCACTGATCATGATTGGTTTGGAGTAATCAAGAAAATCATTGATGTTGATTTTGAAAAAAATCAAGAGGTTATGTTATTTCAGTGTGAATGGTTTGATCGGCCTTTTGGAAGAAGTCAGAACCAAAGCAGAGGCTACAAAAAGGATCAACACGAAATGATAGATGTTGACACTACTCTGTTTTGATTCCAGTATGAGCCTTACATTCTAGCCACCCAAGCAAAACAAGTTTTTTATGTTCCAAGTGTGAAGCATCCTAAATGGGCTACAGTTGTTAAAACGAAGCCACGGAACCTTTTTGCCATGCCCCTTGGAGATAGTGAAAATAATGTGACTGAGACGATGGAGGCTGAGACATTTCATGATGATCTGCTTACTGATGATATCAATAATGAGGATACGACCGCATGGGCTAGGAATGACATTGATGGAGCCAGCGGTGATGCTTCCACTCTTATAATGACAACGTCAGGTGATCGGTTTGGGGTAGATGGAGTTGCATCAGAAAATGAAGACGACGACGACGACAATACATATACCAATGATGGTCATGTAGCTCCATTGTGGGGGGACAACAGCGAAGATGATGATTTTTAGTATAATTAAGTACATGACATGTAGCTCCACAATGAATTCATCCGTCTGAACCCAACATTTATTTTTCACTTATTTATATTTGCTACCCGAAAAGTACCTGATAACCGATATTTTGGTTTTTTCAGTTCCGGTCTCGGTTTTATCGGTTTCGGTTTTTCGGTCTCGGTTTATTTTCCCACCCCTAATTTACGTAGTAGTAGCATATATATGGGATATACAGTATAAAACTTTTTCAAAGGGAAGTCTTAGGTTTCGTCAAATCTATCTTTCAGATTTACGCAATTTTGATATGTTTTAACAATACAAGAATTGTACTTTTAGATTCACCATGAAAAATATTTTCATAATATACAATCTAGTACTACATGTTATTGAAGTTAATAAATTCCATATAAATCATTTGTCAAAGGTAATTAGTTCGACCAAAACAGAAATAGAGTTGAGTTGGGGCGGAGGAAGTATTATACGTTGTTGTTTGCCGCATAAGGTTTCGTCCTTCGTTCAAGCCGTAGCCATTTGTACAGGCGGCTGATGCGACCGGGCGCACCGAGCTTACGTGCGCGCTAGTCACCGATGTGCCTTAGACCCGCGCAGCGCATGCGTTGAAATCACCTGTGATACTTTTAAATCTGCGCATTGGTATTCTCCCCCTCATATTTGTTGATGCGTTAATACCTGATGTTTTACATCGTTTAGTATGTTACGGACCATCAGCGTCGTTAGTCCAGCACTGAGTCGTCAGGAGGCAAAAAGTAATGAACATCATTGATCAGCACTGCACCAAGGAGAACGCTAAAATTGTTTGCTGATTCGTGGCAACAGATCCTAATGCAACGACTGTGTTCTGTGGCAATAAAGCTATAACGCCACGAACCAGTATTTCGTGGCAACACATCCTAATGCAACGATTCTATTTTTTTGCATACGGTCCAAATGCAACTGTTTGCTGATTCGTGGCAATAGATCCTAATGCAACGACTGTGTTCCGTGGCAATAAAGCTGTAACGCCATTCGTGGCAACAGATCCTAATGCAACGACGGTGTTCCGTGGAAATAAAGCTGTAACGCCACTAACCAGTAATTCGTGGCAATAGATTCTAATGCAACGACTGTGTTCCGTGGCAATAAAGCTGTAACGCCACGAACCAGTATTTCGTGGCAACATATCCTAATGCAACGATTCTGTTTTGTTGCATTACTGTCCAAATGCAGCTGTTTGCTGATTCGTGGCAACAGATCCTAATGCAACGACTGTGTTCCGTGGCAGTAAAGCTGTAACGCCACAAACCAGTATTTCGTGGTAACAGATCCTAATGCAACGACTGTGTTCTGTGGCAATAAAGCTGTAACGCCACGAACCAGTAATTCATGGCAACAGATCCTAATGCAACGACTGTGTTCTGTGGCAATAAAGCTGTAACGCCACGAACCAGTATTTCGTGGGAACACATCCTAATGCAACGACTCTTTTTCGTTGCATTACGGTCCAAATGCAACTGTTTGCTGACTCGTGGCAACAAATCCTAATGCAACGACTGTTTTCCGTGGCAATAAAGCTATAATGCCACGGACCAGTATTTCGTGGCAACAGATCCTAATGCAACGACTGTGTTTCGTGGCAATAAAGCTGTAACGCCACGAACCAGTAATTTGTGGCAACATATCCTAATGCAACGACTGTTTTCCGTGGCAATAATGCTGTAACGCCACAAACCAGTATTTCGTGGCAACACATCCTAATGCAACGATTCTGTTTGTTGCATTATGGTCCAAATGCAACTGTTTGCTGACTCGTGGCAACAGATCCTAATGCAACGACTGTGTTCCGTGGCAATAAAGCTGTAACGCCACTAACCAGTAATTCTTAGCAACAGATCCTAATGCAACGACTGTGTTCTGTGGCAATAAATCTTTAACGACACAAACCAATAATTCGTGTCAATAGATCCTAATGCAACGACTGTGTTCTGTGGCAATAAAGCTGTAACGCCATGAACCAGTATTTTGTGGCAACACATCCTAATGCAACGATTCTGTTTCGTTGCATTATGGTCCAAATGCAACTGTTTGCTGACTTGTGGCAACAGATCCTAATGCAATGACTGTGTTCCGTGGCAATAAAGCTATAACGCCACTAACTAGTAATTCGTGGCAACAGATCCTAATGCAATGACTGTGTTCCATGGCAATAAAGCTGTAACGCCACGAACCAGTATTTCGTGGCAACAGATCCTAATGCAACGACTGTGTTCCGTGGCAATAAAGTTGTAACGCCACGAACCAGTAATTCGTGGCAATAGATCGTAATGCAACGACTGGTTTCCGTGGCAATAAAGCTGTAATGCCACAAACCAGTATTTCATGGCAACAGATCCTAATGCAACAATTGTGATCCATTGCATTAGCATCCTGACGCCACGAACTAGTGAATCGTGGCAACAGATCCTAATGCAACGATTGTGTTCTGTGGCGATAGATTCAGTGCCACGAACTAGTGAATCGTTTCAAAAAGACAAGCTTACTGCAACGATTTAGTATTCGTTGCAGTACAATCGTTGCAACAGGTCAGAATCCTTGTAGTGCTAGAGGTGTTGCAAGGCCCGGAACAGAGAGGAAACAAGGAGGCCATGGCGAGTGGCGGCGCCCGATGCAATCGGCGTCGCAACGACATTTCCCCTGAAATACGATGTCTGCCGAGCTCCTGAACACACGGCGAACATGTTAGACAAGGTTTCAAGGTGAGAAAATTTGTGTTTCGATGGGAACGGAGTCGCCAGCACCGAGCTCGACGACGGCTAGGGTTTGAGATGTCAGGGTGATGGATTTGTAGGGGATTCAGTCGGATTTTATAGGGGTTTGGAGGAGTAACGTACGGCGAAATCATGGGGCACTATCCGGTGCTTTATTGAGTAGAAACGTGCGACATTGAAGAGGGAGTGAGTGGGCGGCTCGGCGCGCGGCAGCTCTGTGGGGAAGGTGGATCTGACGGGCGGGGCCCGACTGGCAGCAAGGGAGAGAGGGGAGGCGCGGGCGCGGGCCGATGCTGGAAGAAAGGGAAGTTAGTCTGGGGAAAAGGATGGGGCGACACAGGTAAGTTTTTCCTTTTCCTTTTTTCTTTTCTTTTTCTTTGCTCTTTTGTTTTTCTTTCATTTTATGATTTGAATTTTAAAACAAAATTTCTAACGAATTTAAATTATAAAAAGTCTCACACATTCAATACACATGATGCACTTGCCGTATGTGAATTTTTGACCAAAATAAATTATTTTATATCTCTAGTAAAAATTCATTTTACATTTTTTTCCAAAAATTGGGTGTTACAATTCTATCCCCCCGCCCAAAAAGGAATCTCGCCCTCGAGATTCGGACATCCTATAGAAGGAGATTGAAAATGGGGCCTTGAGGTCTTCTTTGTCTTCTCCACGTTGCTTCTTCCTTTGAGGGTATTTTTGTTGCATCATGCACACGTGAATCATCTTACTCCTCATAATGTCTCAAGATAGCTTTATCTGATAGGCTACCCGCATTATGCTTTGACCTACATTAGGGTAAACTTTTCTCGCTATCATGTAATACTGTAGTAGAGTGAGAATCATCACGAGACGCACCATTCACAGCTTCAGATGCGCCCTTAACATCCTCCAAGGGCATGTTATTGACCTGGACACGCGATGGATTATGTGTCGACTGCTTCTTTGGGCAACTGAAGGAGTAGTGGCCTCTCTCGCCGCATTGGTAGCATTGCCCAGTCATGTTGGTACCTTGAGTTTTATTGCCTGACTGCTTATTATGTTGTGGCTGCTCTATTGGATGAGAAGAATGTTGGTGTTGCATCTGCTGACCTTGTTGGGTATATGGAACTAGTGAAGTGGAGTTGGCAGAATGACTCATGTGTGCCATCTGTTGTGGATTAAAGCGAGGGTGACTGTTGGTGACAGAGGATTGCCCCATCACCATCTTTCGCTTGCGATCTTCTCCAACACATTCCTTCGTCTATCTTTCCACAGTGAAAGCCTTATCCACCAGATGTTGAAAGTTGGGATAGTCGCTAGAGGACATCATCAACTGTATCTCTTTATCCAATCGCTCCTTGAAAAAAATTGCTTCTTTGCATCAGTGTCCACATCTCCAGGAGCATACTGGGATAACGGTGTAAATTTATTCAAATACCCTTGCACATTCATATTCCCTTGCTTTAGTGCGAGGAACTCCAAATGCTTCGCTTGAATTTCACCTTCGAGCACATGATGGTTCCGAAAGTTGTGCACAAAATCTTGCCAAGTTATGTTCTCTGGGTTTTCATGTGCAGCCGTATAAGCGGTTCACCAGTCAGTTGCGGGTCCTGAGAGTTGATGAGATGCCAGTAGTACTCTTTCCTGTCCTTCACATTGAACAATCCTCAAGTTTTCTCTCAATTGTATTTAACAAGTTGTCATCATCCATAGGCTCTATAGCATTTGAAAAGACCGGAGGATGAGTGTTCATGAAGTCCCTCAGACAAGATCTTGGCTACTGATGAGGAGGCCGTGGATGTGGAGGTGCTTGTTGAGCTTGTTGCATGTTGTTCACAATCTGTGTCAAATTCTGCATCAATTGCATTTGCATCGCCATCATTTGTTGCATTTGATCCGCTGCTGGTGCTCCACGGGTATCTCTCCCGTTCCACTGTGGTATTGGAATCCCGTCATCCTCATCATTGTTGAGGGGTACACCACGCCCACGTCCTCTTCCTCTGCCTGCCATCTAATGTTGGGATGTTGTTTTAGAATAAGAAGATAAGGGAGTAACTATTCTACTTATATACGATTCCCACTATATGCATCAAGGATAATAAGTTTATGAAAATATTATTTTATTCAATAAAAATATGAGGTTGTGTACAAGGTGCCAAAGCATACACAACACACATCACACCCACAATCAAGCAAACAGTCACAAGCAAAAACAACACAACTTAGGATCATAACACGTCTCTACTCGTCTTACTAAATTATTGGGTAAAGTAGCTACTCTTAAGTTGTGTGGTGTAGGGTGAGTTAATTCTCTTCTTTAGATCCTCTTCGTACATCCAAGTCTCAACGCCTGAAGTATAACCCTTGGGGTCCTCTTCAGTGATCATCTACTACTCTTGGATGATGGACTCCTGATATTTCACGAGAGCACGCATGTCTTGAAGATCCCACTGGCAGCGGTCGAGGCGGTCGCTAAGATGAATTCCATCATTGATGCTCCTTTCCATTTGCCAGTTCGTGAACTATGGTTGCAGTGGTGCACAAGTGAAGTTACTGATGCTGATTGGACATTGAGGCGTGTAGGCATGGGTGGTGCCCTGGAGTCTCTTACGGTTGGTGTAGCATTGGCTAGTGATAGCCACCCATGTTGCATCCTTCTCCGCATCCTCTCGAGTGGCTCTCCAAGTTGGGGCGAAGTGATTCTTGAGTAGCTGACCGTTGTAGTAGATCAATAGTTCACCCATCCATTCTTCAGGATTGACATGATGAACCTTGGTAGTATGATAGTCAATGTAGAGCTTATGGGCGTCGTATCCAACAGTAAGTAGCATGGCCCTAAGACGATGATTCATTCCTTCGTTGACATCTCCAGTGGAATAGTTTCTTGGATCTTGCTAGGGGATCTTGGAGCATGGGTTGGAGCACATGAGACAAGCTGAATCCATGTGGTAGTCAGGTGAGTGTTGGCCATCTACAGTTGAGGAGAAGAGTGCTAGAAAATCAAAATAGTGAAGATAAACGGAGTAAGCTAACAAGACAAGGTAGAATATACAAACAAATTTTGTAAGATTTTTTTTAAAATAGCAAAGTCCTTAATGTGTCCATTTATATCTAGGCTCGCGTCCTACGGGCAACACGGCTCTGATACCACTTTCTCACACCTGGTATTAAGAAGGCAACCAGATGCTTTCAACATGTATGCCAGGATCAGTTGAACACATACATGTGTAAACGAAGGTTAAATACCATTAAATAGTTCCATGTTCGAGTACATCATTTTATTACATAAATGACCATCCAAGTCTAAAGAAAAGTACATAAGCAGCGAAAATAAATAAAAGGGCTCCAAGCACAGGAGTTGCACGGGGGATACGCCAACCTAGAACATCTCGTCTGGATCTCCGTAGAAGTCCTGGTTCTCTACTTCTTCATCCTCATAGACTGGGGGGAAAATTATGCAACTAACAAGTTTGAGTATCGACGGTACTTGCAAGTGGGTAAGTTTATGTCATGTGGTTCATAACAAGGAAGGCAAATAATGGTAAAGCGCTATTGCAATTATAACCTATTTTAATGTTGTTAAGCACCTACATCTAGGTGAAACCCATCCATAAACCCCAAGGTGACCAGATAATGCCTAACCCCAAACCATATACCAATTAACAATGTGTGCTAATTATGAATTCGGTCCCAAGCCGCTCGTGTCTGTGAGCACGGCTGTCTAGACAGTTTGATAAAACTCTACAGAGTGTGTATCCTTTACCCACAGTTCGTGATTTCATCCCCTATTGCCAGGTAGACTAAAATAAACCTCCCTATTGCCAGCGGCGGCCAACCACTATACACACTTCCATAGGTGTGCGACAAGGAGATCGCTACAAGGTCTTTTCGATGGATCTCCCGACTTGCAATTGGTACTCTGAGGTTTCACCGAACCGACACCTGGAGTCTATTTTCTGTCCACCAAGATAAGCCCCCTCTTGAGCCATGCGGATCCCAAGGAAGTAATCTAAACCAATTCCCCGCTCGTTCAATTACCAACGCTACACCGGGAGAGACCAAGTTGTCCCATATACAACCCTGTGGCGATACTGTATGGCTTAGCAACTTCCTCCATAACTCGGTCCTTAGAATCCTATAGGGGTCAAACACGCATGCACCATACCAGTCAACACCTCATATAAGATTCCTATCAAGTACTTCCATTATAGCCAACACCTCATATTTCATAGTAGATCAAGTATAACATGTAGACAAATTGATTCATATTCAATTAAGCATGGCTAAGCGTGAACTAGTTAATTAATAATCCACCCAAACCATGGCGACAAGGAATACTGTGAAAAATCTAGGGAAAACATAACATAGGATTCAACTTTTAATTTAGCATGCATCTAACTAAAACTTAACAAAAAGGGTGCAAGGTTGTCAAGGAATTTGCCTCCAAAGTAAGCTTGGTGGTCGACGGGAAACTCATGCTCTTGGAGATTGAAAGTCAGTTCTGGCCCCGACTCTAGATACGATGTTGCACATAAAATAATAGTATACAATAAGAACAATCCTAATATGCATACATTGCAACCAAATAAACATAAAATCCTACGCATATATGACTTATGGGTAATTAGTTCATAGGCATAAATTATTTTTTTATTGAGGATTTGGAGTTAAATGAGATAATTTGAATAAAACATATTTTTAGCAATTTTATAAATATTTTTATATTTATTTGAAACATATTATTATTTTCTAGAAAGTCTCCTCCATAAAAAATATGCTTAAAATAGATTCCTAACATAAAATATGTTTTTTATAATTTTTATACCATTTTTAATATTTATTTCTAATGTGTAAATTAATTTTTATGGATTAAATACACTTCTAAAGTATTTTATACATAAATCAGCAATTTAATTAAATTATTAAAAATAATGCACAACTGAATGTTAATTAAAAATATTTATAGTACTATTTTTGTAGTATTTTATGGATATTATGGGCTTTTATTTAATTTCTGATATTTTCAGGGGCTAATATGCAAAAACAGAATAAATCCAGAGGCTATAAACTATTTTTATAAAGTCCAGGGGTTATGTTATAAGTTCTAATATTCCAAGGTTAATTTATGAAATCTATAGTCGATTCATGATTTATATGAAGTCCAAGGCCTCTTTTGCATTTTTCTTGGGTTTCTGCATGATTAATTTATTTTTCCAGGGGCTAGTACAAAAAATGGCAAGGGCCCCGATGTAAAATACCAGGCGCGCAGACTAATTTAAATTCTAGTCGGGATCTTAAATATGTGGCTTGGATTTAATTAAACAAAAGGGTACGTTATAATCTAATCTTGGTCGCATGTTTGAAATGGACGGCCGACAAGTGGCCATGTCACCCAAGTGACCCGGGGCAGCGGCGCGCGACGGAGCAGAGCGCCTGTGGTGGCGTTCTTGCCGGCGGCGACCAAAGCGCACAACAGACCAAAGAAAGGGGACATTTATATAGCAAAAAAGGGAGATGAAGGCGAGACAAAGTCACCTAGAGGTGTTATAAGGCTCGGAATAGAGCAGAAACAAGGCAGCAATGGCAAGTGGCAGCGGAACTCTGCGGCGCCCGATGCAGTCGGTGTCATGACGGCGTTCCCCCCTAAATACGATGTCCGGCGAGCTCCTGAGCACACGACGAACATGTTAGACAAGGTTTCGAGGTGAGAAATTGGGTGATTCGATGGGAGCGGAGTCGCCATTACCGAGCTCGATGACAGCTAGGGTTTGAAATGTCGGGGTGACAAATTTGGGGGGGGGGGGGATTCGGCTGGATTTTATAGGTGTTCGGAGGAGTAACGTACAACGAAACCATGGGGCACTATCCGGTGCTATATTGAGTAGAAACGAGCAACATTGAAGAGGGAGTGAGTGGGCGGCTCGGCGCAAGCGTTACGGGCGCGCAGCAGCTCGGTGGGGAAGGCAGATCTAACGGGCGGGCCCGGCTGGTAGCGAGGGGGAGAGGGGAGGCGCGGGTGCGGGCCGATGCTGGAAGAGAGGGGAGTTGGGCCGGGGAAAAGGATGGGGCGGCCTAGGTATGTTTTTCCTTTTCCTTTTTCTTTTGTTTTTCTTTTCTCTTTTGTTTTTCTTCCATTTTATGATTTGAATTTTAAAATAAAGTTTCTAATGAATTTAAATTATAAAATATTTCACGCATTCAATACACATGATGCACTTGCCTTATGTGAATTTTATACCAAAATAAATTATTTTATATCTCTAGTAAAAATTCATTTTACATTTTTTTCCAAAAATTGGGTGTTACAGTTACTTGATAGTATGACTTGGATGAGCTTTGTTTTATATGTATATGTCATAATATGCTCATAATAAATTAAAATTTCTATTTTGTACCTTGCTGAATATATCATCAAAGGGGGAGAAATTGATCACACATTGGACACATTCACAAGTGTTTTGGCTTGATTCTTCTCAAGGGGAGAATTTTTTGTTTTTATTCTCATTTCATTTATGGTTCACAAAGGGGCGGAAATAAGTATGGGGTGAGAAATATTTGTTTTGAAATTTCTTTCTTTCTCATTTGACTGCCTTCAAAACTTTTCATAAGCGAATGTTAAGTTTTTAAGTGGTGTTGCCAATGCATTCATCAAGCGGGAGACTTTGAGACCTATATGTGCTGAATACATTGGATATGAGGATAAAAGTTTTGAATACTGCCAAAACACCTGTCTCAACAAGGTTCGTCTCTAGGTCCGAGCTCTTGCAAGGTCCAACAATAAGTCCAACTTGTTTTGGGTAGCTCTTGCATGGTTCGACAATAGGTCCGACTTGTTTTTGGTAGCTGCGGCTAGGTTCAACTTCTTTGTCTAGGTCCCACTTGTTTTGGCTAGATCCGACTTCCCTGTCTAGGTTCGACTTGCCATGGCTAGATCTGACTTCCTTGTCTAGGTTTGGATAGCTTTGGTAAGCTTCAGCGCTTGGTCCGAATAGCTTTGGTTAGCTTCGGCGCTAGATCCTGCTAGCTTTGGTAAGCTCCGGTTCAAGGTCCGGTTAGCTTCGGCAAGGTCCAGTGCTAGTCTACAATGGTTACACTTTTACCTTGAAATTTTTCAAACTTAATTTACACTAGTGGAAAGTTTGCTTAATATTCTTTTATTAAGTTTTTGATGCGTTTTGGCTGTAATCATTTTGCTATGGTTAGCAACATGCTTATGTGAGGTGCACACACAAGGTGTTGTGGTTTCGGAACTAACGTGAGTCAAGTCGAGGACTTGTGCTCGGAAGTATCAGTTGTTTATTCATGTGTAGGTGTTGCTTGAGTTCAAGACATGGCTAGTGACCGGATCATTGAACTAGTCTTAGGGAGAAGATGAGATTCAACAACCAAGTTCAGGAGGAATTGTGATTGAGTTGATCGGGAGGTTGTGCAGCATGTTTGAATCAAGAACAATGCATATGAAGGTATCGTGGACGTTGTTGGAAGATGTTTGCGCATGTGCAAGGAGTGCATCGACGTGGCAACATGATTCCAAGGCCTGATGAAGAGAAGTGGACGTAAAGAATTGGTCTCAAAGGTCCAATCGACTAGATTATCGACTCAGGCTGCGGCTAAGTTGTGTTTGACTTGGAAAGATTTAAGTTGGTTATGATAGGTTTTCATGTAGGTCAATAAGTTGAGTTATTTTAGGAATGTGGGATACATTCCTAAGAAGTTTGGAAGTCTTAAGATTGCTTCCATCTACGTATAGAAGAGTCTTGAGCAGTTATGGAAAGTTTTGTTGGAAACTAAGTACGATACGAGTCCTAGTTTGGTTTGGGTTGGCCTCATGGCAGGTTATATAAGCAAGGGAGGCTAGAGCTCGTGGTGCACGGATTTTGGGCTGTTCCTCTTGTGTTCTATTAAATAAAGATCGTAGTTTTAAGGAACTTTTGTGCCTTGTTTGTCCAACTTGTTTCAGACAAGCTTTTCTCATCGAGTTTGTGCACAACACTACCTTGCTTCGGTAGTTTTATCATAACTCGAGTTTTACATATCTAATTGAGGTGATTATTTTTGGTTTGTCTTCACAACTTGATTATCTATCATCATTGAAAATTTCATAGTAAATGGATTTATGGTTTCTGATCTACACAAGTTTCTTTGCAGTATTGCAGATCCATTTTTATCAGGTAGAACAGATTGACCTTTGTTTGATCTTTTGATCATAACTTGAGTTTTTCTTGACAGATTTTCATGATTATTGTTGTGACATATTCATGACTTGATTCTCCACAATCTATACTGGTTTTATCATAATTGATCACGTTTGGATTAGTCGCACACACAATTTCTTTAACAGATCACATTTCTGCCGAGGGGTTTTCATTGCTTCCGTGGAAAAAGTTGTAATCTACCATTCACGTCCCCCCTGTGGTAGCTTTTCACGTGCTCTTCAATCTTACAAGGAGGCTAACAAAGTTTGTTTGGGCATTTTTGGAGTTTTCTACTTGTCTCTTTTATTTCTCAAAGTTTGGAATTATTTCTCTGTGGGAAATTCTAATTACTGGCTGCACAAGAATTGATCCCCATACCCTGGAACACAAGTTGGGCAACATGGTGCAACACGGTGACGATCGGAACGTCACCGGCGAGCTTGACTGGTATGGGGAAAATGCCCAAAAACTACCTTAATCAGCTCGGATTTAGATCGTGGACTACCTATGTGCTATGGGAAGTCCGACTCTGAACTTTAATTGAAAGGAAATCGACTGTATGTTGGGAATCATCGGAGACCTAGGTTATCAAAAGGCTACCCCGAAAATTGACGTTCCGGCTAAACCGAGCTTGGAGAGTTTAATTCAATGGAGGGACAGGGAGAGGAGAAGATGGCGACCTTGTAGGCCGAACAATTGAGTTGGAACGGGGCTGAGCCATTGGGGCGATGTCGAGGCGTCGTGGCGGTCGAAGAAGGAAAAGAATGCCTCTGCTCTTGAAGGTTGTTGCAGCGACACGGGTGATGCGCACCGGGGAGGACGAGGACGCGTGCATGTTGTACTCCTGTCTCGGATGAGGCAGCAAACCGCAGCAGCACAGCGATGCACGGTGGCGCTGCAGCGCACGGGAGATGGCGAACAGGGCGTCACGGCAGACAGGCAGGGAGCGCTTTTAGGGAGGAGGTGAAACGCGCGAGCACTGCTGATTAGCTTTGGATGGGGCTATAGCAGCAACTTTGCTGTGCTGAGCGATGGCGTCTAGGTGTGCATAGAAATGGCGAGCTGGTGCTCTGTTGTGCGGGAGCAAAACAGAGAGCAAGAGAGGGAGGCAAGCAACAAGTTAGGACTTGGATGAGGGCAACGTTGGCTTGCTGTGACCAAACTGGGCGCTCTTGGCACAAGCAACTGGAACGATGGCGCCCTTGGAGTCTATGCCAATAAGGGAGAAAGAAACATAGTCAGTAAGGGCCTGGGTACTGAATGACAAGTGGGGCCCACTGTTATTCCCTTTGATCTTTTTTTCTAAATTCATTTTCAGCAGGTAATTATGCTCTAAAAATGTTCAAACTTGGACTACGGACAATTCAATTATGAAATCAAATCTGAGTTTTGATCATTTTGCTTATGGACTTTGAATTTAAATCTAAATGCTCATAATTGATTTAATTCAAATACATAGCAAGAGTTTCAAAAATTATAATACATGGCAGGGCATCTATTTGAATTACGGAAGACACATTAGTGAACTCAACTTAAGGATTGACAATTTGAATAGGGAAGTTTTGATTTGATTTTGTCTTTTAGGGCATTGGTTTGCTTGACTCCTATTTTAGGGCAATTTCATTTTCTTTCTTGCTCTTATTTTATTCTTGATTATTGCCTCTGCACATTCAAGTTTGATTATTCATTTTTGAATTTACATGGGAATCTTTCCTATAATTCTTATTTTCTTAAGTGTAACATACTAGCACTATTTCCCTTTTAATGAAAAGTTTTTGGAAGTCCTAAGTTCAACCTTGTTTATTAGTCCATATAGCTTGTGTAAGTTGAAATTCTATTTAAACCTCAAACTTTTAAGTTCACATTTTAAATTCTTGTTCTTTTAAAAATTGGGCTTTTACAACCCTTTCCCATTAAAAGAATCTCGTCCCGAGATTCTAAGAAAGGAATAAAGAATGGAATAGGTAACGATTAGTAAGCGGATATGCTAACAACTTTGTCTAACAGGATGGATAATAATCTTCTTGTCTCCATGTAGTGTCTTCTTGGATGCCGTTACTTGAGTATGACAGGGTTCTCGAACTTTGTATTTGATTTATATGGATTCGAGTCTCTATCTTGTAATGCTTTCTCTAGCATTGAAAAGGGATACTCTACTGTCCTAATCTTGACTTGCTATTTGCTTCTTCTGATCATCTTGATATCTTCCAACTAACTTTTTAACGGTTCTTGTTTACTTGCCTTGTTTCATATAAGTTTTTACTAAACTTAACATAGTATTTCCCCAACATGAATCAAGGTGGTTTGCGAGATTAAACAATGAATCAATAACCTTGTTTGATTTTTGTTTGGTCAATAATAAGATCTTTTTGTTGGGACATAAGAGTACTAAATGTTTCAGCGCTCTTATGTGGTCAAGCAGCAAGGTCACTTAGTGTATGGTAATTACAAGGCTTTTGGGACATAGCAATGTTACCATATACTCAGAGTCAAAGATGGACTTTCTTTGTGGTGGCATACAGGGTTTAAATATTCAGTTTCCCATATATTTTCAAACAACAAAGAACACAATAAAAGGTAAGTTGTGAGACCTATGTGTGCTGAATATATTGGCTTGTATTCAATACATTGGCTTTGATGATAAAAGTTCTGATATTCTGCTAAAACATATTTTTAGGAAAGTATGACTCTAGCTCCGAGCTTCTGCAAGGTTCGACAATAGGTACGACTTGCCTTGTCAAGGTTCGACATGTTTCTGGGAAGCTCTAGTGAGCTTTGTCTTTAGCTCCGGCATGTCTTTGATAGCTCTGGCATGTCTTTGTTAAGCTCTGATATGTTTTGCTAGGTCCGACTTATGTTGGTTAGCTCCGACATGTTTTTCTAGTTCCGGCTTTTGAGTTGACTAGGTTCGACTAGCTTTGTTAAGCTCCGCCGCTAGGTTGTACTAGCTTTGGTAATCTCTCGCGCTAGGTTGTACTAGCTTTGATAAGCTCTGGATCAAGCTCCGGTTAGCTTTGGCAAGGTTCGGAGCTTGATCGCAGTGGTTCTGCTTTTAACTTGCAATGTTTCGAACTTGCTTTATATTCTTGGGAAGATTGCTTAGTATTCATTTGCTATGTTTTTAGCGTGTTTTGGTTGATATGGCTGATATCGTCTTGCTATGGTTTGCAACATGCTTATGTGAGGTGCTCACGTAAGGTGTTGTGTTCGGAACTAACGTGAGTCAAGTCGATGACTTGTGCTCGAATGTATTGGTTGTTTATTCATGTGTAGGTGTTGCTAGAGTTCAAGACATGTCTAGTGACGGGATCCATTGAACTAGTCTTAGCGAGAAGATGAGGTTCAACAACCAAGTTCGGGAGGAATTGTGGTTGAGTTGATCGGGAGGTTGTCCAGCATGTTTGAATCAAGAACAATTCATATGAAGGTATTGCGGACGTCGTTGGAAGATGTTTGCACGTATGCAAGGAGTGCATGGACGTGGCTACATGGTTCCCAGGCATGATGAAGAGATGTGGACGTAAAGAATTGGTCGGAAAGGTCCAACTGACTAGGTTATGGACTCAAGATGCGGCTGAGTCGGGTTTGACACAAATATGAAAAAATTTGAGTTGGTTATGATGGGATTTCGTGTGGGTCACGAATTTGAGTTGTTTTAGGAATGTGGGATACGTTCCTAAGGTGTTTGGATGTCTTAATATTGCTTCTATCTGCGTATAGAAGAGTTCTAAGCAGTTATGGAAAGTTTCAATTTGTCATTTGAGTAGGATTAGAGTCCTAGCTGAGATTGGGTTGGCCTAAGGGCTGGTTATATAAGCAAGGGAGGAAAGAGCTCGTGGGAGATGACTTATGGGTTGTTCCTCTTATGTTCTATTGAATAAAGATTGTAGTTTAAAGGAACTTTGGAGCCTTGTTCATCTGACTTGTTCCACACAAGTTTTTCTTGTTGAGTTTTTCTGCACAGCACTATCTTTCTTCGGTGGTTTTATCATAACTCGAGTTTTACAGATCCAACTAACGTGATTATTTTTGGGTTGTCTTCAAAACTTGATTATCTGTCATCTGTCAAAATGTCACGATCATTGGATTTGTGGTTTCTGATCTACATGAGTTTCTTTGCAGTGTTCCAGAACTGTTTTTCTCGGTAGTACAGATTGACCTTTGTTTGATCTTTCAATCGTAACTTGAGTTTCTCTCGACGAATTTGAGTGATTTTTGTTGCGTCGTCTTCGTTACTTGATTCTCTCTGATATCTATCACTTTTGTCATGGTGAAACACGTTTAGATTAGTCTTACACACGATTTCTTTAACGGATTGTTTTTCTGCTGAAGGGGTTAAGATTTAGTTGTTTCCGCTGCGTAAGATTTTTTAATCTACCATTCACCCCCCCTGTGGTAGATTTTCACGTGCTCTTCGATCCTACATAAGGACAAGGTTTTTGACGTATCAATGTCACCATATATTAAATCAATAATTTAATTGGAACTCGAGGAGTGTTGTGAGGCCGATGATAAAATGGTACTCTTATGAATAAAGAAAAATCCAGAATTTCGCGAGGTTGATCATTTCACTGATGATCACACAATGAAGGACGGTATAGTTTCAACAATCAAGGTACCCGAACCTAAACAAGCCAAGGATGACGGTATAGTTTCAGTAATTGATTGACCACAAGAAAGGTTGGTCAATCGATTACTTTTGTATTACTCAAAGAGGAAGAATCAACGGAGTTCGGTATAATACAAGAGTTGTCAAGAGGTCAAAAGATTTAGACACTTAAAGATTTTAATGGAGATACACATTCTTGCTTAGATATTTTTGGTATTAATCATGCAGCATATAATTTTTATTTCGTTAGCAATGATGCTTCATGATGCATCACAGGTTTTATGGTGCAATGCATATGCATGTGGTATGGTACAAATGGTGCATATGTATGGTGCACAATGATGCATATGTATGGTGCATACAAGGTGGTACCACATGATGAGTTGTGCAATTCTCAAAGTCTTGTAATATGTATGGTGCATCATCTTTTATGTTGTCAGCAAGAACGAGTAGAACCACTCACACAAGAATAAAGAATAATTCATGATTTACAAGACTTGGATACCATGGTTGTGAAAGATGCTCAATAAGGAAGGTTACTTTCATGACTCGACCACGGTCAAGGAATTCACATTACTAATCTTGACAAGTAATGTGAAAAGACACTACACCATCTTAACCTTTCCTAGCTTGTGCGTAAACTGATCCACTTTTTTATCTCTTCACCTTAATCTTGGAGGCACCTGCTGACTCCTAAAGTTATTTCTAGGATGGAAATTACTAACTAGGTTACCTCTATAATATAGTGTCACTAGACATAAGGTCGAGACAACTAGAACTGTCCTTTTTTTTGAAGAGGTGGAACAGCAGGGCTCTGCCCCACTATTCAAAACAATAACTGAAAGGGTTTAACCATTACAATATGGCTTGAGGTAAGCCTGTTTGCCAAATAATATACAACATTAATATTGGCTTAAGATGTTACCCTAGAAGACTAACTAAAGATATGAAAGATTGCTGCTTCTGGTTAGTGAGCCATTGTGATTGAGTCCAACATTCTTTCTTGAAAAGATGATCCCATATGAGCACGGAGGTTCTTATGCCATCAAAGATATAACGATTTTGAGCCTTTGAAATTGTCCAGCAAGCAATTATGATGATGTCCATAAAGAAAGGAGACGCAAACTAATGTCCTACTTGAAATATCATATTATAGAAGGGGAGATCCAAAGACCAATGAATTCTCAGCTTTTGCCAGCATGAGGTTGCAAAGTGGCACTTGAAAAAGAGATGCATTGTTGTTTCCTGATGACATTTTCTACACATCACACAGCTGGCATCATTGTTTTGTAGCTTAACTGTTCTTCGCTTTAGGACATCTCTAGTGTTAAGCCTGTCCATAAATAACACTACTACAATAAGCCTTATCGCAGGCGGCTCCAAACCTATTATCACACGCAGTTTTTAAAACCACCTGAAACGAAGAGCCTGTGATAATCCGCAATTTCACAGGCACAGAAGTGATACCGCCTGTGAAGAAACATTATCACATGCGTTTTTACTTATGCTAGCCGCCTGTGAAGATAAGTTATCACAGGCAGGTACTGCAGCATACATACCCGCCTCTGATAATTGCGTTATCACAGGCGGGTCTTGCAGCATATCTAACCGCCTGTGATAATTGTGTTATCACAGGTGGATGTTGACCTACATCAAGCTGCCTGTGAAGACTATTTACGGCAGTCGGTTTCTACCATAACAGTAATCGCCTGTGATAATTAGGTTATCATAGATGGTTCTTTACCTATATGTAGCCACCTGTGATAATTGTTTTTCACAGGCATTCCTGGCCGTTGGTAAATAACCGCCTGTGATAAGGTATAACATATGCAGTACTACTGCTGTTATTTCTAATTTCCAGGTCAATTTAATATAATCACAGAACAGAAGTCAACAATATCATCACAGAACAGAAGTCAACAATATTATCATCACATAAGTCATCTCACAGAAGTCAATTTCACTAAAACAATATACATATGTACAAGTTACACATACAATTCATCTCATAGTTTACAAGTTTTCACTAAAAACTGTTTCTATTGGCATAGTCGCAAAGTTTTGGAACATCAGCTATTGCACCATTCTCATCAAAGAACTTCTCTCTTTTGTGCAAAATTTCACGATGAATGAATTGACAGAGCTCAGAAGCAATCTTGTCGGCTCCTCCATCAAGAATACTTCTACAAACCGGTCATTCTTTGTTCAGATTCTTCATGTGCTGCAATATAACACATAACAAGGTTTAGAATGTGTTGGTTTGAACAATCTCAAAGTATAGATCAAAGTGAGAGTATATAGGAATTTAGTTGGTATTTTTGGAGCAGTTGTACTATGAGCAATTGAATTTTGAAGTTGGAATCAAAATATGAAAATAATGTTTCTGGTAATATTGAACAGTGGAGAATATAAGTATTTAACTATGCTAGTTACAATGAAAATGAAACTCAAAAGTAAGAAAATAAGGTATCAACATTAAGAATAACTTACATCCTCACAATTCACTCTATATACACCAGCGGTCTGAAGATGCTTGTATACATAATACCCGCATAAGACACTCCCAGCAGGCTGCTTCAGACAAGCATAATACGTTTTAATGTCCAATGCATTCGTATTAGAAGGTCTCTCACCACCAAGCTATTCCACGTAAAACTGCCAAGTGCTATAATACAAGAAATGTCATATAAAATTTGTCAACACATTCTAAATGTGTGTAAATTAAAATTATTAAATAGACGTACAGTTTCAAAATGGAAAGGAAATCTTTGTAACGATCTGGTGGGAAATCGGCCGAGTCCAAGATTGTTGCCATTCCCAGCGTTGGCTTGATGAAGATCATTATGTAGTGATCACTGCAAACACACAAACACACGTGTTAACAATTACTAATAACTGCTATTTCAATGTCATGTGTTGAATTTACTCGAAGTTGTACGGAGCCTTTACGAGATCCTTCCCGTCTCTGACAAAGTTAAACATTGCATGTCCTATGTAAGCTGCAACTTCTATCCTTTTATCCTTCTTAAGTTTTGCGATTGCTTTTTCAAAAAAAAAAATTCACGTGCTTGAACTTTGCTAAGCCTCGATCCGCCTGGACGTCGAATAGCACATTGCAATCCTAGTAGGGTCAAGGATACCTGTCTTGCACGCCAACTTTTCATTATCCATGTATTGCATCATATTGAAGAAGTCCAGAATTGTTATAATATCATGAAATGCATGTGCGTGTAGTAAGAAAATCAAATACAAAATAATAGAGCACTTACAAGCAACAGACGAGCAGCAGGTTGATTTTGAGGATGCCCCGATGCAAAAGGGGACGCAACTCTTCAAATAAAATGACTTGTCTATCTTCTCCAGTGCTCCAGAATGCTTCTTTTGGAATATGAAATGTGACACAATTAAGACCATATCTTGTGCTGGCAAGGATGTACCACTCATCCATTCTTATGAGCGGGACGGGTTGTTTGCTAAGTTGTACGGATGTCATGAACGGCTTCCCATTCTCAAATTCAGGAGGAACATCCTCAAGCTTGTATATTGGAACTCCTGGTTTAACTAAAGCCGTCCGCCAATTATACATGACACTGTCTTCTTCCCACTCCTCGATATTTCCTAATTCTGGCTCATGAGAAGAACGAGATGCACTCGATTTTATAATATTTTCCTTTATAGTTTCCAAATACTTTGACACTTTTGATGAAGGTTTCTTATTTTCGTATGAGCTAACTTTGATAGACACTAGTGATCGAGGAGTAGTCATCAGAAGTTGGACACTGGCTTGTTGAACCTGTTATTCAACTGATTGCTCTTTACTCCTAGCAGCTGGCTCTAGTACTACTTCAAGCTGTTGCTCAACTGGTTGCTCTTTACTAGCAACAGCTTGCTCTGGTACTGCTTGAAGCTGTTGTCCAACTTGTTGCTCTTGGATATCTTTACTAGCAAGGTTACTATCATCCTTGCTGAGACATAGGGGGAGTGGATCTTCCTGGACTGGGAGTGGATCTTCATGCACTTTCGCCTTAGAAGATGGGGTTGCAGTATTTCGAGATGCGACGGTTCTAGAAATTAGCTCATCATCCAACACGATATCTCGTCGGTGCCAAAGGATCAATTGGTAGACAGCCTGCCCTAGAGTCGCGATCCCCTCAGGTGTGACGTGGTATATTTCATAATCTTCATAATAATTATCAATGATCTGAAGAACTTGCACCACAACATAATACAATGGAAGTGGATTCCCATTGAAGTCACGATCAGGCTTTGCCATAGTAGTGGCAACCTGTTTGGTTTTGTTCCCTGCTATGCCGATCGGGACAAGAAGACGACAAGATTTGTTGTTAGCAATATCATCGACAGGGAACTTATGGGTTGACCCTGAGCCTGGCATAGAACCAACGCTGCTAGGATAGGCAGTTGGAGATACTAATTGCTCCTTTTGCACCGGAACCATCGTTGTACTCGGTGCCACTAATTGTCCCGGTTGTCTAAGTTGTTCCATTATTTCTTGCATATTTTCTTTGACCTTTGAGCAATCGTTTCATCAAGTGTTTTCTTAAACTTCTCACGTCTTCTATATGTGTCTTTATCTTTATGGAAACCATATATCCAAGACATTTGAGAAGAGACCGCTCTAACCCGTCCGCTGTGTTCAGGGTTTCCTAAGGTAGCGGTAAGTTGGTCATTCTCCCTCTTCAGCTTGAAGAGACCCTTCTGTTGCTTTTCAATTACTTCTTTTATTTTTTCCTCTACTTCATTCATAGAGTCAAGCTTTTCAAGTTTGCCCTCGCTGGTCAAACCTAACCGGGCAAAGACCCACCGCTGAGTTCGCTCATCGCAGCCTTCTAATGGGTGAGGATTTCCCTTACTGGTAATTTCGTCTAATACCTTATTCCATTTCTGGACTTTGGGGGCATATCTGGCAGACCCCAAGCGATGATGGTATTTGTTCTTTTTTGCAAGCTCTGACCTAGTTGCACTTAGAGCTTTAGCATCAGGTGTGGTCTTTTGACAAACAAACTCTTGCCACTGATCTTGTGTGATTTTTCCCATCTTCCTCGGGCTAGGGACCTTATCAGCCTTAACATAAGCATTCATTTCGCTCTTTTAGCCACAAAACTTCTTGCCGCAAGATACTAATGTTGCTTTATTTACAGCTTCTTTCGTGCATTTTGGGAACTTGAATTGTTTCTTTATTCTTTCCCACAACTCATTCTTGGTCTGCTCGGGTAATTTTTCCAAATTCTCGGTCGTGATCGGCACGAGCTCCCTAACAAGAAAACCGCATGCATTACGGTACTTGGTAACTAAATCCGGTGGTTCTTAGGGAAGCCCACCTGGACCGACCCTTGTTATGTACATGATGCGGTCCAATGGACCCTTATTAGGACCTCGTTGCCCTCGTTTCCGCTTGAGTGAAGCTGAGGATTCATCCATTGGAGAACCTTCCACGATTTTAGGAGCCGAGGTCACCTCGTTGTTTTTGCGATTAATCTAGGTAGAAAAGAATGATAAGACTTCGTATACTTGACAACCAACATTAACTTGAACTGCTGAAGTTAAGATTCGTGATCCATACCTTGTCGGCGGGATCATATTCTGGGTCGAAATCCTCTGAAGTCTTTTTAGTTTTAATATTAGGAAAAGGATCCGATGGACTATGAAAGGAGCCTAAACTGCTGAAGTCAGTAAACTCCATATTGTCTTCTTTATTGGTATTACTAGGACCAGTCTTCTTAGGGCTTTCCATGGTAGAACTAATAAGACAAAAAATCTAATAAATGGCATATTAACTCTACATGAAGTGTTGCATGAAGAAAAAATGGAAGCGTTCTAGGATTTGATAAGGCATTCTAGGGTTTAAGGTGACTGACCAAAAGGTTCCTATACATTGCGAGGGTGACAAGTATGTTAAAGTTGCTCACCAGGATAGCGACACCAATCTTGAAGGAGCAGAACCCTGTGAGATGAAGTGTGGGATAGCTACACTCTATTTTTAGTACATATGCTACTATTCACTCATGATCCTACTATAAATTACGATCCAAACAGCAACTGAACACATAACTATCCAGATTCTAGATTTTTATGACACCTTAAACTGTCCAGAATCTAAAAAAAGGAAGCAAGGGATAAGGAAACTAAAGAACAATATCGGGCATTATCTCAGGCGGTTGGTAAGTAATACCTGCCTGAGATAATAATCTTCTAAGGCGGTTATTAAGTACCAAACGCCTGTGAAGATCTTTACTTCTTCTTAATTAATATTCTTGATTAAATGTGGGTCCTTTAAAAAGGCAAAATTCCACTTTCTTGTAATATTATTGATAAGTAAAGGTTACCATTAAATTTCACTTCATAAATCCTTTGAAATTGGTCAGAACATAAAAAACCTACAACAATTGCTATTTTTCATTTTTCTATCATGATGAATATAATGCTTTTTTCATTTATTTTTTCAGTGGACATTTTTACTCATCATACCAACCTCTATGAATTTTTTCAGATTTTTTAAATTTTTTTAAATCAATATGTGTTCATCATTTGATGAATGCCTCATATGTATATGAGCATTTAGTTAGAATGATGGATAATTTGAAGTTTGACATGTTGGAATGCTTTTAAAAAAATTAACCAAATTCATACATGTATAAATAATATAAATATGTTCATACAAACAAATTTAAGTGAAGGATCTTTTTTCTATGAGATACACAAATGTGAATAATATGTGAGTAGAAATTAATATGATATTTACCAAAACATTACAATGTCAGCTATACAAGTTATAAAATATTTGGTTCAGGTGGTAGATGTTAATTTTATACAAATATAGAAGAAAGAATCATCGAATTTGGACTCAATTTGCATAATTTAAACTTGTTTGAGTATTTATATTGGAATCTAAAAAAAAGAAGCACGAGATAAGGAAACTGAAGAACAATATCAGGCATTATCTCAGGCGGTTGGTAAGTAATACCCGCCTGAGATAATAATCTTCTCAGGCGGTTATTAAGTACCAACCGCCTGTGAAGATCTTTACTTCTTCTTAATTAATATTCTTGATTAAATGTGGGTCCTTTAAAAAGGCAAAATTCCACTTTCTTGTAATATTATTGATAAGTAAAGGTTACCATTAAATTTCACTCCATAAATCCTTTGAAATTGGTCAGAACAAAAAAAACATACAACAATTGCTATTTTTCATTTTTCTGTCTTAATGAATATAATGTTTTTTTCATTTATTTTTTCAGTGGACATTTTTACTCATCATACCAACCTCTATGAATTTTTTCAGAATTTTTTAATTTTTTTGTATCAATGTGTGTTCATAATTTGATGAATGCCTCATATGTATATGAGCATTTAGTTAGAATGATGGATAATTTGAAGATTGACATGTTGGAATGCTTTAAAAAAATTAACAAAATTCATACATGTATAAATAATACAAATATGTTCATACAAAAAAATTTAAGTGAAGGATCCTTTTTTTTATGAGATACACAAATGTGAATAATATGTGAGTAGAAATTAATATTATATTTACCAAAACCTTACAATGTCAGCTATACAAGTTATAAAATATTTGGTTCGGGTGTTAGATGTTAATTTTATACAAATATAGAAGTAAGAATCATCGAATTTGGACTCAATTTGCAGAATCTAAACTGGTTTGATATTTATATTGGAATCTAAAAAAAAAAGAAGCAAGGGATAAGGAAACTGAAGAACAGTATCGGGCATTATCTCAGACGGTTGGTAAGTAATACCCGCCTGAGATAATAATCTTCTCAGGCGGTTATTAAGTACCAAACGCCTGTGAAGATCTTTACTTCTTCTTAATTAATATTCTTGATTAAATGTGGGTCCTTTAAAAAGGCAAAATTCCAATTTCTTGTAATATTATTGATAAGTAAAGGTTACCATTAAATTTCACTTCATAAATCCTTTGAAATTGGTCAGAACATAAAAAACATACAACAATTGTTATTTTTCATTTTTCTATCTTGATGGATATAATGCTTTTTTCATTTATTTTTCGATGGACATTTTTAATCATCATACCAACCTCTGTGAATTTTTTCATGTTTTTCTAATTTTTATTGAATCAATGTGTGTTCATAATTTGATAAATTCCTCATATGTATATGAGTATTTAGTTAGAATGATGGATAATTTGAAGTTTGAAATGTTGGAATGCCTTTAAAAAAATTAAAAAAATTCATACATGTATGAATAATACAAATATGTTCATACAAACAAATTTAAGTGAAGGATCCTTTTTTTTATGAGATACACAAATGTAAATAATATGTGAGTAGAAATTAATATGATATTTACCAAAACATTACAATGTTAGCTATACAAGTTATAAAATATTTGGTTCAGGTGGTAGATGTTAATTTTATACAAATATAGAAGAAAGAATCATCGAATTTGGACTCAATTTGCAGAATCTAAACTTGGTTTGAGTATTTATATTGGAATCTAAAAAAAAAAGAAGCAAGGGATAAGGAAACTGAAGAACATCGGGCATTATCTCAGGCGGTTGGTAAGTAATAACCGCCTGAGATAATGGTTTTCTCAGGCGGTTATTAATTATCAACCGCCTGTGAAAACTTTAAAAACCGTCTGTGAAAAACTGACGCCAATATAAAGACCCCTCGCCACAGTCGAAACGTAACCCTGGAGAGTTTTCCACTGCCGCAACGCTGCTAAAATTTCCCACGGCCGCGCCTACTCTGCCGCACCACCGCCCATCCTGCACTGCCGCGCCGCCGCTCAGCCCGCACAGCCGCGCCGCCGCCCAGCCCCACGGAGGCGTGCCTGATCTGCCAAGTCCCACATCGCGCCACAAGGTACCTAAGTAAATTCTCATAGTTTCCTTTTGCATGTTGTGCTGGTATATGGATTGTGTCCTTTTGCATTTTGGTATATTCTCATAGTGTGTTGGTATATGGATTGTGTCATAGTGTGTTCGTATATAGATTGTGTCCTTTTGCATGTTGGTATATTCTCATAGTGTGTTGGTATATGGATTGTGTCATAGTGTGTTGATATATGGATCGTGTCCTTTTGCATGTTGGTATATTCTCATAGTGTGTTGGTATATAGATTGTGTCATAGTGTGTTGGTATATTCTCATGCGTTTGGACTCAATAATTTGGAAGTTTGGTATTTTAGATATTGATGTATGGACTATATTATAATAATCTTATTGTAGTGATTAGGGTTAGCTTTCTAGGGAGATGGTTTTATAACTCACCCATTTAGTTACCATCGTTGGATGGGATCCGACGTCAAGATATAGCGGACCGGATCCCACCCAGACCTAGCCCATGCCACTGGGCCTGTTTGCCCCACGACTTCAATCCTTCACCCCCGCTTGCTGCTCCCGACGCCTTCGACTCCGTCTGCCTCAAGACGTCGCCTGTCTCCTACATTAGTCGCCCTAATCATACTTGTTATGTCTGTGTAAATTCATTTTATAGAAGACCTTTAGGAAATATTTGTGGCCAAATTTTGTAAATCTAACAAAAATTCTATTATTGAGGCATGGACCGTCGAGCGTGGATGTATAACATGCCAAGACCCGATCCTATGTACATTCATAATGTTGCAAATTTTATTGAAACATCCAAGATACATGCGAAGTTGCAAAAGATAGATGACATATTATGTCCATGTATCGACTGCGAAAATAAGATTGCTTGGACGGATACTATAGTAATCCAATCTCATTTGGTGAAAAGAGGTTTCAAAAATAACTACACAATATGGACAGAGAATGGTGAGTTAGATAAACATGATGTGGATAAAGATGATGAGAGAGGTTCAGATGATGATAATGTTCATATCGATGATGGTAGTGACAATCAAGCTGGTGATGATGATGATGAGTTCGATTGTGAGGAGATGTTGCGTCACATTGAACCATATGTATTGACTTCTATGGGAGCAAGCAAAGGTTTAAGTAAAATGGAGACATTGCACAATGCGGCGACGAAGCTTTTATATGATGAATCAAATGGTTGTGATAAAGAGTTTACTACATTGCGTGTAGTCTTAGAACTACTAAAGTTGAAAGCTATGCATGGATGGTCCGATTGTAGTTTCTCTGATCTTTTGAATCTTCTGGCAAAAATTCTTCCAAATCCAAATAAACTGCCCAGAAGCACTTATAAAACGAAGAAACTTCTTTGCCCGATGGCACTAGGTGTGACAAAAATACACGCTTGTGTGCACCATTGTATTCTGTATTGCAAAGAACAAGAACTCGCAACTAGATGCCCCATTTGTGGTATCAGTAGATATAAGAAGGACTACAATCACCAGTATATTACCAACATGAAAAAGTCTAAGAAGAATAAGATGTTTATTATTGGCCCTGAAGCTGACGATGACGATACTTCTGGCGATACAGACGGGAAGAATAAGAGAAAAATTCCTGCCTTGGTGATGTGGTACCTTTCGGTAATTGATCACTTAAAGCGTTTGTTCTCAAACCCTAGGGAGGCTGAACTTATGCGTTTGCATTCCGAGCAACGCAAGAAGAATGAAAAACATATACGACACCCTGGTGATACAACACAGTGGAAAAATTTGGATATTCAGTATCCAGAACTTGCAAAGGAAATCAGAAATGTGAGGTTTGCCTTGGGTACAGACGGAATGAATCCGTTTGGTGAAAAAAGGAGCATAGACAGCACATGGCCCGTGGTCTTAACGATGTACAACGTACTGACGTGGTTGTGTCACAAAAGGAAATATATCTTGTTATTTGTTCTTATACAAGGTCCGAAACAATCCGGCATCGAAATTGATGTGTTCTTGGAACCTTTAATGGAAGATATGGCGAAATTGTGGAATGAAGGGGTACGTACATGGGATGAGTACAAGCGGGAGTATTTCACGTTAAGAGGAATGATATTCGTTACCGTGCATGATTATCCCAGCCTATTTACATTATTGGGACAAATGAAAGGGAAGAAAGGTCGTGTAAGGTGCGCGGATAGAACTGGATTTCTATACCTCACTTCGTACAGAAAGACGATGTACATGAGACACTGGCGATTCTTGACATATACACACAAGTATAGGAAGATGAAAGAACAATTTGATAACAAAATCGAAAAAGATACTGCACCAAAACCTTACAGTGGAAAACTTGTGTTCGAAATGGTCAAGAACATTCATATTGCTTTCGGTAAGGGCAAAAACTCTAAAGGAATTAAGGGAAAGAAAAGTACATCTTTAGATGATACAACTGACATGGCTTTCAAGAAACAATCAATTTTTTTCAAGTATCTTCCATATTGGAAGAATCTGGAATTTTGCCATAGTATTGATTTGATGCACGTTACAAAGAATGTATTTGACAGCATCATTAGGACCTTGCTCGACATGCCGAGGAAAACAAAGGACGGATTAAATTCACGTATGGACCTAGTAAATCTTGATTTGAGACCAGAGCTTCATCTAGTAGAAAAGGCAAATGGGAAGCATTACCTTCCCCCAGCCAGCTACAACTTGACGCTAGAAGAGAAAAAAGCAATTTGTGAATGCTTGTGTGGGATCAAAGTGTCCACGAGTTTCTCATCCAATATACACAAACTAGTATCGATGAAAGACTTGTCTTTATTCGGTTATAATTCTCACGACTGTCACATGATGATGACAGTATTCCTTGCCATTGCAATAAGAGTCATCAAACCTGAGCATATAAAAGTTGTCATCACACGTTTGTGTTACTTCTTCAATGCAGTATCGCAAAAGGTGATAGCACGTGAAGAATTAGACTATCTGAAAACATACATCATCGAGACAATGTGCAAGCTTGAGATGTGTTTCCCACCATCCTTTTTCGATATGCAAGTACACCTAATCATACATCTTGTTGATCAGATAAAAGCATTGGGGCCACTATATTTACATCATATGTTTTCGTGGAGAGATATTTAGGAGTATTAAAAGGTTATGTGTGGAACTGTGCTCACCCAGAGGGTTCAATTATGGAAGGATACACCACTGAAGAAGTGATTGAGAGTTGCGCTGATTACATCAAAGATGGAAAATCGATAGGTGTGCTTGTACCGGTACATGAGGGTAGACTACGTGGGAGAGGCAAAGTGGGTAACAAAACTTTTATCGTTCAAGATTACGAGAATGTACACCGTGCACATTTTGGTGCACTACAACAGCTCACAATAACTGAGTCGTACATCGAGGAACACGAAATTGAGCTTCGTGATAAAAATCAAGACCGCACAGAGGACTAGATTATGAAAGAGCGCAAAAGATGTTTCACTGAATGGTTAATGGACAAAAATATACCATACGAAAACACTATAGAAGAGGGAACAATGAGGAAGTTAGCTTCTGGCCCATCTTCTTTGGTGACATCATGGCAAACATATGACATCAATGGTTACACATTTTACACTAAAGAAAAAGATGGTAATAGTGTTGCACAAAATAGTGGTGTTTGTATTGAGGCTTATGATTCACAAGGGCAGAAGACCACATACTTCAGGTTCATAGAGGAAATATGGGAACTCGATTATGGCGAAAGAATGGTAATGCCCGTATTTAGGTGCCAATGGGTCAAACATCCTGATGGTGTGAAAGTGGACAATTATGGGCTGACACTGGTAGACTTGAATAAAGTGGGTTATAAAGATGACCTGTCGGTTCTCGCCGATAATGTTGCACAAGTTTTTTATGTTCAAGATCCAGAAACCGAGAAGATGCACGTAGTTGTTTCTGGAAAGCAAAATATTGTTGGGGTTGAGAATGTGGGAGATAATGAAGAGGAATATAATCAGTATGAAGAGATGTACCTTTTCACCGAACCAGAAAACATCAAGCGCGTAGAGAGAAGCATTAAAAAGAATTTGAAACCCTATATGCGAGAAGATGTCAATACTGGAAAATATGTATATAGCAATGCGAGATGATATATATTGTATATATTTGTATCTTCTGAAATCAACTTAGAACAATGTTCTATTTCAGCTTTAGATAGCATGTTTCGAACATTATTAAATTCAGCTTCTGTTTTGAGCTCCTGTCAAGCTAATCCCTATTAAATTCAGCTTCTGTTTCGAGCTCCTGTCAAGCTAATCCCTTCACAACAAGCTCTTGTAGATGCAAGTAACACCCCAGACTCATCATTTGGATTGTTAAAAGCTTCAATTGAAGTCTAACGATACTTCCCGTCCATTTGAGGTCTTGTTTGGATAGGAGTACACCCAAACAGGCCCTGCAAGATTTCTTTCTCTTCTCTCCATTTTGTTAACTTACGAAGATGCTACTTTATCAGTTCTAATGGCTGAATATATTGACTACAAATCAGTACCATCTCTCTTAGTGCTTTACACAAGCGACGAAGCGTACAACTTCAATCACAAATCTTGTTTTTACCATTTTCATAGGAATTTGACCTTAATCTTTCAAGCATAGATTCATCAATAATTGAAGCTTCTTCATCAGACATGTTAATGGCAGTTACAAGTGAAGGGTGTGTTGAAGCTAACGAAATCTCAATGGGACTGAAGACAAAGAGATGCTGCATATGAGTGACAATGTCCAGGTTACACAACATGATGCTATGATGACAGCCTTCACGCTGTTTAACCTGGACATTGTCACTCATATGCAGGATCTCTTTATTTTCAGTCCGATTCAGATTTCGTTAGCTTCGACACATCCTTCACCTATAACTGTCATTAACATATGTGATAAGGAAGCTTCACTTATTTGATAAATCTATGCTTGAAAGATTAAGGTCAAATCCCTATGAAAGTGTAAAAACAAGATTTGTGATTGAAGTTGTTCACTTACTCGCTTGTGTGAAGCACTAAGAAAGTAGGTACTGATTTTTAGTCAATATATTTAGGCATTAAAAATGAGAAAGGAGCATCTTCCTAAGTTTTCAAATGGACAGGAGGGAAATAAATTGTTCAAATGGATGGGAAAATCCTTCCAAGGATCGTCATGCTTCAAATTGATGCTTTCAACAATTCAAATGATGAGCCACAGGTGTTACTTGCATCTACAATAGCTTGCTGTGCAGGGATTAGCTTGACCGGAGCTTAGCAGCATCAGAGGCGGTTGGTAAGTAAAACCCGCCTGAGATAAACATATTCTCAAGCGGTTATTAAGTACCAATCGCCTGTGAAAAATTTAAAAACCGCTTGTAAAAAACTGACGCCTATATAAAGACCCCGCGAAGGCACACCTCTGCCCAGTCCCACATCGTGCCACGAGGTACCTAAGTAAATTCTCATAGCTTCCTAACTATGCATTTCATGCTACCTTTTTCTTTGTATATTTTCATAAGCTGCCAGTTTTGTGTGTTGGTATATGGATTGTGTCCTTTTGCATTTGTGTACATATGTGTTTGGACTCAATAATTTGAAAGTTTGGTCTTTTAGATATTGATGTCTTGGGCGTGTAGCCGATTGAAGGAGGAGCGCTTGGCGTGGCGCAAGAACCATCCCCATGTATGTACATATGGCACACCGGTCGCATGGCTGTATATACATATGTATCTGCAATGGACTGATGAACTTAATTGTAGTTTGTTTTTCCGTCTTGTTTGTTTTTAGTATTTTCAATTTCTCTGTGTAGGGTTTCTTTGCGAAGCCTGAATCGAGAGATTTATTGAAGTGACAGTGCATTGTCCCCGGTAAAGAAGGGGTAAGTCATGAAGAACAAGCACAATATGAGTTTAACCATCGTCCTCCTATTAATAAATTTCTTTTGCAGACTGAATGGGAAGATGGTTACTACCCCCTGACAATCTCCTTCTCTAAGGACTATCCTATGGTGCCTCCAAGATGCGCCTTTCCAAGTGGGTTCTTCCACCCAAATTTCCATCATTCGTGAGCACTCTGCATAGGGATCCTTTATCAAGAGACTGTAAGATAGACCTATTTTTCTCATATAGTTAATACTTAATTGTTGTTGAACTTATTTGAACTTGTTTCTTATATTGCTTAAATTATATTTCGTAGGGGTGGTGCAGTGGTTTTACAATCAAAACTATACTACTTGATGTTCAGCGTTTGCTGCATCAGCCAAATGTGCCCGATGTTGAAAATGATTGCTATAATCTACTTATCAAGGTTAGATGACACTTTAGCTTAGTGACCAATGTAGGTTATTCATTCCTCCTTCGACATTTGTTAATTTAAATAATGTCAATATTTTCAGGATCCAGCGGAATATAAGAGACGTGTTCGGGAGCAAGTCAGACGGTACAATTTAGATTGATTGATGGGAGCTTCAGGAATAAGTTTAAATTCGAATTTAGTTTAGAGGGCACGCAATGTATGATTTATGGAATTCATCGAGTTGTGAATTACCTCTGAATTGCAATGTCATTTGTGTTTGTTTATCCTTGTATTCCAATTAAATCACTTAATTGCAATGTCATTGTGTTTGTTTATCCTTGCAACGGACGCTTACGATCTAGGGCACTCTAGCGTTTCCGGGGACACAAAATAAGTGGAAACAATGACTTTCCCTAGGCGATTCTTCAATGAAAACCGCTTGTGATAATTGAAAAACTACATACGGTTCTTACACAATGACCGCCTGTGAAAATACATGATCTTCTCAGACCATTATTAATTAAGAACCGCCTATGAAGTTCATTACATTACAGGCAGTTCTTAATTAATAACCGCCTGAGAAGATCATGTATTTACACAGGCAGTTGTTTCTTAAAATCCGCCTGTGATGTTATTTTATTGCAGGCGGTTCTTAAGTAATAACCGCCTGAGAAGATCGAGTATTTACCCAGGCGGTTGTTTTTTAAAATCCGCTTGTGTTGTTCTTTCATCACAGGCGGTTATTATATCATTCATCATCACAATCGCATATTTTTAAGGACCGCCTATGTTTGAAAAATTGAGGTGCCTATAGAAATGCTTTTTGTAGTAGTGTAACAGCCATTGAAAAACTTTTAGCTTGCTGTTACAGAATGACTTCCAAAGTGCACGCAGAGGCTTGGGGGGTTGTAGAGACGGTAGGCTATGTTATAAAAATTTTCGAGGAGAACTGTTTGGACCCCACATATATGACCATACATCTTTCTCAGTTGAGATCATTGGAAATTTTTCTTTCAAGTCCATTAGCTCATCGAAAGCCTCCTGGGATTGAGGTATGCGAAACAATTCCTCAAAATTTTTAGCTTGCATAAAAGATTAGACAGATATTGCTTGATGGCGAGCAAATGTATAATGTCGGGTATGAAGCCTGTAAATAAAGAGAGTTCCAAACATCTTGCCAGAAGATGACCATTGCACCATTACAAATTGAAAATGAAGCTACTCCCTTGAAACGAGGAAGGAGTCAAGCTATATCTCGCCACCAGAAGGAACAAGGTTCTTTGAAGATGTCTTCCACTATATTGCCCTGAAAATACGATTGCCAAACTAAGTGTACCCATGGAATATCCTATTTATTCATAAACTTATGCAGGTGTTTCATCAACAGTGATTCATCTTGGGTATCATACATTTCGTCCATGCTACCAGGGCCTTGGACACTGCCATTTGCTCTGACACATTCCAAAGACAATGCATTCTGAGTTTGTCCATCATCTCTATTACATTAGCAGGTAATAACAGGGTGCACCTGGTGTAGGTTGGCAGAGCACTTGTCTGATTGACCAGCTGTAACCTTTCTGCTAAAGAGAGATATTTTGAGGTAGCAGAAAACCTTCTTTCCATTTTAGATATTAGGGAGTAATAGTCACTTGCTTGGGGTTTGTGCAGGCTGAGAGGGAGGCCTAAATACTGCAACGATAGTGAACCAATCTGACACCCAAAGAAATTGGCTAACATTTCTGTTTCCTCCTTCTCAATGTTAATAGGGACTAGACATGATTTGCGGAAATTAACTTTTAGTCCAGTTGACATAGAGAAACCATGAATAATACCTTTGAGATAGAAGAGTTCTTTCTGTGAGGCCGGCAAAAATAACAAGGTGTCATCTGCATACTGGACTATTGGGAAACTGTGGAGCCATTAGACTGGATAGGGCAGTGCTAAATACTTTTAGTTCTCGCTTCATTGAGTATATATTGTAGAAGTTCACCTACGAGGACAAAAAGAAGTGGGGATAATGGGTCTCCCTGCTTGATGCCATAGGTAGCTCGGAAGGGTCTTCCCGGAACCCCATTCAAAAGGATGGAGGCCGAAGCTGTATCCAGGAGGCTTGAAATCCGTTGGATCCAATTTTGTGAAAAACCCATATGTTTCATGACCATGATGATTGTTGTGTGATCCACCGTGTCAAAAGCTTTCGCAAAGCCCAGTTTGAGGAGTGTTACTTTCTTCTTAGAGCGGTGACAGAGATTCAAACACTCATAAGCCCAAGCCACACAGCCTTGAATAGATCGTTTCTTGATGAAGCCATATTGATTTTTATGAATTACTGGCATACTGACTCGTTGCAGTCATTTTGCCATTATCTTTGTAATAAGCTTGACAATACTCTTTAGCAGAGAAATTGGTCTATAATCCTTGATTCTGGTTGGGTTTGGCACCTTAGGAACCAGTGTGATGTCTGATGAATTGAGAGGTTCAATGTCAGTTTTTAGCTGAAAAATCCTCACACAGTGCATAGATGTCCTCACAGATGATATTCCAGAAAGATTTGAAAAATTTGCCTTTAAACCCGTCCGGTCCTGGTGCTTTATCAACTGCCATGTTTCACACTGTATGATTAATTTCCTTCCTAGACACCATATCCCCCAAATTCCTGATGAAGACGAAATGGGGGAACAGGTGATGCAAGTCTAATAACATCTTGGGTGGGTTATCCTTAGCCATCAGGTCCAAAAGGGATGTCCTGAGGAGATCAACTTTCTTCTGATGGTCTGAGATAACTTGTCCATCCTCTGTTTCTAGGCACGTGATCGAGTTCATCCTATTCCGTTCAGTAGCTGCTGCATGGAAGAACTTTGTAGATGGTTACCTAATTTCATCCAACGAACTATGTATCTCTTTTTCCAAAATTGCATATGATAATTTAACAGTTTGTTTAGTTGTTGTCGGATGATAAGTCTGAAATTCCATTCTGTTAGATAGAGCGGCCTCTTTTCATCGATTAGGTTCAGAACATGAATAACCATTATGCAGTGATTAATTGTTACCCTGAGATTAGAATGAGGGCGACCCCACCTTTTGAGAGCATATCTGGGGCTTTGAATTTAGCAGCAAACCTAGAAGCTGAGTTTCTGCACCATGGTTCATTATTCCAAGCATTTTCCACTGTTTCTCTAAACCCTGGTATACTGGGCCAAAAGTTTTCAAAGCGGAAGATTGGGGCTTGAGGGATATTGATCTCGATCTGAAGCATACAAGGAACATGGTGAGAGGTACTGCATTGCAGAGCTAACAGAGAAGTATTCGAATAGGAGCTTAACCATTCAGCATTAACAAAACACCAATCCAGTTGTATCATGAGAGGATTTGCTTTGGAGTTTGTCCATGTGTATTTACTTCCCATTAAAGGGATCTCAATCATTCCCGTTGAGATAATTAGTTCGTTGAAAAGCCTCATACGAGGCATATTTGTCCCAGTCATATTTCTATTTTCCTCTGATCTATAAAGGTTAAAATCCCCAATCCAGACACATTTGAGATCTTCCATAAGATCCACACTCATTCTTTCACGCATCCAAGTAGTGAAATCTTCTCTTTTGTTATCTTGACAGGGGCCATAGACATTAATCAAGCAACAGGAATCATTATTGACTTGAGAGGCCATCTTAATTTCTATTGCAAATCTGTTAACCTCTAGAATCTCCTTCAAAAACTTAGAGCTGGACCAAGCTACTAGTAATCCTCCCGATAGACCATGAGAGGGGGAGTGCGCAAATTGATCATATTGTTTGGGGGTTATTCTCCTCAGAAAATCTTTAGAGAAGCATTCATTCTTTGTTTCTTGAAGACATAACATCACATTTGTGTTCCCTTACTAAATCTTTAAGTGCTAGATGTTTTGCAGCCGCCCCTATAACCCTGAGATTCCAACTAAGGATGGACCAATCCTTGCATTGCTTAGGTTTGTAATCCATTTGCAATCTTTGTGCGGAGTTCTTCTGCAGTCCATGTTCAAAGAACATGGATCAACTTGAGAGAGGATCGCTAAATAGTAAATAAGGAAGCCCGAAAGAAATATTCAAACCTCTTTTGGTTGAAGAACCTGAAATGCCCACATGGATGCCAGAAAAACCTTTTAACATTAAGACAAACACCCTTTCGAGGAAACCAGGGGAAATTGAAATACCAACCATAGCATATCATAGAGGTGGGGTTAAACAACCCCTTAATTTAAAAGACACATAGTTTTCTGCATTTGTTCAACTAGAGCACCGCAACCATTAACAAAATACATACTATCGGTACCCTGGATACCAGGTAGCCCCTGATACCGCACTTAAAACCAAGGAGTTCTTATGTCCAAGTTGAAGACTTCTGAAGGCAACACACTTCTGACAACACTAGGCCCGCATCCCTCTTTTGGGTAGCTCCGGTGCTACCATGTGTCCTGTGAGACTAGAACTACCTCCCATCACAGAGAAGCTCTGGTCCCGCCACGTGTCCAGCAACCCCGGACCTAACCCCCAGTAGAGAGAAGCTCCGATGCTGCCACATGTCAAGAGGCTCCGGACCTGCCTCCCCATAGAGGGAAGCGCTCCGGAGCTGCCACATGTTGGACCTCCGGATCTAAGTCCCCAACGGAAAGACTACAAAATCTCCAATGGCGTAGACATTTAAGAGGCTATTAAACAGCCATTACAATACCTGATTAACATGTCATTAATTCAGCATTAATGACACACGATCAGAGAACCATCAAGACTGATAACGCGCCATTAAGGTGTGTTATTACACTTTTAATTACAATTATGCATGTAGATCGTGTATAGATGGATTATTATAATCGGGGCCACCTGTCAGGGCCAGGCATATACTATAACGGCAAGCCCTTTGCATATAAAAGGGTTGCATCGCACGGTAGAAAACAACTAAGCTCAAACGCATAGAAGCAACACTGACAGTCACCACAGACACACATACTCAATAAACAGCCACCCCGTGGTGTAGGGTATTACGCTCCAGCGGCTCGAACCACGTAAAAACTCATGTGTTATCATCTTGTTCTTGATCTTACGCGTCCCATCCAAATACGAACCTCCACGGACTATGCTTTAGTAGCACTGGGGGAAGTGTCATTTACACACTTCAACATTTGGCGCACCAGGTAGGGAGAGCTAAGATCTCAAGATGGTGAACTCCACTGTAGCATCGTCTAACGGTTTGGCTGACCAGCCCGCTGGAGGAAATCCCTCCAACGTGCAGCAGCCAGCCAATGCTGTTGTCCCGACAGGTGTCATTCCACCATAACCTCCACCATCTCAACACAATAGTGTATTCGCGTCTGTCACTTCATCGACAAATAATCTTGAGAACTTGCTAAACGCAACGCGGAATCTTCTTCAGCGTCCGCCGGCACCTGGAGCACCTCAGGGTGCGATGGAATAGTGGCGCGCTAATGTAGAGCATTTGGTTGCAGCCAAAGCCGATGCCATCAGCAACCAAGGTCCGCCCCCTGCCGGTAGGCACATTCAAGGAACAGGACCTTGTCTGGAAGACTTGGCCCTCAGGCGTCGCAGCACAAGAGACGTGCGCCCTCCCAGCAAGTGATGTCACTGCCCTCCATAGCTCGTTGTACTCATACGGCGTCGAGGCTTCCAACACATGATCTTCATTCGGAACTCGATCGCCGATACATGAGGCAAGACGGCCTCGTCCTTATGAAGCGCGCCCAAGAGAGGCGGGAGGCTCGGGAAAACCCTTCTCCTTTGGGGGTGGGGGCGGCTGTTCAGCCCTTGCCATGCATCTTCGCATGGCCAACTAGCCACCTAAGTTCTGGCCTCATCTGTCAGAGAAGTACAATGAGCAGTCAACCCCATCGAGTTTCTTCAAATTTTCTCCACCGCCATCCTCACGACTGGAGGCATTGAGACTGTGATGGCCAATTACTTTCGTGTGGCTCTAGCCGGGACGGCAAGGTTCTGGTTCATGAGTCTCCCTCTTGACTCCATCTATAGTTGGGGGGGGGGGCTTTGTCGCCAGTTCACTGCCAACTTCGGGAGCTCCTACACACAACCTTGCACAGAACTGGACTTATTCGCCGTACAACAAAAGGCGGGAGAATCGTTGTGATCATTCATCCAGCGATTTTCTCAGGTACGAAACACTATTCCATCTATCTCCAATGACTCTGTCATTGTTGCATTCTGACAGGGAGTTGGAGACAAGAAGATGCTGGAGAAGCTGGCAACCAAAGATGTCAGCAGCATAACGAAGCTCTTTAGCCTAGCCGACAAATGTGCTAGGGCTGCTGAGGGTCAGGAGATGCACTCCAAACCAGCTGTGAAGGCTGGTAAATCATCCTCCAAGGCTGAAGCTACTGCCTCTGGCAGTGGGAAGAAGAAAAAGAAGTCCAACAGCAAGAAGAAGTTGTCGGACGGCACACCTACTGCTGCTGCAGCTGCAAGTCCTGGTGGTCGGGGGCCACGCCCCGAAAAACAACCTCGACCATCGACTGAGGATGGTGATGGTGAGAAAATGTGGTGTTTGATCCACAAATCAGACACCCATAACCTTGAAGACTGTCGTGAGGTCCAGTGGCTTATTGAACGCAACAATAAGTGCTAAGAAGAAGCCCCATACCTCCAACGGGAGGGGAAACAAAAAGTCGGAGAAGATTTGTCACAGTAGGAGCTTGGCTTCCAGGATGCCAAGAAGTCCCTGAAGGCCGTTTACAACACGATGGACGACGACTCCGACACCTCCGACAATGAACGCTGGAAGACTCTCCATATGATATATGGAGGATCCTAGGATATTACCTCCTGTAGTGTTCTCAAGACTATGCGTCGGGAGATGGCCGCCGTAGCTCCAACCGCCAAGGCAGCACCCCATCAGAACTTGATGGACACTGCCATCACATTTGATGCTTCAAATTGTCCGAAGAACATGACCGAAGCTGGTCAGTTGCCTTTGATGGTATCTCCTACCATCAACAACATTGAGCTCTATCATGTCCTGGTGGATGGAGGTGCGACGCTCAACCTCCTCAGCTTCGTGGCATTCACGAAGCTTCAACTCAGCCTATTGGACCTTAGGCTCTCAGGTCCCTTCTTTGGAGTAGGTCTGGGAGCTATCACTCCTCTCGAATCAATTATGCTCCCATTTACCTTTTGGACCATGGACAATTATAGGTCCAAGATGTTGGTGTTTGATGTGGCACACATCAACCTTGCCTTCAATGCCATCCTAGTTAGGCCAGCCCTATATAGGTTCATGGTTGTAGCTTATTACGGCTATCTGGTGTTGAAGATGCCAACTCCTTCAGGTGTCCTCCAAATCCGTGGGGATCGAACTGCTGGAGTCACTGTGCTAGAGGAACTTCATGCGCTTGCAACGGCCCAAGAAGAAGAATCTGGCAAGGAGCGACCAACTCATCAACCCTTGAGCTCACGTCAATGTGGCTCAACTTCTACACGTTGCATGCAACCAAGCGGCGACACCGACATCCCCATCAAATTCGTCCAAATTGGTTCCGATGTTGCCCAGAGCACTCGTATATCGGGAGCTCTACACAAAAATAGGAACTCGCGCTCGTCGCTTTCCTTCGAGAGAATGTGGGTGTGTTTGCATGGCAACCATCACAGATGCCTGGGATCCCTAGGGAGGTGATCGAGCACAGCCTAAAGAAAAACCACGATGCACCACCAGTAAATCAGAAGCCCCGGAACCAATCCGTCGAGCGGGAGAACTTCATTAGACAAGAAATTAAGAAGCTGCTTGATGCTGGTTTTGTCCGAGAGGTTCACCATCCACGGTGGCTAGCAAATCCAGTCGTTGTACCAAAGGCCGGCAGGAAGCTTTGGATGTGCATCGACTACACCACCTTGAATAAGGCATGCCCAAAAGACCCATTTCCCCTTCCTAGAATAAATCAGATCGTGGATTCTACCTCCGAATGTGAGTTACTGTGTTTCCTAGATGCATATTCTGGGTACCATCAGATACAAATGTCTAGGGAAGATGAAGAGCATACTGCCTTCATTACAGTAGATAGGTTATATTGTTACACTGCCATGCCTTTTGGTCTAAAAAACGTTGCTTCAACTTTTGTGCGAGCCATGCACAAAACTTTTGGAGAGATCATCAGAGACTTGGTAGATGTCGACATCGATGACATTGTCATCAAGGTGATAACAAGGAGTCACTCCTTGACAATCTGCAAGCCGTCTTTGACAAGTGTCGCTTGACGCCACGAAGCTCAACCCGAAAGAGTGTATCTTTGGGGTTAACCTTGGAAAGCTGCTTGGTTTCTTGGTGAATCACCGAGTAATTGAGGCAAATCTGGCAAAAATCAAGGCCATTGAAGAAATGACGCGTCAAGGACATGCAGAAGCTAGCTGGATGTCTAGTAGCACTCAACCGGTTCATTTCAAGGCTGGCAGAGCGTGCACTTCCCTTCTTCAAGCTATTGAGGAAGTCCGGGCCATTTCATTGGTCCGCAGAAGTAGAAAAGGTATTCCAAGAGCTCAAGCAGCTCCTCACCACACTACCAGTTCTGGTAGCTCCAGAGCCTGGTGAGCCTCTTTTGCTTTACATTTTGGCAACTACATAGGTTGTCAGCATGGTCCTTGTCGCGGAGAGACCGGAGCCATCTTTAGCTCAGGAGCCTCGCCCCCTCTAGGAGGGTTTGGATCTACCTGAAGGCAAGTCTGGGTCCCAGTCCCCAGGCACTGATCCTAAAGGAAAGAAGCCTGAGGATCAACCTCTCTCAGTCGAGGGAGTTCCCGCAGTACAGGAAGAAGGTTCGGACCCCTCCGAGGAGGTCAGGGCTGACAATGAACAAGATCCAAACCCCTTTGGCAGGGTTTAGATTGCTCAAGAAGAAGATCTGGACCTCTTTGGGAGGGTCCGGGTTAATGGAGAAGAAGCTCCAGGCCCCTCTGGGAAACTCCGGACCATCCAACGGCCAGTGTACTTCATCAGTGAAGTACTACATGACGCCAAGACTTGCTACATTTACGTGCATAAATTGTTGTATGCAGTCCTTATTGCCTCAAGAAAGCTACGCCATTACTTCCAAGCCCCCAAGATATCAGTGGTAACCTCCTTTCCACTGCGTGCTATATTGCATAACCCAAATTCTACTAGAAATATTGCCAAGTGGGCTGCAGAGTTGGCAGAATTCAATCTCAAATTCCTGCCTCGACGTGCTATCAAGAGTCAGACGCTGGCTGATTTCGTGGCGAAGTGGACTCCTTCTTCATCAATGCCATGGGGCCTTAGTGAGCAAAAGTCGGAACCTAAGGTCCCGGTCTTCATTGAGCCTCACTTGACACTCTACTTTGATGGCTCTGTGCAAAAGTAGGGGGCCGGAGCTGGAATCTTTCTTCTCACTCCGACCTGGGAGAAGGTCAAATACATGGTACACCTTGACTTCAAGGCAACCAACAACATGGCGGAGTACGAAGCTCTCATCTACGGACTCAAGGTGGCGCTATCATATGGCGTCAGGCAGCTACTGGTGAAGGGTGACTCACAACTCATCATCAAACAAGTTAAAGGTGAATGCAGTTGCAACAACCCCCAACTCGCTACTTATTTACTTGAAGTCCAAAAGATGCAGAAGAACTTCCATGTCCTGGATCTCTGTCATGTCCAGTGTCTCAACAACGCTGAAGCTGATGATCTTTAAACAAAGGCTTGAACAAGAGCTCATGTTCCGGATGAAGTTTGTGTCAGAAGACTGTCAGGGCCTGCCGCTCAGCCCACCGAACTAAGTGATGGGGGTGAGACCAGCACCTCGAAGCTGGCAGTGCTGGTGGCTCTGTTACCATGGCGTCCACCAAGGATCGTAGGCGCCATAGGAAGCTTCGAGCAACCCATTGTGCAAGATCCATAATCTCAAGTTAGCTCCAATGCATTGATGTCAAATATCCAAAGCTTTTTGAAGAATAATATCTGTCAGTACCCTGGGTACGATATACTCCTTGGGATTGCAAAGATCTCAAGGGAAAGTCATCTACTTGATTTGAAGACCTTCGGAGGCCCACATGTCAGACATAACTGGACCCGCTTCTCCAACATGGTTAGTCCCAGGGTCACGTGTACTATAAAATCGGAGCTACCGCCCACAAGGGGGAAGCTCCGGGCTATGTACCGAAATAGCACCCCCGGACCTAACCCCAGAGCGAGGGAAGCTCCAGAACTGACACGTGTCGGGTAACACCGGACCTATCTGTTCCCCACAGTGTGCTCCGGCGCTGCCACGTGTCCAACCGTCGGATCTTCAGCCTCCAACCTCTGGAAGACTCCACAACGGCTTTGGATCTTCAAAGGGGAATCAAGGAATTCAAGACCCGATCAAGTGTCATTAATACTATATTAATGACACACGATCGAATGACCTTAATTACCAGTAACGGTGCTATCAAAGCCCATAACTCGGTCAGTAAGGGCAATTAAACGTGTTGAATGTGTATAAATATTAGTAACCGTCGGGGCCACATGTCGGGCCAGGCTAACTTGTAACAGCCTGCCATTGTACTATAAAAGGACAGGTCGACGATACATAGGACACACTCTCCGGAGACACGCTGACTTTACACTCTCAACTAACGTTGAGCTCATACATCCAATACAACACCAACACACCCCGTGGAGTAGGGTATTACGCTCAGGCGGCCCGAACCACGTAAATCTTCGTGTCTCTTGTGTCACTCGACATCTCACCTTCTGGAATCTTCGCGCGCCCATACTGAACCTCAAACTTCTCTAACACTTTAGTAGTGTCGGGAGATCTGCCGGATCAAAACCACCGGCAGTTGGTGCGCGAAGATTCCAGAAGGTATTAATCTCCGATCGTGTGTCATTAATATAGTATTAATGACACTTGATCGGGTCTTGAAGTCCTTGATTCCCCTTTCAAGATCCGGAGCCGTTGTGGAGTCTTCCGAAGGTTCGAGGCTGAAGATCCGACGGTTGGACACGTGGCAGCGCCGGAGCACACTGTGGGGAACAGATAGGTCCGATGTTACCCGACACGTGTCAGTTCTGGAGCTTCCCTCGGTCTGGGGTTAGGTCCGGGGGTGCCATTTCGGTACATAGCCCGGAGCTCCCCCCTTGTGGGCGGTAGCTCCGGTTTGATAGTAAATGTGGCGACCCTGGGACTAACCATGTTGGAGAAGCGGGTCCGGCTATGTCTGACATGTGGGCCTCCGAAGGTCTTCAAATCAAGTAGATGACTTTCCCTTGAGATCTTTGCAATCCCAAGGAGTATATGGTACCCAGGGTACCGACAGTTGCTCTCTGGGCCCACCTCTTGGAAGACCCCTTGGGTGAAGTCATTCCACCGGAGGTGGGTCCATCCTTCGACTTTTGAACTGAGTCTTCAAAGGTCTTCGGATGTGTCGTTGGCGATAGTTTGGAGTTAAATCCTCGCCGCGTGGCATATCCTGTGTGCGGCAAATGAGATCTTTGGCGTGTGGATCTCACACAATTGAAGTTCGCCGGTTCCCGATACGAAAATCGTATCGATTCCGCGCGCCTTGTCAGGCTGCCGCCTTCGGGCTTCCCGCCTCATGATGACAACCGTTCGCCTGGGTAAGAATCTCGACTTGATCGTCGGGGTGGTCCTGGGCCCTCTTGTCATCGGCTGGGTGGAATTTTTGAGTAGTATCTTCGACTTCCTTGCGGCTTCCATCCAAGCGTTGCGAGGGATTACTTAAGGAGGAAAGTGCGCACCGTCTGGAGTTCTTTACGCCTCTCATCTGATCTTGTGCTCAAACTCCCAACTTGTGCTCGCTTTTCCTCTCTTGCCTTGCTGTGCTGCGATGGAGTTGGGTCTCCGCGAGAGTGTTTGAAGACCGAAGGTGACTTGAAGAAGGTTCGGGCCCTCATGGGATGGTCCCCGGACTTCTTCAACCGTCTGGTCAGCGCCAGAAGAGAGCTCCCGTTCGAGAAGGAGCACGCCGGCAAGATGGTGTACTTCTCTTCGTACGCCATGGTGGGGTTGATCCCACCTTTTTCCTCCTTTTTCTTGATGCTGCTAGACTTTTATGGTGTGCAGCTATACCACCTTGGCCCCCACTCCATTCTTCTTGTGTCTATCTTCGTCCACTTCTGTGAAATGTGGGTGGGCATCCCCCCCTACATTGAACTTTTCTGGACCTTCTTCACCGTCCATACCACCGGTAGGAGTAATGAGTACCTTGGCTTCTATTACTTCGTGAAGCGCAAGAAGTGCCCATTCAAGTACCTCTGGTCGTTTCCCTCTGGAAAGTGGGATGATTGGAAGAAGGACTGGATAGTCATCCGGGTGGAGGAGCACGAGAAGCTGGAGCTGCCCGAAGGCCTCCTCAACATCGACACTGCAGTCTGGAGTGAAGCTCCAGTGCTGTCGGATGCCTTCAACTGTGCTCTGACCAGGATCCGCTAGTGTGTGGAGGGAGGATTAACTCCTCAGGCGGTATTTTGCAACTTCCTGGTCAACAGGTGGGCACCGCTGAAGAGGAGAGAAAAACTCGCTTGGGCCCTGAACAGCGTGATGGATGACGATCGGGTTGAGACCGGACTGAAGTCCAACATGGCGGGGGCAACCTTGGAGTTACATCTCAAAAAGTTCCAGCACGTCATAGACGTTGCGGGAGATGACTTGACCCCACCATCAGCCTTTCTCCCTCTGAACGTGGAAGTAGAGTTCAGCAGGGAGCTCCGACAGACGATGCCGGTGCTTGACGACCTTGGTGTCATCGAGAGAAGATCGACTTCCAGGATGGTGATCCCTGGGGCTTCTTAAGGTGGTTCCGACCCTGCCCCGAAGCCAAAGATCGAAGTCGTCGGCAAGGGCAAGGAACCGGCGGACGAACCCTTGAGCCAGAAGAGGAAACTGCAGCATGCCGACGGAAGGTCCGTCAGGCCTGCAACCTCTGCATCAGCTCCTTCTCCCCAGAGGGGGAGGTCTTCTACAACTGTGGCGACTGTACCCGCAGCGGCATCTTCCCGGGGTGCTAGCTCCGGGCATGCGACTCTATCACTAGGGCCAGTTGAGGCCTCTAGGTCCGTAGGTCCTTCCCGGTCGAGGAGGGCCTTGACTAAGGAAGTGCCCGTGACTGCAATGAGTTCCGGGGGGCCTTCCGGAACTTCCACGCCGGCGGCAGCTATGGTCAGCCCAGAACGCCCGGGAAAGAGGTTCCGCGCCAGCTGGTGCAGAAGCCTCCTGAGGTAATTTTTAATCTTTACCTCAGGCAGTTGTTTTTTTGTAGTAACTATTTTTTAAATTTCTTCATCCTTCATCTGCAACGTTCCCAAGAAGAGGAGTGAGGCTCCACCCTCAGCCACAGCAGCTGAAGTTGTGAGGGTGGAAGCCTCTGCTCCTGTCCCGGTGCCGCCCCAAGTGGTGGCTGAAGCTGCGGCAGCTCCGGCACCAGCTGTCGTGGTCATGGCCCTCGACTCAACCCCTGAGACTCCCGTGGTAGCGCCGGACCACGGGAGAGAAGATGCGCCAGCGGCACCTGCCCCGGAGGTTGAAGCTCTAGGTTTGGGTGCTGAGATGATGGAAGCTTCGGCCGTTAAGCCGGAGGAAGCAATAATTCCAGCTCCGGAGCCGGAAATTGTCGAAGCCCCGACGGTTGAGCCGGAGGTAATTGAAGTCCCGGCGTGCACGCCGGATGTTGAGGAAGTCCCAGCGGTTGGGTCGGGTACCTCTAAAGCACCGGCCGCAGAGCTGGTCGTTGCGGGAGCTTCGACCGCAGGGCCGGTTGATGTTGAAGACCTTTCGGCTCCCGAGCCGGTTGCCATTGAAGCTCCAGCCGCAGGGCCGGCTGTTGTTGAAGATCTTCCGGCGCCTGAGCCGGTCGTTGCGAAGGCGTCAGCGCTCGAGCCCCTAGTAGAGGAGGTGCCCAGGCCGGAGCCAGAAGCAGTTCCTGCTCCGGGAGTGACGACGCCGAAGGTACCCGCGGCTGAGCCGGAGTGCTCTGATGAAGTCGCTGGCCCCCTGCCCGAGGGGACGAACGAAGATCTGGCGGCTGGTCCTTCGGAACCACTTCCGGAGGTTGGAACTTCATCAGCGGGACCATCCTTGATGGCGACTGAGGCCATCCTGGAGGATGGCCCTGGTGCCATGGAGGCTCAGGGGACCACTCTTGTGGAGTGGGACCCAATTTTTGTAACTGAAAACCCGCTGGAACCAGCGGAGGAGACCCCAGCAGGTCTGGATCCTATCTCGTTGTCATTGTCTATTGACAACGCCTGCTCCAGTCTGCGAGTTCAACTGGCATTCTTCCACGATAGCAAGGCTCTTGAAGAGGAGCGCCAAACCCTTAGGAGGTGGCGTAATCGGCTCTACTTCAAGACCAAGCTGGCGCAGTCAAGGCTGGCAGATGACAAAGAATGGATCAAGCAGGAGAAGGTCCGCCTGGAGTACTGGGACAAGTTATTGGATGACAGGGAGAGCTTGACTCGCGCCCTCGACGCTCAATCCCGGGCCATTTATGAGAAGACCAAAGCAGCTAATAGTACGGCTGATGAATGCCAAGAAAGGCTTGAGGCCATTAACACTACACTCATCAAGCGCCGGGAGGCACTTGAGGAGAGGGAGAAAAGGCTCGAAGATGAAGAGCAAAAACTCCTAGAGCTGCGGGATGATGTCTTGAGGAGGGAGGAGGAGCTCACCGAAAAGGTGGCTCTGGCTGACAAGGGCCTCGAAGAGCGCGCCAAAAAATTGGAAGAGCGCTGCGCTGAGGAGGAGGAGAAGGCATGGGTGCGAGGGCAGGAACTCTACGAGCAAGAGTGTGCCATCGCTGCCAGGGAGAAGAAAGTAAGGGGCAGGGAGAAGGACCTGGTTGACCGCCGGAACAAGATCTACCTTCGGGAGGAGGAGCTCGGAAAACTCGAGAAGCGAGTTGCTGAAAAGATTCAGCAAAACACCAAAGAAGTTGAGCGCCTCGCTCGCGAGAATTCTGAACTGGTGGCGGCCAAAAGATCCTTAGAAGAACTGAAGGGCTTGAGGGCTGCGGACTCCCTACAGGTTTGGGAGTTCCTGGGCAAGGCCAACGACGCGCTGACACCGATGGGCTTCAGTCCTGTGCGTCCGGATGATCCGGAGCCGGAGCCGAACCTGGCGTTGCAAGCGCTGAGCTCGGCGGGTAGCAAACTCTCCAAGGTGGGCGATGTCATCGCGGACCAGTTGGAGGTTGAGGGGCAATCCCTGGCGAAGAACGTCGCAGAGTATGTGCTGACGTGCTACACCAGCCGGAATCCCCAATTCCCTCTGGACCCGGTGCTTGAAGGTCCCGTCGAAGGAGAAGGTGAAGACGCCCGAGCCAATGTGTCAGAGGCTGCTCAAAAGGTCGCCCAGTTCTTCCATAGGGTCTAGGACCATCTCCGTAGCTCTCACTTGTATTCTCTCTTTTTCTTCCTCAATTTTGTAATCCCTTGTCTCCAGATGAATGAAATCCCCAAATTTTTGTGAGTTTCACTTTTTGTCTTCAACACTTTTGTCTTCACTTGGCCCCCTGGTAGATGTACACAATTTGATTGTGAACATGTACCAAGAGGATATTGTGTTTTGTTGAAGACTCATTTGCTTCAAACTTGTAGAGTGTAGGTCCGAAGTCTTCGATAGTGAAGGCCCCCTGAGGTTGCCCGAGCTTAGAAGCTCTAGCATTGTCTATCGTCGGAGCTTAGTAGCTCCTGCAATAGTCCCTATCAACGCGTAGAGCATCGATAGTTAGTCCTCCGGGGTGTTGGAGCTTAGTAGTTCCGGCAGTGACCTTTACCAACGTGTAGTTTGTTGGTAGCAGACTCCGCTTGCGGGGTCTTCTCACCATCATTTATTTTGCTTCGGCGGCTGGACCCCCTAGCTTTACCGAAGTTTGGTTGCTCCGGTGATGCTCGTTTTCAATGTTTAACATCGATTACAAGCCACCTAGGGGGAGTCAGAGCTTAGTTAGCTCCGGCTTTTCTCCATTAACGTGGATTTTTTATTTTTCCTGCACACTGAAGTCAAGAAAAATAGTAAAATTCGTTCCTTGCCTATAACTTCGTTGCGGCTTACGATTCCCAAGAGAGTTTTAGGTCAAACGCGATTCTGAATACAACTGAATGCGTTGTCTTTTCTTCCAGATCCAATTGTACTTGGACCCGCCTTACTTCGGCTTGCCGGGGTGTAGGTAGAGTGGCGTACTTAGGGTGCTTGACCAGGCTAAGTCGATAGCACACTCCGGCCCTAGGTTGGCTTGGCGGCATTCAGGCGAGTGGGCCATAAACAATATTTGAATCTAGAAGAATCGACAATACAGCTCGAATCATATATGAACCAGTCGAACTAAAATTTCTTAAGAATTGCATGTCTTTGTTATAGACAAGAAAGAGAAAAATAAAAAATGTTGAGCCTGTACAAAATAAATGCACGTGGAGTCTGTTTCACATGAAGATGTCTTTCATTATAGGTCCGGGGTACAGGGAAAACAAGTACACTCTTAGGGTACGGAACCAGGCTAAGCGTGTTTAATTTCTCGTTTGACCCAGGGTAGCTAGCCACACTTTTAGTCCTGAGACTGCGACAAGTGTTGCATGAACTTTGCGGACCTTCCGGGAAAGGTCCGGCTCTTCTCCCAGAGGAACTACCCGACTCTGTACAATGACTCTATAACATACACCTCAAGTTACTACAGACTCACCTCCGTGATATTAAGTTAGAACTTACAGAGGTGCTCAATGTTCCAAGGATTTGGGAGAGGTGTCCCATCCTCGGTAGCCAAGCGAACGCTTCCGGGACGGGATACTTTAATCACTCGGAATGGTCCCTCCCAGCTGGGGGAGAGTTTGTTTAACCCTTCTCTGGATTGTATTCTCCGTAGCACCAGATCGCCTTCCTCGAGCTGTCGGTTGTGTACGTGCCGCTGATGATAGCGCCGAAGGGTCTGGCGGTATCGGGCATTCCGAACAGCTGCTTGGCACCTTCCCTCATCAAGGAGGTCTAGGTCTTCATGCCGGAGCTGGTCCTGCGTGGCTTTGTCGAAGGTCCGGACCTGGAGTGACCCCAAGGTGATTCCGGAGGAAGGATTGCTTTAGCTCCATACACCAGGAAGAAGGGTGTCTCTCCAGTTGACCGGTTTGGAGTTGTCCTGAAGGAGGAGGACTCTGGTTGCTGATGCGGTCGGCTGCTGCTGCAACCAAGTGTTCCACATCGGCCCTCCACTGCTCCATTACATCCTGGGATGCGTCCGGAGGTGGTGGGCGCTGAAGAAGAGCACGTGCTGCATGAAGCGCATGTTCTGGGTTGTCAAGATTCGCCGATGCAGTGATTGACGCCGGTGCACCATCGCGTTGTCCAGTTTGATTTGCTGGTGGAGGCGGCGGTGGTGGAAGTGTGACTCCTGTTGGAACCGTTGTTCCTGCTGGTGGCTGCATATTGGAGGGATTACCCCCAACAGCTTGAACAGCGGGATGACCATTCGATGATCCAGCAGCTGAGTTCACCATTCTTGAAATCTCCGATCCCCCTACCTGGCGCGCCAACTGTCGGTGGTTTTGATTCGGCAGATCTCCTGACACTACTAAAGTGTTAGAGGAGTTTGAGGTTCGGTATGGGCGCGCGGAGGTTCCAGAAGGTGAGATGTCGAGTGACACAAGAGACACGAAGATTTACGTGGTTCGGGCCACCTGAGCGTAATACCCTACTCCACGGGGTGTGTTGGTGTTGTATTGGATGTATGAGCTCAACGTCAGTTGAGAGTGTAAAGTCAGCGTGTCTCCGGAGAGTGTGTCCTATGTATCATCGGCCTATCCTTTTATAGTACAAGGGCAGGCCGTTACAAGTTAGCCTGGCCTGACATGTGGCCCCGGTGGTTACTGATATTGATACACATTCAACACGTTTAATTGCCCTTAATGACCGAGTTATGGGCTTTGACAGCACCGTTACTAATAATTAAGGCCGTACGATCATGTGTCATTAATATAGTATTAATGACACATGATCGGGTCTTGAAGTCCTTGATTCCCCTTTGAAGATCCGGAGCCATTGTGGAGTCTTCCGGAGGTTAGAGGCTGAAGATCCGACGATTGGACACGTGGCAGCGCCGGAGCACACTGTGGGGAACAGATAGGTCCGGTGTTACCCGACACATGTCAGTTTCGGAGCTTCCCTCGGTCTGGGGTTAGGTCCGGGGGTGCCATTTCGGTACATAGCCCGGAGCTTCCCCCTTGTGGGCGGTAGCTCCGGTTTGATAGTACACGTGGCGACCCTGGGACTAACCATGTTGGAGAAGCAGGTCCGGTTATGTCTGACATGTGGGCCTCCGAAGGTCTTCAAATCAAGTAGATGACTTTCCCTTGAGATCTTTGCAATCCCAAGGAGTATATGGTACCCAGGGTACCGACAATATCATTCCTGAAGACGGTGGTTCCGCTGATCAAATTGCCAGATTAGCTAAAAGATACATGTTGGTAGAAAGGGATCTCTACCGACGTGGTGCCAATAGTGTTCTAATGAGGTGCATTTCTCGGGAAGAAGGCAGCGATCTTCTCACGGAGATCCATGGAGGCGAGTGTGGGAACCACAAGTCTTCCTGCACGTTGGTCGGTAAAGCCTTCCGGCATGGCTTTCACTGGCCTAAAGCACTCCAGGATGCAATTGAGTTGGTAAAGAAGTGCAAAGCGTGCTACTTCTATGCAAACCATATTCACACATCGACTCTGTCACTACAAATAGTACCTCCCACATGGCCTTTCGTTGTGTGGGGGATGTACATTTTGGGACCTTTCCCAAAAGCCATCAGAGGTTAAAGGTTCCTGTACGTCGCCATCGACAAGTTCACAAAGTGGCCGGAAGCTACCCCAGTTGTGACAATCAATTAGCAATCAACTATAAAGTTCAAGAAGTCCATAGTCTGCATATTTGGAGTTCCGAACAAAGTCATTACTGACAATGGAACCCAATTCACAAGTGCAACATTTCAAGAGTACTGTGAAGATCTCGGGAACAAGTCATCTACGCATCAGTAGCTCACGTGGCAAGTAATGGCCAAGCTGAGAGAGCAAATGCAGAAATACTCAAGGGACTCGAGACGCACACATATGAGTGCCTCAAAAAACATGGTTCCAACTGGATCGAGGAGCTTCCATCCGCATTGTGGGCAACCAGGACAACACCTAGCCGGGCTACTAGAGAGACACCTTTCTTCTTGGTGTATGAAGCCGAAGCGGTCCTTCCTCCGGAGATCACCATGGGTTCTCTTTGTGTCGGCCTGTCGGGACCTTCGATGAAGCCACACAGGAAAGCTCCGGCGTGAAGACATGGACCTCGAAGACAAGGCAAGGTGCCAATCAACTATTTGGAACGCATAATACTGTCAAGCACTCCGACGCTATCATCAAAAGTTCACGCGCAACCGGTAGCTAGAAAAAGGCGATCTAGTGCTGCCAAGCATACTGAATCAAGAAGGAATGAACAAACTCTCCCCAGGATGGGAAGGTCCCTTCCAAGTTATCAAAGTTTCTCGCCCCAGAAATGTGTTCGCTTGGCAACAAAGGATGGGACTCTGCTTCCCAATCCATGGAATATCAAGCACCTCTTTAAGTTTTATGCTTAGCTACACGGAGGTGAGTGTGTTGTATAAATTGTATCTCTAGTAGTACATGGACAGAGCCGGGAAGGGTCTTAGTGCACTTGACTTTGTCCTGTCCTTTAGGTGTGTCTTTACCCTCCCTGGGATAGATCAAGACGAATAGCACACTTAACTTGGTCATTGTACTTTGAGTATGTCCTTGTCTTCCCCTGTAATTTGTACCTTAATGAGAAAGATTTTATATGGATAGACTCTTCGTGCATTTTAATTGTACAAGCTCGGTACTTTTATTATTTTTTACCTTCTTGTCTATAACAAATTTGTGCAATCCGCTTGTAATTTGGTCCAAGGTATTTATGTGATGTATAAGTTGTATTAGCAATACTCTTTTGGGTCTTAGCATTGCTACGCGATCTACTCGCCTGAAAACCAAAGACAATGATAGGTCCGAAGTGTGCTATCAACTTAGACTGGTCAGACACCCTAAGTACGCCACTCTACCTATATCCTGGCAGGTCCCAGTAGTGCAGGTCCGGAAGGCATTCGGACCTATGGAGATTTAATTAATACGCTTATGTCGTCATGTTAAATTCTTTATGATCTAAAATTCAAGGAAGGATAATAAGTTGCAAATAAGTTGTAGATAAGGGGACAAATTTTACCAGTTTTCTTGTTTTTTATGTGCAGGAAAAATGAATATTTGATGGCAATTCGCTCGATGATGATGGATGGTGCTGGAGCACTAGCTCCGACAACCCATAGGGCGCCCGCCGTCGAAGTTCTACGCATTGATATTGGGAGCCATCGGACCAACCAAGCTCCGAGAACCCCTAGGGGGCCACCGTGGACATTCTACACATTGATAGTGGGTGCCATCGGACCTACCAAGCTCCAACAACCACCAGGGGGCCCGCCGTCGATGTTCTATGCGTTGACAGTGGGCGCCGTCAGACCTACCAAGCTTCAAGAACCCCCAGGGGGCCCGCCATCGATGTTCTAAGCATTGATAGTTGGCGCCATCAGACCCCTAGGGGGCCCGCTGCCGACACAACAAAGAGTCCCTGGAGATGTCAGAAGCAAGACTCAAAACTCGAAGCTAACATCCTAGCTACAAATTCGGTGCTACTGAGTTTTTAAGACATTGTCTAAATACCCATGGTAGCTGCCTTCAATTCATTTAACACATTTACCAAGGGGCCAACAATATAAAAGGCAATGCATTGAAGACACAAAAAATGGAACTTGGAAGGATTTCAAATTTCATTCATTCAAAATGAGGATTACATGTAGAAGAAAAAAAAAGGAAAAGTCCTAACTATTGGAGTTTCTATTGAAGAATGAGGCAACTGTTTGGGCAACATCTCTAACAATGGCCCTGGCGGCTTGTTCCTCCTCGGAACCGGGTCCTTCGAACACCGGAGCTAAAGACATCTGGGGTCTCGGCTTTTGAAACATGCCAGAACATATTCGACAATGTTCTTGGCTAGGGTCCTTCCTTCAGTATCCTGTTCGTCAATGACTATGTCGCCCACAACATCAAGTTTCTTGCCGACAGAGGTCAACGCCACCATCGCCCATCGGGATCAAACCAAACGGCACAAGAGCTTCGTTGGCATGCCTTAAGAAGTCCCAGACTTGTTGGGACTCAGTTGCTCTCAAGTTCTTTAGTTCCTCTAGCGACTTCCTGGCAGCCGAAAGTTCCGTAGAACCTTCCTTGGAGAAGAGCTCGACTTTCTTAGAGTGTTGTTGGATACTTTCAACCATACACTTTTCTTGGTCGCTAAGCTCTTTCTCCTGGAGGTAGATACGGTTCCTCCGCTCTACCAAGTCATTCTCATTGTCCTTCATCTTGTCCTCCCTAGTGGAGATACTAGTATCTCTTTTGGAGACATTTACCCCCATCTGCCATATCTGCTCCTTCTCCTGATCACGCCACTGATCAAACTGTTTGCATGATCAGCCAAGCTCTACTCTCCCAGCGACAACCTTTGGGCAGGCTCCTTTTCCCTCTACACGAGGTCTTCCTCTTTCTCCACGAGCTTATCTTCCTTTTGATCAAGAGCTTCCCGGGGCTTGAGTAGATTCTCATTCAGTTTGTTGAGGCTATCCGAACGATCATCGGCCGCCACATTGACCTCCTTAGCATGCTCAAATATCTCCCGGGTCTTGTCTTCGAGAGCCTTAATCATGGCCTCTCTTTCATTTAGTGCGCAGTCCAAGTGTCAGCCGGGCCTTCTCCTTGACCACCCCCTCTTTCTAGTCAGCAAGTCGGGACTGCGTCAGCTTCATCTCGAAATGAAGTCTATTGCGCCAACGCCTTTAGGTGTTGCTTTCGTGGTCGAAGGCGAACTAGACCTGACGGAGACTTGAGCAAACATTGTCGATAGACAACGCCAGAGGGATCGACTCCGGGCCCGCTTGAAGTGCCTCAGCGTTCTCCAGTGGGTCTTCCAAAACACAATCGAATCCCACGACGCGAGCATGTTATCCAACAGCTCCAAATCGCGGGGGCCGACCTCCCAGAGTTCGTCAATATCCACTACGGCAGAAGAAGGCTCCGTCACTGGAGCTTCAACCTCCGGGGCTGATGAAGAGGGCTCTCAGTCGGATCTTCAATCATTAGCTCAGCACATTAAGGACCCGCAACTGGATCTTCGGGTTACGCGGGCTCAGACATGACCACCTTCGGAGCTGCCGCCTCCAGAGCTGGCGCTGAAGCGCTTGCTGGAGCTTCTTAAACTTCCGACACCGATGCCGAAGCCTCCACAACAGGTTCCGGAACTGTCAGAGCTTCCACAAAATCCTCCTCCGCGTAGTCCGGCGGTACCACCGAATCTTTAGTTGCCAGCTCTAGACTTGTCTCCACGATAGCCAACAATGGAGCTGTCGTGTGATCTCCACAATAGCAGCAGGCACCGAAGCCGTAGTGCTGGTTCTTGACATTCTGGAAACATAAATAGGGAATTCAAGACAAAATCATGAAACAAAATCAAGACAAAGGCTAAATAATCGATCCTTACCTTGGAGTATTGCCGCTATAATCAGCGCGGATCTTCTTCCTCGGGCGCTGGTAGCTAGAGCCCACCGTCGTCTACATGGCGAACGCTCTAGGGCCCGAACCTAGAGTTGAGGCATCCACAGGCACTGCCACCTCTGGGACCTCCATCATTGGAGGTTGCACTCCAAACCTCGAGCCACCACCTGGCATTGGGGCGGGAGGGAATTGACTTGCCGTAGCCAGCACCCTCTGCGGGCACTAGAGCTGAAGAACCAGTGAGAACTAGAGGCACAATCTCTAGCCGAGGTGGAGGGGTCACTTCAGTCAGAGCATCCCTCACTCTGCTCCCATCGCTCCTCGTCAGCTTTCGCTTACGATTCTAAGCTTCGACAAGGACCTTCTCCTTGCCTCAGTCAGAGGTAGACTTCTTTGGAGGGGAAGGTGCAAGACCTTTGCCTTTGCCACTAACTGGCGTAGGTCAGGTGCTTTCATGGAAGGAAGGAGCCTCGAGGATGGCAATCCCGGCAGGAGGAGTGCTCTGACGTTTTTCCATGAGGCCCAGATCCTCAAGAGCCGGCATCTTCTTCCGCAGCTCCCTCCTGACCTCTGGCACCATGTTTAGAGGCAGTAAATCTGCCAGAGGGGTCAGATTATCAGGGAGAATTACTCTGTGCTGCAATTTCTGAAGATGGAGCTTCAAAGATCCTTCATTCAGATTGGATCCGAAGCCCGTCTTGATCCTGTTGTGATCGTGCTCTCCACCGAACACCCAAGCGGGCCACTCCCTTGTTTGCGGCGGAGCCCATCGGTTTGTTAGGAAGTTGGCGATTACCATCAGTGGAGTCACCCCTCTCTTGATGCACTCCTGGATCCTTGTCAAGATCGAGTTGTACTCCTCTGACAGCAACGGAGCCACCTCCCAAACATCAGTGTCAACGGCCGAACGGCTGTCAGGTAGCTCCAGCATATCATCGTGATCCAACGTGATGGCCACCCAGTCTTTCTTTCAGCTATCCAATTTCCCAGAAGGGAAGGTATTCAGGTACTTGAGCGGCAAGTTCCTGCGCTTCACGAAGTAATAGAAGCCCAGGTACTCGTTGCTCTTCCCAATTGTGTGGACCGTGAAGATGGTCTAGAAGAGCTCGATGCAGGGCGGCACACCCACCCACATCTTGCAAAAGTGGACGAAGGTCGCCACCAGCAAGAAGGAGTGGGGGCTGAGGTGATGAAGCTGCAGACCGTAGAAGTCTAGCAGCATCAGCAGAAACCTTGAAAATTGTGGGATGAGCCCCACCGTGCCATAAGACAGCAAGTAGACAATCTTGTTGGGGTTCTCCTTCTTGAAGGGTAACTTTCTGATTCAGATCCGGTTGTTGAAGGAGTCGCTCGACCAACCCATGTAGGTGCGGACCTTCGACAAGTCTTCATCCTTCTTGATCCAGCTCCGAGGAAGTCCCGACTCCATCGCTGCAAAGTGGAGCAGAGGAGGAAGAAAGATTGCAAGGGCAGAGAGCTCTAAGTGCAATGTCAGATGAAGGCATAAAGAGTTCTCTCCCTCTGCAAACTTCCCCCTTTAGTAAGCCTCTGCAACGCTTGGATGGAAACTACATCTGGATCTAAATGTACATGACCTCGTCAATGACAAGGGGGCCTGGGTCCACCTTGCTTAAAAAGTTACATCAGGAAAAACGTTGTCATGATGAGAAGTTGGAAGCCCGAGGGCGGCCGCCTGACAGGGCTATAAAGATTACGCTGCGAAATGATACGAATTTTGTATTGGGAACCGGCAACCTTCAATTGCGTGAGATCCGCACGCCAGGATCCCACGAGCCGCGTCAAAAAGCGCCATGTGGTGATGGCATAACACTTTGCCATTGTCTCAACCGCCCAGAAAAATACTTTGAACCCAAAGTGCGGAAATCGAAGATGGCCCCACCTCTGGTAATATAAGTTCACCCAGAAGGTTTCTCCCAGAGGTGGGCCTGGGGCCACTGTCGGTACCCTGGATACTAGGTAACCCCTGATACCGCACTTAAAACAAAGAAGTTCCTATATCCGAGTTGAAGACTTCCGAAGACAACACACGTCTGACAGAACTGGGCCCGCATCCCTTGTTTGGGTAGCTCTAGTGCTACCACGTGTCCTACGAGATCGGACCTACCTCCCTTCACAGGGAAGCTTCGGTCCCGCCACATGTCTAGCAACCCTGGACCTAACCCCTAGTAGAGGGAAGATCCGGTGCTACCACATGTCAAGAGGCTTCGAACCTGCCTCCCCATAGAGGGAGGCTTCAGAGCTGCCACATGTTGGACCTTCGGACCTAAGCCCCCAGCTGGAAACCACATAATATCCAATGGCACGGACATTCAAGAGGCTATTAAACAGCCGTTACATGCCCTGATTAATGTGTCATTAATTCAGCATTAATGAGACACGATCAAAGGACCATCAAGACCGATAACGCTGCCATTAAGGCACGTTATTACACTGTTAATCATGATTATGCATGTAGATCATGTATAGGTGGATTATTACAACGGGGGCCACCTGTTGGGCCAGGCATGCATAGTAACGGCCTGCCCTTCGCATATAAAAGGGTTGCGTCACACGGTAGAAAACAACTAAGCTCAGACGCATACAGGCAACCACTGACACTCGCCACAGACACACATGCTCAATCAACAACCAACCTGTGGAGTAGTGTATTACGCTGAAGCGGCCTGAACCACGTAAAAACTCTTCTATCATTATCTTGTTCTTGATCTTACACGCCCCATCCGAATACAAACCTCCGCAGACTACGCTTTAGTAGTACCAGGGAAAGTGTCATTTACACACTTCGACACATACTATTTCAAAAGCAGAGACCGTAGATGTCTCCCAACCAACGCCAGTCCTTCTTTGCATTCTCCCAACCATCCTAGTTTGATTCTGAGCTTGTTCCATTGAGTTCCTTCTTTTGTTTTAGTAACATCTCCGTCGTTATCTCCGAAGGAGAAATCCTACATCTTCCCATAGCTATAAATTGCATCACATGAATGGGAATTTTAGGAAGATTCTGTGAGACCTATGTGTGCTGAATACATTGGCTATGGCGATAAAAGTTTTGAATTCTGCTAAAACACCTTTTTAGCAAGGTCCGACTCTAGCTCCGAGCTACAACAAGGTCTGACGGTAGGTCCGACTTGTTTTTGTTAGCTCTGGGTACGTCCGATTTACTGGCAAAGTCCGACTAGCTTTTGGTTAGCTCTGGTGAGTTTTGCCTTTAGCTCTGGCATGTTTTTGATAGCTCTGACATGTTTTTGCTAAGCTCCGAGTTACTTTTTCTAGCTCCGGTTTTTGGATTGACTAGCCCTACTAGTTTTTGTAAGCTCCAGCGGGTGCTTGGTTCCACTAGCTTTGGTAGGCTGCGGCGCTAGGTTCTACTAGCTTTTGTAAGCTCCAGCTCAAGGTCCGATTAGCTTTGGCAAGAACCGGAGCTTGACCGCAAGGTTTCTGCTTTTCATTTGCAAAGTTTCAAACTTGCTTTATATTGTTGGAAAGATTGCTTAGTACTCATTTGCTATGTTTTTGGCGCATTTTGTTTGATATGGATGATATCGTTTTACTATGGTTTTGCAACATTCTTATGTGAGGTGCTCACGTAAGGTGTTGTGTTCGGAACTGACTTGAGTCAAGTCGCGGACTTGGGCTCGTACGGATTGGTTGTTTATTCATGTGCAGGTGTTGCTTGAGTTCAAGTCATGGCTGGTGACAGGATCCTTCGGACTAGTCTCAGGGAGGAGATGAGGTTCCGACAACCAAGCTCAGGAGGAATTGTGGTTGAGCGGGTCAGGAGGTCGCGCACGATGATTGAATCAAGGGCATTGCATATGAAGGTTACTGGACGTCGAAGGAAGGTGTTTGCACGTATGCATGCGATGCATGACGTGGCAACATGGTTTCGGAGATGGTTTATGAATGGAAAGATCTGGTTGGAAGGATCGTATTGTATCGGTTGATGACTTTGGCTGCGGCGGAGTCGGTTATGGCTCGATATGGAAAGTATCGAGTTGGTTATGTTAGGATTTCGTGTGGGTCACGAATTTGAGTTGTTTTAGGAATGTGGGATACGTTCCTAAGGTGTTTGGAAGTCTTAAGATTGCTTCTATCTGCGTACAGAAGAGTCCTAAGCAGTTATGGAAAGTTCCAATTCGTGATCGGAGTAGGCTTGGAGTCCTAGTTGAGATTGGATTGGCCTAAGGGCTGGTTATATAAGCAAGGGAGCTCGGAGCTCGTAGGACACGACTTTGGGACTGTTCCTCTTGTGTTCTATTGAATAAAATTCGTAGTTTGAAGGAACTTTTGTGCCTTGTTCATCCGACTTGTTCCAGACAAGTTTTACTCGTTGAGTTTCTGGACAGCACTACCTTTCGTAGGTGGTTTTATCATAACTCGAGTTTTACAGATCCAATTGACGTGATTCTTTTTGGGTTGTATTCAAAACCTTATTATCTATCAACTGTCAAAATTTCACGGTCATTGGATTTGTGATTTCTTATCTACACGAGTCTCTTTGCAGCGTTCCAGAACTATTTTTCTCGGGTAGGACAAATTGACCTTTGTTCGATCTTTCAATCGTAACTTGAATTTCTCTCGACAGATTTAACTGATTCTTATTGTGTTGTCTTCGTGACTTGATTCTCTTTGATATATATCACTTTTTTCATGGTGAAACATGTTTAGATTAGTCTCACACATGATTTCTTTAACAAATCGTTTTTATGCCGAAGGGGTTGGGATTTAATTGTTTCCGCTGCGTAAGATTTTTAAATCTACCATTCACCCCCCACTGGTAGCTTTTCACGTGCTCTTCATTCCTACAATTGGTATTAGAGCCACGGTGCTCTAATATTTGTGATTTGCACGTGTTTTTGACTAATCTTCATGGAGAAATACTCCGCCAAACCTTGTGTGCTTGCTGGTATCAATTTTCAGGTTTGGAAGGCACGCATGGAGGCTTTCATCCAAGCGCAAGGCTTCGCAATATGGGAGAAGGTGTACAAGCCTTACAAAGTGCCACCTAATGATCAAGTTACGGCTACAAACCTACGGGACGTCAACAACAACAACAAAGCCCGAAACTTGATCATTCAAGGACTCACTCAGAGCGACTTCGACCGCGTTGCACATCTCCGATCAGCATACGATGTTTGGAGAGCTCTCTGTGATTATCATGAAAGCTCCAACACAATCAAGGAGGTAAAACAATATATGTTCAAAAAGGAATATATGCATTTTGAGATGCAACCCGGTGAGTCTATCGATGACCTCTTTGCTCGCTTCAATAAAATTCTCAGCAACTTACGTAGTGTCAATGTTAACTTTTCTGATGCTGAAAATGCTAGGCAACTTCTGAGTGCATTAGACATGTCAATTTGGGAGATGAAAGTAACATCTATTCGTGAATCATCTGTCATGAGCTCTCTTACATTAGATGTGCTTTATTCTAAACTAAAAACTAATGAAATTGAGATCTTATCATGTAAGAACCCAAACAAGTCTATTGCATTTGTCTCACAACGTGATATGCCTAGCTCCGGTCAATCATCATCTTGCAATACTCTTGCTTTGTTGTCCTCACTAACCCTGGAGCAGATCGAGGATTTTCCAGAGGAGGAGTTAGCACTCATCTCTAGTAGATTCTCAAGAGCATTGCAAAATGTGAGAACTAGAAGGAGAGGGAGCTCCGGACCTCAACGCTGTTTTGAATGTGGTAAGACAGGATACTTTCGTACAGAATGCCCTAACCTTTCAGATCCTACTACCCGTGAAGAAAAACAGAACAAGGTCAAGACCACCTCGGGAAATTCCAACAAGAAAAAGAAGGGTACCATAGGACGCAAGATGATTAACAGCTTCATCACCGCACTTCAAGAACTCAGTTCAAGTGATGTAGACTTTGAAAGTGGTGAATACTATGATGATCTGGCAAACTTATGCTTCATGGCAGGCAAAACAAGATCAAGATCAAGTCAGGATGATGCATAACACAAAGTGACGACGATGAGGTATGTTCTACCTGCAATGAAATGTGTGATGCTATTTCTCGTGCAACTATTATTGCCAAGAAAAAGGAAAAAATCTTAGGGATAATGCTGCTAAAATTTAATTACTAGAATCTGAAATCAACCGTTTAAAAACTTTGATTCCTAGTGATGATGCATGTCCCTCATGTGACTTAATCTATGAACAATTGTCCACATTAAGAAGTGCACACTCCTCCACTCTAGATAGACTTGATGAAGAAATTGAAAAGAACAGAGAGCTTGTTGCACTTAATGATAAAAACCTAAAAGATGATTCCTGTTCAACAGATGATTTGCATTGTTCTCCATGTGACAATCTTGATAAGAAACTAAAAGATTCAATAAATCAATTTTTCATTCTGAACAATGCTTTATGTACTCATGAAGTTAAGAATTGTTCAAATTGAAAATTAAAAGGAAAAACTTCATGTGAAAACTGCCTAGAACAACGCTTTACGTTCTCATGAAGTTAAATTTTGTTCCAATTGCAAACTTAAAGGAAAAACTTCATGTGAAAATTGCCTTGATCTGTCCAATAAACTTGATGACATGCATAGGACATTAGATCGGTTTTGTAATGGGAATAAGAACCTAAACTTGCTGCTGAATTCTTCCAAGTCTTGCAATGATAAAACTGGTTTAGGTTTTGATTCTCATGCTCATGCTAAGGCACATCCACCTAAAATTGTAAAGTCATTAGGAAGTGGTTTGATTCAAACTGTTCCTAAAGAAAAAGAAGTGGTTTTCAAATCTGCAGGAGTATTGTCTTATTCGGATTCAAATAAAAATGTTGCTTGCTCATCTAGAAATGAACACAAAGTTAAATTTCATTGTACCTAATGTGGTAGAGATGGTCATGTCATAGATTTTTGTTATAGACTAGCTAAACAACAGAAAAGGGAAAGAATAATTGCTCGATCTCATAACTTTCATGCAAAATTTTCTACTCATGCTAAATCAGATGATAGGAACATGCAACTTGTTTTAATGAGTCAGATATTTGCAAAGGTAGCTTCCAGACCTTCTGGTAAGAAGTCTACAAAGGCAGCCTGGTAGTTCTGATAGCTCCGAGAGCTCCCATTGTATCCTCCAGAACTTCAGTTTTTGCACCCGGAGCTTCAGCGCTTTCTCTTGGAACTTCTGCGTTCACCTCCGGAGCTACTGGTTTTCGTTCTAAACGAGTAAAAATTTCTAAATCAATTGTTAAGAACAGAAATCCTCAACCTTTGACTCAGAAACCTGCTGTTCTGTCTCAGCTTTCGCGTGTTTTTCCTGCTGCACGTCGTGTGACTCAGTACTGGATACCTAAATGCCTTTTGACTAACCACAGTATTGAGTGATCGACGTATTGTGCTTCTGTGTAGGTCTCATGCTTGAAGAAGGAGAACATATGGATTGTGGATTTAGGATGCTCACGCCACATGACCGGTAACAGAGAATGATTCTCCTTGCTCTCCTTTGTGTCACGTGTAGAAAATGTTACTTTTGCCATAATTCTTCAACTCCTATTATTGCTAAAGGTTCGGTTAGAGTAAATGATCACTACACTTTAAAAGATGTGCCACTTGTTAAAAATTTGAAGTACAACTTGCTTTCTGTTTCTCAATTGCTTGATGAGAATATGGAACCAACCTTCACTAAAAATTGCTGCAAAGTTGTAGATTTAAATAGTGAGCTTTTGTTTAACATGTCTCGTTTTGGAAGAGTTTTTAAAGCTGATTTTGATATGTCTTCCTCTAAGCCTAGGTGTCTAGTTGCTAATGATTCAAAGGACTTATATTTTTGGCATCGTAGACTTGGTCACGTAGGCTTTCATCACCTAATGCGTGTTAGTGCTCTTGATCGCATACGTGGGCTGCCTAAGCTTAAAAGGGACAAAGAAATTGTGTGCTCTTCTTGTAGACATGCTAAGATGGTAGCAGGTTCACATACTCCTCTCACAATGATCATGTCAACTGAACCGTGTCAACTTTTACACCTTGACACTATAGGACCTTCACGTGTTCAACCCTTCGGAGGTAATTGGTATGTTCTTGTGATTGTTGATGAGTATTCTAGATACTCTTGGGTTAACTTTATGCCGTCTAAGAATGAAGCTTTGGGTCACTTTAGAATTTTATTTCTTAGATTATCAATTGATCACCCAAGATCTTTAAAAGCAATTAGAAGTGATAACGGAACTGAATTTAAAAATCAATCTTTTGATCACTTTTGTGCTGAAAATGGAATAGATCATCAATTTTCTTCACCATATGTACCTCAACAAAACGGTGTTGTAGAAAGAAAGAACATAACCTTAGTTGAGATGGCTAGGACTATGCTTGATGAATATCAAACTCCTAGGAAATTTTGGGCTGATGCGATTGCAACCGCTTGTTATGTCTCAAATCGTATTTTCTTGCGCGCTAAGCTAGGTAAAACACCATATGAGCTCCGGTTTGGACATAGGCCTAGTGTTATGCACTTTCGGGTCTTTGGTTGCAAATGCTTTGTTAAGAAACATGGTAATCTTGATAAATTTGAATCTAGATCCATTGATGGCATGTTTCTTGGTTACCCATCTCACACTAGAGGATACCGTGTGCTTCTACCTGGAACTAACAAAATTGTGAAGACTTGTGAATTTTCTTTTGATGAAGCTAACCCAGGTACTAGCTCTGGTGCGGCAGGACCAGATCCATATCCTCAGGGGGAGGGTATTTTTGAAGAAGAAGAAGAGCTGGTGATACTGCCTGATAGTTCCGAAGCTGACACGTGTCCAGATCCGAACATTGAACAAGCTTCGACGACCACCATTGCTGGTCCAGATCCTCCTCAAGCCACAAGCTCATCGATTTGTGATGAACATGAAGAAGAAGAAGCTTGTGAAGCGTCCACTCCCCTTCGGGTTCTTAAAATTCATCCTCCACAACAGATTATTGGAAGCTTGCACAAACGAGTTACATGGTCCAGGTTTTGCGATCCAAACTCTCATGCTCATTCTGCTTTTGTTGCTTCTTTTGAACCCAAAGATATATCACACGCACTCACTAATGAATCTTGGATTATTGCCATGCAAGAAGAGTTAGAAAATTTTGAAAGAAATAATGTTCAGAAACTTGTATCTCCTCCTCAAGGTCACACCTTAATTGGAACTAAATGGGTGTTTAAAAATAAACAAAGTGAGGATGGGGTTGTGGTTAGGAATAAGGCTAGGTTGGTTGCTCAAGGTTTCACTCAAGTTGAAGGTCTAGATTTTGATGAAACTTTTGCCCCTGTTGCTAGATTAGAAGCCATAAGAATTTTGTTAGCTTTTGTTGCACCTAAATCTTTTATGCTATATCAAATGGATGTTAAAAGTGCTTTTCTTAATGGCAACATAGATGAGGAAGTTTATGTCAAACAACCACCGGGTTTTGAAAATTCAGATTTTCCTAATCATGTTTACAAACTATCCAAAGCCTTATACGGTCTCAAACAAGCCCCTAGAGCATGGTATGATAGGTTAAAAACATTCTTACTTGAAAAGGGGTTTACAATGGGCAAGGTTGATAAAACTCTTTTTGTGCTTAAGCATGACAATGACTCATTATTCGTTCAAGTGTATGTGGATGATATTATCTTTGGTTGTGCTTCTCATGATCTTGTGGCCAAGTTTTCAGCTATGATGAGTTCAAAATTTGAGATAAGTATGATGGGAGAACTCATGTACTTTTTGAGGCTGCAAATCAAGCAAACCAAAGATGGTACCTTTGTGCATCAAACAAAGTATACAAAATACCTCCTAAGGCGCTTCAACATGGACAAAAGCAAGCCTCTTCGGACACCAATGTGAACAACAACAACACTTGAACTTGATGAAAATGGTGATCCCGTGGATCAAAAAGAATATAGAAGCATGATCGGATCACTTTTGTACCTCACGGCATCAAGACCGGACATATAATTCAGCGTATGTCTCTGTGCACGGTTTCAAGCCACCCCACGTGCTTCACATCGTCAAGCTGTCAAAAGGATTCTGAGGTACTTACATGGAACTCAAGAATTTGGCATTTTTATTCCTTCTTCCTCAACCGTTACTTTGAAAGCTTTTTCCGATGCTGATTTTGGAGGTTGTAGGATTGATAGGAAAAGTACTTCCAGTGCTTGTCATTTTCTTGGTAATTCACTTGTTAAATGGTCATCCAGAAAACAAAGCTCAGTTGCACAATCCACCGCCGAATCTTAATATGTAGCTACTGCTAGCACTTGTTCACAAATTCTTTGGATTTTTTAAACACTTAAGGACTATGGGGTTGATCTAGAGATTGTTCCACTGTTTTGTGATAACACTAGTGCCATTTGCATTGCTAAAAACCCCGTGCAACATTCTAGAATTAAGCACATTGACATTAGGTATCACTTTTTCGGTGATAATGTTGAAAAAGGAAACATTGTGCTTCACCATGTAGATACCGAACAACAATTGACTGACATTTTTATAAAACCTTTAGATTTCACTCGTTTTTGTTTCATTCGTAGTGAAATAGGGGTTATGCATCCTCATGGCTTAAATTGAGGGGGAGTTTTGAAACTTGGGAAGTCTATGTGTGAATATGAACTTAAAATAATATGAGCATAGTATTTCATACATATATGATTTTGTGATTCCTTTCACATGCTGAAAGTTCTTACTACATTACTCGTGTTATAAATTTTGTAGTTTTTGCCATGCCTAGTAATTGGAATAATTACTTACACTAAATCTGTTCATGGTCGTACTTTGTTGCTGTTTTGAACTTGTTGCATGTTCACAAGTGTTTTAATCATAAAGAATTAATCAAGTAATCAACTCACATATTGAGTTTTTGTGAAGAAATATAAGTTGAGAAAAGATCAAGAGAGTATGCATGCATCGCACTTCTTCTTTTGAGATGGCTTATCACTGCACTTAGATATGAACTTGGAAGAAGTTGTGTATGACTAACCATGTCCTTAAGCTTCTGATTGTCAAATGACATAGGCTTGGCTTGGTTGGTTAGAATAAGGCAGATGCGCATATAATCTCTTGCAAATATCATATGATCTAAATCTTGTGCTTTGAAAAATAATAAAATGCAGCAACAAGTGTCATGCTTTCAAGTATTGAAATATTTAAGTTTGTGAGATCATGACTTGCTTAAATTGAAAATTACATTTGACCTCTAGCATGGCTTACACTACTTTATGTATCTCATTGATGTGATAGTGTAAGTTACTCGGTAGTATGATTTGGATGAGCTTTGTTTTATATGTATATGTTATAATATGCTCATAAAAATTAAAAAAAAATTTAACCTCGTTGAATACATTGTCAAAGGGGGAGAGATAATGCGCAGGGAGAGATAATATGTGCATGGGGAGAGATTTGAGATTTTCAAAAAGGGAGAAATTGTTTTCAAAACTTTTAATGTGAATAAGCCAATGTTTGGATTTTAAATGGTGTTGCCAATGCATTCATCAAGGGGGAGATTGTGAGACCTATGTATGTTGAATACATTGACTATGGCGATAAAAGTTTTGAATTCTGCTAAAACACCTTTTTAGCAAGGTCCGACTCTAGCTCCGAGCTACAACAAGGTCTGATGGTAGGTCCGGCTTGTTTTGGGTAGCTCCAGGTACGTCCGATGCTAGGTCCGATTTACGGGCAAAGCCCGACTAGCTTTTGGTTAGTTCCGGTGAGTTTTGTCTTTAGCTCCGACATGTTTTTGATAGATCCAACATGTTTTTGCTAAGCTCTAAGTTGCTTTTTCTAGCTCTGGTTTTTGGGTTGACTAGCCCTGCTAGTTTTTGTAAGCTCCGGCGGGTGCTTGGTTCCACTAGCTTAGGTAAGCTCCGGCGCTAGGTTCTACTAGCTTTGGTAAGCTCCGGCTCAAGGTACGGTTAGCTTTGGCAAGAACCGGAGCTTGACCGCAGTGTTTCTACTTTTCATTTGCAAAGTTTCAAACTTACTTTATATTGTTGGAAAGATTGTTTAGTATTCATTTGCTAAGTTTTTGGCACATTTTGGTTGATATGGATGATATCGTTTTACTGTGGTTTTGCAACATGCTTATGTGAGGTGCTCACGTAAGGTGTTGCGTTCGGAACTGACTTGAGTCAAGTCGCGGACTTGGGCTCGTATGGATTGGTTGTTTATTCATGTGCATGTGTTTCTTGAGTTCAAGTCATGGCTGGTGATAGGATCCTTTGGACTAGTCTCAGGGAGGAGATGAGGTTCCAACCACCAAGTTTAGGAGGAATTGTGGTTGAGCGGGTCAGGAGGTCGCGCAGGATGATTGAATCAAGGGCAGTGCATATGAAGGTTACTAGATGTCGAACGAAGGTGTTTGCACGTATGCATGCGGTGCATGACGTGGCAACATGGTTCCGGAGATGGTTTATGAATGGAAAGATCTGGTTGGAAGGATCGGATCGTATCGGTTGATGACTTTGGCTGCGGCGGAGTCGGTTATGGCTCGGTATGGAAAGTATCGAGTTGGTTATGTTAGGATTTCGTGTGTGGATCACGAATTTGAGTTTTTTTAGGAATGTGGGATATGTTCCTAAGGTGTTTGGAAGTCTTAAGATTTCTTCTATCTGCGTATAGAACAGTCCTAAGCAGTTATGGAAAGTTCCGATTCATGATCAGAGTAGGATTGGAGTCCTAGTTGAGATTGGGTTGGCCTAAGGGCTGGTTATATAAGCAAGGGAGCCCAGAGCTTGTAGGAAACGACTTTGGGACTGTTCCTCTTGTGTTCTGTTGAATAAAATTCGTAGTTTGAAGGAACTTTTGTGCCTTGTTCGTCCGACTTGTTCCATACAAGTTTTACTCGTCGAGTTTCTGGACAGCACTACCTTTCGTAGGTGGTTTTATCATAAATCGAGTTTTACAGATCCAATTGACGTGATTCTTTTTGGGTTGTCTTCAGAACTTGATTATCTATCATCTGTAAAAATTTCACGGTTATTGGATTTGTGGTTTCTGATCTACATGAGTCTCTTTGCAGCGTTCCAGAACTGTATTTCTCGGGTAGGACAGATTGACCTTTGTTCGATCTTTTAATCGTAACTTGAGTTTCTCTCAACGGATTTAAGTGATTCTTGTTGTGTTGTCTTCGTGACTTTATTCTCTCTGATATCTATCACTTTTGTAATGGTGAAAAAAGTTTATATTAGTCTCACACACGATTTCTTTAACATATCGTTTTTCTGCCGAAGGGGTTGGGATTTAATTGTTTCCGCTGCGTAAGATTTTTAAATATACCACTCACCCCCCTCTGGTAGCTTTTCACGTGCTCTTCATTCCTACAGATTCCCATTAGCATTGGTAATGACCGATAAATTGGGAAATTCGTTAGCCCGATCAATAGAAATAGCAGATATAAGATTACCCTTTTTAAGACTATTGCTGTTTGCTTTGTTCCACTTGGTCTTGACCACCAAAACTGACCACTGGACCACCTTCTTTACTTTGCTACTTTGCTCAGTCGGATGCTTCTATGGATATCACTGTCCAGCATCGGGGACTTTCCCTTGCCGTTGGCCATCGACCTAGTCAGGATACGCCTCAAGGGGCTTTGGTTGACAGACTTACGTGAGGGAGATAGAGGCGGGAAACTAGGAAGGGGCCCACTGGGAGGTCTTAGACTCTGCCCCAACAAAGGGGGATCCATTATGTGAGATATGTTCATTCAAATGCAATGGAGCATCCTCAACAATCGGATTGAACTGGATGTTGGTGATATCACGGTTGTCAGAGTGTAGTGTCGCTCTTGTAGTAGGAATCACCATAGTTTTGTCCATGTTACCAGTCAAGTTATCCAAGCCAGCAACCCAGTATTTAAAGGATTTGATCATCGAAAGCATGATCGGATCAACGGGCCTGTTGGTAGGAGCCTGAGCCTGGGTATGACCTAATGGAACTGTCTAGGAGTGTCGGCGGGGACCAACAACTGAAAGACCAGGTGACGGGGGGGGGGATGTATATTCTCGAAATAAAACTCCGGAGGTGGTTCAGGATTTATGTTTGGAACAATAGGGCCACTAACAGTACAGGGATTGCCATTGTAAAGGGGAGGGAGAACCTCATACCCATGGAAATCATTCACAAAACAAGTACTAAAAGGATAAACAGGGATGGTCCAAGAACGACCTTCCCCGCCCCACTCAACACCTTGCTTCACAACAATGCTTCTAGGGATGTCCAACATATCTTCTATCATGACATAGTGTGGGGACCGGAATCTCGACATCCGAGGATCTCATTGGGTGGTGTCGTGCGATGCGACACCCAACAGTATACAAGCACAGAACCAGAATAAAATACAAGACGAAGTCTTTTATTTATCTTACAGCGGAAGTTTTACAATACTAGCGGACGGAAAGAAATATATATATATCATAGCTACGCTCTCAGCACTAGCTATGCAAAAGCAAAGTTATCCATGCCCTAGATACTTTGCACTAGCAACACACAGATCACGGCGGCGTGCAAGGCTCCCATTCGGCTGTACACCCTGGAGGGGATGCAGCCTCATCATCAAACCCTTCATCAATTGTATAACTTGCAAAAACTCGTTAACTGCAAACATGAGCATAAGGCTCAGCAAGACTAACCTGTCTCACTAGACGTATGCAAGGGGGACACTAAACATAGGTAAGGTGAAGCATAAACAACTCGCCTACAATTGGATCCTTATAATCAGGTTTTAAGTAGCAAATGACATTCTCCAAGCACGACACATCATGGGCTCCACAATCAAACAAGAAACGCTTTGCCGATGATATGACATGCCCAGAGCGCATAATGCTATTACAGCTAAAGTATGGGGAAACTGTAAACTTTAATTTTACTATCTCTAAGTCATACAAGGTTGCAAAGCAATTACAATACAGTATATTTTTCAGGCTTCTTTAGTATTTACTACGTCACGGCTCAGTGAACAAGTGGTACTCTATTACCGCGAGGGACGGTGATTGCAATCAGGACACACCCGGACAACACGACACATATGTCGTTCGGAAGTGTCAGCGAGTACACCAGTACCTACGTAACACTTCATTACTAGGCGTATGTGGCCACTTTTTACAAGAAACCTGTACGCCGAGCCCGTCTCACCTCCGCGAATAGAAGGTCTCCGCACGAAACACCTCATGTGTCTGCCGACCGATTTACACCTTACTGTCCTCAACCCACCCCTATCGATAATGAGTTAATGGGCCTTGACACCCCAGTTATCGAGTTACATCAGGTTACTGGATTCCATATGTCCATTATGTCGCCGGTACAATTCAAGCTTGTCCGAAGGGGCCGCATACAGACGGGCCTTAACTGACCAGTCAGAGCTATACGATCAAGACCACGTCTTGTCGCTTCCTATCCATCTCTGACTGTTCTCGAGTTTTAGATGTAACAGTTATTTTCTATAAATATTATCCCAGTGAAGATGAGTGGAAATTTCTATCTCGCGAGTAGATTCCAACTACTCGACTTCTACCGGTTTACCTACTACATTAGCATAGCAATTCTACACGTTGAGTGATGAACCTACCCAATTAACCAATGGGATTGTGGGTCATGCATCTGGAGTATTCAAGCATCCTATACGTAATGCACAATTCATATGCTAATCATCATAGTGATAAAGTAAAATTTTATAAACAACTTAAATGCAAACCGGGGCTTGCCTGGTTGCAGGTCAGAGTTGGGGTTAATATCTGGAAGGTGCTCTTCCAAGGCTTCTGGTTCCTCCTCGACTTCGGTCACTATACGATATGCATATAACATGTATATGAATGACTTTGAAAAATAATTATTACCAAGACCATAATTTAATCTATGGTGATCATTATATGATAGGGACATTAATTGGCTTTGGAACTTTTGATGGTAGATACTAGGGAATATGATAGAAGCTCTTGCAAAGAACAGGAGATGATCAAAGTATTTTGTTGTCTCTAAAATTATGGCAAGTAATAAACTTCCAAGAATTTTAGAGAAGAAACTGTAGTCTGAACATAGCTGCCAGTTAATAATCATGATAGAGAAAGTTGTCCTGGTTCTAGCAAAAAAAATTTCATAAATTTCTAAGCTTTGGTGAAGGAGTTATTGAATTTCTAAGTTGGCAAGAATTTCTGGAATTATCTTATAATTGATTTTTTTGCTTTTCAATTAATATTCAGTTTGCAACTGAATTAGGACTAGTATAGTAGGTCAATTAAATCCTAGATTTTTACAGGCACTAGTGTATGACTAAAGGAAGGTTCAGTCCGAATTTGGCACATAACAAAGCAACTGAACATCTGTAAAAATTCAATAACTGAAAAAGGTAATTGAATTATACAGTGGGTTATATAGGTGCAATGGCTCCCAAACTTTTTCTGCTAGTCAAGAATAGGACAATGCATCTTATGTGAATTTTGGGGATTTTTCCAGTGGCAAGTTTATCTGGAAAAATTGTATTTGCTTTTGGGAAAATTGTTTTATACAGAATTTAACTGAGTTTCACAGAACCTAATTGATACTGATAGAAACTAGAGCTCAAGGGCTTTCAGAAAAAAAATTGTTTGAATATTTTGGATCATTCTACAGAGAGATATTGATTTTTAAACTTTGGAAATGGTTCTGCACCAAAGGGGAATTTTCAACTTTTAAATTTGGCGCCAGGGCCCACTGGATTTAAAATCATCCAATCAGGGGCTAGCCACACCGGGGGTTATAAAGATTCCCACGTGGCCGCACTAAATCCCTAGACACAGACTGATCCGGCGCCTTTTTCACTCCCTGGCAAGTGGGACCCGCGAACCCGGTCGTCTTCAACCTCGGTCCACAGCTCGGCGGCGGCATTCTCACCGGCGCGCGGTGGCGCTTTCGCCGGTGATGACTTCCGGCCCACGGGAGGCCTCGGGACTCGCCGCTCCACCATATTTTCGCACGGGGAACACGATGGACCAACTCCCGACGGCGAGGGGTGACCGGAAAACCATTCCCGACGGCGGCGGCGGGTGTTAGGGTTTTGGTGAAGTGGAGACCCTCGATTCCCTAGCTAAATCTCTTGTTTCAAAGCTCAGGAAGCATCGTGGATGCATGGGAAAGGTCTTAGGAGGGTCTAGAGCTCATGCCATAGCCGGCAATACCGAAGTCGATGGTGAACCGAGCTCTAACAATGGCGGAAAGGGAAAACTCGAAGAACTTGCTAATTAGTCGATGGTTCTTTCTGGTTTTTGGAGGGAAGGTGTGCTAGGCTACATAGATCATGTCATCTAACTGGATCAAAGAGATTTTGTGCATATAATCGGAATTAAACCGACAACCTAGCCTCAAAGTTATAAAAGCGCTTCGGGAATTTAAGGAATACAGAAGCTAGGATGCACGATAGGAATTCAATCTTAACCAGAAGCTGCACGAGGTCGTTGCGCACCATTTTGCTATAGACCGTAGAGGATGATGATGCTTGTATCGATGGCAAGGCAGCGCGGCGTCGAGCGGCACAGGGGTGATCGCGGCGGCGATGAAACGGAGTGGCGCGGTGAAAAGTGAATCGGTGATGGACTTCGGCTGACGGGGGTGGCTTTATAGCCTTCACCTCGGTAGATAAGGACGCAAGGGGGTAGATGGAGGCGACCGACGGCGCGCTGGCGGCATGCAGCGTCCCGGTGTCGCCTGGGGAAAGAAAACAGAGCCAGTGAAACGGTTTCACCGACTGACCTGTGGGCCCCACCTCTCTCCCTTATCCCTTCCTCTAAATTCTAGCTTAAACATTGTCCAAAAATTCCCAAAATTTACAGGTAGGCTAATAAAAATATGGGGAACCCTATTCTGCAATCAGATTTCAATTTGGACATAGTTTGCATCAAATTCAAATTCAAATTTGAATTCAAATATGGGTATAAACCTTATTGAAATAAATAGTATCTGAGGTCCATAAATCTCCAAACTTTGAAACAAAGTCCCCTGAACAATAAAAGGCCTTACGAAAAATTGGGGGTTGATTTGGGCAAAGGTTAGTGTAAAGCTAAATTTGACGTCGACGAGAAATGAATCCTTTGTACGTGTCCAAACAAATGGAAGATGTACTTCAAAAATCTTAAAAATTTTCTGAGAAGCTATTTAGATATTTAAGAGTCCAAGGAAAAATTTGGAGCCTTGGATTTGAATCTTTATGGCAGGGCCTAATATGCATAGCAACATAATCAAATTACATTTGTTTTTATTTTTTATATTGCCGCCATATAATTTGCCCTAGCCATTTCAATCAATTTACTTCCCAACCTTGCAGAAAGGTTTATTTAAAATGTTATAGGGTTAGGGTTAAGTCCAGTCCTCATGTTGATAAGATTTAAACATGAGTAGAAAGAAAACTTTTTAGTGAGGTCAAGTTTATGTGCACAATTATATTGACCTCCATTATGTTTGATAAACCACTTGTAGTTGAACTTCACATAAAAGGAAAAAGTGGGATTTTATATTCCTCCCCCCTTAAAAGAATCTCGTCCTAAGATTACAAAGGAAGGACAAAAGATAAAGATCTACTGAACATGTGCCGCTAACAAGTCCGGATAGTTCGTTTTAAGATATTCCTCGCTTTCCCACGTGGCTTCTTCAGCACTGTGGTTGCTCCACAAGAATTTGTAGAAATGCAAAGTGCGCCTTCTTGTGGTGCGAGTTTTCTCATAAACGATTTTGGTTGGATGCTCAGAATACGTAAGATCCAGTTGGAGAACTTCCAAATCCTCAATACGTATATTCGCTGGGGCTTTGAGACATCTCCGCAACCGAGAAATGTGAAACACATTGTGGACCCCTGCCAGCGACGGCGGTAACTCCAATTGATATGCCACAGGTCTGCATCTTTTGATTATTGCGAGCGGCCCAATAAAACATGGATCTAGCTTCCCTCTCACTCCGAATTGATGAATTTCTTTCATCGGGGATACCCGAAGATAAACTTGATCCCCAACCTCGAAGTGAAGAGGTCAATGTTGTTTGTCCGCATAGCTCTTCTGACGTGACTGAGCGGCTTTGATATTGGCTTGAATAAGACGTACTTGCTCTTCGGCTTCATTTATCAAGTCGATGCCATATACCACTCGTTCACCAGATTCGCACCAGTTCAAGGGTGTGCGACAATTCCAGCCATAAAGAGCTTCATATGGCGCCATCTGGATGCTAGCCTAGTAACCGTTGTTGTACGAAAATTCCGCCAATGGTAGATGATCATCCCAATTTTTACCATGGTGGATGGCACAGGCACGAAGCATATCCTCTAGCACTTGATTCACCCGTTCGGTTTGTCCATCAGTCTGAGGATGATAAGACGAGCTTCGAATCAGTTTGGTACCCAATGCATCGTGGAGATGCTCCAAAAGCGAGCAACGAAAATAGATCCACGATCTGAAACAATAGTGCGGGGTACTCCATGTAGGCACAAAATTCTAGAGATATAAAGTTTTGCATACCGCTTTGCATCATAATCCACACTGACTGGTATGAAATGAGCTGATTTGGTCAATCGATCAATGATCACCCAAATTGAGTTGTGCTTATGGAGAGTGGGAGGCAACCCAACAATGAAATCCATGCTGATATCCTCCCATTTCAAAGTCGGTATGCTTAAAGGTTGAAGCTGTCCAGCTGCCTTCACATGGTCGTCCTTAACTCGCCGACACGTATCACATTCGGATACGTATTTTGCTACTTCTCTCTTCATCCGAGTCCACCAGAACTTCTTCATCAAGTCTTGGTACATTTTGTTACTCCCCGTATGAATGGAATACTTGGATAAATGAGCTTCATCCAGAATCTTCTTCCGAAGTTCCATGTTTCGGGGTACCACTATGCGGTTTTTAAACTAGAGGGTACCTTCATCGTCTCGTCGGAAACATTTCATCTCCCCCTTCTACATTCTTTGCCGAATGTGCGACATCCCTTTGTCCTCCTTCTGAGCTTCCATTATATCCTCCCTGATAGTGGGAATGAGAGCTAGGTTGTAGAGTGCCCCATATGGAATCTAGTAGAGACTCGGTTCTTCTTCTTCCATTGAGGTAATGGAAAGATTGTTGACATGGGACTTGCGGCTCAGAGCATATGCGACTACGTTCGCCTTGCCAGGATGGTAGTGGATCTCAATCTCATAATCCTTGATTAATTCCAACCATCTACGTTGTCGCATATTTAAGTCCTTTTGGGTGAAGATGTACTTCAAACTCTTGTGATCGGTCTAAAGATGTACTATATTACCTAGTAGATAATGTCTCCACATCTTCAATGCTAGTACCACAACAGCGAGCTCTAGATCATGAGTCGGATAGTGCTGCTCATGATTCCGAAGCTGCTGTGATCCATAAGCGATCACTCGTTTGTCCTGCATCAACACACAACCCAAACCAATTCCTGATGCATCACAATACACGTCAAAAGATTTGGTTGTGTCCGGTTGAGCTAATATTGGTGCCGTTGTGAGGTGTTTTACCAATGCCTGGAAACCTCCCTCACATGCCTCAGTCCATACATACTTCGTCCCCTTCTTCAGAAGTTCTGTCATTGGTTTAGCTATTTTGGAGAAACTGAGAATGAACCTCCGGTAATACCCAGCCAAACCTAGGAAACTTCAAACTTCATGTACAGACTTTGGAGACTCCCATTTTAGTACTTGCTTTATCTTGCTTGGATCAACTGCAATCCCTTCTGTTGATATGATGTGCCCTAAAAATGGCACTTGGATGCTCCAGAATTCACACTTGCTGAGCTGAGCATATAGTTGGTGGTCCCGTAATCGTTGAAGCACGATACACAAGTGTCGAGCATGTTCTTCTTCGGATTTTGAATACACGAGGATGTCGTCAATGAAAACCACGACAAACTTGTCCAATTCCGGCATGAACTCCGAGTTCATGAGATACATTAAATGAGCCGGTGCGTTGGTCAATCCGAAGGACATAACAAGGTATTCATACAGTCCATACCTCGTCGAGAATGCTGTCTTTGGTATGTCTTCTGGTCGGATTCTAATCTGATGATAACCAGAATGAAGATCCATCTTCGAAAATACTTTAGCACCCACTAGTTGATCGAAAAGAATATCAATGCGTGGTAGTGTATACTTGTTGTTGATAGTGATAGCATTGAGTGGACGATAGTCCACACACAGTCTCAAGGTCTTATCTTTCTTCTCTACGAACAATGCAGAACAACCCCATGGTGATGAACTTGGACGAATGAAACCTTTGTTCTCAAGTTCCGTTAACTGCTCCTTTAGTTCTGCAAGTTCCTTGGGTGCCAACTTGTAGGGTTGTCTTGAGATCGGCACTATTCCTAGTACAAGCTCAATCTTGAACTCTATATCTCTTTCTGGGGGCATACCAGGAAGATCTTGGGGAAACACATCCGGGTATTCACATACTACTGGAATATACTTAAGTTCTATAGCCTCGGTATTGTGAGTAGATGGATTCACTAGAATGGCTCTCTTAAGATTGAGGACTTGAGAAGGATGAAGTGGAGAATTTAGATATATTTTTCGAGGAACGAGATCTAGAATAGCACCATGGTATTGTAACCATGCCATTCCCAAGATGACATCTAACTTCTGATTCTCTAATATCATAAGTGAAGTAAGATATATGGTTCCATCTAGGTTAAGTGGTATCCCAGGAACCAACTCATCTGTTACTGTCTTTCCTGCCGGAGTGCATATCATGTACGGAGTTTTTTTGGAGATAATAGGCAATTGATTTTTAATGACAAAAGACTTGCTAATGACATTGTGTGAAGCTCCGGAGTCAAAGAGTATTACTACGGGATGATCAAAGATAGAGAACATACCCGTGAGTATGGGTGCGCCTTTCGGAACATCCTCAATGGCGAGGTGGTGGACGTTGTCGAGTCTAGGAACTGGCTTCTTGGGCTGGTTGCGGGGTTGGTTGGCGCCCTGGTATGATGACTGTCCTCCGCCCTGCCTACTCTGCGGGCAGTCCTTGGCGAAGTGCCCCGTGCGTCCACACGTGAAACGCGTGTACGGGGTTTGGCCGATTCGAATGGGAGGACGGAATCCCAGTGCACGCGGTGGAGGTGGAAGTGCACGTGGGATCATCCCCTGCTGTTGTTGCGGTCAGAAACTGGAGTTTCCGAACTGGCGACCACTGAACATTGGTGGTCGTGATGGCGGTTGCCACATCTGGCCGGATGGTGATCGATACACCATTCGGTACTTCTGAGGAGCACCACCTCCGCTGCCCTGCGTAGCACTCATCTTCTTCTTGTCTAAGGATAGCTCTCGAGTAGCGTCCTCTTGCATGATCGCGGCGTTGACAAGGTCGTTGAAACTGCCGCGGTTGAACAAGACAAGCTTGTCCTTCATCTTGCAGTTCAGCCCCCGGTAGAAGCACTCTCGCTTCCTGTCTCTCGTGTTCACTTGGTCCTGTGCATACTGAGCCAAGTGGTTGAAGGTCTTGGAGTACTCGTAAGCACTCCTTCCTCCCTGCTTCAGCTCCAAGAACTCTTGAAGCTTCCTCCTCATAATCCCGGGAGGGATATGGTAGGCGTGGAATGCCTCCCGGAATTCTGTCCAGCTCACGACATAGCCTGCGGGGCATGCGGCGAGGTAGTTTGCCCACCACGCACCAGCAGAACCTTGCATTTGCTGAGCTGCAAACAGTGTCTTCTGTTATTCGGTTATTTCGAGTAAACCGAACTTTCCTTCAATGGTGCGGAGCCAGTTGTCCGCCTCCAAAGGTTCATCGGCCTCTCTGAAGACCGGTGGATGTGTCGATGTGAAATCCGAGTAGGAACTCGAATGTGACTGACGTGGTCAATCAGCATGTCGCCCCCCTTGACGGGACGAGTGCTGTACAAGGGTCCACAACAACTCGGTTTGCTCGTCGCGCGAGCCGAGTACTACAGCGAGAACCTCCGTGAGACTCCTGGGAAGTGTAGGTAGAGGTGGTGGAGGTGGTTGTGTCTGGGGCGTGTTCTACCCCGGCGGTGGTGTGTCATCCCCCTGTCCCCCACCTGAGCCTCCTACTTCCATGGCTGTATGTGTACGCACCATGCTGCAATACAACAATTTACACCATAAGTCTCATTGCCTCAAGTTCATCCTTCCATATAAATATTAATGCGGTAGACCACGATAGATAATATACAACATCAACATATATTGATAAAGTACAAGCTTTATACAAGATATATTATCTCTGACCAAATTTAGAGTAGTAAACTCCAAAATGATGGACTCCCACTATGGAAATACATCTCTACTATACTTGGTCCCCAGGAGATGTCGTACACATCTTGTCATTTTAGACATAAACACTACTACTCTTAATATGACACAAACATGGTCACAAAAGAAAAACACGAGCAATTATTAAACTATATGTTGCCCCGTGTCGGCAGAAGTGCTGCCACATCCCACTTCAATACGTCCTACTCGACGTATTCAAGTTCCTCAGGATCCTGTTCTTCATCCTCAGGTTTAGGCACCACGGGTACGGGTGCTGAAGTAGAAGCTACTGCCTCACTCATTATTGATGCTTTTGTGGCAGCCAATTCTTGTACATCAGCCTGCACCATAAACATCCTAAAACCGTCAAGTTCCTACTGGGCCTTTTCACAGCTGGCTTTCCAGTCCTGAGCCTCCGCCCTAGACCGATCTCGATCTTCGGTCATCGTGCCCAACTGAGTACCCAGCTGGTACACATCAACTAAGCTTGCTTCTAACTCAATTTCCATCTCTTGAGTTGCTCCACGAGCTTCTGACAGGTCTTGAGCAATTAACTCATACTGCTCTTCTTTGAAACGGAGACGTTGGTTGAGAGGAGCGATCGAGGTTCTAAGCGATTTATTTTCACGCTCAAAATGATCCCCTCGAATCATGGTTTCCCTCAGATTATCCACCAACTCCTTAATGCATGCCTTCTGGGTGCCATTTTCGCGACGTGATGCCGATGCATACACCGCTAAGGCTGTCACCGATGTTCCACCGCGGAGATCATAATCGGCGATCAATCGGTTAGCCCACCCTTCAGCAGCTCTACCGCTGACCGGAAAGAACTCATACGGAGTACCCACTAGCTGATGATGGTGAAGTTTGCAAAACCTCCCCATAGCAACACTTGCGGCGAAGCTCCAACTTTCTTCCAACAGAACACCCCTTGTTTTGATGGAAAAGGGGGGCCATCCGTTGCTTGGTGGACCAGCAGACACGTGGACATAGATGACACATCTCTTCACCCTGTTGTCATGTAATTCCTTTCCCCAATAGCTAGGAACCTCCTCATATCCGCACGGGCTTATCAGCATGACAAATAAATCTGGAAACCCGCCTTGACCAGTACACGTTGCGTGCACCCAACCGTTAGGTAGTTGGATCATCTCTGCTGCCATCTTCCTGTAGAAACACCACAGTTTCATACAGGACTTGTCAGAATCAAAAGCGAAGTTGAATACCGAAGTTGTAGTATACTTTCCAATCTTTCCAGATTGTACTCATACAGATACAAGTGAGCTAGGAAATAGAATCTATACAGGTTTTAAGTTGACCCATATTTTCTGGAAATTTTTGACAGAACCTCCCCTGTATATGTAGTGATGTCCACAACTTATACAGGGATATCATGACAATATTTTGAGGTAATGACAAAATAAACATGGTATAACATCAAGTTAAAAATCCAGAAGTAAAAGATTTACCCCCTGAAAAGTTGGTTATACTGGTATTGCGCGCGAATTCACAAATAGGTGCAAACTGTTCCAAGTTCTGGACTGCCAGAACCAAGTTTGCGATAAATGGAATTAGACACCGCTATACCCATAATCAGATCATGAATGAAAAATAAAGTTGATAGAGGACTTCCTAAGGTTTCCATAAATGTATATATGTGACTATGTCACTATTCTGGATTAAAAGTTATAACTATCCAAACTAAACAGTTGAACTGACTGGTTTGCACCAGCAGTCCTGCAGTCCACTGTTTTGACTTCCAAATTTGATTTGACTAAAAATCGAATTTGTAAAAACGCTAAACATCAAACCTGTAGATCTGCCTCTGCCCTTTCCATACATGTGTCACAAAATGGCATAAGAGGTTCCTGTAGTGAGTTAGGGCAATATTTCTGGAACTGGTACAATGGTTGGGTCGTCTGGAGCAGTTTTAGTATACTCCAAATTTCAACAGATTATCAAACTCTTCTGCCCTGATGGTCAACAGAAAATTTGTAGAGGTCTTCCCGATCTTTCTATCCATATATGATACCCTTATGTTACCTATACGATAACCAAGATTACAACCCAGCAAAGTCGAGCCAACTTCTGCTAGAAATCAAGAATCTTGATTCTATCTAGCTTATCGAGTCGGAGTCCCTTTTTACGGAGTCCAAACCTACCAGCATCTGATATTTGAACTTTCCAAAACATTATGCATCCATTCTGTCGTTGGGGATGGTCTAGTATCATGTTAGATACTGACGGTACTACGTATCTCACCAAAGAAAATTCTATCTGGTATATCCGGTTATGTCTATAGGTGGTCCCTATATCGTTCTCTCGCAAACGGTTTCTACACGGTCTTCTACCGTAGTTAATGCTTCAAAAGACAAACAATCCCCTTTCACACTTTCACACCTCAAGGGTGGTACGGGGAAGCACGACAGGAAGTCGTAATAATACATATGAAAAAATAAATGCATACGACTCTGGTGTGAGTCGCCCTCGAGCGAGGTCATGTCTCGAGGTACATGGCTGTAAATACGTCTGTACAGCAAAGACTCCCGTACGATCCGGCTTATACACGCTCGGGCATACGTGTTTCACATGCTCCCATAGAACATGAGTGGTTCTAGAGAAACATACTATCAGGTTATACACCACCCAACGGGGGCTCCCACTAACTTTGAAGCACGTTGGGGTACCACATGTCATAGGTTCTCAGAAACAATGAAAGCTTCAGAGACTCCTATTAACTTCCCGTGCCAATCCACAAAAATTTCACATACCACTTCTCATATGCTGAGTTTACCGAGATTGATCCGCTCTCGGTGGAGTACCTTACCTCTTACCTGACGTCAGGGCATCATTACAGAATATAATAACACATAGTTAGTTTACCACCTTTATATCTTATACTAATAATACTCCTTATAAGGGCATATAGCTAATTCCTCACTCAGATCCTAATTTTTTGAAAATATGTTCTTTTCAAGTACACTGTTCCTAATGATGCTCTGATACCATGTCTGTGGGGACCGGAATCCCGACATCCGAGGATCTCATTGGGTGGTGTCATGTGATGCGACACCCAACAGTATACAAGCACAAAACCATAATAAAATACAAGACAAAGTCTTTTATTTATCTTACAGCGGAAGTTTTACAATACTAGCGGAAGAAAAGAAATATATATATCATAGCTACGCTCTCAGCACTAGCTATGCAAAAGCAAAGTTATCCATGTCCTAGATACTTCGCACTAGCAACACGCAGATCACGGCGGCGTGCAGGGTTCCCATTCGGCTGTACACCCTGGAGGGGGTGCAGCCTCATCATCAAACCCTTCATCAATTGTATAACCTGCAAAAACTCGTTAACTGCAAACATGAGCATAAGGCTCAGCAAGACTAACCCGTCTCACTAGACGTATGCAAGGGGGACACTAAACATAGGTAAGGTGAAGCATAAATGACTCACCTACAATTGGATCCTTATAATCAGGTTTTAAGTAGCAAATGACATTCTCCAAGCACGACACATCATGGGATCCACAATCAAACAAGAAACGTTTTGCCGATGATATGACATGCCCAGAGCACATAATGTTATTACAGCTAAAGTATGGGGAAACTGTAAACTTTAATTTTACTATCTCTAAGTCATACAAGGTTGCAAAGCAATTATAATACAATATATTTTTCTGGCTTCTTTAGTATTTACTACGTCACAGCTCAGTGAACAAGTGGTACTCTATTACCGCGAGGGACGGTGATTGCAATCAGGACACATCCGGACAACACGACACATACGTCGTTCGGAAGTGTCAGCGAGTACACTAGTACCTACGTAACACTTCAGTACTAGGCGTATATGGCCACTTTTCACAAGAAACCCGAACGTCGAGCCCGTCTCACCTCCGCAAACAGAAGGTCTCCGCACGGAACACGTCATTTGTCCGCCGACCGATTTACACCTTACTGTCCTCAACCCACCCCTATCGATGGTGAGTTAATGGGCCTCAACACCCCAGTTATCGAGTTACATCAGTTTACTGGATTCCATATGTCCATTATGTCGCCGGTACAATTCAAGCTTGTTCGAAGGGGCCGCATACATAAGGGCCTTAACTGACCAGTCAGAGCTATACGATGAAGACCATGTCTTGTCGCTTTCTATCCATCTCTGACCATTCTCGAGTTTTAGATGTAACAGTTATTTTCTATAAATATTATCCCAGTGAAGATGAGTGGAAATTTCTATCTCGCGAGTAGATTCCAACTACTCGATTTCTACCGGTTTACCTACTACATTAGCATAGCAATTCTACACGTTGAGTGATGAACCTACCCAATTAACCAATGGGATTGTGGGTCATGCATCTGGAGTATTCAAGCATCCTATACGTAATGCACAATTCATATGCTAATCATCATAGTGATAAAGTAAAATTTTATAAACGACTTAAATGCAAATAGGGGCTTGCCTGGTTGCAGGTCAGAGTTGGGGTTAATATCTGGAAGGTGCTCTTCCAAGGCTTCTGGTTCCTCCTCGACTTCGGTCACTATACCGTATGCATATAACATGTATATGAATGACTTTGAAAAATAATTATTACCAAGACCATAATTTAATCTATGGTGATCATTATATTATAGGGACCTTAATTGGCTTTGGAACTTTTGATGATAGATACTAGGGAATATTATAGAAGCTCTTGCAAAGAACAGGAGAAGATCAAAGTATTTTGTTGTCTCTAAAATTATGTCAAGTAATAAAATTCCAAGAATTTTAGAGAAGAAATTGTAGCTTGAACATAGCTGCCAGTTGATAATCATGATAGAGGAAGTTGCCCTGGTTCTAGCAAAAAATATTTCATAAATTTCTAAGCTTTGGTGAAGGAGTTATTGAATTTCTAAGTTGCCAAGAATTTCTGGAATTATCTTATAATTGATTTTTTTGCTTTTCAATTAATATTCAGTTTGCAACTGAATTAGGACTAGTATAGTAGGTCAATTAAATCCTAGATTTTTACAGGCACTAGTGTATGATTAAAGGAAGGTTCAGTCCAAATTTGGCACATAACAAAGCAACTGAACATCTGTAAAAATTCAATAACTGAAAAAGGTAATTGAATTATACAGTGGGTTATATAGGTGCAATGGCTCCCAAACATTTTCTGCTAGTCAAGAATAGGACAATGCATCTTATGTGAATTTTGGGGATTTTTCCAGTTGCAAGTTGATCTGGAAAAATTGTATTTGCTTTTGGGAAAATTGTTTTATACAGAATTTAACTGAGTTTCACAGAACCTAATTGATACTGATAGAAACTAGAGCTCAAGGGCTTTCAGACAAAATTTGTTTGAATATTTTAGAGCATTCTACAGAGAGATATTGATTTTTAAACTTTGGAAATGGTCCTGCACCAAAGAGGAATTTTCAACTTTTAAATTTGGCGCCAGAGCCCACTAGATTTAAAATCATCCAATCAGGGGCTAGCCCCACCGGGGGTTATAAAGATTCCCACGTGGCCGCACTAAATCCCTAGCCACAGACTTATCCGGTGCCTTTTTCACTCGCTGGCAAGTGGGACCCGAGTACCCGGTCGTCTTCATCCTCGGTCCATGGCTCGGCGGCGGCGTTCTCACCGGCGCACGGTGGCGCTTTCGCCGGCGATGACTTCCGGCCCACGGGAGGCCTCGGGACTCGCCGCTCCACCATATTTTCGCACGGGGAACACGATGGACCAACTCCCGACGCCGAGGGGTGACCGGAAAACCATTCCCGATGACGGCGGCGGGTGTTAGGGTTTCGGTGAAGTGGAGACCCTCGATTCCCTAGCTAAATCTCTTGTTTGAAAGCTCGGGAAGCATCGTGGATGCATGGGAAAGGTCTTAGGAGGGTCTAGAGCTCATGCCATAGCCGGCAATACCGAAGTCGACGGTGAACCGAGCTCTAACAATGGCGGAAGGGGAAAACTCGAAGAACTTGCTAATTAGTCGATGGTTCTTTCTGATGTTTAGGGGGAAGGTGCGCTAGGCTACATAGATCATGTCATCTAAGTGGATCAAAGAGATTTTGTGCATACAATCGGAATTAAACCAACGACCTAGCCTTAAAGTTATAAAAGCGCTTCGAGAATTTAAGGAATACAGAAGCTAGGATGCACGATAGGAATTCAAGCTTAACCAGAAGCTGCACGAGGTCATTGTGCACCTTTTTTCTATAGACGGTAGAGGATGATGATGATGCTTGTATCAATGGCGAGGTTGCGCGGCGTCGAGCGGCACAGGGGTGATCGCAGCAGCGATGAAACAGAGCGGCGCGGTGAGAAGTGAATCGGTGATGGACTTCGGCCGACGGGGGGTGGCTTTATGGCCTTCACCGTGGTAGATAAGGATGCATGGGGGGTAGCTGGAGGCGACCGACGGCCGATGGTGCGCTGGCGGCATGCAGCGTCGTGGTGTCACCCGGGGAAAGAAAACAGAGGCGGTGAAACAGTTTCACCGACTGACCTGTGGGCCCCACCTCTCTCCCTTATCCCTTCCTCTAAATTCTAGCTTAAACATTGTCCAAAAATTCCCAAAATTTACAGGTAGGCTAAGAAAAATATGGGGAATCCAATTCTGCAATCAGATTTCAATTTGGACGTAGTTTGCATCAAATTCAAATTCAAATTTGAATTCAAATATGGGTATAAACCTTATTGAAATAAATAGTATCTGAGGTCCATAAATCTCCAAACTTTGAAACAAAGCCCCCTGAACCATAAAAGGCCTTAGGAAAAATTGGGGGTTGATTTGGGCAAAGGCTAGTGTAAAGCTAAATTTGATGTCGACGTGAAATGAATCCTTTGTACGTGTCCAAACAAATGGAAGATGTACTTCAAAAATCTTGAAAATTTTCTGAGAAGCTATTTAGATATTTAAGAGTCCAAGAAAAAATTTGGAGCCTTGGATTTGAATCTTTATGGAAGGGCCTAATATGCATAGCAACATACATTTGTTTTGATTTTTATATTGCTGCCATATAATTTGCCCTAGCCATTTCAATCAATTTACTTCCCAACTTTGCAGAAAGGTTTATTTAAAATGTTCTAGGGTTAGGGTGAAGTACAGTCCTCATGTTGATAAGATTTAAACATGAGTAGAAAGAAAACTTTTTAGTGAGGTCAAGTTTATGTGCACAATTATATTGACCTCCATTATGTTTGATAAACCACTTGTAGTTGAACTTCACATAAAAGGAAAAAGTGGGATTTTACACATAGGCAAGAGTATGGATGATAAATAGGTCATCCTTACTCCAAAAAAGTAACTGACCAAAGGGGACACATAGTTGCTTGATGCGGAGAAACTCGCGGAGGTCAACCGGGAGTCCCAAAAACATTACCCACACTTTTTTTGTGAAGATACTGCAGCGGAAGTTCAAAGGAGTTTCATCGTGTTTGATGAAACGGATTAGGAAGTGCCCAATCCTATGGGGGTTTTTGAATATCATAAAGTCCCTCTCAAAAGCATCTCTTAGATAGAAGAGGCCCAAGCAGAAGGGGTAAAAATCATCGTTAAGGACATGCAAGTGCAGAGATTCCTCAAGATCGGAAACAATGTTCTCATGGAGAGCGAACCTCTGTGGATTGGACGGATGCAGTACCTCATCCGAGATGGCGACTGCATAAGATTCGTGTTTCTTGAGGAAATCTTCCGCCAGGAAGCAGACTTTATGGGCAACCCAATGATTGCAACCATCAAGGACCTCTACCCTCGATGGAAGAAACTGCGTAGGATCAATGGGGAAGTTGACCATTGCGAAGGAAGTGGAGAACCACTGCAGCGGATGGGAGCACGTGGTAGTTTCCGGAAGAGGTATTAAAGCCACAGGGTTGGTGTAAGTTCTCTCCCCATTAGCTTCCTTCTCCACTTCATGTTCCACTGTAGACAATTTGCACGAGGCAATTTTCTTGGGAACCCACCCGTGGGAGCCCCACCGTCTGGAGTTAATGCAGTAGGACTGAGTATGTCCATAGTTGTAACACGCTCTGCATCACGTTTGATGATAGCAATGACTCCTACAATGCTCCATTGAAAGGCATTTAGAACAACGGATACGGATCTGCGACGGTAATCGAGAGGACCTTTCGATATCCAGAACCAAGAAACTGCAACTTTCCTTCATGCTTGCCTATACAACTTCCTTTTGTAGACACATTTGTATTCTTTGAAAAGCTTGAGAAACAAACTCATCCCGCTGGGGGATTGAGTCCAAACTGGAACCTCCCTTTTTTCTAATAACTGGTAACCTTTGTCCATTCAAATGGCCAATAGGTGGCCTTCTCTCAACGTGAACAGGTTTGTGAGTTGATAAATGTTTGATAAAAGAATATTTGGAGTTCATCTTCAGCTACGAACCAAAGATCCTTGAATGTCCTTTAGAGATATTAGCATTTGCAATGGAAAATTTGAATGGGACAGAGAAATTTCCAAAGTTTAATATTTGAACCTCTCCATCGGTGGTATTCTTTTGCAGAGGAATGGATTCTGATTTTTATGATTGAGTGGCTCAGCTCAGTGCATGATTAAACTTATGGAGACTGGTTCGTGGAAGAGAGACCCTTTTAGGGATATTATGAAATCAGTGTGTAACCAAAGTCAAGCTATCTTGCTCCTCTTTGATCCACTTTTGATAATCCTGTAACCAGTTTGGGCCGCCATTTCTCCATAGATGGCATGAGAAAGAGAACCAATTTGTTTTGAAAATAGCCATATGATAGATGAACGGTCCCACCTCTTTAGAAGATACCCTGAATTTGAAATGACACTCCTCCAGATATTCCACTTGGAAAGCTGAAGCAATACCTCCCAGGCAGCACTGCAATGTTGTCACACCCTCATTTTCATCTATCATACATTGCATTCATTCTTATACGTGTCTAACACAATGTAACACAAAAAGGAACAAGATTAAAATGAATTAGGACCAAAACAGCAGTTAAAAACCTGGCTTAGTATGAACTTGTCCGGATTGGACCCTGGGCTAGTCTGATTTAGCTACCGTTGTCCCCCAGACTTTTTTTGTTAATTGCTATGGATTAGTCCAGAAATTGTACTTGATGTCCTTTGGACTTCTACGTTAACTTTCATGGACTAATCCGATTTTGTTTATCTTCCCGTCCGAACTTGTCTGTTGTGTATACGGACTAGTCCAATGATTGTTGCTGAAAACTCCCAAAAACTTGGTCTGGATTTGATGATGGACAAAACCCGGACTCTTCCGGCTTGACACTGGACTTGTCCGATTGACTTTCTAACCTTGAACGGACTTGTCTTGCAGTGCACCGGACTTCTCCATTGAACTTTTGGTACCCGATCGGACTTGTCCAGCCTCACTACGGACTAGTCTGGTATGTAGGGTTTCGGCTCAGATTCTATTTCTCCTCCACGATGATTTTTTGGGTAATTGTCATAATTGGGCCCAACAACGTCGTGCCCCACCCCCGAGAGGCCCAAGTGGGACCCCACCAAAGCCTCTACTTGTTCCCACCGCCTTATACTTGGATTCCACCACAAACCTACCACCTCTCCCCCCTATATAAACACCCCACAACCCACCCTTTACCCCTTTGCCACATTAGACAAATCCCAGTGCCTGCTCTGTTCATAGCCGCTGCTCTCTAAGGGAGAAGAAGGAAGGGATGGGAAGGAATAATAAGGAGAGGAAGGAATCAAGCGAGATCATTATCACTACTGCGATCTTCATGAATTCTTTGATGTCAACTTTCTTCTTTGTTAATTCTTCAGCTTCATCGGATCTAGACATCAAGTTCTTGAGTTTCATTGAATCCTCGACCTTTGAACCCTATGATTCACGGTAAATACCTTGGATCCATCTTTCCTACGTCAACTATGGTTCCATATTTAACTCAAACTATGCTCTAGTTGGAAATTCGCTAAAACCCTAGTTGTAGCGGACTTTCTGGTCTACTGTGCACTTGTCCGTTGAACTTTTTGGTACAGAACGGACATGTCCGACCCATGGTGCGGACTAGCCCGGTCCCTCAGTTTTTGAATTCCTGGAACTTTTTTAGTTTTCTCCGTAATGACTCGAAGCTTGCTCTAACATGTAAAACTTAATTGTAACTAGTTAGTAAGAAACAATAGCAACCTAGTAACATGTATTACATCATAATTGCATCATTCATGCATGTCATGGCATATTGAGTACTATGTGAGCATTTATTGAATGTAATGTTTGTTTTGCATGTTTATCGCGCGAAATAGAAGGTAATGCTCTTGAGGGTGCTTACGAGGATCTTGAGCACCATAACTTCAAAGCTATTGATCCAAACCAGCCACAAGAGCAAGGCAAGTGTCCTTGAACATTATGATCTTGATATGAAATGTTTTGTTTGGAAAACTGCATGCTTGTGTCAAATTGACGGGAAACCCATGCTAGGTGTTTTCTAGACTTGTATGACCACCCTTATCGCTTGGGATATATTCTACAGAGTAAGGAAGGGTATTTTACAGTTTTGCTTTGCTTAACTTAATTGGAATTGAAAATACCTAAATGACTCATTGTGAACTAATGGACTATGTGAATTGATGATAATGATGATTTAAGTAACATGGGCCTGAGAGATCTAAGAACCCATGGATTGTGGACTGGGTTGGAGGATATGGTGGTTTCGCTTACCTTAGATCTAAGGATCAGTTCATGCAAGAATAAGCTAGGACAACTGTGCCACCACAAGGCCAAGTATGGGCACAACGTAGCTGAATATTTAGGTGTGCTACTAGTATTATATGGACCATTGGATGGTGCAGGGAATGAGAGTCGATGAGGGCTACCCTGGGATCTGCATGGACACGAGGGGGACCATGGGTGGGAGAATGAAGATTCAAGCCAGCCGGTGAAACATTAGTAGGTCCGTACATACTAGTAGTTCCTTTTGAAAGGCTATTTTGTGATCTCTTAGCCACACACCAACGGAAGTGTGATAAGGCATAATAGAGGTTCTTAGTCACCGAAAGGTGATGAAATCACGAACATGTGGGTAAAGTGGTATAACAATCGTAGAGTGTTAAAAACTACCATGATAGTCGTGCTTCCAGTTATGAGCACCTGGACAAGTTCCATGATTAGAGTTGGACTTTAGATTTGGGATGGTTTCGGACATGGGTATGTTTTGGGTTATGATAATTGGACATGGTTGGTTATGAAGGTGAGAAATTGCCATATGAATGGTTATCAAATTGATTGATGAGGTATGACGGTAATTGAGAATGATTGATATGGATTTGATATTTAAGCGGGATATGATGGGAATCAAACTCACACAGACATTTTAGACTGCTTTTACATGTTTATGAAACATACTTTTCGGTAATTAGCCATTTATTATCATCCTTGTTTGTAGCTACATGTTACATTTTCCCACACTTGCTGAGTACGACATGTACTCACCCTTGCAATTCCCCCATCAAAAGTTTTAGGTGATGTTTGAGAGTATCATGAGGATCATGCGGAGTCTAGGTTGTGTGCTATTATCAATTGCCTATGCATTGGAGGCGCACTGCCGAGTTTAGTTATCTTTCTGCTGCAATAGTAATAAATAGAGACTTGTAATTTGTGAACTATTGGATTATTAAAATATGGTACCTGTAAAAGCCCTAAATTCCATAGTGCAAAGCCCAACTAAGAAGGGATAAAAAAAGGATGAGAAAAGAAGTTAAATTGGTAGTTTAAAAAGCAAATCAATTCAAAACCTCAAATGAAGAATGCAAAAATTCAAAGGTAGCTCTTGTTCAAACCTTGTTGAAATAAAAATCTGAGTTCACCAATGGTTCCAAATATTCTAAATATTTATCCATCAAAATTTCTGATGTTTTAGAGGCCATTTGCTATGTAATTCAGTAAGTGCATTGAAATGCCTCAAATTTGAATTCAAATTTGAAGTTTGATTGAAACTTGATCAAATCAAGTTTTGGATTTCAGATTCGAATTCCAAATATTTTATTTAGTCTCCAAAAAAAGATCTACCATTTTTGGGATGAAGATGGGTATGAGAATTGAATGAGCAGGGGTGAGAAAGAATTCTTGCTTTGGTGGGACCCACCTGGCAGCTTCACAAAGGATTGAACCGACTCTGTTCGATGCCTTGCAGAGCGCCATGGCGATGGAAAATTTTCCATGCAGCTGCCTTCTTCCGGGGTTCAAACCAGCTCATGCCGTGCGTCCTAATTCTCCTCCTCTCCTCCTTATCGTCCCACTGCCGAGCAAAGTGAGCAGAGGCTCGGTTCTTCCTCTCCCGATTGTGCAGTGACTGCCGCCTTTGTTCTGGCTTGTGCCGCTCGATCCAACTGACGTTTGAGCCCGACTTGAAAAGCTAAGTCAAGCACAATTTTGTCCTCCACCTCCTGGTGCCAACCGTTCTTCGTTTCCTCACCCTTTTGCATGGTATTTTGAAGTTTGTAGGATCAAAGAACATGTGAAAAGCTACCAGAGGGGGGAGTGAATGGTAGATTTAAAAATCTTACGCAGCGGAAACAATTAAACCCCAACCCTTTCGGCAGAAAAATGATCTGTTAAAGAAATCGTGTGTGAGACTAATCTAAACGTGTTTCACCGTGACAAAAGTGATATATATCATAGAGAATCAAGTCACGAAGACAACACAAAAGGAATCACTCAAATCCGTCGAGAAAAACTCAAGCTATGATCGAAAGATCAAACAAGGTCAATCTGCCCTACCCGAGAAAAAACAGTTCTGGAATGCTGCAAAGAAACTCGTGTAGATCAAAAACCACAAATCCAATGACTGTGAAATTTTGAAATATGATAGATAATCAAATTGTGAAGACAATCCAAAAAGAATCACGTCAATTGGATCTGTAAAACTCGAGTTATGATAAAACCACCGACGAAAGGTAGTGCTGTCCAGAAACTCGACGAGTAAAACTTGTCTGGAACAAGTCGGACGAACAAGGCACAAAAGTTCCTCCAAACTACGAATTTTATTCAATAGAACACAAGAGGAACAGCACCAAAGTCGTGCACCACGAGCTCTGGGCTCCCATGCTTATATAACCAGCCCTTAGGCCAACCCAATATCAACTAGGACTCCAATCCTACTCAGATCACGAATCGTAACTTTCCATAACTGCTCAAGATTCTTCTATACGTAGATAGAAGCAATCTTAAGACTTCCAAACACCTTAGGAACGTATCCCACATTCCTAAACAACTAAAATTTGTGACCCACACGAAATCCTATCATAACCAACTCAAATCTTTCCATATTTGAGTCAAACCCGACTCAGCCGCAGCCTGAGTCCATAACCTAGTCAGTTGGACCTTTCTGACCAACTCTTTACGTCCACATCTCTTCATCACGTCTCGGAACTATGTAGCCACGTCCATGCACTCCTTGCACACGTGCAAACATCTTCCAATGACGTCCATGATACCTTTATATGCATTGTTCTTGATTCAATCATGTTGCGCAACCTCCTGATCAGCTCAACCACAATTCCTCCTGAATTTGGTTGTTGGATCCTCATCTCCTCCCTGAGACTAGTCCAATGGATCCCGGCACCAGCCATGTCTTGAACTCAAGCAACACCTACACATGAATAAACAACCAATCCATACGAGCCCAAGTCCTTGACTTGACTCAAGTTAGTTCCAAACACAACACCTTATGTGAGCACCTCACATAAGCATGTTGCAAAAACACAGTAACACGATATGATCCATATCAACCAAAACGCACCAAAAACTTAGCAAATGAATAGTAATCAATCTTTCCAACAATGTAAAGAAAGTACAAAACATTGCAAAGGAAAAGCAGAAGCACTGCGGTCAAGTTCCGGACCTTGCCAGAGCAACCCGGACCTTGAGCCGGAGCTAACAAAAGCTAGTAGAACCTAGCGCTGGAACTTACCAGAACTAGTATAACCAAGCTCCCGCCGGAGCTTACAAAACTAGCAGGACCTAGCGCCGGAGCTAACCAGAACTAATCGGAACTAGTAAACCCAAAAGCTGGAGCTAGAAAAATCAACTCGGAGCTTAGCAAAAACACGCCGGAGCTATCAAAAACATGTCGGAGCTAAAGACAAAACTCATCGGAGCTGACCAAAGCGAGTCGGACCTAGCATCGAACATAACCGGAGCTACCCAAAACAAGCTGGACCTACCATCGGACCTTGCTGTAGCTCAGAGCTAGAGTCGGACCTTGATAAAAAGGTGTTTTGGTGATATTTAAAACTTTTATCATCAAAGCCAAGTGTATTCACTACAAGCCAATGTATTTGGCACACATAGGTCTTACAATCTCCCCATTGATGAATGCATTGGCAACACCATTTAAAATCCGAACATTTGCTTATTCACATAAAAGTTTTGAAGGCAATTTCTCCCCTTTTGTAAATCAAAAGTAAAATGAGAAGAAAATCTCTCCCCCTTTATTATATCTCCTTATGCCCCCTTTATTATCTCTCCCTATGCACATATTCTCTTTCTCTTCATGCTTATCTCTCCCCCTTTGACAATGTATTCAGCAAGTCATGAGCATATAAACAAATTATCTCTCCCCCTTTAGTTGTTATGAGCATATTATAACATATACATATAAACAAAGCTCATCCAAGTAATACTATCAAGTACCTTACATTATCACATCAATGAAACACATAAAGTAGTGTAAACCATGCTAGAGATCAAATGTAATTTTCAATTTAAGTAAGTCATGATCTCACAAACTTAACTATTTTAAAACCTGAAAGCATGACACTAGTTGCTGCATTTTATTATTTTCAAAGCATAAATTTAGATCATATGATATTTGCAAGAGATTATATGCGCATCTGCCTTATTCTAACCAACCAAGCCAAGCCTATGTCATTTGACAATCAGAAGCTTAAGGACATGGTTTTAGTCATACACAACTTCTTCCAAGTTCATATCTAAGTGCAATTATAAGCCATCTCAAAAAAAGAAGTGCGATGCATGCATATTCTCTTGATCTTTTCTCAATTTATATTTGTTCATATAAACTCAACATGTGAGTTGATTACTTGATTAATTATTTATGATTAAAAGCACTTGTGAACATGTAACAAGTTCAAAACAGCAAGAAAGTTCAACCATGACCAGTTTTAGTGTAAGTAATTATTCCAATTACTAGACATGTCAAAAACTACAAAATGTATAACACGAGTAATGTAGTAAGAACTTTCAGCATGTAAAAGGAATCACAAAGTCATATATGTATGAAATACTATGCTCATATTATTTTAATTTCAGATTCACACATAGACTTCCCAAGTTTCAAAACTCCCCCTCAATTTAAGCCATGAGGATGCATAACCCCTATTTCACTACGAATGTAACAAAAACGAGTGAAATCCAAAGGTTTTGTAAAAATGTCAGCCAATTGTTGTTCGGTATCTACATGGTGAAGCACAATGTTTCCTTTTTCAACATTATCTGTGAGAAAGTTATACGTAATGTAAATGTGCTTAGTTCTAGAATGTTGCAGGGGTTTTTAGCAATGCAAATGGCACTAGTGTTACCACAAAACAGTGGAACACTATCTAGATAAACCCCATAGTCCTTAAGTGTTTGAACAATCCAAAGAATTTGTGAGCAAGCACTAGCAGCAGCTACATATTCAGATTGGCTGTGGATTGTGCAACTGAATTTTGTTTTCTAGAGGACCAAGCAACAAGAGAATTACCAAGAAAATGACAAGAACCGGAAGTACTTTTCCTATCAATCTTACAACTCCCAAAATCAGCATCCGAAAAAGCTTTCAAAGTAACGGTTGAGGAAGAAGGAAGAAAAATGCCAAATTCTTGAGTTCCATGTAAGTACCTGAGAATCCTTTTGACGGCTTGACAATGTGAAGCACGTGGTGAAGCTTGAAACCGTGCACAAAGACATACGCTGAATTGTATGTCCGGTCTTGATGCCATGAGGTACAAAAGTGATCCGATCATGCTTCTATATTCTTTTTGATTCACAGGTTCACCTTCTTCATCAAGTTCAAGTGTTGTTGGTGTTCCCATTGGTGTCCAAAGAGGCTTGCTTTTGTCCATGTTGAAGCGCCTTAGGAGGTCTTTGGTATACTTCGTTTGATGCACAAAGGTACCCTCCTTGGTTTGCTTGATTTGCAGCCCCAAAAAGTAAGTGAGTTCACCCATCATACTCATTTCAAATTCGGAACTCGTCATTGCTGAAAACTTGGACACAAGATCATGAGAAGCACAACCAAAGATAATATCATCCACATACACTTGAACGAATAATGAGTCATTGCCATGTTTAAGCACAAAAATAGTTTTATCAACCTGGCCCATGGTAAACCCCTTTTCAAGTAAGAATGTTTTTAACCTATCATACCATGCTCTAGGGGCTTGTTTGAGACCGTATAAGGCTTTGGACAGTTTGTAAACATGATTAGGAAAATCTGGATTTTCAAAACCTGGTGGTTGTTTGACATAAACCTCCTCATCTATGTAGCCATTAAGAAAAGCACTTTTAACATCCATTTGAAATAGCTTAAAACCTTTAGATGCTGCAAAAGCTAACAAAATTCTTATGGATTCTAATCTAGCGATAGGAGCAAAAGTTTCATCAAAATCTAGACCTTCAACTTGAGTGAAACCTTGAGCAACCAACCTAGCCTTATTCCTAACCACAACCCCATCCTCACTTTGTTTATTTTTATATACCCATTTTGTTCCAATTAAAGTGTGACCTTGAGGTGGAGGTACAAGTTTCCAAACATTATTTCTTTCAAAATTTTCTAACTCTTCTTGCATGGCAATAATCCAAGATTCATTAGTGAGTGCGTGTGATATATATTTGGGTTCAAAAGAAGCAACAAAAGCAGAATGAGCATAAGAGTTTGGATCGCAAAACCTGGACCGTGTGACTCGTTCGTGCAAGCTTCCAATCATCTGTTGTGGGGGATGATCTTTGTAAAACCGTAGGGGAACAAATGTCTCACAAGCTTATTCTTCTTCATATTCATCACAAATCGATGAGCTTGTGGCTTGAGGATGATTTGAATCAGCATTGATGGTTGTCGGTGCTGGTTGAGAATTAACATTCGGAGCTAAACCAAAGTCTTTAGCTGCTGAATTTTCTGGCAGCAACTCCAATTATTCCTCATCTTCAATGAAAATACTCTCCCCCTGCGGATATGGATCTAGACCTGCAATGTTTGAGCTAGTACCTGGGCTAGATTCATCAAAAGACACTTCACAAGTCTCCACAATTTTGTTAGTGTCATGTAAAAGCACACGCTAGCCTCTAGTATGAGATGGATAACCAAGAAACATGCCATCAATGGATCGAGGTTCAAATTTATCAAGATTACCATGTTTCTTAACAAAGCATTTGCAACCAAAGACCCGAAAGTGTGTAACACTAGGCCTATGTCCAAACCGAAGCTCATATGGTGTTTTACCTAGCTTAGCACGCAAGAAAACACGATTTGAGACATAACAAGCGGTTGCTAATGCATCAGCCCAAAATTTCCTAGGAGTTTGATATTCATCAAGCATAGTCCTAGCCATCTCAACTAAGGTTTTGTTCTTTCTTTCTACAACACCGTTTTGTTGAGGTACATATGGGGAAGAAAGTTGATGATCTATTCCATTTTCAGCACAAAAGTGATCAAAAGATTGATTTTTAAATTCAGTTCCATTATCACTTCTAATTGCCTTTAAAGATCCTGGGTGATCAATTGATAATCTAAGAAATAAAGTCCTAAAGTGACTAAAAGCTTCATTTTTAGACGCCATAAAGTAAACCCAAAAGTATCTAGAATAATCATCAACAATAACAAGAACATACCATTTACCTCCGAAGGATTGAACACGTGAAGATCCTACAATGTCAAGATGCAAAAGTTAACATGGTTCAGTTGTCATGATCATTGTGAGAGGAGTATGTGAACCTGCAACCATCTTAGCATGTCTACAAGAAGAGCACACAATTTCTTTGTCCCCTTTAAGCTTAGGCAGCCCACATATGCGATCAAGAGCACTAACACGCGTTAGGTGATCAAAGCCTACGTGACCAAGTCTACGATGCCAAAAATATAAGTCCTTTGAATCATTAGCAACTAGACACCTATGCTTAGAGGAAGACATATCAAAATCAGCTTTAAAAACTCTTCCAAACTGAGACATGTTAAAAATAAGCTCACTATTTGAACCTACAACTTTGCAGCAGTTTTTATTGAAAATAATTTCTAGATTTTCATCTAGCAATTGTGCAACAGAAAGCAAGTTGTATTTCTAATTTTTGACAAGTGCCACATCCTTCAAAGTGTAGTGATCATTTACTCTAACCGAACCCTTAGCAATTATAGGAGTTAAAGAATTATCGACAAAAGTAACATTCTCTACACGTGACACAAAAGAGAGGGAGGAGAACCAATCTTTGTTACCGGTCATGTGGCATGAGCAACCTGAATCCACAATCCAAATGTTCTCCTTCCTCAAACGTGTAACCTACATAGAAGCACAATACGTCGATGACTCAATACTGGGGTTAGTCAAAAGGCATTTAGGAATCCAGTACTGAGTCACGCGACGTGCAGCAGGAAAAATACGCGAAAGCTGAGACAAAACAGCAGGTTTATGAGTCAAAGTTTGAGATTTTTTATTCTTAACTACTGACCTATAAGGTGTTACTTGTGTAGCACAAAAATCAGTAGCTCCGGAGGCAAAAACAAAAGGTCCGGAGATAAACTTTGAATGTTTTTGACTCATAACAGCAGGTTGTACATTCGGTTCAATATGTGCAGCAAATTTTGCATGAAAGTTATGAGATCTAGCAACCATTCTTTCCCTTTTTTGTTGTTTAGCTAGTCTATAACAAAAATCTATGACATGACCATCTCTACCACAGTAGGTACAATGAAATTTAACTTTCTATTCATGTCTAGATGAGCAAACAACATTTTTATTTGAAACCGAATGAGACAATACTCCTGCAGATTTGAAAACCACATCCTTTTGTTTAGGAACTATTTGAATCAAACCACTTCCTAATGACTTTACAATTTTAGGTGGATGTGCCTTAGCATGAGCATGAGAATCAAAACCTAAACCAGTTTTATCATTGCATGACTTGGAAGAATTCAGCAGCAAGTTTAGGTTCTTATTCCCATTACAAAACCGATCTAATGTCCTATGCATGTCATCAAGTTTATTGGACAGATCAAGGCAATTTTCACATGAAGTTTTTCCTTTAAGTTTGCAATTGGAACAAAATTTAACTTCATGAGAACGTAAAGCGTTGTTCAATATAGAAATTTCATTCATAGCATCCTGTAGTTTCTTATCAAGATAATCACAAGTAGAACAATGCAAATCAATTGTAGAACAGCTAGCATCTTTCAAGTTTTTATCATTAAGTGCAGCAAGCTCATTGTTCTTTTCAATTTCAAACTCAAGTTTATCAAGTATGGAGGTGTGCACACTTCTTAATGAGGACAATTGTTCATATATTAAATCATATGAGGAACATGCATCATCACTAGGAATCAAAGTTTTTAAACGGTTGATTTCAGATTCCAGTGATTCAATTTTAGCAGCACTATCCCTATGCTTTTTGTCCTTTTTCTTAACAATAACAATGGCACGAGAAATAGCATCACACATTTCTTCACAAGTAGGAGATACATCTTCATTGTCGTTGTTGTGTTCTGCCTCCTCCATACTTGATCTTGACTTGCCCGCCATAAAGCACAAGTTTGCCAAATCATCTTCATCTTCATCACTTCCAATGTCCATGTCACTTGAACTGAACTCTTGAAGCGCGGTGATGAAACTGTTGATCATCTTGCGTCCTATGGTACCTTTCTTCTTGTTGTTTGAATTTCCAGAGGAGGTCCGGACCTTGCTTTGTTTTTCTTCCCGAGTGGTCAGACCTGAAAGGTTAGGGAATTCTGTACGAAAGTGTCCTGTTTTACCCCATTCAAAACAGCGTTGAGGTCCAAAGCTTCCTCTCCTTCTAGTTCTCACATTTTGCAATGCTTTTGAGAATCTAGTAGAGATGAGTGCCAAACTCCTCTTCTGGAAATTCTTCGATCTGCTCCAGGGTTAGTGAGGACAACAAAGCATGAGTATTGCAAGATGATGATTGGTCGGAGCTAGACATATCACGTTGTGAAACAAATGCAATAGACTTATTTGGGTTCTTACGTGCTAGGATGTCAATTTCATGAGTTTTTAGTTTAGAATAGAGTACATCTAATGTAAGAGAACTCATGACAGTAGATTCACGAATAGATGTGACTTTCATCTCCCAAATTAACATATCTAATGCACTTAGCAATTGCCTAGCATTTTCAGCATCTGAAAAATTAACATTGACACTACGCAAGTTGCTGAGAATTTTATTAAAGCGAGCAAAAAGGTCATCATTAGACTCACCGGGTTGCTTCTCGAAGCGCATGTATTCCTTTTTGAACATGTCTTGCCTTAGCTCTTTGATCGTTTGGATCCTTCCTGGTAATCACAAAGTGCTTTCCACACATCGCATGCAGATCGGAGGTGTGCAACACGGTCGAAGTCGCTTTGAGTTAATCCTTGTATGATCAAGTTCCGAGCCTTGTTGTTATTGTCGACATCTTTCAGATTTGTAGCTGTAACTTTATCGTTTGATAGCACATCGTAAGGCTTGTATACCTTCTCCCATATTGCAAAGCCTTGTGCCTGGATGAAAGCCTCCATGCGTGCCTTCCAAACCTGGAAATCAATACCAGCAAACACACAAGGTTTGGCAGAGTACTTCTCCATGATGATTAGTCAAAAACACGTGCAAATATCAAAGATTAGAGCACCGTGGCTCTGCTACCAATTGTAGGATCGAAGAACACGTGAAAAGCTACCAGAGGGGGGGTGAATGGTAGATTTAAAAATCTTACGCAGCGGAAACAATTAAACCCCAACCCCTTGGGGAGAAAAACGATCTGTTAAAGAAATCGTGTGTAAGACTAATCTAAACGTGTTTCACCATGACAAAAGTGATAGATATCAGAGAGAATCAAGTCACTAAGACAACACAAAAGGAATCACTCAAATCCGTCGAGAAAAACTCAAGCTATGATCAAAAGATCAAACAAGGTCAATCTGCCCTACCCGAGAAAAAATAGTTCTGAAATGCTGCAAAGAAACTCGTGTAGATCAAAAACCACAAATCCAATGACCGTGAAATTTTGAAATATGATAGATAATCAAGTTGTAAAGACAACCCAAAAAGAATCACGTCAATTGGATCTGTAAAACTCGAGTTATGATAAAACCACCGACGAAAGGTAGTGCTGTCCAGAAACTCGACGAGTAAAACTTGTCTGGAACAAGTCGGACGAACAAGGCACAAAAGTTCCTTCAAACTACGAATTTTATTCAATATAACACAAGTGGAACAGCCCCAAAGTCGTGCAACACGAGCTCTGGGCTCCCTTGCTTATATAACCAGCCCTTAGGCCAACCCAATATCAACTAGGACTCCAATCCTACTCAGATCACGAATCGTAACTTTCCATAACTGCTCAAGATTCTTCTATACGCAGATAGAAGCAATCTTAAGACTTCCAAACACCTTAGGAACGTATCCCACATTCCTAAACAACTCAAATTCGTGACCCACACGAAATCCTATCATAACCAACTCAAATCTTTCCATATTTGAGTCAAACCCGACTCAGCCGTAGCCTGAGTCCATAACCTAGTCGGTTGGACCTTTCTGACCAACCCTTTACGTCCACATGTCTTCATCACGTCTCGGAACCATGTAGCCACGTCCATGCCCTCCTTGCACACGTGAAAACATCTTCCAATAACGTCCACGATACCTTTATATGCATTGTTCTTGATTCAATCATGTTGCACAACCTCCTGATCAGCTCAACCACAATTCCTCCTAAATTTGGTTGTTGGAACCTCATCTCCTCCCTGAGACTAGTCCAATGGATCCCGTCACCAGCCATGTCTTGAACTCAAGCAACACCTGCACATGAATAAACAACCAATCCATACGAGCCCAAGTCCTTGACTTGACTCAAGTTAGTTCCAAACACAACACCTTATGTGAGCACCTCACATAAGCATGTTGCAAAAACACAGTAACACGATATTATCCATATCAACCAAAATGCACCAAAAACTTAGCAAATGAATACTAACCAATCTTTCCAACAATGTAAAGCAAGTACAAAACATTGCAAATGAAAAGCAGAAGCACTGTGGTCAAGTTCTGGACCTTGCCAGAGCAACCCGGACCTTGAGCCGGAGCTAACAAAAGATAGTAGAACCTAGCGCCGGAACTTACCAGAACTAGTATAACCAAGCTCCCGCCGGAGCTTACAAAACTAGCAGGACCTAGCGCCGGAGCTAACCAGAACTAGTCGAAACTAGTAAACCCAAAAGCCGGAGCTAGAAAAATCAACTCGGAGCTTAGCAAAAACACGCCAGAGCTATCAAAAACATGTCAGAGCTAAAGACAAAACTCATCGGAGCTGACCAAAGCTAGTTGTACCTAGCATCGAACGTAACCGGAGCTACCCAAAACAAGCTGGACCTACCGTCGGACATTGCTGTAGCTCAGAGCTAGAGTTGGACCTTGATAAAAAGGTGTTTTTGTGATATGTAAAACTTTTAACATCAAAGCCAAGTGTATTCACTACAAGCCAATGTATTCAGCACACATAGATCTTACAAAGTTCTTCCAGAGATCGTCTGTGAAGCCTCTGGGAAGGACCTCTGCTCCACCGTTGGCACACCGCACCAAGCATCCTTAGCCCCCGACCTATATAGCAAAAAGGTGCGCTGAGGTACCTAGAACATGCTGGTGAAGTTTCATCTCATGCCATGCTTCATAGCTCTCTTATTTCCATTTTTACCGAAGCAAGTTCATAGCTTGGTCAGTAGGTCTCCGATTTAATTCGGTTTCTAGGTGCAACCATCCTTCAATCCAACAAATATATTTTTCACCACACCTCGATCAAGAATCATCAAGTTTCATCGACTAATCGAGTTGGGCTACCACTTTTCCCCATCTCCATTAGAAAAGGTTCGGATTCACCATCGACAACCACGTTCTGGCTGTTTTCTCCCCCATTGGCGTCCAATATCATGTTCCTTGGAGCACCACAATGCTCCTGGACATCGCATTGCATCAATTGGTGCATCCTGCTGTGAGATCACCATCGGTCATGCCAAGACCGCCACCGCCGTTGTCACCGGCAGCCTTTCTGCCGCCGTCTTGAGCCGCCGAGTTGCCTAGCATGCGTTCCACCTTACCCTGATCATTTTTCGTATTCAAGACCTTGTCTAGTTCTTCCTCATTAGGCCGTAACAAGAGTGCGCCATCGTTGCTTTGTGGTATGAGTTCAGCTGGCGCGAGGTTGAAGATGAACCTGACCAGTGGGGCCCACTGGCAGTGTTTCAATCTGTTTTCAAAATTCTAGAAAAATTGACCCAACTTCAAAAATAGATAACTCCCTGTATAATGCTCCAAAAATCTTCAAAAAATTTTGTTTGAAAGGAATTGATCTCTAGTTTCAAGAAGAGTAAATGTTTAACCATTAAAAGCTATTTTCATTTCTGTAAAATTCAATTACTCCAAACACTCCAGGAATTTTCACAGCTGATCCCTTTATTAGAAATTCACCAAAATTTTCTAGAACCTCAAGTTAGGTGTTCCTCACATCCTGTGAAACCTTTGTAGCAATAAAACTTGTTTAACATTCCCAACATCAAATTTCCTCTCTGCTGTTCATTAATACACATAAATACTTCCCATAAGTTGAATCAAACTTCTAAATTGAATTCCTCATAGTAGACTTGCTCCAAAAATATCAAATAAATTTCTGTAGAATCCTCTTGTTTCCTAGTTTCAATTTGTATAATTGTTTGGCCATGAAAACCTGTATAACTTCCTGTATAAGTCAATTAACTCAAATGCTCATTGAATTTTCTTTGTTGCTCCCTTCACTTGATATGCACCAAAATTTACCTGAACATTTCTTTATGTATTCCCAACTCCAGTAAAAGTTTCATGTGCATTGAACCTGTATAAGTTCACCAAAGATCACTTTTCTCCACTGCTGTTCAACATTAACAGAAACCTTATTTCCAGGAATTGATTCAACCTTGTAAATTCAATTGCTCCTAGTATAACTACTCCAAGAATACCAAATAAAATCCTGTATACTTCTTATGATCCATACTTTTACGTTGTTTAGACCAATTCATCAGAAACTTATAGAACCTGTATAATTAATTCAATTAAGCTAATTAATTCATATAATTGTTACTACTGTTCAATATATGATATATCTTCCAAATTATTACAGAATACAATTCCATGTACCCTTGTTATACTGTGAAAATTTCAAATTTAGGATATCATTTACTGATCCAAATTTCATTCCAAACCGTATGATATTTGAAAATACAATTTGAATTAGAAAACAATTCCAGAAATTCATAACAACTTAAAAATTCAATATCTCACTGTCAAATGCTTAGAAAATTGTGAAACCAATTTTTCTAGAACCAGGAAAAGCTCCTATATCATGATCATCTACTGTTAGCTATGTTAAAGCAACAGATTTAACTATAAAATTCTAGGAATTCATTTGCTTTTCATAATTTTAGAGACAACAAACTTGCTTGGTCATCTTCCATTCTTTGCCAAGATCTTCCTTATAGTACCTGGTAGCTACCATAAAAGTCCCAAAGCAAATTAAGATCATTTCCTTACTATGATCAATAGTTACTCGCTTATGATCTATATATGCAATCTATTTTCTATATCATTCGTACATGTTATGTATGCATATCGTGTAGTTGCCGAGATCGAGGAGGACCCAGAAGCTTTTGAGGTCCACCTTCCTGAAGTTAACTTAGACCTCGAATCACAACCAGGCAAGCCCCAGATTGTATTTAACAACGTTTTGAATTTTTATTTGTATCACACTATATGGGTTAGCATGTATTGTGCATTTGGTCTATGTTTTCTTTGAGTATCCAACTTGCATGACCAGAACACCCCTGAGAGCAGGGTAGTTGGTTAAGTACTCGATGTGTCCATGCTATGCTTAATGTTATAGTTATTTCGGTAGAAGTCGAGTAGTTGGAATCTACTCACGAGTTCAGGAATAGGGTTCACACGGGATTTGTCGAGTGAGAGATTCACTATATTGTTAAATATGAGACCGGGCAGCATGGAGTAGGAGGAGCAGAACATAGGGGCCTGTGAGCTGTACTTGTGTTTGTGTCGGTCAAGGACCAATCCGTGTGCGGCCCTATTGAGGAAGTTTGAATGTATCAAAGGCATACTTGATATATGGGACCCAGTAAACTGGTATAACTTGTCCACCTTAGTGTAGAGGCATACTTCACCGCCCTATAGGTGCGGGTTGAGAGAAGCAAGGTGTAAACCGGCCAGCGGGTACGTCGTACTCCGTGTGGGGGCCTCTTGCTCGTAGCGGTGGGACCGTTCGGCATGTAGGTAGCGAGTGAAAGGTTGCCGCATACAACATAAGAGGTGTGCCTTCGCAGATCCGAGTGTGGGTGTATGTGTCGTGCTATACGGGTATCCCTGCAGGGGTATATCGATTAGAGTCACCGTCCCTCGCGATTATTGAGTACCGCTTGTTCACTGAGTCATGACGTAGGTAATTATTTGGAGCTGAATATTATTGAATCATGTTTTATGGAATAATTATGTATTGATACTTGTATGCTTTAGAATAGATTGCTAACTAAATTTCAGATTCATGAAGCCTTAATTTGCTGCTAAAAGCTGAAAGTAAGGACTAACAATTAGGCAAGTCTTTTATTACAAACTGCTGTCCTATATTACATTTATCCTGCATATAGAGTTCCATGCTTAGTGGAGACGGTTAAGTCTTGCTGAGCCTTCGTGCTCACGGTTGCTAGACTAAGTTATTTGCAGGTGAGACATATGAGGAAGGGCCCGAAGATGAGGCAATGCCACCATCGGGGTATACCACCGAGTGGGAGCCCTGCACGCCGCCGTGATCTGTTGTGTGCTGCTAGTGTGTAGCATCCCCGGGCTGGATGACTGCACTTTTTCATAGCTATTTTGAGAGTTTAGCTATGATTATGACTTCCTTTGTATATTAAATATTGTATAAGACTTCTGTTGTTTCTATAAATAAAACTTTGTAATTTCTCGTTGTCGATACCCTGGGTACCGTATACCCCTTGAGATTGCGAAGATCTTGAGGAAATGTCATCTACTTGATTTGAAGACCTTCGGAGGCCCACATGTCAGACATAACCGGACCCGCTTCCCCAATATGGTTAGTCTCAGGGACGCCACATGTACTATCAAACCGGAGCTATCGCCCACTAGGGAGAAGCTCTGGGCTATGTACAATAACGGCACCCCCGGACCTAACCCCAGACCGAGAGAAGCTCCAGAACTAACACGTGTCAGGTGGCACCGGACCTATCTGTTCCCCACAGTATGCTCCGGAGCTGCCACGTGTCCAGCCGTCGGATCTTCAGCTTCTAACCTCCGAAAGACTCTACAACGGCTCTGGATCTTCAAAGGGGAATCAAGGACTTCAAGACCCGATTAAGTGTCATCAATACTATGTTAATAACACATGATCGGACGACCATAATTACCAGTAACGGTGCTGTCAAAGCCCGTAACTTGGTCATTAAGGATAATTAAGCGCATCAAATGTGTATCAATATTAGTAACCGTCGGGGCCACATGTCGGGCCAGGCTAACTTGTAACGGTCCGTCCTTATACTATAAAAGGACAAGCCATGATACATAGAAGGGATAAGGATCTGGACTGATCTGACCTGCTCTGATCCGATCTAGTCTGATCAGCGGACACGCGCTCATACATCCAATACAACAACAACACACCCTGTGGAGTAGGGTATTACGCTCGGGCGGCCCGAACCACGTAAACCTTTGTGTCTCCTGTGTCATTTTGCATATCACCTTGTTGAATCTCCGCGCGCCCACACCGAACCTCAAACTCCGCAAACACTTTAGTAGTGTCGGGAGATCTGCCGGATCAAAACCACCGACACTCGTATTCTTTTCGTGTGTGCTGTTGGGTGTCACATCGTACGATCATGCTACACGGGTCGCTACTGTAGACCAGTTTTCGAATTTAAACTAGTGATATGATTAATGGAACAGAAACTGTTCCAAATGCAGAACACATAAATGTATTTCCGTACTTTGTAGTGTTTTGGTCATAACTTGCATTACAAAACTTACCATGAGTTGGGCGATACATTTCCAGAAAGCTCATTACTTAGGCTACAACTTTGTAGTTTTGAGTTTTACCACCTCTTTATCTTACGGCTAGTTCCTTGAGATTCGGGAAAGTTTTCCATTAGATTAGGGGAAGGGAGAGAAAATGTTTGACTATCTTCCCCTTTTGTGAGATAACAATTGGAAATTTAGGAAACATATGAATCAAAGTGGATACCTCTAATGGGAGTGCTGCTGAAATCTTTCCAGCAGATCTGTCCACTTTGAACTATCATAAGCTTTGATCCCAAACAGATCTTGAGGCGAGTGAATACTCGTTGGAAATCTGATCAAGTTAACTTCTACTCCCATTCTTGGCTCAAGGCGTGAAAATGCTTTTAGCATAATCAAAATCATGTTTTAGTGTAGACTGGTCAAGTTTGCCAGAATAGTGACCAGTTCAGTTGAACTTGTTTTGGAGGGTGTTTAACATGGAGTTTGTCAAAACTTTTAGAATTCCATAACATGATCATGTCTTTGTTGCGATTGGAAAGCTTCAGAGGTACACTACATTTTGGTAGCTCATTGAATTTTTGGTTCCATTAAGGTTTAATCTAGCACACACGCCAAGTAAGTTAAATTCTGAAAATTTCAGAACCCTGAGTCATATCCGTTATGGCTTAGGACTTGTGGAACTCTTTGATTAAAGGGTGTATGCGTACCAATGAAACACCTTGAGCAATTATATTCGCCAGTGATGTCCCTTGACTCTTAAGCTTCAAAGTGCCAAACGCTTAAATGGTTTGAAACAGTCTAGCTGCTAAATCATTTCGAGCCAGATTGGTCCACCAGATTTACTCTTCTTTCAAGGCCATCGTGTTTGACTTGAGTGGCATTAGGGTGCATATGCATGCACATTGGGGATATTTGAGGCTCTTCTTTTCATAAAAAGTCTTTTGATAGGCCTATAGCTATGAATAATTCGTCAAGTTAGTCTATACAGATTTGCTGGTCCAGAAATATCGGCATCTCAACCAAATTCCTAGCAGCCCTAACAGTGATCCACTACTAATTACTGGCAAATCAATAACTACGCAATAGCAGATGTGTAGGATCGAAGAGCACGTGAAAGGCTACCAGAGGTGGAGAGGTGAATGGTAGATTAAAACTTTTTCAACGGAAGCAACAAAAAACCCTCGATAGAAGATCAATCTGTTAAGAATTGTGTGTGTGACTAATCTAAACATGATCAATCATGACAAAACCTGTATATATTTTGGAGCATCAAGTCACAAAGACACGCCAACAAGAATCACGAAAAACCATCAAGAAAAACTCAAGTTACGATCGAAAGATTGAACGAAGGTCAATCTGTTCTACCGAGAAAAACTAGATCTGCAATACTGCAAAGACACTCGTGTAGATCCAAAACCACAAATCCAATGACCGTGAAATTTTCACATATGATAGATAACCAAGTTTTGAAAACAACCCAAAAAATAATCACGTGAATTGGATCCGTGAAACTCATGTTATGATAAAACCACCAACGCAAGATAGTGCTGTGCAGAAACTCAATGAGAAAGACTTGACGAAAACAAGTCGGACGAACAAGGCACAAAAGTTCTTTTAAACTATGAATTTTATTGATCAAATCACAAGAGAAACAGCCTCAAATTCGTGCATCACGAGCTCTGACCCCCCTTGCTTATATAACTAGCCCTTAGGCCAACTCAATCCTAACTAGGACTCAAATCTTACTCAGATTCAACCGAAACCTTCCAAACTGCTCAAGACTCTTTCATACGTACATAGAAACAATCTTAAAAGTTCCAGACACCTTAGAAACGTATCCCACATTCCTAAAAAGCTCAACTTCGTGACTCACATGAAATCCTATCATAACCAACTCAAATCTTTTCATATTTGAGTCAAACCCGACTCAGCCATAGCCTGAGTCCATAACCTAGTCAGTTGGACTTTTTCGACCCATTTTTTACGTCAACATCTCTTCATCACGCCTCGGAACCATGTAGCCACGTTCATGCACTCCATGCACATGTGTAAACAGCTTCCAACGACATCCACGATACATTCATATGCATTGTTCTTGATTCAAACATGCTGCACGACCTCCCGATCAACTCAACCACAATTCCTCCCGAACTTGGTTGTTGAACCTCATCTTCTCTCTAAGACTAGTTCAATGGATAAACAACCAATACTTCCGAGCACAAGTCCTCGACTTGACTCTAGTTAGTTCCGATAACCACAACACCTTACGTGAGCACCTCACATAAGCATGTTGCAAACCATAGCAAAATGATATCAGCCATAACCACCAAAACACACAAGAAACTTAGTAAAAGAATACTAAGCATACTTTCCATAGATGTAAAGCAAGTTCGAAACATTTAAAAGTAAAAGCAGTACCATTGCAGACTAGCACCGGACCTTGCCAAAGCTATCCGGACCTTGAAACAGATCTTACCAAAGCTAGTATAACCTAGCGCTGGAGCTTACCAAAGCTAGTCGGACCTAGCGCCGGAGCTTACCAAAGCTAGTTGGACCTAGCGCTGGAGCTTACCAAAGCTAGTTGTACCTAGCCAAAGCAAGTCGTACCTAACGTCGGACCTTGCTGGAGCTACCCAAAACAAGTTGGACCTATCGTCGGATTTGCCAAAGCTACTCAAAACAAGTCAGACCCATCGTCAGACCTTGTAGGAGCTCAGACCCAGAGTCTAACCTTGTTGAAAAAGGTGTTTTGGAAGTATTCAAAACTTTTATCGACAAAGCCAATGTATTCAGCACACATAGGTCTTACAATCTCCACCTTAGTGGATGCATTGGCGACACCACTTAAAATCCAAACATTGGCTTATTCACATGAAAAGTTTTGAAAACAAAATTCTCCCCCTATACATATTTCTCCCCCTTTGTAAATCATAAATAAAATGAGAAAAAAATACAAAAATTCTCCCCCTGAGAAGAATCGTGCCAAAAACACTTGTGAATGTGTGCAATGTGTGATCAATTTCTCCTCCTTTGACAATGTATTCAGCAAGGATCGAAAGAGAAATTTCAAATGTTATGAGCATATTATAACATATACACATAAAACAAAGCTCATCCAAGTCATACTATCAAGTAACTTACACTATCACATCAATGGAATACATAAAGTAGTGTAAGCCATGCTAGAAATCAAATGTAATTTTCAATTTAAGCAAGTCATGATCTCACAAACTTAACTATTTCAAAATCTGAAAACATGACACCTGCTGCTGCATTTTTCAATTTTCAATATTATTAAAAGTACAAATTTTGATCATATAACATTTGCAAGAGATTATATGTCGCATCTGCCTTATTCTAACCAACCAAGCCAAGCCTATGTCATTTGACAATCAGAAGCTTAAGGACATGGTTTTAGTCATAAAAAACTTCTTCTAAGTTCATATCTAAGTGCAATGATAAGCCATATCAAAAGAAGAAGTGCGATGCATGCATATTCTCTTGATCTTTTCTCATTTTTATTTGATCATAAAAGCTCAACATGTGGATAGTTGATTGATTAATTTTTCATTATTAAAAGCACTTGTGAGCATGCAACAAGTTCAAAACAGTAAGAAAGTTTGATCATGACCAGATTTAGTGTAAGTAGTTATTTCAATTACTAGTCATGGCAAAAACTACAAAACTTATAACATGAGTAATGTAGTAAGAACTGTTAGCATGTAAAAGGAATCACAAAGCCATATGTAAAAGGAATCACAAAGCCATATATGTATGAAATACTATGCTCATATTACTTCTAAAATCAGATCGCCACATAGACTTCCCAAGTTTCAAAACTCCCCCTCAATTTAAGCCATGAGGATGCATAACCACTATTTCACTACGAATGAAACAAAAACGAGTGAAATCCAAAGGTTTTGTGAAAATATCAGCCAATTTGTTTTCGGTATCTACATGGTGAAGCACAATGTTTCCTTTTTCAACATTATCACAGAGAAAGTGATACCTAATGTCAATGTGCTTTGTTCTCAAATTTTGCACGAGATTTTTAGCAATGCAAATGGCACTAGTTTTATCACAAAATAGTGGAACACAATCTAGATCAACCCCATAGTACTTAAGAGTTTGAACAATCCAAAGAATTTGTGAGCAAGCGCTAGGTGCAGCTACATATTCAGATTCAGTTGTGGATTGTGCAACTGAGCCTTATTTTCTAGAGGAACAAGAAACAGGTGAATTACCAAGAAAATGACAAGAACCCAAAGTACTTTTCCTATCAATCCTACAACCCCCAAAATCAGCATCAGAAAAAGCTTTGAAAGTAACGGTTGAGGAAGAAGGAATAAAAATGCCAAATTCTTGAGTTCCATGTAAGTACCCGAGAATTCTTTTGATGGCTTGACGATGTGAAGTACGTGGGGAAGCTTGAAACCGTGCACAAAGACATACACTGAATTGTATATCCGGTCTTGATGCCGTAAGGTACAAAAGTGATCCAATTATGCTATATTCTTTTTGATCAACTAGGTCACCATCTTCATCAAGTTCAAGTGTCATTGTTGTGCCCATTGGTGTTCGAAGAGGCTTGCTTTTGTCCATGTTGAAGCACTTGAGAAGGTCTCTTGTATACTTCATTTGATGCACAAAGGTACTTTCCTTAATTTGCTTGATTTGCAGCCCCAAAAAGTATGTGAGTTCTCCCATCATACTCATTTAAAATTCTGAACTCATCATCGTTGAAAACATGGACACAAGATCATGAGAAGCACAATCAAAGATAATATCATCCACATACACTTGAACGAATAATGAGTCATTGCCATGCTTAAGTACAAAAACAGTTTTATCAACCTTGCCCATGGTAAACCCCTTTTTAGGTAAGAATGTTTTTAACCTATAATACCATGCTCTATGGGCTTGTTTGAGACCGTACAAGGCTTCGGACAATTTGTAAACAAGATTAGGAAAATCTTGATTTTCAAAACCCGGTGGTTGCTTGACATAAACTCCTCATCTATGTAGTCATTAAGAAAAGCACTTTTAACATCCATTTGATATTACTTGAAATCTTTAGATGCAGCAACAACTTACAAAATTCTTATGGCTTGTAATCTAGCAACAAGAGCAAAAGTTTCATCAAAATATAGACCTTCAACTTGTGTCAAACCTTGAGCAACCAACCTAGCCTTATTCCTAACCACAACTCCATCCTCACTTTGTTTATTTTTAAACACCCATTTAGTTCCAATTAAAGTGTGACCTTGAGGTGGAGGTACAAGTTTCCAAACATTATTTCTTTCAAAATTTTCTAACTCTTCTTGCATGGAAATAATCCAAGATTCATTAGTGAGTGCGTGTGATATATCTTTGGATTCAAAAGAAGCAACAAAAGCAGAATGAGCGTGAGATTTTGGATCGCAAAACCTGGACCGTGTGACTCTTTCGTGTAAGCTTCCAATGATTTATTATGGAGGATGACTTTTGAGGGCTCGGAGGGGAGTAGACACTTCACAAGCTTTTTATTCTTCATATTCATCACAATTCGATGAGCTTTTGACTTGAGGATCACTGGACCATCAACGGTGGTTGTTGGTGCTGGTTGTGAATCAAAATCAGGAGTTGGAACAATGTCATTAGCTGCTGAATTTTTGAGCGGCAACACCACTTCTTCCTCAGCTTCAATGAAAATACTCTCCCTTTGCGGATATGGATCCGGACCTGCAATATTTGAGGTAGTACCTGTGCTAGCTTCATCAAACGAAACCTCACAAGTCTCCACTATTTTGTTTGTGTCAAGTAAAAGCACATGATAGCCTCTAGTATGAGATGGATAACAAAGAAACATGCCATCAACAGATCTAGCTTCAAATTTATCAAGATTACCATGTTTCTTAACAAAGCATTTGCAACCAAAGACCCTAAAGTGTGTGACACTAGGCCTATGTCCAAACCGGAGCTCATATGGTGTTTTACCTAGCTTAGCGCGCAAGAAAGCACGATTTGAGACATAACAAGCGGCTGCAATCGCATCTGCCCAAAAATTGCCTAGGAATTTCATATTCATCAAGCATAGTACTAGCCATCTCAACTAAGGTTCCGCTCTTTCTTTCTACAACACCAGTTTGTTGAGGTACATATGGTGAGGAAAGTTGATGATCTATTCCTTTTTCGGTACAAAAATGATCAAAGGAAATATTTTTAAATTCAGTTCCATTATATTTTCTAATTGCTCTTAAAGATCCCTGTGTGATCTATTGATAATCTAAGAAATATGTTCTAAAGTGACTAAGAGCTTCATTCTTAGATGTCGTAAAATAAACTCAAGAGTATCTAGAATAGTTATCAACAACCACAAGAGCATACCATGTACCTCCGAAGGATTGAACACGTGAAGGTCCTACGGTGTCAAGATGCAACAGTTGACCCGGTTTAGTTGTCATGGTCATTGTGAAAGGAGCATGTGAACCTGTAACCATCTTAGCATGTCTACAAGAAGAGCAAACAATTTTTTTATCCCCTTTCAGCCTAGGCAGCCCACGTATGGGATCAAGAGCACTAACACGCGTGAGATGATCAAGGCCTACGTGACCAAGTCTACGATGCCAAAAATATAAGTCTTTGGAATCATTAGGATCTAGACACCTATGCTTAGAAGAAGACATATCAAAATCAGATTTAAAAACTCTTCCAAACCAAGACATGTTAAAAATAAGCTCACTATTTGAAGCTACAACTTTGCAACAATTTTTATTGAAAATAATTTCCATATTTTCATCTAGCAATTGTGAAACAGAAAGCAAGTTGTATTTCAAAATTTTGACAAGTGCCACATCCTTCAAAGTGTAGTGATCATTTACTCTAATTGAACCCTTAACAATTATAGGAGTTGAAGAATTATCGGCAAAAGTAACATTCTCTACACTTGACACAAAAGAGACGGAGGAGAACCATTCTTTATTACCGGTCATGTGGCGTGAGCAACCTGAATTCACAATCCAAATGTTCTCCTTCCTCAAGCGTGTAACCTCTTCATTGTCACTGTTGTGTTCTGCCTCCTCCATACTTGATCTTGACTTGCCCGCCATGAAGCACAAGTTTTCCAAATCATCTTCATCTTTATCACTACCGATGTCAACATTGCTCGAGCCAAGTTTTTGAAGTGCATAGATAAAACTATTCACCAATTTGTGTCATGTAAAAGCCTTCTTTTTCTTGTTGTCGTTTGTGGAGGAGTTCTTCGTTCTTGTTTGCTTTTCATCACAGGAAGTAGCAACTAAAAGGTTAGGGCAATCCGTGCAAAAATGTCCCGTATCACCACATTCGAAGCAACATTGAGGTCCGGCACTTCCTCTCCTTCTAGTCCTCACATTTTGCAATGCTTTTGAGAACTGAGTAGAGATGAGTGCAAGTTCTTCCTCTTGAAACTCTTCAATCTGTTCAAGGGTTAGAGAGGACAACAAAGCAAGTGTTCCACAAGATGAAGATTGGCCGGAGCTAGGCATGTCACATTGAGAAACTAACGCAAGAGACTTGTTAGGGTTCTTACATGAGATTATGCCAATTTCATGAGTTTTCAATTTAGAATATATAACATCTAATGTAAGAGTACTCATGACAGTAGATTCACAAATAGATGTGACTTTCATCTCCCAAATTAAGATATCTAATGCACTTAACAATTGCCTAGCATTTTCAGCATCTAAAAAATTAACATTGACACTATGCAAATTGCTGAGAATTTTATTAAAGCGAGCAAATAAATCATCGATGGACTCACCTAGTTGCATCTCAAAACGCATGTATTCCTTTTTAAACATATCTTGCCTTACCTTGATCTTGTTGGATCCTTCGTGGCAGTCGCAAAGTGCTTTCCACACATCATATGCAGATCGGAGGTGAGCAACACGGTCAAAGTTGCTTTGAGTTAGTCCCTGTATGATCAAGTTCTGAGCCTTGTTATTGTTGTTGACATCTCATAGATTTGTAGTTGTAACTTGATCGTTTAGCGGCACTTCGTAAGGCTTGTACACCTTTTACCATATGGAGAAGCCTTGCACCCTGATAAAAGCCTCCATGCGTGCCTTCCAAACCTGAAAATCAATACCACTAAACACACAAGGTTTGACGGAGTACTTCTCCATGATGATTAGTCAAAAACACATGCAAATAATAAATATAAAACCACCATGGATCTGATACCAATTGTAGGATAGAAGAGCACGTGAAAGCTACCAGAGGGGGGGTTGAATGGTAGATTAAAACTTTTTCAGCGGAAGCAACAAAAACCCCACGTTAGAAAATCAATCTGTTAAGAAATTGTGTGTGCGACTAATCTAAACGTGATCAATCGTGGCAAAACCAGTATAGATTGTGAAGAATCAAGTCACGAAGACACGACAACAAGAATCATGAAAAACCGTCGAGAAAAACTCAAGTTACGATCGAAATATTGAACGAAGGTCAATCTAATCTACCCGAGAAAAACCAGATCTGCAATAGTGCAAAGAAACTCGTGTAGATCCAAAACCACAAATATAATAACCTTGAAATTTTCAGAGATTATATATAATCAAGTTTTGAAGAGAAACCAAAAAGAGTCACATCAATTGGATCTGTAAAACTCAAGTTATGATAAAACCACCGAAGCAAGGTAGTGTTGTGCAGAAACTCGACGAGAAAGACTTGACGAAAACAAGTCGGACGAACAAGGCACAAAAGTTCCTTTAAACTACGAATTTTATTGATCAAACCACAAGAGGAACAGCCCCAAAGTCGTGCATCACGAGCTCTGGCCTCCTATGCTTATATAACCATCCCTTAGGCCAACCCAATCCAAACTAGGACTCAAATCCTACCCAGATTCAACCGAAACTTTCCATAACTGCTCAAGAATCTTCCATACACAGATAGAAGCAATCTTAAGACTTCCAAGCACCTTAGAAACGTTTTCCACATTCCTAAAACAACTCAACTTTGTGGCCCACACGAAATCCTATCATAAAAAACTCAAATCTTTCCATATTTTAGTCAAACCCGACTCAGCCGCAGCCTGAGTCCATAACCTAGTCAGTTGGACCTTTTTGACCCATTTTTTTATGTCCACATCTCTTCATCATGCCTCAGAACCATGTAGCCACGTCCATACACTCCATGCACACGTGCAAACACCTTCCAACAACGTCCACGATACCTTCATATGCATTATTATAGATTCAAACATGTTCTGCGATCTCCCGATCTACTCAACCACAATTCCTCCCGATCTTGGTTGTTGAACCTCATCTTCTCCCTAAGACTAGATCAATGGATCCCATCACCAACCATGTCTTGAACTCAAGCAACACCTGCACATGAATAAACAACCGATACTTCTGAGCACAAGTCCTCGACTTGACTCTCGTTGGTTCTGATAACCACAAGACCTTACATGAGCACCTCACATAAGCATGTTGCAAACCTAAGCAAAATGATATCAGCCATAACTACCAAAACACACCAAAAACATAGTAAAGTAATACTAAGCATACTTTCCATAGATGTAAAGCAAGTTCGAAACATTGTAAGGAAAAAAGTAGAACCATTGCAGACTTGCACCGGACCTTGCCAAAGCTAATCGGGCCTTGAAATGGAGCTTAACAAAGCTAGCAGAACCTAGTGCCGGAGCTTACCAAAGCTAGTCGGACCTAGACAAAGCAAGTCGGACCTAACGTCAGACCTTGCTGGAGCTACCCAAAACAAGTTGGACCTATCGTCGGACCTTGCTGGTGCTACCCAAAACAAGTCGGATCTATCGTCAGACATTGTAGGAGCTCGGACCGAGAGTCTGACCTTGTCGAAAAAGGTGTTTTGGAAGTATTCAAAACTTTTATCGACAAAGCCAATCTATTCAACACACATAGGTCTCACAACATGTGTTATCTTTCATTTTCTATAGTCAAAAAAAGTGTTGATTATGCTGCCACAATCGTCACCGTCTCAAATTTTAACTGTTATACAGTTGCTACTGCTTTATGTGAGTTCTTTGTTAGTTAAACAAAATTACTGGAGGTGATACTCTCGTGAAGCCTTAGCTGATTGTTACACTTGATTAATTAAATATTTACGTCAAGCTCCTGGGATTGTTTTTTCCTTCATTGTGATACAAGGATTGGTAGTTTTCTTTTCAATGAGCCAAATTTCTTTTGGAGAGTATGAACAAGGGGCCACCAATGACCATAGACTTTTTAAATCACCTGGCTCATAACTTCTTACCACGGTGTTCACACGTGACATCTTTTTGAAAGTAGGAGATTTCAGCTAAGCAAAATCTATCCATTAGAATTGATCCTATGATGGAAACTGACTTCCGCTAACACAAAAGGTAGTAAGGAGAATAATTTCACCATCTTTTTCATTGGTCAACTATGGCATGTCTCAAGGGTATGAGACCACCGTTGCACTTCACCTTCCCGATAGAAGTTTAAAGGGAGCTTCCGAGCTCCTATACCAGAACTTAAGGGGGGAGGAGTGCCCTCCATTTAACCTTGGTGTTTGATTACCAAACCTCATTTATACCTTATGACATCAACACCAAAGTGGTGACAGAGTATTTTGTTTTCGGGTGGGCAAAGTCGGAATACCGGACTGACTCACCTTTGAGAATAATAGTAGCTTTAACCTCTTTATCGTTTTGAGAAAATGACTTCATGATCTCCACCAGAGTTTGCTGCAACAAAAGTCGGATACAAGTACTGATTTTGATGGTAAGGTCATCACAACAGTATGCACATGGAGCATGGTGAAAATGTTGTGTGTACTAGATGACCGATCTAGAAAGACTGCATTTTACCATCAATTTTTCTTTGATGGATTATCCGACCAACTTTGAGTGTGGTATGACCTTGATATCCTATAGTGGTTGGACCATCACCTTACGTCATCTTTATTGCCTACCGAAGTGGAGGTTGCTACGTACTCTTCAAAGTTACTCTCTTTACCACTTTAGAAGGCAACTCAACCACGTTCACTAACGAATAGAGATCGTTAGTAAGAACACTTCGAGATATGAAACATGACCCTTTGTTATTCCATCACAATCCCATTTCTAAATTGTGGTTAGAAGGTGTCAGTGAGTGCTACCTCATCGGCTAGTTTAATCCCTCAGCTCAATCGTACTCGCTACATTTATTTGGGCTGAGTTCCATCTATCTTTGTTGTCTTGTTAACTTTTATTCAATGACCTTGATCAAAGTTAGGCAAGGTGTAATCCTTATCTAGCACCTTTTATGACCAAGTTGTCAAGACTTCTGAATCTTGAGATAGATAGCATTGCGTTTGAATTTTTTACCTATTTTTCCTCAAATCATTAAAGTGAATGCACCATACCTTATGCATCTTACCCGGGACTGCATTGCATATGCACGACATCATCCAACTTGTGATGCACCATGAAACATAATTAATAATGAACTCTGAGCAAGAATATGTATCTCCATTCAAACCCAAGAGTAGTGTCTAAATAATCTTGAACTATGAACAACTTAGTTGTTCATAACACCAACTGCGTGATTCATTATCCTTGTGTAATACTAGGAGCATCCGATCTGGATCGTTGATGAAAAGACTCGCACCACCAGAAATCGGACTTTATACTTCTACAAATTCTTGTGGAGCAACCATACTGCTGATGAAGCAATATGGAAAAGCGAGGACTATCTCTGATCCAACTATCCAGACTTAGTGTCCTCACATATCCGGTAACCTTTCTACCTTCGTCTTTTCCTTGTAAACTCAGGACGAGATTCTTATAAGGGGAAAGGGTTGTAAAAGCCCTAAATTCCATAGTGCAAAGCCCAAATAAGAAGGGATAAAAACAAGGATGAGAAAAGAAGTTAAGATGGCAGTTTAAAAAGCAAATCAATTCAAAACCTCAAATGAAGAATTCAAAAACTCAGAGGTAGGTCATGTTCAATCCTTGTTGAAATAAAAATCTGAGTTCACCAATGGCTTCCAAATATTCTAATTATTCATCCATCAAAATTTCAAAAGTTTTAGAGGCCATTTGCTATCTAATTCAATAAGTGCATTGAAATGCCTCAAATTCAAATTCAAATTAGAAATTTGTTTGGATTTCAAATTCGAATACCAAATATTTTATTTAGTCTCCAAGAAAAGATCTACCATTTTTGGGATCATGATGGGTATGAGAATTGAATGAACAGAGGTGAGAAAGAATTCTTGCTTTGGTGGGACACACCTGGTAGCTTCACAAAGGATTGAACCGACTCTGTTCGATGCCTTGAAGAGTGCCACGGTGATGGAAAATTTTCCATGCAGCTTCCTGCTTCCGGGGTTGAAACCAGCTCATGACGTGCATCCTAATGCTCCTCGTCTCCTCCTTATTGTTCCACTACTGAGCAAAGTGAGTAGAGGCTCGGTTCTTCCTCTCCCGCGCGCGCAGTGACCGCCGTTGTTCTTGCTTGTGCCGCTCGATCCAACTGATGCCCGACATGGAAAGCTAAGTCAAGCAATATTTTCTCCTCTACCTCCTGGTGGCAACTGTTCTTCGTTTCCTCACACTTTTGCATGGTATTTTGAAGTTCTTCTGGAGATCGCCGTGAAGCTGCTGGGAAGGACATCTGCTCTACCGTCGGCACATGGCACCAAGCATCCTCAGCCCCCGACCTACACAGCATAAATGTGCGCTACGGTACCTAGAACATACTGGTGAAGTTTCATCCCATGTCATGCTTCATAGCTCTCTTATTTCCATTTTTACCAATGCTAGTTCATAGCTTGGTCTATAGGTCTCTGATTTAATTCGGTTTCTAGGTGTAACCATCCTTCAATCAGATCAAATATATTTTTCACCACTTTTTAGCGCACCACCTCAGTCGAGAATAATCAAGTTTCATCGAGTAATCAAGCCGGGCTACCACTTTTCCCCATCGCCATTAGAAACGGTTCAGATTCACCATCGACGACCACCTTCCGACCGTTTTCTCCCTGATTGGCGTCCAATATCATGTTCCTTAGAGCACCAGATGCTCCTGGACATTACAGTGCATCATTTGGTGCATCCCCCTGCGAGATCACCATCAGCCATGCCAAGGCTGCTGCCGCCGCGGCCGTCGCCAGCAGCCTCTCCGCCGCCATCCCGCGTCGCCGAGTTGGCTAGCATGCGTTCCACCTTACCCTGATCATTTTCCATATTCAAAACCTGGTCTAATTCTTCCTCCTTAAGCCGTAATACGAGAGTGCCATCGTTGCTCTGTGGTATGAGTTCAGCTGGCGCGAGGTTGAAGATGAACTTGACCAGTGGGGCCCACTGGCAGTGTTTCAATCTGTTTCCAAATTCCAGAAAAATTGGCTCAACTTCAAAAATAGATAACTTCCTGTATAAAGATCCAAAAATCTTCAAACAGATTTTGTTTGAAAGGTATTTATCTCTAGTTTTCAGAAGAGAAAATGTTTAATCATTAAAAGCTATTTTCATTTCTGTAAAATTCAATTACTCCAATCACTCCTGGAATTTTCACAGCTGATCCCTCTATTAGAAATTCACCAAATTTTCCAAAACCTCAAGTTAGGTATTCCTCACATCCTCTAAAAATTTTGTAACAACAAAACCTGTATAACATTCCCAACTTCAAATTTCCTCTCTGCTGTTCATTAATACACATAAATACTTCCCAGAATTTGAATCAAACTTCTAAATTGAATTCCTCATAGTAGACTTGCTCTAAAAATCTCAAATAAATTTATGTGGAATCCTCTTGATTCCTAGTTTCAAGTCGTACAATTTATTGGCCATGAAATCCTGTATAACTTCCTGTATATGTCAATTACCTCAAATGCTCATTGAATTTCCATAGTTGCTCCCTTCACTTGATATGCACCAAAATTTACCCGAACATTGCTTTAAGTATTCCCCAGCTCCAGTAAAACTTTCAGCGCATTGAACCTGTATAAGTTCACCAAAGATCAATTTTCTCCACTGCTGTTCAACATTAACAGAAACCTTATTTCCAGGAATTGATTCCAAATTGTAAATTCAATTGCTCCTAGTAGAACTACTCCAAGAAAACCAAATAAGTTCCTTTATACTACTTATGATCCATACTTTTACGTTGTTTAAACAAATTCATCAGAAACTCATAGAATCTGTATAATTAATTCAATTAAGCTAATTATTTCATATAATTGTTACTACTGTTCAATATATGATCTATCTTCCAAATTTTTACAGAACACAATTCCATTTACCGCTGTTCTACTGTGAAAATTTCAAATTTAATGGACGTCATTTAATGATCCAAATTTCATTCCAAATCGTATTATGTTTGAAAATATAATTTGAATTAGAAAACAATTCCAGAAATTCATAGCAACTTAAAAATTCAATATCTCACTCCCAAATGCTTAGAAAATTATGAAACCAATTTTGCTAGAATCAGGACAATCTCCTATATCTCGATAATCTACTGTTAGCTATATTAAAGCTACAGATTTAACTCTAATATTCTGGAAAGTCATTTGCTTGTCATAATTTTAGAGACAACAAGCTTGCTTGGTCATCTTCCATTCTTTGCCAAGATCTTCCTTATAGTACCTGGTAGCTACCATAAAAGTCCAAAGCAAATTAAGATCATTTCCTTACTATGATCAACAGTTACTAGCTTATGATCTATATATGCAATCTATTTTCTATATCATTCATACATTTTATGTATGCATATCATGTAGTTGCCGAGATCGAGGAGGAACCAGAAGCTTTTGAGGTCCACCTTCCTGAAGCTAACTTAGACCTTGACTCGCAACCAGGCAAGCCCCAATTTGCATTTAACATCATTTTGAATTTTTATTTGTATCACACTATATGGGTTAGCATGTATTCTGCATTTGGTCTAGGTTTTCTTGGAGTATGCCACTTGCATGACCAGAATACCATGAGAGGAGGGTAGTTGGTTATGTACTCGATGTGTCCATGCTATGCTTAATGTTATAGTTGTTTCAGTAGAAGTCGAGTAATTGGAATCTACTCGCGAGTTCAAGAATTGGGTTCACATGGGATTGGTCGAGTGAGAGATTCACTATATGGTTAAATATGTGATCGGGCATGGAGTAGGAGCAGCAGGACATAAGGGCCTATGAGCTGTAGTTGTGCCTGTGTAGGTCAAGGACCGATCCGTGTGCGGCCCTGTTGAGCAAGTTTGAATGTATCGAACGCATACTGGATATATGGGACCCAGTAAACCGATGTAACTTGTCCACCTTAGTGCCGAGGCATACCCCACCGCCTTATAGGTGTGGGTTGAGAGCAGCAAGGTGTAAACCTGCCAGCGGGTATGTCGTACTCCATGTGGGGGCCTCCTGCTCGTAGCGGTGGGACTGTTTCTGCGTGTAGGTAGCGGGTGAAAGGTTGGCGCATACAATATCAATTGAGTATGCCTTCGCATCTCTGAGTGTGGGTGTTTGTGTCGTGCTATTCGGGTATCCCTGCAAGTGTATATAGATTCGAGTCGTCGTCGCTCGAGTTTATTGAGTACCGCTTGTTCATTGAGTCGTGACATAGTTATTATTTGGAGCTGAATATTATTGAATCATGCTTTATGGAATAATTATGTATTGATACTTGTATGATTTAGAACATATTGCTCACAAAATTTCAGATTCATGAGGCCTTAATTTGCTGCTAAAAGCTTAATGTAAGGACTAGCAATTAGGCGAGTCTTTTATTGCAAACTGCTGTCCTATATTACGTTTATCCTGCATATAGAGTTTCATGCTTAGTGGAGACGGTTAAGTCTTGTTGAGCATTCGTGCTCACTGTTGCTATACTAAGTTGTATGCAGGTGAGACATATGAGGAAGGGCCCGAAGATGAGCGATGCCCCCGTCGGGGTATACCATCGAGTGGGAGCCCTGCACGCCGCCGTGATCTGTTGTGTGCTGCTAGTGTAGCGTCCCCGAGCTGGACGGCTGCACTTTTGCATAGCTAGGCTGAGAGTTGAGTTTTGAGTATGACTTCCGTTGTATATTAAGTATTGTAAAATACTTCCACTATTTCTATAAATAAAACTTCGTATTTTCTCGTATTCTTTCCATATGTGTTGTTGGGTGTCGCGTCGCACGGTACCATCCTCTGCAATTCCTGGAATGTGTGGACTCGGTCCTCAAAATACCTATTTACTTTTGTGACATGGTTATTTCTGTATATCATTTGGGGTTTTCTCGTGTATGTATGTTGAACATCCTGGACACAAATATGTGTTTACTTGGTTCATTTTTCAGAACTGGGTGTCACAAATTGGTATCAGAGCCGCGTTGACCATAGGACGCAGCCTAGGTAGAATGGACACTTTAGAGAACATAGGAACACTTACTAAGGGTTATGGTTTGTATGGTGTGCAGATTTCTATGTGATGATTGCTTGTGTGCTTAGTAGGGTTGTGGGGTGCTTCGGCACTGGTCCACCTCTCTAAATAGGCTAGTTTCATATCCCTTGATGCATATACTTAGGGATGTTTTCTCTCAAATTCTAAATCCTTCTATGTTGTACTCTTTTTCCTCAGATGCCGAAGGTCACCCGCAACCGAAGTAATGCCCATGGTGATAAGGAGAACAATGGGATGCCCGAGAATATTCCCCTTGGACCTGAAGCTTGCAACCTTGATGCAAAATCAGCTCATGCAAACCATGATGCAAACCTTGGGACAGCTGCAAGCCAACAACATTAACCAACCCCACATGCCTTCATCACCACCACCGCCACCCCCACCACCTCATAACCGCATTGGAGAGTTTATGAGTACCAAGCCACCTACTTTTGCTCAAGCCAATGATCCTATGGAAGCTGATGATTGGTTGAAATCCATGGAGAAGAAGCTTGCTATTGTCTAATGCAATAATCGAGAGAAAGTGCTTTTTGCCTCCCATTAGCTAGTTGGAGCAGTTGCAGATTGGTGAGAAGCTCTTTGCAATGGCCATGCAAATCAGCATAGAATCACTTGGGCAGAATTCAAGGAGAGTTTCCGTGTTGTTCCTGAAGGTGTCATGGTCTTGAAGAGTCAAGAATTTGAAAACCTAAGGCAAGGAAGGTTAAGTGTGAGTGAGTACCTTAATAAATTCACTCAACTCTCAAGGTATGCTCCAGAATATGTTAATACGGACAACCGGAAGCAATATTTGTTCATGAGGGGTCTAAAAAATGAGATTCAAGTTCAGTTGCTTAATGGTGATCATGCAAACTTCCAGAAGCTTGTGGACAAGGCTATTGTGGTTGAGAACTAGGTTCGTGAGATGGAGCAAGATAACAAGAGGAAGATGTCATACCAGGGACAACCGCAAGGAAGCAATGTTCGCCCCCACTATGCATCACCAAATGCACCATACTACAACCCATCTACTCTTGTGTACCATGCTGCCATTCCACCACGCCCAAATCAGCAACAGCAGCAACGCCCCACTATGCAAGCGCCTCTCTCTCCTGTGCCACTTGCACCACATCACAATATGGCAGCTAATGCTCAAAATTAGTTGCGCCCAAGTTTTCCTGATACTACGGGCAGCAAGACGTGTTATGTATGTGGAGAGGCAGAACACTTCGCAAGTCAATGCCCTAAAAGAAGCTATGGACTAATGAACAATGTGCCAAGGCAAACCTACCAACGGCCGAATAGAGGAGCACCACAAGGCAATCATGGACAACAAAATTTTGCTCGTGGCAGTGTGAATCATGTCTCTACTGAGGAGGCCCACCAAACTGATGACATTGTGATTGGTATATTCCTTGCCAACTCCAACCCTACGATTGTCTTATTTGATTCTATAGCATCTCATTCATTCATCTCGTCAAAATATGTCGCGAAGTATAATCTGCCTATATCTTACATGAAGCACACTATGTTGGTAAAATCTCCCGGTGGAGAGATGAGAACAAATATAGTGTGTCCGAGAGTGAGCATTAAAATAGGTGGTAGACTTTCTTGCAAACCTCATTGTCTTAGATTCACAAGGGATAGATAGAATACTTGAAATGGACTGGTTGGGTAGTATAATGGAGTGATTCAATGTGTCGAGAGGAGTGTTGAGTTGACAAGCAAGAACGACACTCGCATTGAAGTTGAGACAGCCCTACCCACAACAGATAAAGCAACGCTGAGTCACGTGGAAGGCGTGACAATGAGGAGTATTCCATTTGTTCGCAAGTATCCAGATGTGTTCCCAGATGGGTTGTCAGATATGTTGCCTGATCGCGACATAGAATTTACAATTGATTTGGTACCTAGAACAACACCTATAGCTAAGAGGTCGTATAGGATGCCTCCAAAAGAGTTAGTGGACCTCAAGAAGCAAATTTAGGAGCAGCTAGAGAAGGGTTTTATACGCCCAAGCTCATCACCATGGGGAGCATCAGTGCTCTTCGTAGAAAAGAAGGATGTAATCCAAATGATGTGTGTGGATTATAGGTCTCTCAACGAGGTGACGATCGAGAACAAGTATTCTCTGCCCTGTATAGAGGATTTGTTCAACCAAATGAAGAGCGCCCATATTTTCTCCAAGATTGACCTACGGTCAGGATACTTTCAACTGAAGATTAGACCATCGGATATACCTAAAATAGCTTTTTGGACACGGTATGGATCCTATGAGTACACCGTTATGTCTTTTGGATTGACAAATGCACCTGCATACTCCATGCACCTCACGAATAAGGTCTTCGTGGAGTACATGGATATTTTTGTCGTAGTGTTCATAGATGACATTATGATATACTCGAGAAGTAAGGTAGAGCATGAAGAGCATTTGAGGCTCACATTGCAAAAATTGCGAGAACACCGGTTGTATGCCAAATTCAGCAAGTTCATGTTTTGGTTATGGGAGGTATCATTTTTGGGACATATCATCCCTGGAGGAGGAGTATCGGTTGACCCAGGGAAAGTGGGAGATTTATTAAAATGGACACTGCCACAAAATGTGAAGGAAATTTGTAGTTTTCTTGGAATGGCTAGGTATTACCGCCGATTCATCAAGGATTTCTCCAAAATAGCGAAGCCAATGATCGAATTATTAATGAAGGGAAAGGCATTCAAATGGTCTCAAGTTTGTCAAGGCAGTTTTTAGGAGCTAAAAAAAAGGTTGACAACCACACCAGTGCTGTTATTCCCAATGTGAGCAAGAGCTTTGATATCTATTGTGATGCTTCAAGACAAGGGCTTGGATTTGTGCTTATGCTAGAAGGTCAAGTGTTAGCTTATGCATCGAGGCAATTGAAGAAACATGAGTAGAACTATCCTACACTTGACCTCGAACTCGCAGTTGTAGTGCATGCATTAAAGATTTGGAGGCATTACATACTTGGTCATAGGTGCGAGATTTACACGGATCACAAGATCCTCAAGTACATATTCACGCAAACGGACCTGAATTTAAGGCAACGAAGATGGTTGGAGCTCATTAAGGATTATTGTGTGGGAATCAACTATCACCCAGGAAAGGTCAATGCAGTGGCAGATGCCTTGTGTAGGAAAGTAACAAGCCACCAATAACCGGTTAGGGAGTTGCCAAATGAGCTATGTAAGGAGTTTGAACGGTTGCATCTTGGTTTCATGAATGAGATGGGAATGATGGAGTTAAGTCTGACCCTAGAACTGGAAATTCGAGAAGGTCAGACAAACGATGAGGAACCCCAAGAAATCAAGTAAAAGATCTAAGAAGTGAGAGAATTCAGATTTGATGAGGATGACCATGGCATGCTATGGCTTGGGAAACGAATTGTCGTGCCTAACATGAAGCAAATTCACGAGACAATATTAAAGGAGGCACATGACTTGCCTTACTCAATTCAACGCAGTTGTACAAAGATGTACAAGGACTTGAAGACGTGCTACTGGTGGGATGGGATGAAATAAGATATAGCTGAATATGTTGCCCAATGTGACACATGCCAACGGGTGAAGGCTGAACATCAAAGGCCAGCTGGACTATTACATTCATTGAAAATACCTGAGTGGAAGTGGGAAGAAATTGGTATGGACTTCATAGTTGGATTACCACGTACTCAATCCGGCTATGACTCAATATGGGTTATTGTTAATCAATTGATGAAATCTGCTCATTTATTCCTATCAAGACCAAGTACATCGCATCACAGTTAGTCGAGTTGTATATGGAGAATATCGTATGTCAGCATGAAGTTCAGAAAAGGATAGTCTCGGACCGAGGTTCTCAATTCACCTCTAGGTTTTGGGGAAAACTACACGAAGCTATGGATACCTGGTTAAATTTTAGCCCCGCATATCATTCGCACACTGATGGGCAAACCGAGAGGATAAACCAGATACTAGAGGATATGTTGAGGGCTTGTGCCTCGAAGCATGGATGTAGCTGGGATAAGAACTTGCCATATGCTGAATACTCATACAACAATAGTTACCAAGCCAGATTGAAAATATCACCCTATGAAGCACTATACGGGAGGAAGTGTAGGACACCTTTGTTTTGGAATGAAACAGAAGAGAACCAAGTGTTTGGACCTGATGTGCTACAAGATGCTGAAAAGCATGTTCAAATAATACGTGAGAACCTAAGGGCTGCTCAGTCATGACAAAAAGGCTATGAGGATAATTGGCGAAAAAATTTAGCTTTTGAAGTCTGAGACTTCGTGTATCTCAAAGTGTCACCAATGAGATATCATAAGCGATTTAACATCAAAGGCAAGTTGCACCTCGCTATATCGAACCATTCATGATTTTGGACAAATGTGGAGAAGTGGCATATAAGTTGGAGATGCTAACACATCTTTCTGATGTTCATGATGTATTCCATGTTTCTCAGCTCAAGAAGTGCTTAAGGGTACCGGAAGAACAAGTACCAATGGATGAATTGGAGTTAGAGGAAATTTTGACCTATGCCGAGCAACCTATACAAATCTTGGAAACAAAGGAGAGAGTCACAAGAAGAAAGGTGATTCGATGGTGCAAAGTACACTGGAAGCATCATACTAAATCTGAAACAACTTGGGAGAGTTAAGGTGATCTCAAGAATAAATTCCCCAATCTTTTCCTTCTACATCGAATCTCGAGGGCGTGATTCATTTTAATGGGGTAGGATTGTAATACCCTCATTTTCATCCATCATGCATTGCATTTGTTCTTATACATGTCTAACATAGTGTAACATAAAAAGGAACAAGATTAAAATGAATTAGGACAAAAAACAATAGTTAAAAAGCTGGCCTAGTACGGACTTGTTCGGATTGGACCCCAGAGTAGTTCGATTAGCTATTGTTGTCCCCCGGACTTTTCTGTTAATTGCTACGAATTAGTTCAAAAATCATTCTTGATGTCCTCCAGACTTGTCTGTTAACTTTTATGGACTAATCCTGTTTTGTTCCTGTTCCCATCTGGATTTGTTCGTTGTGTATACGGACTTGTACGATGATCGTTGCTGAAAACTCCCAAAAACTTGGTCTGCATTCGCTGCTGGATAGAACCCGGACTTGTCCGGTTTGACACCAAACTTGTCCGATTGACTTTCTGACCATGAAAGAACTTGTCTGGCAGTGCACCGGACTTCTCCGTTGAACTTTTTGTACCCGATCGGATTTGTTCGGTCCCACTACGGACTAGTTTGGTATGTAGGGTTTCGACTCAGATTCTATTTTTCCCCCACGACGAGTTATTGGGTAATTGCCTTAATTGGGCCCAAGAACGTCATGCCCCACCCCTGAGAAGCCCAAGTGGGACCCCACCAAGTCCTCTACTTGTTCCCACTACCTTATACTTGGATTTCACCACAACCCATACCACCTCTCCCCCTTTATAAACACCCCACTACCCACCCTTTACCCCTTTGCCACGTTAGACGAATCCCAGCGCCTACTCTCTTCATAGCCGTCGCTCTCAGAGGGAGAACAAGGAAGGTGTAGGGATCGAATGCCCAAGAGGGGGGGGGGTGAATTGGGCTACTTCAAATTTTAAGTCAATTTAAAGCTTAAGTGAAATCTAATTCTCTAAGCAAGCCAACAGTGCAATTAAGAGAATTAAGTGCGGAATTGAGAATTGCGTAATCGTAAAGGAGTAGGGAGGAGGAATGCAAACGCTCGAAGACACGGGGACACGTCGATTTTTCCCGTGGTTCGGTGAGATCACTAGGATCCACCTACGTCCACGTTGTGGCACCCACCTAAGGGTATCGCCACTCCCAAGTCACCGAGACGAGGGAATCCACTAACTTCCTCCGTTTGCCATCCTTGGCAAGGTGGAGCTCAAGCCTTGTACAACTTCGATCCTCCGGGCTTCCACAATGGTCTCGGCAAGCTCCGGAGCGATCTCTTCACTCTCCTCTTGATACAAGGTGAGTGCAATCACCAAGAATGCACTTTCTCACGGCTCTCCCTACTCTAGAGTCTCCACTCACCCAGAGAGGACGCACACAAGCTTAACTCTAAGAGGAACTAGCCTATATCTTGAGGTGTGAAAGGGTTACAAGAGTGTGAAAATGAGTATTCTAAGTCTTGGACACTTGGGGAATGTGTAGTGGTGCTCTTGTTGTCCAGCCTCACCGAAATGACTGGTGGGAGGGGGTTAAATACTCAGCCCAACCGAATTAGCCGTTGGAAAAGTGGGCTGATTACGTTTTCTGTGTACATCGGATGATCCGATGACCCCCTTTTATGAGCATCGGTCTAATTAGATTAGCTGACGTCATTCTGTCAGAAATGACCGTTTTTAGACCGATGCTTCACCTCCTTCATCATCGGAGGATCCGATGAATAGATCTTCAGTCTGGTTGAGCTGATAATTTGCTTCTGTTGTAATCGACCGATGTGCATTTGCCTTCAACAGCGGATGATCCGGTGTTCAGTCCTTCAGAACACTTCAGAAAATTTGCTTGCTGTTGTATTCATCCGATGTTCACTTGATACACATCGGATGATCCGGTGTGTACTTCATTCTGAGGTCTTCTTCTTCTGTTGAGTCCAAATCGACCGATGCAGTCATTCTTCAGATCACCGGATGATCCGGTGTGTACAATTTGTTTCCTTCGAGTTGAGTTGGACTGATCTTTTGGATTTTGGACTTGTGACCTCTTGAACACTTGTTTGTATGGCTCTTCTGATGGATATGAAGCTTCTTGTGTTGCCAATGTTGATAAGGTTGCGTCGTTGTACGAGTTCCTCATTTGTTTCCGATTAACCCCTTAGGTTAGTTCGTTGAGGGGTCTCCTTTTGCATCCAATGAGCAGTAGATGACATTTATGAGTGATTGATCGACGTTTGATTCATTGTACATGAAACCTCGCATCCACAAACTCATTAGTGGTAATTAACGGTTGTCATTAATCACCGAAACCGTACCTCGTGGGGGCCTAGATGCTTTCAATCTCCCCCTTTTTGGTGATTGATGACAACACAACGAGTAGAGCATAAAAGTAATGGAATTTGAAACGCAAACGCAATGCTCATAAAGAAATGTAATCGGAACAACATGCAACACAAGGAGCTCGAAGGCTCAAACAGTGATCAAATATAAATCATAAGAGTGAAGTAGCATACTGAATTACAAATAGTAGCAAATGATAACAATCAAGTCTCAAATAGAAGCAAATAACAAGACTGAAAGCAAATAGATAACTAGCACTCCCCCTAAGCCCAAGACACTCCCCCTAACTCTAACTCTTCTCCCCCTTTGGCATCAAGACACCAAAAAGGGAAGAGGAGTACCTAGGACTCCGGAGCTCTCGGGGCGACGGTGAAGCGGTCGACGTCGGCGGTGTCGGAGCTGCTCGAGGTAGACGTCGCCGGAGCTGGTGCTGGAGCGGGAGGAGCCGGAGGTGCTGACGTGGCTGGAGCTGGAGCTGCTGGAGGGTCCGCCGGAGCTGGAGCTGCTGGAGGGTCCGCTGGAGCTGGAGCTGCTGGTGGAGAAGGCACGGCCGGGAGAGGCGAGAACTGGAGCGGCACCGTCGAAGCCAGCAGTGGAGACATGCTGTAGCTCGGGATCGGCGACGCCGGTGCTGGAACTGAAGCTGGAGCCAGAGGAGGTGCTGCTGGAGGCTGACTGAGACCGGTGTGCTGTGGCGGAAGGGCTATCCCGGTCTGCTGGTAGAGGTTGGTGATCAACCCCAGGATACCCATCATCGCCTGCTGGGTCTGCTGCTGCTGGTCCAGTGTCCTCCGGTGCATCTGGTCCACCAGACTCGTGAACCGGTCCGTGTCCTCGCGCCTCTGGCGGGCCATCTCTAGCTGCATCTCTGTCTGCTGCCTCTGAAGCTCTGCGAGCCGCGCAGCCTGCTCTGCCCTGGCCTGCTCGGCTGCAAGCCGGTCCTGCCGCTGCTGCTCGACCATCTGCTGGAGCAGTGTGGTGAGCTCGGACGGCTGGGACACCTGAGCCTCTGACACTGGTGGAGGCGTCGGTGGTGCAGCAGTGGAAGCTCCCGCCTCCGCGTCGTGCTGCCTCGGAGAAGGAGGCGGAGGAGGGAAGTACTCCTCAACACTGTCGCTGGTGTCACTGTCTGACCACACGTGCTCAAGTCCACCTCCCTGAGCCTCAGCCTGAGCGAGCGCCTCATCCTCCTGAGCTAACTCGGTCCAGTCCTCCTCGGAGAGGCGAGCTCTGACCTGTCGCTCGACTGGACGACCAAGACGGCGGTCTCCAGGAGCCGGCACCCGGTAGTGGCCGAACCTCGTGGCGTGCATCTCTGTCATGGGTGCGGTGACTGGCGAGTCCTCTGGCGCTAGCAGGAACAACAGACGGCTGATCCAGTGACCGTAGACCAACTGTCTCAGCATGCCGACTCCGTCAGTGATCACGTCCTCCATCTCGCAGATCAGCACATCTATGATGTCGAACTCCATCCCGTTCATGATGTAGAACAGGATGGTCTGCTAGAGGCTGGTGAACCCCTCTAAGTAGCCGGACCTCGGTAGAAGTGTACGCCTGAGAATGTGGTGAACGGTCCTGGCTGCAGGTGTGAGGAGAGCTGGCACCCTCGGCTGATCTGGCGTGAAAGGGTGGGTGAACAAGCCTCTGATCTCCTCAAACGGGGGTGACACTCCCCCTGTCAGCGGCCTCCTCGGCGGGTCTGCTCCTTCGTACACAACCTCGTGCAGGCACGTGAGGTGTGTGTCCACTCCCAGCAGCTGAGCCAGTCTCTCTCTGGATACGTCGTGCTGCTGCCCCATGAACATGAAGTGAATGGACCGACGTCCCTCAGCGACGTAGAGTGTCGCGTAGAACACACGGACCCACTCCTCCACGTAGACACTCCTCTGGTGCGACAGCAGATCCACCAGTCCTCTGTACCTCTCAAAGAACGGCCTGATGCCGTGACCCACTGCCGCTGCAAGCTGATTCCAATCGATGTACGTGTGCTGGAACAGCTTGTGCCCCCGACGTCTGTACGTCTCGTACAAAGACGCCTGCGTCACCGTCCAGAACCGGGGGTCCACACGAGTGTCCCTGGGCTGCGGGAACCACTCCTCAGGCAGTGCAGTCCATCTGAGCTTCTTCAACTGCTTGGCCTTGTACTTGCGGTAATCTGTCAGTCTGACGTCTTCGGCGACCCTGGCAGCAGTATCCATCTCGTAGATGGCCCTCTGGGCCTCTCTGTCCTCAGCGAGGTCGGCCGCAGTGGGGCGGCGACTCGCGGTGGGGGTCTGACCTCCCCCTCGAGTCCTGACGGTGCGCCGGCGAACCAGTGGCGTCACCGCAGTCTCGTCCTCGTCCTCAGAGTCGTCCGGCGGCACTGGCTGCACCGGCGGCTGCTGCTGCGACTGCCTCTCACGTGCCTCGCGAATCCGGAGGGATCCGCGATGGCCGCGCTTGCGCTCCTCGGCGGCGCGAGCGGCCAACTCTGCGCGTCGTGCATCCTTCGACAGCTTTGGCTTCTTTGCGGCGGGCTCCTCGATAGCCTTGCCTTTGCCTTTGCGATCACGGGCCATCTTCAAGAAATTCGAGAGCAAGGGTTAGCGAAAAGATGACGGGAAACAATGAAGGACGTCGCGCTGCACGGAACAAACCTCGTCGACGAAAAGACACGAGATCGATGAAAGGCGACGAACGGCGACGATCGATGGCTCGGGCGAGAAACCCTAGCAGGGAGAACTGCCGGCGGTGTGGCGGCGGCGACCAGAGGAGAAGCGGCGGCGGCGCCCTGGAGGGGCGGCGGCGGCGCCCTGGAGAGGCGGCGGCGGCAGCCGACAGAGGCGACGGCGGCGGCGCGGCCTGGGGAGGCGCGGCGGCGGCGGTCGGGAGAGAGGCGGCGGCGGCGGCGCGGCCTGGGGAGGCGCGGCGGCGGCGGTCGGGAGAGAGGCGGCGGCGGCGGCGCGGCCTGGGGAGGCGCGGCGGCGGCGGCTGACCGACGGCGAGGGCGCGAAGGGGGCGATGGAGGCGGCGGTGATCGGAGGAGAAGCGGCGGCGCCCTTGGGGACGAAGAAAACCGGCCGTACGATCTTAAATAGGGTCCCGTGACCTAACCGTTACAAACACACCGGATCGACCGATGTGCATTGGTGGCAAGCATCGGTCGAACTCAACAGAGAGTTAGTCCAAAAACCCTCGTTGAACACCGGATGATCCGACGTGCACTTCGTCGATCATCGGTCGAATTCTGCAGGGCACCAGAGATTGAACATCGGAGGCTCCGATGTTTCCTGAAATGAACTCATCGGTCGATTTCTAGATGCTGGCTGAACTGAACTCTGAACTGAAGCACCAACTGATCCGATGACTGTTCTGGCCTTAGCATCGGATAATCCGATGACTACAGAAAACCTAAGACTGCCCATATATGTCCTTGGACTATAAACACACAAAGATAAAACGAGTCTTAGGACTTTTTGGGCACCTCCTAACCCTAATAAGGCTTCTCGATATAGTGCCACATATCGGCTAAGCCCTTAAGCAAATAGAGCACACAAAGAGAATTAGGAGGGAAAAACCACGAAAATGTAGGCCCACGCTTTGTGAGCTAGAGTATGGAAACTTCTATCTCATTAAAGCATGTTCCTTTAGAATTTTGCTCTTTCCACATCATATGAGTTGAGATATTGCATTTCAAACAAGTCTCCTTCTCATGATGTGGGTTCCCCTTTGTGACAATCTACCGTATGCAATGTCAAACAAGATAATGCAAAATATTAGATGAATGCAAGTCTATATGACAGGAATCATGTAAGGCATAAAATAAATCTATCTTGCCAAGTTTAAACCTGCCAAAGGCTTACTCAGGGAAAACTATTTCTAGCTCGCCCCTATCCTTTGGGAGTTAGGCAAGACCTATATGACATGCAACCTTACATGAACATGGCAATTTACATGACGTTAGATGCATCTAGCACATTTAACTCACTTCTAAGCCTAGAAAAAGTTTTCTCATCAAGTGGTTTGGTGAAGATATCCGCCAATTGTTCTTCGGACCTAACACCTTGCAAAGAGATTTCTCCCTTAGCCTCATGGTCCCGCAAGAAGTGATGGCGAATATCAATGTGCTTAGTGCGGGAGTGTTGAACGGGGTTTCTAGCTATCTTAACCGCACTTTCATTGTCACAAAGGAGAGGCACACAACCAAACTTAATTCCAAAGTCCAAGAGGGTTTGCTTCATATATAGGATTTGGGCACAACATGCACCGGCCGCTATATACTCCGCCTCCGCGGTGGACAAAGCCACGGAATTTTGCTTCTTGCTCGACCAAGAAACTAGGGAACGCCCAAGTAAGTGGCAACCCCCGGAGGTACTCTTGCGGTCTACACGGCATCCGGCAAAGTCCGAATCCGAGTAACCTAAGAGATGAAAACTAGCGTTCTTGGGGTACCACAAACCTACACTTGGGGTATGCTTGAGATACCGAAGTATCCTAAAGACTGCCTTCTTGTGCGATTCTTTAGGTGCCGCTTGAAAGCGAGCACACAAGCACACACTAAACATAATATCGGGCCTAGATGCGGTAAGATATAGCAATGAACCAATCATGGAACGGTAATGAGATTGATCAATAGATTTACCGTCCATGTCCGCGTCGAGATGACAATTTGTCGCCATTGGAGTGCTTCTTGAGCTACAATCTCCCATCTCAAATTTCTTCAAGAGGTCCTTAGTGTACTTCTCTTGATGGATGAAGGTCCCCTCTTGAAGTTGCTTGATTTGAAATCCTAGGAAGAAGTTGAGCTCTCCAATCATTGACATCTCGAATTCCCTAGACATCATTTTGCCAAACTCATGGCTAAGAGCTTTGTTAGTTGAGCCAAAAATAATATCATCGACATAAATTTGACAAAGAAATAAGTCTCCGTCGATGTCCTTGGTGAAGAGTGTAGTGTCCACCCTCCCAATCTTGAAACCTTGCATGACGAGGAAGTCCCTTAAGCGCTCGTACCATGCCCTTGGAGCTTGCTTGAGTCCATAGAGTGCTTTGTTTAGCCTATAGACATGGTTAGGGTTTCTTGGGTCCTCAAACCCGGGAGGTTGCTCAACAAACACAAGTTCATTAATATAGCCATTGAGGAATGCACTCTTAACATCCATTTGATAAAGCATGATATTATGATGAGAAGCAAAAGCAAGGAGTATGCGGATAGCTTCTAACCGTGCTACCGGGGCGAATGTCTCCCCAAAATCCAAACCTTCAACTTGAGCAAATCCCTTCGCCACAAGCCTAGCTTTGTTGCGGACCACCACGCCATTCTCATCTTGCTTGTTGCGGTAGACCCACTTCGTTCCAATCACATTCTTGTCCTTGGGTCGCTCCTCCAACACCCAAACTTCATTGCGGGTGAAGTTGTTGAGTTCCTCTTGCATAGCCATCACCCAATTGGAGTCTTGGAGAGCTTCCTCAATGCTTTTGGGTTCTACACACGACACAAAAGAGTAGTGCTCACAAAAAGATGCAACATGACGTGAACGAGTACTTACTCCCCGTGAAGGACTTCCAATGATTTGATCCATTGGATGTGCCTTGGAGATGCGCCCATGTCTCATCAACGGTTGTGAGTCACTTGGTGGTGGTGAAGCATCTTGCTCGTCTTGTGGTTGGACTTCATCTTGGACTTCATCTTCTTCTTGGTGTTGTGTGGCTTGTTGGTCTTGCATAGGCAATGGATCATCTTTGTCTTCTTCTTCATCCACTTGAGGCGCCATGGAGGTGTTGATGTTCGGACTTGAAGCTCCCCCTTGATCATGGCTCTCCTCAACTTCGGGCTTGATGTCTCCTATGGTCATGTTCTTCATAGCTTCTCGTAGAGGCTCATCATCTATATCATCATGACCAAAACTCTCCTCTTGGGAGCCATTAGTCTCATCAAACTCAACGTCACAACTTTCTTCAACTAACCCGGAGGTTTGGTTGAATACTCGATATGCCTTTGAGTTTGACGCATAACCAAGGAAAATACCAACATCGCACCTTCTTTCAAACTTACCAAGTCTTTTCTTGCGGTAGATGTAGCACTTGCATCCGAAGACCCGGAAGTAGGAGATGTTGGGCTTTCTCCCAATGAGGAGCTCGTAGGGAGTCTTTTGGAGAAGTCGATGAAGGTAGACTCTATTTGCGGCATGGCATGCCGTGTTGATCGCTTCCGCCCAAAACTTCTCCGACGTCCCATAATCATCAAGCATGGCTCTCGCGAGGGTGATTAGTGTCTTGTTCTTTCTCTCAACAACACCGTTTTGTTGAGGGGTGTATGTAGCCGAAAATTCGTGCTTGACTCCTTCACGGTCACACCACTCCCCAATATTGTAGTTCTTGAACTCGGTGCCGTTGTCACTCCGGACCTTGATGATGGGAAGTTGGAATTCCCGTTGAGCTCGTTTTGCAAAGGTCTTGAAGACTTCTGGGGTTTCACCCTTGTCACCTAAAAACAAAGTCCAAGCATAGCGAGAGTAATCATCAACAATAACGAGACAATAGAGATTACCGCCAAGGCTTTGGTAGGTGGACGGTCCGAAGAGGTCCATGTGAAGTAGTTCGAGCGGCTTGGAGGTAGACACCATTGTCTTCATCGGATGGTGCAAAGCCACTTGCTTCCTGGCTTGACATGCGCTACATAGCTTGTTCTTTTCAAACGTCACGTCCTTTACGCCGGTCACCATCCCTAGCTTGAAGGACTTCTTGAGCTTGCTCATTCCTATGTGAGCAATCCTCCGATGCCATAGCCACCCCAAACTTGTCTTGGTGAAAAGACAAGTGGTTAGGCTTGCGCTCTTGTTGGAGAAGTCCACCAAATATAGATGACCATGCCTAAAGCCCTTGAATATTAGCTCTTTGCTAGCTACACTAGACACCACAACACCATCTTTGTCAAATGTGCACGTTAGTCCAAGATCACAAAGTTGAGCAATAGAGAGCAAATTAAAGCTAAGAGACTTAACGTAAAGCACATTCGAAATGGACAAGTCATTAGAAATTGCAATTTTACCTAAACCAATTACCTTCCCCTTTGAGTTATCACCAAAGGTGACTTGTTCATGATTGCCGGGGTCTTCTATGGAGGTGAACATACCATCATTGCCGGTCATGTGTTGAGTGCACCCACTATCGAGTACCCAATGTTTTCCTCCGGCTTTGTAGTTCACCTACACACATGAAGTTAGTTTTTGAGTTTAGGAACCCAAGCCAACTTAGGTCCTTGTATGTGTGATACAAGTGATTTTGGGACCCAAAGTTGCTTGGGGAGCTTCCCCTTCATGCCCTTGATGTTTTTGCCAATGAACTTCGCCTTCACCTTTCCACCTACTTTGCTCAATAGATAGTGACAATCATTGAAAGTAGATGAATAGTTAGGAGGTAATTTTGGGGAAGGACGAGTGGGAAGAGGGCACTCCCTAGTGTGATGTCCGGTGACCTCACAATGTTGGCAATAGGATCCCACTTCCTTGATGAAGCTTGTCCTAAGCTCCGGTGAGGGCACCTTCCATTTGTTGGGCGTAGGGAAGGTCCCAAGTCCCCTCTCGTTGAAGCCTTTAGCTTGTTGGAAGAGGATCTCCTTGTGCTTGTCCTCTCCCTTGGAAAGTCTAGCCACACTAGTGCGGAGACTTTCGATCTCGTCCATTAGCTCCTTCTCCCTAATAGCTTTCAATGGCAAAGACTCATGCAAATTGTTAGTGGCATGTGAACTAGCGGGTGTTTTGCCATCAAGAGTTTCTTTCTTCAAGTTATTCAATTTTAGTTCCATTGCTTCATAGGAAAGACTAAGTGTCTCATGCTCTTGAACTAACTCGTTATGCTTAGCCAATAGTGCCGAGTTAGCTAAGTCAAGCTCATGGAACTCAAGCTTGATTTGAGCCTTCTCCTCCTCGATTTGCTTGACATGTGACTTGAGCGTTTCATGCTCATTAAGTATGGTGACATACTTGTCTTGCAAATCGAGGTTGACACCCTCTAGCTTAGCGCGAGTTAGCTCAAGTGCCTTAACCTTAGCCTTTTCCCTTTTGATAATGGCATGATATTCATTAATCATAGATGCTAGTTCATCGGGAGAAAGTTCATCATCACTTGAGTCATCACATACCTTTGTGTTACCTTTCGCCATGAGGCACATAGGCGGTGGAGGAAGGGGTGAGTCATCCTTGTTGACGATAGCGAGGCTTGCCAAGTTTTCTTCCTTATCTTCACTATCATCACTTGTTTCTTCATCGGTGACCCACTCATTTGCTTCGCACATGAAGACCTTTTGAGGTCCTCTTCTCTTCTTAGGAAAGAGCTTGGTCTTCTTGCCTTTGTCAAGTTTCTTCTTTCCAAAGGTGCGCTTGGGCTTTGCATCTTCATCATCATCACTCTCTTCTAGCTTGCGATGCTTGCCCTTGTCCTTCCTCTTGTCCGGTCTTGGACAATCATATGATATGTGGCCTTGATCGCCACAGTTGTAGCACGTCTTGTTTTCATCTCTCCTTGGCAAGAAGGCTTTCTTCTTGGGATCAAACGAGTATCCCTTCTTGGCAATCTTTGAGTTGAGACGTGAAAACTTCCTCATCATCAATGCAAGCTCATCATCATCATCATCTTCACTTGTAGCTTGTTCTTCCTCACTTGAGCTAGGCTCAACCACTTTCTTCTTCTTGGTATGTGTCTTCTTGGTTGAGGCCTTGAGAGCAATGGTCTTTGATGATGATGACTCCTCCATCATTCCAAGCACACTCATCTCATGAGCATGTATCTCTCCAATGAGCTCCGAAACCTCAATGTTGTCAAGTGACTCCTTTTGGAGCATTGAGTTGATGATGTTGTACTTGGGCTTGGGAAGTAGCATGAGGATCTTGCGGTTGATGAGTCCCTTGCCAAGAGAAGCAATGTCAAGAGCATTAATTTCCTCAATGAGTACATTTAAGCGAGAAAACATTTGATTAACATTCTCATGAGGAAGCATTTTAAAATCATCATACTTGGATTTAAGCAAGTGATATTTGAGCTCTTTGACACGAGAGGAACCCTCATGGATCTCAATCAAGCAAGCCCAAATTTCACAAGCTTTCTCCTTACTAGCAATTCTAGCAAATACATCTTGACTAATGCACTCATAAATAGCATTCCTAGCCTTAGCATCCCATTTTAGTTGATCACCAATATATTCATGGTTGCCAAACCCCGCATGGGTCGCTTCCCACACTTCGGGAGAAATTGCCTCAAGGTAAGCGCGCATGCGTGCTTTCCAATAAGCAAAATTCTTGCCCTCGAAGGTAGGAACCGAACCCCCATTCTTGGCCATTTTTGCTCTCTAGCGGTGAAGCTAGAATGATCCAATGAGCAACCTCGCTCTGATACCAATTGTAGGGATCGATGCCCAAGAGGGGGGGGGGTGAATTGGGCTACTTCAAATTTTAAGTCAATTTAAAGCTTAAGTGAAATCTAATTCTCTAAGCAAGCCAACAGTGCAATTAAGAGAATTAAGTGCGGAATTGAGAATTGCGTAATCGTAAAGGAGTAGGGAGGAGGAATGCAAACGCTCGAAGACACGGGGACACGTCGATTTTTCCCGTGGTTCGGTGAGATCACTAGGATCCACCTACGTCCACGTTGTGGCACCCACCTAAGGGTATCGTCACTCCCAAGTCACCGAGACGAGGGAATCCACTAACTTCCTCCGTTTGCCATCCTTGGCAAGGTGGAGCTCAAGCCTTGTACAACTTCGATCCTCCGGGCTTCCACAATGGTCTCGGCAAGCTCCGGAGCGATCTCTTCACTCTCCTCTTGATACAAGGTGAGTGCAATCACCAAGAATGCACTTTCTCACGGCTCTCCCTACTCTAGAGTCTCCACTCACCCAGAGAGGACGCACACAAGCTTAACTCTAAGAGGAACTAGCCTATATCTTGAGGTGTGAAAGGGTTACAAGAGTGTGAAAATGAGTATTCTAAGTCTTGGACACTTGGGGAATGTGTAGTGGTGCTCTTGTTGTCCAGCCTCACCGAAATGACTGGTGGGAGGGGGTTAAATACTCAGCCCAACCGAATTAGCCGTTGGAAAAGTGGGCTGATTACTTTTTCTGTGTACATCGGATGATCCGATGACCCCCTTTTATGAGCATCGGTCTAATTAGATTAGCTGACGTCATTCTGTCAGAAATGACCGTTATTAGACCGATGCTTCACCTCCTTCATCATCGGAGGATCCGATGAATAGATCTTCAGTCTGGTTGAGCTGATAATTTGCTTCTGTTGTAATCGACCGATGTGCATCTGCCTTCAACAGCGGATGATCCGGTGTTCAGTCCTTCAGAACACTTCAGAAAATTTGCTTGCTGTTGTATTCATCCGATGTTCACTTGATACACATCGGATGATCCGGTGTGTACTTCATTCTGAGGTCTTCTTCTTCTGTTGAGTCCAAATCGACCGATGCAGTCATTCTTCAGATCACCGGATGATCCGGTTTGTACAATTTGTTTCCTTCGAGTTGAGTTGGACTGATCTTTTGGATTTTGGACTTGTGACCTCTTGAACACTTGTTTGTATGGCTCTTCTGATGGATATGAAGCTTCTTGTGTTGCCAATTTTGATAAGGTTGCGTCGTTGTACGAGTTCCTCATTTGTTTCCGATTAACCCCTTAGGTTAGTTCGTTGAGGGGTCTCCTTTTGCATCCAATGAGCAGTAGATGACATTTATGAGTGATTGATCGACGTTTGATTCATTGTACATGAAACCTCGCATCCACAAACTCATTAGTGGTAATTAACGGTTGTCATTAATCACCGAAACCGTACCTCGTGGGGGCCTAGATGCTTTCAGAAGGGAAGTGAAGGAAGAAGAAGGAGAGGAAAGAATCAAGTGAGATCGTTGTCGCTACTGCGATCTTCATCAATTCTTCGACGTCAAATTTCTTCTTTGTCAATCCTTCGTCTTCATCGGACCTAGATGTCAAGTTCTCGAGTTTCATCAAATCCTCGACCTTTGAACCCTAGGACTCGCGGTAATACCTTAGATCCATCTTTCCTACGTCAATTATGGTTCAATATTTAATTCAAACTATGCTCTAGTTGGAAATTCGCTAAAACCCTAGTCGCAGCTGACTTGTCCGGTCTACTGCGGACTAGTCCGTTGCACTTTCGGGTCCAGAGAGGATGTGTCATGCCCATGGTGCGGACTAGTCCGGTCCCTCAGTTATGGAATCCTTGAAACTTCTTTAGATTTCTCTGTAATGACTTGAAACTTGCTCTAACATGTAAAACTTAATTGTAACTAGTTAGTAAGCAACTATAGCAACCTAGTAACATGTATTACATCATAATTGCATCATTCATGCATGTCATGTAATATTAAGTATTATGTGAGCATTTATTGAATGTAATGTTTGTTTTGCATGTTTGTCATGCGGAATAGAAGTTAACGCTCTTGAGGGTGCTTACGAGGACCTTCAGCACTAGAACTTCAAAGCTATTGATCCAAACCAGCCTCAAGGGCAAGCCAAGTGTCCTTGAACATTTTGATCCAGATTTGAAACGGTTGCAAAATAGCATGCTTGTGTCAAATTGACAGGAAACCCATGCTATGTGTTTACTAGACTTGTATGACCACTCTTGTCGCTTGGGATATATTGTAGAGAGTCGGGAAGGGTATTTTACAATTTTGCTTCGCTTAACTTAATTGGGATTGAAAATACCTAAATGACCCATTATGAACTAATGGACTGTGTGAATTGATGATAATGATGATTTGAGTAACATGGGACTTGAGATATCTAAGCAACCATGGGTTGTGGACTGGGTTGGAGGATATGGTGGTTTCGCTTGCTTTAGATCTAAGGACCGGTTCATGCGAGAATAAGCCAGGACAATAGTGCCACCACAAGGCAAAGTATGAGCGTGACGTAGCTGAATATTTAGTTGTGCTGCTGGTATTGTATGGAACATTGGATGGTGCGGGGAATGGGACTCGTGGAGGGCTACCCTTGAATCTGCATGGCAGACAAGGGGGCCTGTGGGTGCACTACAAGGATTTCGACCTGTTGCAACGATTGTACTGCAACGAATACTAAATCGTTGCAGTAAGCTTGGCTTTTTGCCACGATTCACTAGTTCGTGGCACTAGGATCTATCACCACGGAACACAATCGTTGCATTAGGATCTGTTGCCACGAATCAATAGTTCGTGGCGTCAGGATGCTACTGCAATGGACCACAATCGTTGCATTAGGATCTGTTGCCACAAATCACTAGTTCGTGGCGTCAGGATGCTAATGCCACGGAACACAGTCATTGCATTAGGATCTATTGTAACGAATTACTGGTTCGTGGCATTACAGGATCTATCACCACAGACCACAATCGTTGCATTAGGATCTGTTGCCACGAATTACTGGTTCGTGGCGTTACATGATCTATCGCCACGGACCACAATTGTTGCATTAGGATCTGTTGCCACGAATTACTTGTTCGTGGCGTTACAGCTTTATTGCCACAGAATACAATCGTTGCATTAAGATATGTTGCCACGAATTACTGGTTCGTGGCATTACAGCTTTATTACCACAGAACACAGTCGTTGTATTAGGATCTTTTGCTACGAATCAGCAAACAATTGCATTTGGACCGTAATGCAACGAAACGGAATTGTTGCATTAGGATGTGTTGCTACTCTGGTTCGTGGCGTTAATATCAATGGCCACGGACCCCAATCGTAGCAATTAGGATGTGTGGCCACGATTCACTTTTCCGTGGCATCAGGATGCTAATGCAATGAAATACAATCGTTGCATTAGGATCTGTTGCCACGAATCACTAGTTCGTGGCGTCAGGATGCTAATGCAACGGATCACAATCGTTGCATTAGGATCTGTTGCCACGAATTACTGGTTCATGGCGTTACAGGATCTATCGCCACGGACCATAATCATTGCATTAGGATATGTTTCCACAAATTACTGGTTCGTGGCGTTACAACTTTATTGCCACGGAACACAATCGTTGCATTAGGATCTGTTGCCATGAACTACTGGTTCGTGGCGTTACAGCTTTATTGCCACGGAACACAGTCATTGCATTAAGATTTGTAGAAGCAGTTGATGAATGAATCCTTAAGTTAATTGAGCGCACTTCCTCCCCCTGAAGTTTCGATCCAGGTGAGCGAGCAACTTACTCCAAACAACAATCATGGGGAGGTCGTGTGCACATGTGGAGTGAAACCAAAGTTAAATGAATTAGCAATTTCAGAACTGGTTCTGCTGACCACCTCACTGTCCAGATTGACCAGTATGCACTTAACCAAGACTTTCAGCCAGCAAACAGAAGAATCAGCTCTGTAGGTGAATAACAATGTTTCTGCTAACTTCAAAATCTTTCCAGAAAGTATTGGTTTGCCATCATTTATTTTTGAGGAGATATGACTTTGCAAAGTTGACAGTTTTCTAAAGACTTGCAGCAGGATCCATTTGGAGGTACCCACTTTGATCCAGATGTGTCTTTCATTTCTGATCCATATTCATCAAAACTCAAAACTAAAAAGTTGTAGAATAACTCCTAAGATTTTTAAAAATGTGACATATGATTCATGGTGATGTTTATTTTTAAATCTATGGGCAATGTACCGAATATAGAGAAACAGTGTCCAAATTTGGTGCTTCTGGATAGTTTCTGTTGTTTTTAAATTTCAACCAATTTGGAAGGGGATTCTAGTTCTGGGGTGAATATGAAACTTGCAGAGAACTTACATAGCTTTCTAGGTTATATCAATTTGCCTTCATACCATATCTGGTTGAGGAGATATGGATTTTTAAAATTGAACAAAGTTTCCAGATTTTTAGAAAAAATTTGACAGCACCTCCTTTGTATGTTGTGGGTTTGAGCACAGTTTTAGATATAGATATATTCGAATTTTGACAGAGACTTAAATTACAACATTTTTACATATCTTGTGAGTATTCCATAAATGCATTATATGAAGCCATTCAGTTTGTCTACTAAAAGACATGACAGAATTGGTAGAAGATACAGAAACTGTTCAAGTTTCTGTCCAGATTTGGCACAGTTTAGAAATTGGAACTTTTCATTAGGTTGCAAGGGGATTCTGATCTGGGAATAAACAGATGTATTTTAGGGGACTCTCTAATCTTTGTAACCATGTATGTTAAACCTTCATTGATGAAATCTACTGGTAGCTATGGATTTTTAAAGTCAGGTCATTTTTCTGGCTGAAGCAAGACACTCTGGGTTTCGAAGCATTTGAGTTTAAACCTACTCCTATTTAGAAACTTAGTTCAAAATCAGAGTTTGATAACTAATATTTCCATCCTTACATCATATTTGGTTCATTTTACTTTGTTTTACGAGTCACATCCCTGGCACAGATGTCGTAGTCGACATGCCTGACGGAACTACGTCCTCACCAAAGAAAATCCTAAACCCCTATTCCTGCATACGTCTCAATGGTGCAACTAAGAACGATCACTCGCAAACGTGTTCTAAGCGCAATACGATCATGCAGTTAGTATAACTGCACCATAAACACAATTTACAGAACACTCATTATGGTGGCATACGGCACAGCCCGTGCGGGCGATCATATTCCAAAACTTATGCCCTGTATCATTCCACACAGGACGTCCTCGAGGAGAACACGTCTCGATAAACATGGTTGCATTTCAACACCACACGATGGGGAACCGGAGTAGAACATGAATGGGTCGTCACAATTGGAATGTTATCAACCCAACGGATACCACCTACTGCCCCATAAAAGCTGAGGCACATGGATGGCGAGCGCTGCGTATGACCCTTTGAACATTGAACGTTCAAGAGTTGCATACTATCACGTTTTTGACCACACAATGGGGTATCCACTCTTTTGCCTAAAGCACGCTGAGAAGCGGCATTTCCAAAAGTTCTTGGAACCATGATGAGGTTCAGGGATTCATATTAACTCTCGTGCTAAGCTACGGGGGACAATCACATACCACTTCTCGTATGGTAAGCTTACAGCAATTGCCCCGCTTGCAGTGGCGTATCTTACCTCTTACCTAACGTCGTAGTGTCGTTACAGAATATAATAACACATATGTTAGCTTTGCCACCTTAAGTAACTAATACTATAATAGACCTTATGTGGGCATCGTGACTAATCCTCACTCGACTACTTCAGAGTTTTCAAAACTAGGCTGTTTTCGAGCGTGTTATTCCCAATGCAGCTCTAATATCAGGTTGTGGGGACCTGGGTCCCGACATTCCAGGAATCACAAGGGGTGATGTTGTGCGATGCGGCATCCAACAGGACAAACAAAAAGACAATGTAAAGATACAATGTTTTCATTTCATAATAAGATATTATTTACAACATAGTATACAGCAGCGGTACACCCGCTGCAGAAAGTACATACTTACACTTTTAATCTATCTAAGCACAAGTGAAGCCGTCCATACTTGCGGATGCTTCTCACTAGCAACACAAATAAAAGATGGTAGAGGTGTGGTGTCACGTGAGAGATACATCTCGACAGCTCGAGGACTCACGAACAACCCATAGCAGCAACAAATAAGTAAACCTATAAAACAACAAATATAGGAACCGTGAGCACAAAGACTCAACAAGATTTAACCATCTCACCTAAGGCAGGAAACTCTACATGTTGGAAACTCTAAAAATTGGAAGCTGAATTTAAAGAAATGAACTCGTCGAAAGTAAATCCTTAGTTGTCGGTTTTAGAGTATCAAATGCAAGATCAGTGGGCATGCATCATAATGAACTCCACAATCAAACAAGAAACACTTTATCCACAATGATACTTGCCCAAAGCTACATAAGCTTCATTCAAGTTAAATGTTTGGAAATAATAGCTTTAATTATGCTATCTCTAATTCAACCAAGGTTACAATACAAAAGATTATTCATAACAACATATTCATATTTTTCCAACTACATTTTATTACTACATCACAACTCAGTGAACAAGTGGTACTCATAATCAGAAGGCACGGTGATTGGAATCAGGATACGCGGAATACACGACACGTACGCCCATACTGGAAGCCACGTAGGTGCACCCATGGACGTCGTACGTGGCAACCTTTCCCAAGTCATGTCCAAGTTGAATTGATTCAATAGTCTAGGACAGTAATTCCCACCGATGGTGCACCTTTCCGCTGTGAAGATGTCATTGGCAAGTTTATGTGTTTTCTGCTACGGCTGAAAGCCCGAGGCGATAAAAAAGTCTCAACAAAGGCTTCCCAAGGTACATTGGTTTCCTATACCCCATATATCCAGTATGACTATGGTACAGTTCAAACTTGCTCAGTAGGGCGACATACGGATCGGTCCTTAACTGAAACAGGCAGGACTACACCTACTACCCCGCTCCCCTTCTCATATTCAGTTCATAAACCATTCTCTAAAATAACAAATCCCCGGTGACAATATTGCTATCTCGCGAGTGGATTCCAACCACTCGACTTCTACCGGATTCCCTACAACATTAGCATGACAATTCTACGCGTTGAGCTATAAACCTACACATGTGCTCCATGGCATTGTGGGTCATGCATTAGGAGTATTCAAACACAATAGACCTAATGCACAATTCATATACTAGTCAACATAGTGATAAAAGCAAAATTTTAGAAAGACACTTAAATGCAAACTGAGGCTTGCCTTGGGTTTTGACTAAGTAAATGTTAATAAAGTCAGCTCTTATTCTTCACAAAAAAGCTTCTCATTGAATGACTTATCCACGGGCTCCCACTGCTGCTCTGGCTCCACCTCATCGCAGCAAGTCCATATTGGTTCCCTTCCCCTGCATATGGTTCTCTTCGTCGAACTCCTCCATCGTGATCCCTATTCGATATGAATATGCAAATTAGAAATTGTACTGTAGTTAAATGATCAGTAAAGAAGTCTATAACTCAAGATGAGGCAAACCTAGCTGGTACTGAAAACTTGGCCTTTGTTGTGCAAACAAACAGAGAATCAAATGGAGTAATGTGAGGTTATAGAATCAAGTCAAGTATGCATCATAGAAGAGCATAAAAATTAGCAAGGAGGGAAACTCTATGGATGATATGGTAGAGGCAAGCTGCTGTACCAGGACTAAAGTGAAGTCTTAGATGAGGTGTATAGGAGCAGTGAAGAACACAAAATGGATTTATAGTTGAGTTCGAGAATGAAGGGACATAGGCAATGTAATGGACTTAGTGAATCATAATCCAATTCTATGGGTGGAACATATCCAAAAAAAGCTGTAGACTTTTACAGTGGGATGACGTGGTCATGAAGGTTCAATCAGGAAAGTTTCATCTATAGCAATGGTAGAATGTAGTGTACAAAATTCCACAAAGCTTGACGCTTTACTGAAACTTCATGACCGAGAACTGGATCTTTGACATAGGCAACAGTGGGTGATCTAGTTAGAGGATGTCAAGACCAGTGCAGAAAAATTAGTTTCCCATTTTTCTAAGCTTCCTATACGGAGATATGAATTTTACAAGTTGGATGCATTTTCTGAAATAGTTTCTGTTATATTTTGGTAATTTTCTAGACATAGAGTAAATTAATAGCATTTGACATACTTAGCAATGTCCAATGGTTATAAAATATTTACTGGAAGTCAATGACCATATAAGTAATGATTTGGCTAAAGTTTGATAATTTCTTAATGATTTGGTCTTCTATAATTATTTTACAAAGGTTTAAGACTAATGCAATTTTACAGAAAATCCACAGGGTGTTTATATCACTTAAACTGGACCATTGCAAAGTACAGATAATTAGGAGGCTAACGAAATTTGTTAGGGCATTTTTGTAGTTTTCGACTGGTCTCTATGATTTTTCAAAGTTTGCACATATTTTGTAGTTATTTCTCTGTGGGAAATTCTAATTACTGGCTGCCAGTGGGGTCCAGGGGTCAGCTTCTTCTTCTACCACCACACAGCCCGAAATTGGAGGCTTCCCAATGACTTCGGTCGGCCGTTCCTGTGGCTGTGGGCGAAAAATGCAGTGACAAATAAACAAGAATTGATCCCCAAACTCTGGAACACAAGTTGGGCAACATGATGCAACACGGTGACAATCAGAACGTCACCGGTGAGCTTGACTGCTATGGGGAAAACGTCTAGAAACTACCTTAATCAGCTCGGATTTAGATCGTGGAGTACCTATGTGCGATGGGAAGTCCGAATCTGAACTGTAATTCAGAGGAAATCGACTGTATGGTGGAATTCATCGGAGACCTAGGTTATCAAAAGGCGATCCCGAAAATCCACGTTCCGGCTAAACCGAGCTAGGAGAGTTTAATTCAATGGAGGGACGTGGAGAGGAGAAGGTGGTGGACCATGTAGGCCGATCAATTGAGCTGGAACGAGGCTGTGCTGTTGGGGCGACGTCAAGGCGTCGTGGCGGCTGAAAAAGGAAAAGAACGCCTCTGCTCTTGACGGTTGTTGCAGCAACACGGGTGGTGCGTGCCGGGGAGGACGAGGGTGTGTGCACGTTTTACTCCTGCCTCGATGAGGCAGCTAACCGCAGTGGCACAGCACTGTGCGGTGGCGCTGGCGCACACGTGAGATGGCGAACAGGCGCGTCGCGGCAGACACGCAGGGAGCGCTTTTATGGAGGAGGTGAAACGTGTGCGCACTGCTGATTAGCTTTGGATGGGGCTGCAGCAGCTTTGCTGCGCTGAGCGATGGCGTCTCGGTGTGCAGAGAAATGGCGAGCCGGTGCTCTGTTGTGCTGGAGCAAAATAGAGAGCAAGAGAGGGAGGCAAGGAACATTTTAGGACTTGGATGAGGGCAACGTTGGCTTGCTGTGACCAAACTGGGCGCTGTGTCTCGGTGGCACAAGCAACCGGCACTGTGGCGCCCTGGAAGCCTCTGCCGATAAGGGAGAAAGAAACATAGTCGGTAAGCGTCTGGGTACTGAATGACAAGTGGGGCGCACTGTTCTTCTCTTTGATCTTTCTTCTAAATTCATTTTCAGCAGGTAATTATGCTCTAAAAATGTTCAAATTTGGCAAGGTTGCTATTTGGACTATGGACAATTCCATTATGAAATAAAATCTGAGTTTTGATCATTTTGCTTATGGACTTTGAATTTAAATCTAAATGCTCGTAATTGATTTAATTCAAATACATAGCAAGATTTTCAAAAATTATGATACATGACAGGGCATCTATTTGAATTACGAAAGCCACTTTAGTGAACACAACTTAAGGATTGACAATTCAATAGGAAAATTTTGATTTAATTTTATCTTTTAGGGCTTTGGTTTGCTTGACTCCCACTTTAGGGCAATACCATTTTCTTTCTTGCTCTTATTTCATTCTTGATTCTTGCCTCTGCACATTCAAGTTTGATTATTCATTTTTGAATTGACATGGGAATTCTTTCCTATAAATTCTTATTTTCTTAATTGTAACATACTCTCACTATTTCCCTTTTGATGTAAAGTTTTTAGAAGTCCTAAGTTCAACCTTGTTTATTAGTCCATATAGCTCGTGTAAGTTGAAATTCTATTTAAACCTAAAAAATTTTAAGTTCACATTTTAAATTCTTGTTCTTTTCAGAAGTGGGCTTTTACAATTGTTCACCATATTCATTTTTTAAGTACAGTTCCAGTTCTGAGATATCACCATTGCAATGCTGAGCATGGAAAAAGATGAGATGAGGATAAGGAAAAATAAACATCGGTTGAAAAAAAACTTTGTAAAAGTATTTCCCAAATTCTCATGCTACATCTAAAATTTACAAAAGAATTTATCTTCAAAACCTTCAGACCATTTAGTGTTTTACTCAACATAGTGGGATGGGTCCAAACTTTTAAAAGTAGAAGATGTCGATACAATTATGGATCCAGTGAAGGTAGACCATTCAAATAATTATACCTGATAAATGACTAGAATAGCAGACACAAACAACATCAATACCGAAGTAAAAAAATACATATTGAACATCTTCAAAAACATGAATCAGAAACATAACCCAAATCACACACACGCACACACACACGCGCACACACACGACGGTCCGCACACACGCACACACACAAGCGCACACACATATTTGGACATAGAATAGAACTGAGCTGCATTCCTAAATAGTTGAACCGTCGCATCGAAACCCTAAAATATGTTCTAAGGTTTTGATATCTGCTCAAAAATGAGAAAAAGGGGGATGATAAGCATACCTTCCAAGGAGACTTCCAAGAAAATGAAAATATTGCAGATGTTGTACATGAACCAGCCCTGACCCAGGTTTTGGTTAAGATGATCAACTGTTTCCTATGTAATAGAGTTCAAATCGAACAAGAGAGATTTGTAAGGCATCACACAAACTCTATGCCAATAATATCTTACAGTTACAGCTATTACATAAAATTTGAAGCCATTGTGTTCATGACCACAAAGGATAAATATGCTCTGGTACCATAACTCTACAAACTTAATATGTAACAAGTGCTAGCAAAAAAGAAGCTAACGACTATAATTTATACACCAATTCCTTTGCACAAGATGGATGGAATCTGTAACACCCCAGCCTCTACAGGCCTAACGGTCGTTACTTCTGGCAGCTCTATAGGATCACAGACTAGCCCCACAGACCAACACTAATCTTTTCTACGCATTTTGTCCTCACTTTTGCGCACCCGAGAAGACTTCCCAATCGGTCACCCATCCACAAATTGTTGCGGGCCAAGCACGCTTAACCTCGGAGTTTTTTGCAGGTGGGCTCCTGGAAAAGAAGGTATACCTTGGTTGCATGAGTTATTCTATCAATCCGATTAAACCTTGAGCCAGGATGTCACAATCCACCCCCTTAGAAGACCAACGTCCTCATCGGTCAATTCCTAAGCTAGGAATGTCCCCCCTTTAGCCACGTCCATACGTTCAGTACTGGCATACATACCATACTGTGTCCCTTTTGGAGGACCCACGCGTCATGTGTACGTACCCACGTCCCTGATCCATACGCACCCGTGAAACCACGAGGGTCAACTCTGATACCATTCTGTAACACCCCAACCTCTACGGGCCTGGCGATCGTTACTTCTGGCAGCTCTATAGGATCATAGACTAGCCTCACATACCAACACTAGTCTTTTCTGCGCAATTTGTCCTCACGTGTGTGCACCCGGGAAGACTTCCCGGTCGGTCACCCATCCACAAATTGCTCCGGGCCAAGCATGCTTAACCTCAGAGTTCTTTGCAGATGAGCTCCCGGAAAAGAAGGTATACCTTGGTTGTATGATTTATTCTATCAATCTTATTAAACCTTGAGCCAGGATGTCATAGAATCGACCAAAAGAGCCAATACCCTGAGTAGACCCTTTTATTAGTGAAAACTGGAAGGGAAGCCCCTATAGTGAACATATTATAAAAAGTTGGATGGTGTTAAAACCACAGTATAGACAGCCAAGTCAAGATTGTAAGGGAGAGGGAAAGTGTGTCACTATTGAGATAAGAGGGAACGAGGCTTAATCCTACAACCCATTCCAATCGCCTGACACAACTGATACAAACTTACACAACTAAAAAGGAGAAAAATAAAACAAATGAGTAACATACAACCTAGACAGTCAACAAAGAGAAAGGGGACCAACCAACTACCTAGGCAGTCACAACAAAAAATGAGTCACTACCATTCGAACCTTCAACACCAAAAAGAGGAAAGGAAGAGGGTGGCACAATATTGTATATCATAATGTATATCAAAAGCAAATCGAGTGGTGGTTTTCATGAAATCTTTGAATATTCCACCTTCATCAACTCTTGACTTCCTGTTGTAATTCCGATGTCCTGGACACCTTGTTCCTCTCCTGTCCAGGGTGCAGAAGTGTTTGTTCGGGCTCTGATCAGCTCACTAGAGTTTCCTGGATCAAGAATAGAGAAAAGAGCACAGGTTGAGCACCCCTAGGGAAGGCCTCCTATGATGTTGCAGAGGATCTTGGAGATATTTTTGGGTTCAGGGGAGTCACCCTAGACCAAGATCAGAAAGAGTAGGATGCAAATAGAACAGAGAACTCAGTGAGTTAATGACTTGATCTGGGTGCAGATCTGGTCCTGGTTTGGGCGAGTTCTGGGTGATCTAGGTGAGTTGCCTAGATGATGGGTATTCGTCGCTCTTGAGATGAGAGGGAATGAGGCTTAATCCTACAACCCATTCCAATCGCCTAGCACGACCGATACAAACTGACACAACTAAAAATAGAGAAAAATAAAACAAGTGACCAACATTCAGTACCACCTAGACAGTCAACAAAGAGAAAGGGGACCAACCAACTACCTTGGCATTTACAACAAGAAATGAGTCACTACCACCTAAACATTCAACAGCACAAAGAGCAAAGGAAGAGGGTGTCACAAATACTGTACATCATATTGTATATCAAAAGCAGATCGAGTGATGTTTTCCATGAAATCTTTGAAAATTCCAACTCCATCAAATCCCGCCTCTTCCTGTTGTAATTTCAGTGTCCTGGACACCTTGTTCCTCTCCTGTTCAGGATGCAGAAGTATCTGTTCGGGCTTTGATCAGCTCATTAGAGTTTAATGGATCAAGAACAGAGAAGAGAGCACAGGTTGAGCACCCCAGAGGAAGGCCTTCTATGATGTTGCAGAGGATCTTGGAGATGTTTTGGTTCAGGGGAGCCACCCTGGACCAAGATCAGAAAGAGTAGGACGCAAATAGAATAGAGAACTCAGTGAGTTAATTACTGAATCTGGGTGCAGATCAGGTCTTAGTTTGGGCGAGTTCTGGATGATCTAGGTGAGTTGCCTTGATGATGGGTATTGTCTGGATGCATAGGGTTAAACTTTTGATTGCCTTGGCCGGTGGGGGCCTTCATTTTAAAACCCCTTACATGGTACTCCAATTCCTACATTGATTGTGACTCAATTTGAACTAGGACTCTACTTCTATCTATAAGGACAGACTAGATTCCTTCTTATATTTCCTATTTGGACTCTATTGAGCAGCAACTGAACCTAGGAACACACTAGGATTTTAACCTGGCTGGCTCCTCTATTGCGTCCTACTCGAACTCGTGTTGGAGTCCGACTTGAACTCCCTTCTCTGGCTGCGGTTGCCTGCAACAGAACTGGTTTAAGGGGCTGGATCTCCCAGATATTTTCCTCCTGATCCTAATGCTTGCGCATGTCCAGGATCCCAACCCGTTCTTTCATCTTTATGAACTTGTATCTTATAAGTGCTTTGGTCAAGATGGCCGTCTCCCTCTTCGATGTAGATGTTGACAAAGAGCTTCTCATCTTCAGCTCCATGGAAGTGGATCATGTGCGGCTGGCGACGGGTGGTGGCAGGCAGCACCAGCGGAAGGGAGGTGGAAGACGGAAGGTTCCGGATGTGGGCCAGACGCTCAACCTTCAGATATGACCCTTTTAGATCAGACGGCTCTCCTAGATATGGTTATATAATACATATCCTCCAAGGCACCTAACCCAAATCCTCTTCCTCACCTCTTCTCTCTCGCGAGTCTCCACCTGCAGCGGCGGTGACGATAGTGACAGCGGCGGCCAGGCATGTCCCAAGTAAAACAATAACCGGAAACTTCATTAACAGACATATATCCATATGATTCGACTTATATACTTATCAGAAAACATGTAATATATTTATAATGCATTGAAAATGTATTCCAAAGATATTCCCTCTAGAAAATGATGAATGATGACACCTCTAATCATTTGATAGCAAGCAATAACAACAAAAGATGAATATTATTTGTATAACACTATGTTGTTTTATGTAATATGATGTACCTTTTTCTGTGTGCTATTGGGTGCCGCATCGCACGACACCACCAAATTGCGATTGCTGTAATGTCGGGACTCCGGTCCTCACAGCCTTGGATCAGAGCCGCATTGGGAATAGCACACTTAAAAAGGATCGTATTAAGAGAAAATTTAGGTTTACGGTGAGGAATCGATAGTAACCCACATAAGGACAATTATTAGCATAGTTACTTAAGGTAGCAAAGCTAAGATATGTGTTATTATATTCTGTAACGATGCTCCGACGTCAGGTAAGAGGTAAGGTACACCACCGCAAGCGGATCAATTGCGGTAAGCTCTCCGTACGAGAGGTAGTACGATTATTGTTCCCCCTGGCTTGGCACGAGGGTTAATTTGAGTCTCTGAACCTTCTCATGGTTCTGGGAAAATATAAAAATGTTGTTCTCCGGCGTGCTTCAAGCAAAAGCGAGGATACCCGTCTTGTGGTAAAAAACATGAAGTATGCAACTCTTGAACGTTCAATGTTCAAAGGGCCATATGCAACGCTGATCCCTAGCGCAAGATATAAATGATGTGGGCACCTATCGTGCGGTTGAAAAGCACGTAGTGTGTTTTTTAATAAACATGCAAAAGCGCCTCCTACTGGTGCAACATTAGGCAAAGACGTGGGACCCCGTCGGGTGGTACATAACCCGATGTGTCTCCTACTAGTGCAGCATTATGCAAAGACCTGGGAACCCCATCGTGTCGTAGAAAATCCGGTCATGTACCTCGAGACGTGGCTTAGCTCGGGGCGGCTTGTATGGAATGATATGAGACGGATGTCTTACATTCATATATATGATTGTGACTGCCTAAAATGATCGCATGTGTGAGCTGTGTCGTACAACACCATAATGAGTGTTTTGTAAATTGTGTGTATTATGCAGGTACACTGACCGCGTCATCATATTGCGCTTAGAAAACGTTTGCGATTGAACGTCATTAAGGCCACCGTTGAGATGTATGTTGGAATACCGGCTCAGAATTCTCACTTTTATGAGGCACGTAGTGCCGACATGTATTCTATTGATGCATTAACCAGTTTGATATAAAATGTAACTGACAAATGTAAGAATACTTATATTAGCCATCAAGCTCTGATTTTGATCTAAGTTTTCAAAATTGCAATAGGTTTCGAAGTCACGGATTTAAAAACAGAGTGTTCTGTTTTCTGCCAGAAAAGACCTGATTTTGAGAAACCATATCTCCCAGTGGAAAACTCCAATGAAGGTGTATATTACATGGATGAAAATTTTAGGAAGTCCTTTAAAACTGTTATATTCAACCCAAGAGCCGAATTCCCCTCTAACCTGTTCAAAATTTCAATGTTCCGAAATCTGCCAAACTGGACAGAAACTGGAACCCTCTCTGGACTCTTTACAGTTTTGACCATATCTCACTCTAGAAAAATCGAACAGGACCGTGCATGACATTTCTGGAATCCTTGTAATTTTTATTACAATGTTGTAATATGTGCCTTTTGTAAATTTTGAAGTTTTATATCTAGAAATTGTGGCTAAAAATCAGCATAAACAAAGGAGGTGCTGTCAAAATTTCCAGAAAAACTGTCAGTTTTAGGGCCTGTTTGGTTCAATGCCTAACTTGCCTAAGCCAAATGTTAGGCATGCCACACTGTTTTAGGCGGGTGTTTGGTTGCTGACTAAGGTTAGGCATGCCACAGAAGTTAGGCAACTTTTCCTTCCATTACCTAACAAAAAACTGCCTCAACTGTGGCGCTCAAATCCACCGCCTAAGCTTAGCCACTTGCCTATACTTAGTTATGATAACAATCCAAACACATGCCACACTTTCTTAGGCGCGCCTAAGCTTAGGTTACAGTAGCAAACCAAACACGTGCTAAAATTAGTTAGCTTAGGCAGGCCACAATTGTGGCAAGTGGCTAAGGTTAGGCTTAGGCATGTTAGTCATCATCCAAACAGGCCCTTACAATGCCATATCTCCACAACCAGAAATGATCTGGAGGCAAGACAATACATTTTGGAAAGGTCTTGAAATGTACTTCAACTTTTTAGTTCACCTAAAGATCTTATTCTGCCATTTATTGGCTTAAATTTGTGTTTTAGTACAGGCTGGTCAGGTTTCAACAGAAACTTCATTGGTTTGACATAATTCGGTCTTGTTATGAATCTAGTCCTTGATTTCATTGTGAGAAGTGTTGTAAAAGACCAGATGTAGATACTCAACCATTTATCAGTGGAATTGAGGGTTTGACCCACTGAAACCTCTTTTCTTTTTATGACCATGTTTGAATCATATTGAAGATATAAGAGCGTATTCGCACGATAACACGCATAACGTGCAATCGCGACCAACAATAGTTAAAATGAACTTAAATCCATGGAGTTCATTATCTTGGAGCTCGCTATTGTAAAATTGGTCCAGGGATTATGTATTTTTTGTAAAGTCTATACTTTATCAATATATTTTACCGCTATGCAAGTTTGGTTATTAATACACACCCTATTGTTTTTATCCTTGAGTGATCTTACAATATCACGTCTCATGTTGGATTCAAGATTGTGACTGCAGAATGATGCGCACCTGTAACACGGTTGAGATCGGTGGCTCGAGCCAGGGAGGTGATGACTCCTAGCAACAGCGAACTCAGGATCAGCGACAGCCGACACCACCACCGACACCTTCTCCTCCACTTACATTGGCGGATTTAATTGCAGCAATGGTCGGTTCGCGCGACGAGCAGACCGAGCTGCTGCGAACCCTCATGCAGAATATGTCCCGTTAGCGGGGGCGTCCAGACGGAGGCACTCATTAGCCTCAACACAGCACCTACTCGGATTTCTTGGTGACTCATCCACCGATCTTCACAGAGGCTGATGAACCTCCTGAGGCGGACAACTGGCTCCGCACAACCGAAGCAAAGTTCGGGTTGCTCCAATGCACTGAACAGCAGAAGCCACTCTTCGCGGCACAGCAACTTCACGGCTCCGCCGGTGCAAAGTGGGCGAATTATATCTCCTCTCTGCCAGCTGGCCACGCCGTGACTTGGAGGAAGAACACGCGGAACACTTGCATATCGTGCTCCAACAATTGTGAGACCATAAGCTCTATGCAAAATTCAGCAAGTGTGAATTTTGGATCAGTCAAGTGCCATTCTTGTGTAACATTATTTCAGCTGAGCGCATTGCTTTGGACCCAAGTAAAATTGTTCAAGTGCTGAAATGGCAATCTCCTAACTCCGTACATGAAATCTGAAGCTTCCTTGGTTTAGCCGGATATTATCGGAGGTTCATTCCGAGCTTCTTGAAAATTGCTAAACCTGTGACGGAGCTGTTGAAGAAAGGCACCAAATATATTTGGAGTGAAGGTTGTGAGAAGGAATTTCAAACATTGGTGAAGCATCTCACAACAGCCCCGGTTTTAGCTCAACCGGATACAACGAAACCATTTGACGTTATTGTGATGCATCCAGCATCGGTCTTGGCTACGTTCTTATGCAAGAAGGACGTGTGGTCACTTATGGATCACGGCAGCTCCGCAATCATGAACAGCACTATCCTACTCATGACTTGGAGCTCGATGTTGTGGTGCTTGATCTAAAAATGTGGAACCATTATTTGCTTGGAAATCTGGTTCATCTCTACACCGACCACAAAAGTTTGAAATATATCTTCACTCAGAAGGAGCTGAACATGAGGCAATGAAGGTGGTTAGAATTGATCAAGGATTATGAGATTGAGATTCATTATCATTCCGACAAAGCTAACGTGGTTGTCGATGCGCTTAGCCACAAGTCTCATGTCAATAATTTGACCATCACACCTATGGAAGAGGAAGAACCGATTCTATACTTGGTTCCATATGGAGATTTATATAATCGTGCTCTCATTCCCACAATCCGAGATGAGATTATTGAAGCTCAAAAGAAGGACAAGGGTATGTCCCACATACTCAAGAGAAAGGACAGGGGTAAGATGAAGTGATTTCAAATAGATGAACATGGTGCTCTATGGTTCAAAAATTGAATTGTAATGCCACGTGACATGGACCTACGGGAGAAAATCTTGGACGAAGCTCACTTGTCGAAATATTCTATTTATCCGGGCAGCAATAAAATGTATCAAGACTTGAAGACTAAGTTTTGGTGGACACGGATGAAGCGTGACATTGCTTAGTAATCCTAGTGTGATACGTGTCGGTGAGTAAAGGCCGACAATATGAGGAAAGCAGGACAGCTGCAACCATTAAATATTCCGGCATGGAAATGGGAGGATGTGAGTATGGATTTCATCGTCGGATTGCCACTCACATTCTGGAAGCATGATTCGATTTGGGTGGTAGTCGACTGACTAACCAAATCAGCACAGTTTATTCCGGTAATTGTTGGATTCATAGACAAGAAGTATGCGGAGTTGTACATATCAAAAATTGTGTGCCTACACGGCATTCCTCGCACGATTATTTCAAATCGAGGTTCGCTGTTTGTTGCTTGTTTCTGGGAGAAGATGCATGCCTCATTGGGTACTAAGCTCATTAAAAGCTCCGCCTATCACCCGCATACCGATGGACAAACTGAGCGGGTGAACCAAGTTCTTGAAGACATGTTACACGCGTGTGCCATCCACCACGATAAAAACTGGAATGATCATTTTCTGTTGGTAGAATTCTCGTACAACAATAGTTATCAAGCGATTATCAAGATGGCACCATATGAAGCTCTCTATGGATGAAAATGTCGCACCCTGCTGAATTGGTGCGAGTCCGATGAAAGAGTGACATTCGGGATTTATCTAGTCAACGAAGCCGAGGAACAAGTTCGGATCATTCAAGCAAACTTGAGAGCGGCTCAATCTCAAAAGAAGAATTATGCGGACAAGTGGCATCACCCGCTGCAGTTCAATGTCAGTGATCATGTATGCCTCCGTGTGTCTCTGATGAAGGGAATTCACCGGTTCAGAGTAAAAGGAAAACTCGCTCCCCGATTTATCGGTCCGTTTGCTATCATGGAGAAGTGCCGACATGTGGCTTATAGATTGGAATTGCCGGCATCTCTCGCTGGTATCCACGACATTTTCCACGTATCTCAGCTCCGGAAATGTCTCAAGTTCACAGCTGCAGTCCACACGGATGAAATCGGCGAGTTGCATCTGGATCTCACATACTCTGAAAAACCGATTCACATTCTCAACGAGAAGGCTTGAACAATGCAGAACCGCACGCTGTGGTTCTATAAAGTGTTATGGAGCAACCATACCGCTGAGGAAGCGACATGAGAAACTGAAGATTACCCCCGCTCCAATTATCTGGATTTCTTATCATCTCATATCCGGTAAGTACTCTTCTACTTTCGTCTCTTCATTGTAATCTCGGGACGAGATTCTTTTAAGGGGGGAGGAATGTAAAAGCCCTAATTTTCATAATGCAAACTTCAGTTAGAAGGACTAAAATTTTTGAATCATAAAAAGAAATAAAAAGGAAATGAGATAAACAAAATAATTCAAACTCCAAAAGAGGGAATTCAAAAAAATAAACTTAGCTACTGTTCAAACAAGTTTAACATGAAGATTTGAGTTTACCATTGGATTCCAAATATTTCAATTAGTCTCCCTGCAAACTTTCTTAATTTTTGAAGCAAGTTTGCTATTTAGTTCAATGGCTACATTGAATTCCACTCAAATTCAAAATCAACTTTGAATTCAAATGAATCTTGGTCAAATAAGTGATTTGAGTTCAGAATTAAATTCTACAAATTTAATTTGTCCTTCCCACAAATATCTAGCAATTTTTGGACTGAATTAGGTGGTAGAATTGACTGTCTAGTGAAGATGAGGTTCTGCAGCAGTAGGACCCACATGTCATGGATTTCTCTATTCCTCTGTTTCTCCAAAGATCAACACCTCACGCCATGCAATTACAGGCAGCTACCTGCCTGCTTGCTTCCATCAGTGCACATCAAGCTACCCATCCTCATCCTGAGTCCTGACTCCAGCTCAAAACTCTCTCTTTTCCTCTCAGCTCTGTTCTTCACCTTCCTTCTCTGTTCTTGGCACCAAGTCCTTGCTCCAGCCAAAATCAAGCCAGGCTATGCCGTTTTGATCAGTTATCTTTCTCTCTACTTCCTCACGAAGGTCTTGCGCACCTGTATGATCATTTTCATGCGCAGCTGAGTCATTCCGATGCAGTCCCGAGCTCAAACGCGGCCGCCTTTTCCCCTGTTTTTCTCTTGTGCCGCTGCTCCTTCGGTGCCCCGACGATACAGCTGTCATATCGCCTCGGTCCTTGAAGCAAAAATGTTTGCCTATGCATATACTAGCTGCTAGTAAAATTTGAGCTCATGCCATGGACAGTAGCCCCCGTATTTCTATTTCTTCCGACAAGTTTCGTGTATGAACTTAGGTAGGTCTCCGATTAAATTCGCTTTCTGGATATGAGGCTTTATCTTCTACACATCCAGGCACTTCACCTCGAAGAAGAATCATCAAGTTTCATCGAGTAACCAAGCCGGGCTATGAGTTTTCCCAACCACCAATTTTTCACCTCGTTGGTTCACCGATGACACCTTGTTCCAGAGTTTTCTCACATTTTTGTGTCCAGAATCATGCTCCCCATGCTTCCACGAAGCTTTATGAAGTTTTCCCGCGCGAAATAATGCTCTGTAGGGACCGGCCGACATCGCCGGAACCCTAGGTTCCGCCGCCGCCGTCGGGTGCCTATCTCCGGCCGTCAATCGCTGTCGGGAGCTGCACCAATGAGTTCCTCATCGAATTTTAGGTGGGGGCGGCATGTATGGGAGGCTGAGATGGCTTAGGACGGGCTGCGGTGAGTGGCCGCCACCAGGCGCCGCCTCGCGCCGCGCCTCAGCGCCGTGGGCGCAAGGTTGAAGAAGACCCTGTGGCCGGGCTGTCAGCCTCCGAGCCAAGGCCCCGGATCTGGTGCGGCCCGGTGATCCAGTGTGGCTACAGCCCTGAACCGTGTGGCTCCGTGTGGCTTAAATCTGACTGGTCCATTTTAAACCCGTGGGCCCCCTTCTTCATTCAAAATTTCCTATTGAAATTTAATTCCAGATTTTGCTCCAAATTTGAAAATCAATATCTCTTAGCATAGTTGTCCAAAAATCCTTAACTAAATTTTGTTAGAACTAGGATGATCTATACTTCCAAGTGGTTCCCTTGGATCTGTATGAAAATCCTCAATAATTCCATGAAGCAAAATGGTATTGGAATTAATTACTGGAACTCCATTCATTCAAAAATTCTCAAACTTGGCCAGGTCATTCCAAATAAATCCCTTGAGTTCCAGTAAAAGTTTCAGGTACATTTGAGTTGATTTGTATAGCCAAATTATGTTTACAATCTGTATGTACCTGAAAATTCCAAAATGTCAAGAAACTTTTTCAGCAAATTGTCCAATCTTGTAAATTCAATATCTCACAGTAAAATACATAAAAATTATGAAACCAATTTTGTTGAGTCATTATTGACCTACTCTAAACAGAACACCAACTTTTGGCCATGTTAAAGTCCCATATTTTCCATGTAAATTATGGGAAGTGTTTATCTACATTCAAATTTAGACAACAGCGACTTCCATGAATTGATCCCAATTTTGGCCAGAACCTCACCCATAGTACCTGGTGTCCTCTATAAAATTTCAGAACCAGTGGCCATTATTTAATATACTTAATTGTGTTTCCAGTCAGCTATGTAATGATACCAATATCGATTCACTTGCATTATTCTTTGCATATCGAATAGTTGTCGAGCTCGAGGAGACCCCGGAGCCACTCGAAGTCAACCCAGAGAATAACTTTAATCCCGTCTCGCAGCCAGGCAAGCCCCAGTTTGCATTTAACAACGTTTTGAAATTTTTGTGTGTCACACTATATGGGTTAGAATGTATTGTGCATTTGGTCTAGGTTTTCTTGGAGTTTTCCACTTGCATGACCAGAGCACCCATAAGAGCAGGGTAGATGTTTATATCCTTGATGTGTCTATTCTATGCTTAATGTTATAGTTGCTTCGGTAGAAGTCGAGTAGTTGGAATCTACTCGCGAGTTCAGGATTTTGGTTCACACGGGATTGGTCGAGTGAGAGATTCACCATTTGGTTAAATATGAGACCAGGCATGGAGTAGGAGCAGCAGAACATAGGGTCCTATGAGCTGTAGCTATGCCTGTGTCGGTCAAGGACCGATCTGTGTGCGGTCGAGTTGAGCAAGTTTGAATGTACTGAAGGCATACTGCATATATGGGACCTAGTAAACCGATGTGACCTGTCCACCTTAGCATCGAGGCATACTCCACCGCCTTATAGGTGCTGGTTGAGAGAAGCAAGGTGTAAACCTGCCAACGGGTATGTCGTTCTCCGTGTGGGGGCCTCCTGCTCGTAGCAGTGGGACCGGTTCGGCGTGTAGGTAGCAGGTGAAAGGTTACCGCATACAACATCAGTGGAGTGTGCCTTCGCGGCTCCGATTGTGGGTGTATGTGTCGTGCTATTCGGGTATCCCTGTAGGTGTATATTGATTCGAGTTGCCATACCTCACGGTTATTAAGTATCGCTTGTTCACTGAGTCGTGATGTAGTTATTTATTGGAGCTGAATATTATTGAATCATGCTTTATGGAATAGTTATGTATTGATACTTGTATGTTTAGAACAGGTTGCTCACTAAATTTCAGATTCATGAAACCTCAATTTTCTGCTAAAAGCAGAAAGTAAGGACTAACATTTAGGTGAGACTGTTATTGCAAACTGTTGTCCTATACTACGTATATCCTGCATATAGACTTTCATGCTTAGTGGAGACGGTTAAGTCTTGCTGACCCTTCGTGCTCACGGTTGCTATTTTATGTTTTTGCTGCAGATAATGATGAATATGATGAAGGGCTCACCGGTGAGGCGTTGCCCCCGTTGGGGAAAACAGCTGAGTGGGAACCTTGCACGCTGTCGTGATGTGACTTGTGTGCTGCTAGTTTGATTCCGTTCGCGTGCTGAATGAAATGACTTTTGCATAGCTTAGGCTTGAGTGTCGAGAGCTATGAACTTATCTTCCGCTGTAGTGTATTTTAATGTATATTATTTGTAAAACATAAAGCTTGTATAACAATATATTGTTTTATGTAATATGATGTACCTTTTTCTGTGTGATGTTGGGTGCCGCATTGCACAGCACCACCCAATTGCGATTCCTAGAATGTCGGGACTCTGGTCCTCACAGCAACGCCGCTCGATGGTAAGACAGCCATCTTGTTCCTCATAGCGGTCGTCAAGTCTGGCCCTCAGATCAGCCGTTGGCAACTTTCACGCCGTGGCGGAGTGACGGGTGTTGACGGCTGTTATATCCCAATTTCACCCGTCAATATAAGTCAATTGTGTGAAGGATAAGTCATTTCTTGCACACATCACCTTTCTACTTAACCTATTTCCACTTGTCCTTAGAAGAATAGTGCATGCAGGCATTGTATGCAGGAATTGAGGTGAAAGAGGGGGAGTAATCCTAAAAAGTATCATCCCGGCCAATTAAGCGCTGACATGTGGCATCACATGGATCAAATGACCCACAAACAGACGTATTCGAGGAGATCCAATGGTGTATCACCCATATTAGTCAATGGGACCCACGTAGAAGTGACCTGGAGAAAGCACACACGAAACGGAGCGAAGACCACTTCGGCTGAAGTGGTGTTTCGGCCGAATTTGTAACAGCGCCATTCCCGGTCAACTTGCAGGTGTGCCTCTCTTGTGGCTCCCTAATCACGATGAAGACTCTTTTGTGCGCTTTTGGTGGCGGGAACCAACCTTCTCCAGCTATAAATAGGACCCCCACCCCTCACTTCTCACACACACCACTTGAGCTTCATTCTATTGTATCCACTATCTTCCATAGTCTTAGAGGAGTTTAGGTTTTAGAGAGGAGAGTCCCTAGTCCTTAGTCCAAATTAGGAAAGGAATAGAAGGAGTCTCTCTCTTCCCAATTCCAAATTGGGAAAGGTATGGTTCACATATTCCTTATTGTATTTGAGACTTTATGCATAATAAAGATATTATCTTTAGTGTTCTTTTATTCATATACTTGGATGAGGCATTTCATGTTTGATTGTGGATTCCATGTATGTGGTAGGAATAGTCTTTATGATCATGCCTTAATGTCATTATACTATCATCATAAACACTATAAACCCCCACTATAGTCTGAGTAGCTATGATATGATCATGTTAATATGAATAATTTATGCTATATCTCAACATTGATTCAACAATTTTTATGTTAGTCATTGCCTTAGGATGGCTTGTACCGTGGCTCCTAAGGTATTTACTTAATATGCTAGCATGGTGCTCAGATAGTTAAGTAGCATTGGATGTCTCGTAGAGCCACGGATTGTAGAGGTAGGCATTATATGGTGACAACCCTATCTGTCCTTTGTAATCCTCAACGTTTCGCTATGCCACAGGCTCTTGATGGGTGTCGCTCTAGTATTGCTAGTGGTAAGCCCGTGCCCGATCTGTTGAACAACTCAGCATAAGGATTCACCACTGACATGCTCATTAGTATCTAACCTAGGCTATATATATGTGTATTAGAGGCATCATAGAAGCAACTCCCTAACTCTTAGTCTAATCTCGCTTAGACCATTTGCCCCCCTTAAAATAGAATGCTCGTGTGTGTGTCACACTACCTTCACTTATCTATTATCCATCCTCACTAGAACCCTACCTAGACAATTCTACCTAGCCTTCGTTTGGATAAAATAAATAACACCCTTGGAATACTCTTTTAAGGGGAAATGATGCATTAATTGTTTCTATGCGCTTGCGGACTTTTATCTATGACTTAAAATGTCAACAACGGGTCACTAAAGCTGAACGTGACAATGCCACTTGTGATGAGGCACGTCCACCTCGTGGAAGTACAGGACCGAGTCAGCCTGACACGATCCTGCTGTGGGTCGACCCAGGTCTACTCCTATGTTGAGGCGAGTTGAGGGCAGTAGCAATAGTAGCTACCAGTCGAACAACATCAATGCACCATTGTGCCACAGCTGCTGGAGGTGCATCCAGTGCTGGAGGGTTCTGGAGAAGAATACGCGCTGCAATCAGCGCATTCTTTGGATTTATAGCTGAATCAGTGACCAATGCCAACACACCATCTTGCAATTGACCAACAGCTGCAGCTGTAGCAGGTGGTTCAATGGCCTTTTGTTTATAGCCTCCAGGCTGATGCGCTGCAGCATCTAGAATGTTGACAGGATTGCCACTAGGACGGCGAGAGGTGGCACCAGCTTCATTCCCTCCTCTGGCTTCTGCAGCCGAGTAAGAGGAAGCAGAAATGGAGTTCACCATAGCCGATGATTCTTGAAGTTCTTCAAAGAAAAACCCCTTGCCTGACGTGCTAAATGTCAAAGTGTAGCAATGCCACTTCCCCCGGTACCACTACGAAGTAGTCTGCGGAGGTTCTTTTTTAGGAGGGACGAATTCTCGAGAACTATGAGAAGCGATGAACACGGCGAACTTTGGAGATTTACATGGTTTGGGCCGCGCGGAGCTTAATACCTTACGTTCATGAGAGAGTGTGTGTTGTTTTGGTGTATGAGCAGATATGAGAGTACAGTGCTTATGGGCCCTGTGTCTATGGTAGTAGTGCAGACCTTTTATATGCCAAGGTCCGGCTGTTTCTAGTGAGGCCAAGGCCTGATAGGTGGACCGGGCAATTAAGTACCCTATACACGATCTAAGGTACTTAATTTGGTCTTGAATACATATTAACATGCCTTGAAGGTGACATTAACACGTCTTGAAGGCACGCTGATTTTGTTGTATTAATGCATTAATGACACATTAATAAGGTCTTGTAGGATCAATTTCGTAGTCTTGAATACCCATGACGCTTTGCTTCAGTCTTAAACACGTGGCAGCACCGGAGCCTTCCTCAGCAGCAAGGGAGGGTCCGGATCTACAGGACACGTGTCTGCACTGGAGCCATCCTCAGCAGGGAGGCAGGGTCTGGAGGTGTAGGACACATGATTGCACCTGAGCCCTCCTCAGCATGGGGGCAGGGTCCAAAGCTACAGAACACGTGTCTGCACCGAAACCCTCCTAAGCAGGGGAGACGGGTCCGGAGCCACAGGACACATGTCTACAACGGAGCCCTCCTCAGGTGGGAGGCAGGGTCCGGAGTTGTAGGACATGTGGCAAAGCCGAGGCCCTCCACAACGGGAAGGTGGTGTCCGGAGATGTTGGGCACGTGGTAGCACCGGAGCCCTCCTCAGCAGAGAGGCATGCTCTAGAGACGGTTGGCCACGTGGTGGCTTCTGGATGCCTCCGCTCTTGGGAAGTAGGACCCAATACCTTTTATTTGTTATACGCGGGGTGGTCTTCAGGTTACCAACTCTCTATGCGACTTCTCGCTTATTCACCATGGGTTGCTTTCCATCAAAATCTGGTGGTGTTACCCGCTGTCATATTAAACGCATACCGAGGACACGTTTCATCAACACTAGAGCAGCACCTGAGATAGATCGATACTTTGAGACCTATGTGTGCTGAATACAATGACAGTTAGAATAAAAGTTAGGGTTGACATGCAAGGTTTTGAAGCTTGCACCGATGCATCACGATACACCCGGATAGACACTGTCCGAACTTGTCTCAATGCATTTTGGGAGTAATGTTACCTTCGATGGTTTTGGACTGTCCGAACTTTTCAATGTGTGTTGTGGAGTAACGTTACCCTCGATGGTTTCAAATTGTCTGAACTTTTCTTCACGTGAGTTGCACGTTTTTTTATTTGGATTATCCGAACTTTCAGTCACGTGAGTTGTACGTGAGTCGATACGGTTGATCTTTACAAACATATGTTTAGGAGTAACATTTACTCTTTACTTGGTTAGGAATGTGAACTTTCTGGCACAAGACTTGCACGTGGGTTTATAATTGAAATGTCCGATCTTTTGCCTTTATATTGCAGCGCTTCTTTTGGTCCATTTGATAATTTTACTTGCTGAAATAATTGTGCGACGGATCTATTTTTAACTTGCAATGTTTCAAACTTGCATTTTGGCTTATGAAATGTTTTCTAAGTATTCTTTTACAAAGTTTTTGATGTGTTATGGCTGATTATGGTGTTAAAATTGCTATGGTTTGCAACATGCATATGTGAGGTGCTCACGTAAAGTGTTGTGGTTTTCGGACTAACAAGAGTCAAGTCGAGGACTTGAGCTTGCAAAGATTGGTTGTTTGTTCATGTGCAGGTGTTGCTTGAGGTCAAGACATGGCTGGTGATGGTATCCATTGAACTTGTCTTAGGGAGAAGATGAGGTTTAACGAACAAGTTTGGGAGGAATTGTGGTTGAGTTGATCTTGCGGTCACGCAACATGTTTGGGTCAAGAACAATGCATACAAAGGAATCGTGAACATTGTTCGAAAGTGTTTTCATGTGTGCAAGGAGTGCATGTACGTGGCAATGGGGTTCCAAGGATGTGAAGATGTGGCTGGAAAGGTCCAACCGGCTGGATTATGCCTGAGGCTGCGACTGAGGTGGTTATAGTTTGTTTATGTATAGTTTCGAGTTTCTTTTTGGATAGATTTCATGTGGGTCACATAGTTGAGTTGTTTTAGGAATGTTTAGGATGTTCCTAAGGTGTTTGGAAGTCTTACGATTGCTTCTATGTGCGTATGGAAGACTCTTGAGGAGCTATGCAATGTTTCAGTCAAAACTAAGTAAGAATAGGTGTCCTAGTTAGGATTGGGTTGGCCTAAGGGCTGGTAATATAAGCAAGGAAGGCCATAGCTCATGGTGCACGACTTTGGGATGTTCCTCTTGTGTTCTATTGAATAAAGATCAAAGTTTTAGAATAGCATTTGTGCCTTGTTCGTCCGACTTGTTTTTGTCAAGTCTTTTTCATCGAGTTTTTGCGCTGCCCGACCTTTTTCTTTGTTTTGATCGTAAATTGCGTTTTACTATTCCAATTGAAGTGATTCTTCTTGGGTTGTCTTCATAACTCAATTATATATCATATGTGAAAAGTTCACAGTCATTGGATTTGTGGTTCTTGAGTTACACAAGTTTGTTTGCAGCATAGCAGATTTGTTTGCTCTCTGTTAGAACAATTGACCTTTGCTCTGGGTTTTGATCATAACTTGAGTTTTACTCGACATTTTCTCGTGATTCTTGTTGCCGTGTCTTCGTGACTTGATTCTCTACAATCTACACTGATTTTTCACATTTTGAACATGTTGTAAACACTCGCACACATGATTTCTCTATTATATTTATTTTCTGCGAAGGGGTTTTAGTTGCTTCCGCTAAAAAAGTTTTAATCTATCATTCACCCCCCTCTTGTAGCTTTTCACATGCTCTTCAATCCTAAAATTGGTATCAGAGTCATGATGCTCTAATCTTTGTGATTTGCACGTGTTTTGACTAATGGACATGGATAAATACTTCGCAATACCTTATGTGTTCGATGGCATTGATTTTTAGGTTTGCAAGGCTCGCATGGAGGCTTACATACATACGCAAGGCTTCACCATATGGGAAAAGGTCTTCAAGCGCTTTTTCATGCCATCAAACGATGATGTTACGGCTGCAAATATGAGAGACGTTGACAATAACAACAAGGCGCGCAACATAATTATACAAGGATTGACTCAAAGGGACTACGACCGTGTTGCTCACCTTCGGTCTTCATATGATGTGTGAAAGAACTATGGGACTACTACGAAGGCACCAACAAGATCAAGGAGGTAAGGCAAGATATTTTCCAGAAAGAGTACATGCGTTTTTAGATGCAACCCGGTGAGTCGATCGACGATCTTTTTGCTCGCTTTAATAAAATACTCAGCAACTTGTGTAGTGTCAATGTTAATTTTTTAGACGATAAAAATGCTAGGAAATTTTTAAGTGCATTAGACATGTCAGTTTGGGAGATGAAAGTTACATCAATTCGTGAATCTACTTTTATGAGTACACTTACTATAGATGTGCTATATTCTAAATTGAAAACTCATGAAATTGACATAATCTCATGTAAAAATCTCAACAAGTCTCTTGCATTTGTTTCACAACGTGACTTGCCTAGTTCTAGACAATCTTCATCATGTGGTACACTTGCTTTGCTGTCCTCTCTAACCCTTGAACGGATTGAAGAACTTCCAGAGGAGGAGCTAGCACTTGTCTCTACTCGATGCTCGAAAGCATTGCAAAATGTGAGAACTAGAAGGAGAGGAAGTGGTGGACCTCAACGATGCTTCAAATGCAGTGAGTTTGGACATTTTCATACAAATTGTCCTAACCTTTCAGGTTCTACTTCCTGTAATGAGAAGCAAAAAAAATTCATGTCCTCCTCTACAAACAACAACAACAACAAGAAGGGTTTTACAAGTCACCAATTGGTAAACTATTTTGTCTCCACACTTCAAGAACTCAGCTCGAGCGATGTGGACATCGCAAGTGATGAAGATGAAGAAAATTTGGCAAATATGTGTTTCATGGAGAGCAGCTTAGGATCAAGTATGGAGGAAGCAGAACACAACAACGATGATGAAGAAGTATGTTCCACTTGCAAAGAAATGTGTGATGCTATTTCATGTACCACTGTTGTACTTAAGAAAAAGGATAAAACACTTAGGGGAAATGCTGTTAAAATTGAATCACTATAATATGAAATTAATCGTTTGAAATCTTTGATTCCTAGTGATGAGTCTTGTTCCTTTTGTGAGTTAAACTATGAACAATTGTCCTCCCTAAGAAGTGAACACACCTACAGACTTGATAAACTTGAGTTAGAAATTCAAAATAACAGAAAGCTTGCTCACTTAACAATTAAAACATGAAAGATGCTAGCTATTCAACAATTGATTTGCATTGTTCTAACTGTGATGAGCTTAATAGAAATTGTATGATGCTATGAATGAAATTTATGTATTGAACAATGCTTTACGTTCACATGAAGTTAATTTTTCTTCTAATTGGAAATTAAAAGGAAAAACTTCATGTGAAAATTGCCTCAACGTGTCCAATAAACTTGATGACATGCGTAGGACACTAGATCAGTTTTGTAATGCAATTAGGAACCTAAACTTGGTGTTGAATTCATCTAAATCTTGCAATGATAAAACTGGTTTAGTATTTGATTCCCATGCTCATGTTAAGGCACATCCACCTAAAATTGTAAAATCATTAGGGAATTGTTTGATTCAAACGATACCTAAACACAAAGAGGTGGTTTTCAAATCTGCAGGTGTGTTGTCTCATTCGTTTTCTAATAAACAAGTTGCTTCCTCATCTAGACATAAACATAAGGTTACTTCTTATTGGACCTACTGTTGTAGAGATGGGCATGTCATAGATTTTCGTTATAGACTAGCTAAAGAACTGAAAAATGAAAGAATGATTGCTAGATCTCATAACAACTGAGAAAAACTTGTTGCACGTGCTAAACCGAATGTGAGACACTTGCAACCTTTTGTAATGGGTCAAAAACATAAAAATATTGCTCCTAAGCCTACTGTTTTTCATGCGACACATAATTCATCTCGTATGTCAGTAATTGGGCGCAAGGATTCACAAAATTTGACTGGTAAACCTGCTGCATTTTCTCAGCTTTCATGTGATATTCCTACTGGACGTTGTGTGACTCAATACTGGATTCCTAAACTTCTTTTGACTAACCCAAGTACTAAGTCATCGACGTATTGTGCTTCTATGTAGGTTACAGGATTGAGGAAGGAGAACATATTTGGCTTGTGGATTCAAGTTGCTCACGCCACATGACTGGTAACAAAGAATGATTCTCCTCCCTCTCTTTTGTGTCATATGTAGAGAATGTTACTTTTGCCGATAATTATTCAACCCCTTAATTTCTAAGGGTTAGGTTAAAGTAATTAATCACTACATTGAAAGATGTGACACTTGTCAAAAATTTGAAATACAACTTGCTTTCTGTTTCACAATTGCTAGATGAAAATCTAGAAATTATCTTCACGAAAACTTGTTGCAAAGTTGTAGGTTCAAAAGGTGAGCTTTTGTTTACCATGTCTAGGTTTGGAGAAGTTTTTAAAGCTGACTTTGATATGTCATCCTCTAAGCATAGCTGTCTAGTTGCTAATGATTCAAATGACTTATATTTTTGGCATCATCGACATGGTCACGTGAGCTTTGATCATCTCACGCGTGTCAGTGCTCTTGATCGCATACGTGGGCTGCCTAAGCTTAAAGGTGACAAAGAAATAGTTTGCTCTTATTTTAAGCATGCTAAGATGGTAGCAGGTTCAAATCCTCCTCTCATAATGACCATGACAACTAAACCGGGGTAGCTTTTACATCAAGACACCATAGGTCTTCACGTGTTCAATTTTTTGGAGGTAAGTGGTATGGTCTTGTAATTGTTGATGACTTTTCTAAATACTGTTGGGTTTACTTTATGACATCTAAGAATGAAGCTTTTAGTCACTTTAGAAGTTTAGTTATTAGACTTTCACTTGACTACCCAGGATCCTTAGGCCCCATTTGGCACAACTCTCAGCTTCTGATTCTTCTCATTCACTTCTGATTCTCTGGAGAAGCTGATTCTCCTGATTCGCCATGTGAATCAGAATTATACAAAACCATTTGGTAGGAAAACAGATTCTTGATTCTTGCAGGAGAAGTGTTTGTATGAAATGACTATATTACCCCAAGTCTTGTTTTTGTGTTGAAAGACCTATACAAAGATTTATAAAGTATTTGTACATATCAAGGTATATTTTCTGCATGTTCCAATGTATAATTTTTTTATTTTTTGCAGCATTATGTCAATACCATTATTTTATGACGCCGTGAACCCCCAGTGACGGTGTTTGAGTCAGAATCGTTTATTACGTTGGTTACAGCATGGGGCTAGATTGTGGTTACACCTTAAACACGTTTTTTATATCAGATTAGCCGACATCACAACCCAATCAGCATTATCACTTTTATCAGCCATCTTTCTGTTCAATATTATATAGGGTGAGAAAAAAATACCGATTGCATCATACATGAACAATGACATATACAAGAAGGAGATTACAAACATACAACCAGACTATAATACATACATTGAAAATATACATGAGCTGAATCTTGGTTGTATATGTACGAGTGTATGGATGAACAAAAAACCAATACAGTAGAGTGTATGGATGAATCTTGTTTGTATTTGTACATTGATTAGAGTGTATGGATGACCAACCAATGAGTAAAAAAAACTACATCCTAGTTATTTCACCTTTGTTATGGTGCGGGAAATGATTAAAGCAGACAAGTTCTGGTCTGGGAAAGGAGCAACAGCTAGACTGTTTTTGCACCTTTGTTCTGGTTTGGGAAAGAAGCAATAGCAAACTGCAATAGCAAAGGAGCAATCACAAAGGTGCAAATCAGACCACATGTCTTCTCTGCATGATATAACAAGCCTGTAATTACAAGTTATTTCTATAAAAGCTAGGGGACCATGAAACATCATACATCACAACAATTGAACAAAAATTTGAAGTGCCAACCATGAAGATCGTGTTAGGAATAATGAGCTTGTATTATTCAGGAGGCCGGAGGCCTCTATAAATAGATGTACAGGGATGGTCAATCAACATAAAAGCCCTTATGCAAAAGGGAAAATAGAAACATACCCCTACACCTCTAACACCCCCCCTCAAACTCAAGGTGCGTCACGAACACTGAGTTTGGAGAGATAAAAACAATGCTGGGCTCTGGTCTGTGCCTTCATGAAGAAATCAGCTAGCTGAAGCTCTGAAGGCACATACTGAAGATCAACAACATCATCTTGTACCTGCGCTCGTGTATAAGAAGCATCAACACCAATATGCTTGGTAAGCTCATGCTTGATCGGATCACGAGCAATACTGATAGCACCTGTACTGTCAGATAAAAGGGGAGTCAGCATACCAACAGAAACACCAAAGTCCTCAAGCAACCACCATAACCAAGTCACCTTTGCACTCACAAGAGCCATAGCACACAACTCAGCCTCTGCACTCGAACGAGAAACTGCTACCTGTTTCTTAGTCTTCCAAGTAATGAGGGAACCACCAAGAAAAACACAATAGGTAGAAAGAGATCGACAGTCAGAGGGATCACTAGCCCAAGTAGCATCAGAATATGCTTTGAGTTGTAGAGAGCTAGAGCGTGAGAAGAACAGACATCTAGAGATAGTCCCACGAAGATAATGCAAGACACGGAGCAAGTGACTGTAGTGAACCTGGGTGGGAGCAGAAACAAACTGACTCAGAATGTGAACAGAGTACGAGATATCAGGACGAGTGAGATATCAGGACCAGTGACACCAAGGTACACGAGACTTCGTACAATATGACAGTAACGAGTAGGATCATCAAGAGGCTCAGCATCAGTGGCCTGAAGATGGACATTGAGTTCCATGGGAGTCTCAACAGTCCAGTGATCAGTAAGAGAAGCCCGATCAAGAAGATCCTGAATGTACTTTTCTTGAGACAGATAAATTCCCTCAGAAGAGGAAGAAACCTCAATCCCAAGAAAATAACGAAGAGGACCAAGATCGGGCATAAGAAACTGCTCACTGAGACGGGCCTTCACAAAGGCTATGTACTCTGAATCATCTCCAGTGATGATCATGTCATCAACATAGAGAAGAAGAAGAGTGCGACCACGTGATGAAGTATGCACAAAAAGCGCTGGATCATGAGCACTGGCAGAGAAACTAGTAGCAGTGACCACAAACGCAAAGCGCTGAAACCAAGCACGAGGAGCCTACTTAAGGCCATAAAGAGAACGCCGAAGACGACAAACTATACCCTCAGGAACAGAATACCCAGGTGGTGGCTGCATATAAACCTCCTCACGCAGCTCTCCATTAAGAAAAGCATTCTTTAGATCAAGCTGAGAGATGGACCAATCACGAACAGAGGCCACAACAAGCAGAGTACGAACTGTGGTCATGTGAGCGACAGGAGCAAATGTCTCATCATAGTCACGACCATGTTCCTGCTGGAAGCCACGGGCAACTAATCGAGCCTTATATCGCTCAAGTGAACCATCTGAGCGGGTCTTAACCTTATAAACCCACTTACAGGTGATGGGTCGAACATGTGGGGGACAGGGCACAAGTTCCCACGTGCTGGTACGCTCGAGAGCGGCAATCTCCTCAGCCTATATGATAAGGAGTCATATGGAACGAAGCACCAGAGTCAAGAATCAATGGACAATTACCTGGAGCAAAAGTAGGGGTACGAAGAACTCAAGGAAGACAAACTGGTATGATAAGGAGTCATATGGAATGAAGCACCAGAGTCAAGAATCCATGGACAATTACCTGGAGCAAAAGTAGAAGGCGGTCCCTTAGTAGAAGACGAGGAAGCAGCAGCAGCAGTACTCGAAGGCACAGAAGACTGAGTCACAGAACCAGCAGCTCCCGATGGTGCAGAAGTAGCAAGGCGACGAAGAAGCATGAGTATCTAGGCATCCGTAGGAGCAGAACTCACCTGAGATCCTCCAGTACCAGCACCACCAGCACCCTGTGAAGACTGACGAGTCTGAGCCTTCCTCTTTTTGAAACAAGATGTCTCCTCATGACCATCTTTACCACAATAATCACAATGACGAGCACCACGCCCCCCTGGCGTAGAAGAAGAAGTCGAAGTCGTCACCATCGATGGAGAAACAATATGCACCGGTGTCGAAGAGCGAGCTGCCAATACTGAGGTAGCACGCAACAACCCGGCAGCCTGAAGACGAGTCTCCTCATTACGAACACCCGTCAGAGCATCCATAAGAGAAACACAGGGGTGACGAGCAAGCAACTGAGCACAAAGAGGCTCAGACTCGGGATGAAGACGAGTCAGAAAGTCATAGGTGCGTCAAAGCTCAAGTGCAGCCTTCTAACTCTGACAAGCCGAACATGTATCTGTCGACAACCGCGAACCAAGAGCATCAAGTTGATGCCAAATAGCAGACATCTGACCGAAGAACTCCTCTACTGAAGCATCTCCCTGCTGCAACAACTGCTCCTCATGAATAGCAGCAAGGTAGGTAGACTGTCCAGTAGGCTCGTTACGAGAGCGAAGAAAAGTCCACATCTGATGTGCAAACTCAAACTCAACTATATCTGCAGCAAGACGATCCTCCATACTGGCAGCAAGAATAACAGCAGCCCGAGCATCATCATCTAGCCAGGTCCTGTATAAGTTGACGTGAGACTGATACGTAGAAAGACGTACATCATAATCCACTAGCAGCTTCTTCTTGTCATCATCAGTAGCCTTATCTGGAATAACAGGCTCAGAAAGAACTGCAGGACAAGGCGGACATTTGAGATCGCCCGTAAGATACTCCCAGAGTCGTACACCGCGCATATGCGGGCGCATACGAGGAACCCAGTCACGGTAATTAGTGTCATCGAAAAGCACCGAACACCGCACAACTGGAAGTCCGCCCGAAGAAGTCATCATGATGAAGATGACCAACGATGGTGAAATAACAAAGAAAAAGAAATAAAGAAAGAAAAGAAGAAGAATTAAAAGAAAACTGATAATAACATAAACTGCTTTTCTTTCTTCTTTTTTTTTGTTTTTTTTTTTGCAAACCCTAGCTGCTCAAGTCTGAACTGACCAACAGAAACAGCGGGGGCGACTGCCCCAAACCAAGGCAAGAGCACTATTGCTCGTGACGGACGACGCGATGGTAGCCGTACCAAGGCAGCAACTCACGTGCTGCAAGATTGAAGCAGGGCACTGCACAGCCACCCACGTGATGCAGGACAATCACGTGATGCAGGAGCAAAGCAGGGTACTGCTGATATCACCAAGGCAAGAAGAGGGCAGCGAGACCTCTGCCTATCGATGGATGAGGACTAGATCGAGGAAAACCGCGGCACCAAAAATCACTCGCACGCACAACTCCAAAGACGCCGAAAAAAAGCATCGGGATCGAGCAGCGCAGAGGAGAGATCACCGTGGCGGCTAAAAACCTAGACGGCTCTGATACCATGTTAGGAATAATGAGCTTGTATTATTCAGAAGGCCGGAGGCCTCTATAAATAGATGTACAGAGATGATCAATAAACATAAAAGCCCTTATACAAAAGGGAAAATAGAAAACACCCCTACACCTCTAACAGATCGATGACAGTTTACTAGCAAATCAAAAGAAATTTCTATTGCATACCGCATGAACTGATTACAGAAACAAGAGGAGGAAGAAACAGGGCTGAGGGCGGCTACCTCTCTGGGCAAATCAGCAGCAAGGGAGAGGGCTACTGGTAACATACAAGATGCAACTAGTAACATACAAGATGCAATGTGGTAACAGCCTGCTACTGACAATCAAACTCAATGCAAAATCAAAGCAAGAGCAAGCATTCTAATCAAACAATTTACTGATTTGTAATTTCCATACAGACTGCTAATTTCCATACAGCATTCTACTGATTTCTAATAATCAATCTCATTGCAATAGTAAGCATTATAATCCATCAAATGATCAGTACACCTGTACTACTTCACAATGCATGTTTGATATGGCAACATGGTGTCCAGGCTTTCGGTCAAAAGAGAAGATCTTGTTCAGGCTAATATGACCATATTATTTCACTAGTAATTCAGTAATTGTTTGTGCAGCAAGTACAGTAGGGGCATCCAACTTTATACAAGACGAATCACACATTCATTCATCAAGCAAGATAAAAAAATCACATTACCTTCAACTTCCGCCGGAAAAGGTAACTGGTGCCGGGATTACAACTGGCGAGGAGGATGGAGGCTGCCGACATTGTTTTCCGGCGCCCAGTACGAAGCTCCAGACTTAGTTCTCTTCCTTTGCATGAAAGAAGGAAGATCCAGACAGAGGAAGGTCAATCGTGGACAGCGGTGGAGTCGTACCGTCCGTGGGTGGGCCGGCAGGGAATCGAGGACGGTGGCTCCGGGGGATGGCATTGGAGGAGGAAGACGCCTCTCGCAGGGAGATTTCGGGCGCTGGCGGCCGGCATTACCAAACCCTAGGGGCTGTCGCCAAAATCGCCATGGGGGTCGAGAGTCGCGAGCAGAGACGAGCGGGGAGGGGGCATACGGGTCGCGACCCTCTGTTCCGCCTTTGGGGAGTTTTGTTTGATGGCAGTGCGGGTAATTTCATCCAAAGTCTAGGGTCGGTTCTTCTTCTGGATCGCTAAGAAGCTGTTTTAGGCTCAGGTGAAGCAGGTTTTTTGGGATTCACGGGTCCATCATGATGAGGACATCACAACAGCGGAGACACACATTGAAATGCAAGGACCAATCATAAGAGCACGAGCACGGTTAATAAATCAGTAGGTGAATTCACTCCTAACTTATTTTGCATGTGAGTTTGAGAATAGATTGCTATGTGATGATTTAATTGTTATTAGGAATAATAGAAAAGATCAACAAGTGAAGGAAAGAGGCCTTGGGAGCATGAAGAACCAGCTGGGACATCCGCAAGTTAATGGAAACAGTTTACAACTCGGACTCGAGTTCAACTCGGAGTCCAGGAGCAGTCCACCTTAAAACGAACGCCCAGGAGGTATATGGACTCCGTTTGCAACGTTATACATATGCACGGAAAGAGGAGAACATAAACTTTCCAATGGTTCTGGTCCCACCTCAAAATACCTCTGGAGTCATGGGGAATCGTCAAAACAAATTGAGTCCAGATATCTTTGCTCCCCATGACTCCTGCTGAAATTGTGCATTTTGAGAAGAGTAAAATTCGTGATGGCAAAGCAATAAAACTAGAATTTGAAAAGCAGCAAGTCATTAAGTTGAAATCACCATCGTTGCTCGCAACTAAATTTGACCTTGCTGATTTATTTGATGCTAAGGGGATGTGCTATGCTTTAGTATGCAAAGAAGCCATGTTTTCACTTCTTGAATTGTCTATTGCATTGCCCCCTGCTGTTGCTAAACTTTTGCAGGAGTTTGAGGATGTGTTTCCCTCCGAGATACCCCTTGGTTTACCACCGATGAGAGGCATTGAACACAAGATCGATTTGATTCCAGGAGCAAGTTTGCCAAATCGTGCAGCATACAGGGTGAATCCAGAAGAAACTGAGAATATTCAGCGACAAGTCAAGATCTTTTGGACCGCGAATACATTCATGAAAGCTTTAGCCCTTGTTCTATTCCCGATCTTTTGGTTCCTAAGAAATATGGTAGTTGGCGCATGTGTGTTGATTGTCGAGTGATTAATAACATCACCATTCGATATCGTTATCCTATTCCTCGTTTAGATGACATGCATGATGAATTGAGTGGTGCTATCATCTTCACAAAAATTGACTTGCGTAGTGGTTACCACCAAATTAGAATAGCACTAGGAGATGAATCGAAAACTGCATTTAAAACCAAGTTTGGACTTTATGAGTGGTTAGTCATGCCTTTTTGGTTAACTAATGCACCCAGCACCTTTGTGCGATTAATGAACGAGGTTTTATGTGCTTTCATTGGACAATTTGTGGTGGTTTACTTTGATGATATCCTCATTTACAACAAGTCATAAGATGAACATCTTGATCATTTACATACTGTTTTTACTGTTTTGAGAGATGCACGTTTGTTTGGTAACCTCGAAAAGTGTGTCTTTTGCAACAATCGTTTCTCGTTTCTTGGCTATGTCGTTTCCTCTTAGGGAATTGAGATGGATGAGGCAAAAATTGAAGCAATCACCAGCTGGCCAGCCCCAACAACCGTCACGCAAGTTCATAGTTTTCTTGGTCTTGCAGGTTTTTATCGGTGTTTTGTGCAGGATTTCAACACCATTGCAACACCTCTACATGAGCTAACGAAGAAGGGAGTGCCGTTTCGATGGGGCGAACAACAGCAACAAGCTTTTGATGCTCTCAAATCGAATCTTACATAAGCACCATTGCTACAACTTCCTGATTTTGACAAGACTTTTGAGCTAGAATGTGATGCAAGCGGCATTGGTATTGGAGGTGTTCTCATACAAGGAGGTAAACCCGTTGCTTTCTTTAGTGAAAAACTTCATTGTCCTTCTCTGGATTATTCCACTTATGATAAGGAATTGTATGCCTTACTGCGATATTACAAACTTGGGAACATTATCTTGGGTCTAAGGAGTTTGTCATTGTTGGTGATGTGCCCAAGAGGCAATCATAACAATTCGGGTTGAGGCCTATTGGATATTTGATCCATAAGCAATTAGGTTACTAATGGGCCTGCGACCTAAAATCCCATTAGTACGCCTATAAATATGAGGGGTAGGATTAGGGGCTAATTACCCCACCACGTGACAGCCCTAGCCGCCACCCCTCGAAGGCCTCACGCCGAGACCCTTGCCACGCGCGCGGTGCTAGCACACCGGCGCACGATGTTCCTCTCCGTACGTGTGGACTCCGTGGAGGCACTGCTGCTACTGCTGCGCTGATCAGCTATGACGAACGTGTCCGTCTACTGCTGCTGAGAAGAGAGCGAGGAGGAGACAAACGGGATCGTCTGCTTCCCCTACACCGACACGCGTCTACGTTCCGCTGCGCTGCGCGTCTAGTGGTAACTACCCATGACCTCTATACTCGCATGTTTCCTGGGTGATGCGGTAGAGTTGCTAGAGTAGCGTACCGTCGATTTCCCAACAGTGATATCAGAGCCAGGTTGCGTAGTTTTTGGTTTGGATCTTCTTAGTAGATGGGATCTACTTCAGCCATGTTCATATGATGAATTTTTTGCATGGTTTTTGGGGTTTGGAATTCGTTCGAGTAGATTGTGATTGTATATGAATAAAGGGTCAGTTCGTGCTCCTTCTTTGCTATGTGCGCAACCTATCCCTACCGGCTGGAATCACCATCGGGACTAATAGTGTACATAGCTAACATATTGAGCCAACAGACCACGGTCATGAGTCGCGATCTACTCATGAATAACAGGTCACATTGAAAAATTGAGGCATTCTGAATGGCTCGGATTCGGGTTGATTTGATCAATCCGATGAGATTTTCATAGTGATTTCATAGATGCGATCTATGTAATTCCGTTTGGTGTCTTCTATAGCGATTACATAATATAGTTTTGCGCTAGAAATCGTTCTATGCTTAACTCGTTTTTGCAGGGAATGATGTGAATGGTATGGCCTTAATGTGATGATCTGTGTGTAAATTCGTGCAACCTGCATGTTGCAAATTTAACACAACCGGGTTGAGGTTGTCACATAATTATATAACGACCTGCGTGTCGACCTGTGATGCTTGATCTCTCATGTAATTTATTTGGTAGCTATTAGTTGTATTAGCTTCTTTTATTATCTTGGAGATGTATTCAAGCATGGTAGAGATGGAGATCACCACAAGAAGGGAGGCATGGTAGCTCAGATCTTGATGGAACCATGGCGATGGAGACCATTATGATTCTAAAGGACATACTATTCACAATGTGATATGATCATATGCCTGTGATTCTTATTACTATTCTTTTCATGCTTTTCACATGGTGGATGTTTTGTCATGATAGAATAGCTTCCCTCACAAAAGTTGAGCATTTGATGCCATTTATTAATAGTTGCACCTATGATATTTTGATCGTTGTGTGGTAGGTTTGCCAAAGCAAAGTACCATCATCTATCATAATTCATAGGGTGAATGTTGGACATTCACATGCATAGTGTTGGTTTAATCAACAAAGCTGTCAAAACGGTTTTGAGCTTTATGGCATAGAGTTGGGAGCCGGGGCATTGGATGTGACCCAACAAACAAGAGTCATATAGGGATATGATTAACAATGGTTGTTTACCTATGTCACTAATTTCCTAGCAGTGAAGCCAAAGCTCACTATAAATTAGTGAATATGGATCTTGAACCACTATATGTCGTTAGAGGAAAGACGATGATCATATAGTGGTGATATATTTTATTAAACTGTTAATAGAAGATTGGTACATAACATAGTGCTAAACGTTGCATATTTATTTTCTATTGTAGATAATGTCTGCTAGTAACAATTCCGGTTTCAATTTACGATCTGTGCTTGAGAAGGAAAAACTCAATAGAGCTAACTTTATTGATTGGTACCGCAACCTGAGAATCATTCTTAGGCAAGAGAAAACCAAGTACGTTCTTCTGCAGCCTTACCCTGATGACCTCCCAGCTGATGCAACTAATGCAGCACGTAGAGCCTATACGAATCACTGCAATGACACGCTTAATGTAAGCTGCCTCATGCTCACCACTATGTCCCCTGATCTGCAAAAACAGTATGAGCATACATATGCTTATTCTATGATTGAGGGACTGCGTGGAATGTTTGAGAATCAAGCAAGGGCTGAGAGATACAACATCTCAAAGTCCTTGTTCTCATGCAAGCTAGCGGAGGGTAGCCCGGTCAGCCCTCATGTAATCAAGATGATTGGTTACATTGAAACTTTGGGCAAACTTGGTTCAGAACTCATGGATGATCTGGCTATTGACGTTGTTCTCCAGTCGCTCCCACCGAGCTACGAGCCATTCATATTTAATTTTCAAATGAATGGCATGGAGAAAACCTTGACTGAATTGCATGGGATGCTTAAAACAGCCGAAGAAAGCATTAAGAAAAACGCCACTCATGTGATGATGGTGCAAAAGGAGTATAAAAAGAGGAAGCATGTGACACATCCTAAAGGTAAAGGCAAGGGAAAGGTTCCCGATGAGCCTTCAATCTCAAAGTCTAAGCCAAAGGGAAAATTTGGCCCTTCTCCTGATGATGAATGCTTTCACTGTGAAGGTAAGGGGCACTGGTCTAGGAACTGCAAGAAGTACTTGGAGGATAAGAAGAAGAAGGGAAGTGAGACTTCCACTTTAGGTATAAATGTTATAGAAATTAACATTGCATTATCTTCTAGTGAATCATGGGTATTTGATATCGGATTGATGATTCACAGTTGTAAATCATTGCAGGGTCTAAGTGAGACTAGAAGATTTGCAAAAGGCGAGTTTGATGTTCGTGTTGGCGATGGAGCAAAGGTTGCGGTTATAGCTGTCGGAACATACCACTTGTCATTATCCTCAGGATTAGTTTTGGAATTGAATAATTGTTATTGCATTCCTACTTTGAGCAAGAACATTATCTCTTCTTTGTGTTTAGAAGAAATTGATGGTTATGAGATTGCAATAAAGAACAAATGTTGTTCTATTTATTAAAATAATATTTTCTATGCTCAATGTCCATTGGTGAATGGATTATATGTCCTTGATCTTGAGGATAAAACTATATGTAACATTAATACCAAAGGGGCTCGACGAAATGATCTAAATCACACTTTTATTTGGCATTGTCGCTTAGGTCATATAAATGAGAAATGCATTGAAAAACTGCATAAAATGGTTTACTAAGCCTCATTTTATTTTGAATCACTTGACACATGCGAATCTTGTTTTCTTGGGAAGATGACCAAAGCACCCTTCACTAGTCAAAGTGACAGGGCGATTGACTTGTTGGGACTTATACATACAGATGTATGTGGACCAATGAGTTCAATTACCAGAGGTGGTTTTCAATACTTCATCACATTTACCGATGACTTTAGTAGATATGGTTATGTCTACCTAATGAGGCACAAGTCTGAATCCTTTGAAAAGTTCAAATAATTTCAGAATGAAGTACAAAATCAATTGGGCAAGACAATTAAACTTCTACGATCTGATCATGGGGTTGAATATTTGAGCCATGAATTTTATGATCATTTAAAATAATGTGGAATTATTCCACAGTTGACTCCACGTGGAACGCCTCAATAGAATGGGGTGTCCGAGTGGAGGAACCGAACCTTGTTGGACATGGTTAGGTCGATGATGAGCCAAGCAGATCTTCCACTATCCTTTTGGGGTTATGCTCTTGAAACTGCTGCGTTTACACTAAACAAAGTCCCAACTAAGTCTGTTGAGAAGACACCATATGAGATATGGACCGGGAAACGTCCCGTATTGTCTTTCCTCAAAGTTTCGGGATGTGATGTTTATGTCAAACTTTTGACGTCAGACAAACTCACTCCGAAATCAGACAAATGCTTCTTTGTGGGATATCCTAGGGAAATCAAAGGATATTATTTTTATAATAAAACAGAGGGTAAAGTGTTTACAGCTCGCAATGGTGTCTTCTTGGAGAAAGAGTTTCTCTCAAAAGGAGTTAGTGGGAGCAAGGTGCATCTTGAAGAAATTCAAGAAATACCTGAAAATGTTTCAGCATCCACTGATCCTATACAGGATGTACAATATGTTGTGCAACCAGTTGATGAAATACCAGCCCCACGAAGGTCTACGAGGGTACGTCGTGTGACTGAAAAGTTAACGCTTCTAACCACGGAGCAGCATGACATGGTATTGTTGGACAATAATGAGCCCACGACCTATACCGAAGCAATGACGGGACCCGACTCTGAGAAGTGGCTTGGTGCCATGGAATCCGAAATTGACTCCATGCATGAAAATCAAGTTTGGAACTTGGTTGATCCAATCGAAGGTGTGAGACCTATCGATTATAAATGGATTTTCAAGAAAAAGGCTGATATGGATGGAAATGTTCACATCTATAAAGCGTGATTGGTGGCGAAAGGTTTCAAACAAATTTAAGGTGTTGATTATGATGAAACTTTCTCACCCGTTGCAATGCTTAAGTTTGTTCGGATTCTTCTAGCAATTGCTGCATATTTTGATTATGAAATATGGCAGATGGATGTCAAAACAACATTTCTTAATGGAAGTCTGACTGAGGATGTGTACATGACACAACCTGAGGGTTTTGTCGATCCTAAAAATGCTAATAAAATATGCAAGCTTCAAAAGTCCATTTATGGACTGAAGCAAGCATCTCAGAGTTGGAATCTACGTTTTGATGAATTAATCAAAGGGTTTGGTTTCATCAAGAACGTAGAAGAACCTTGTATTTACAAGAAGTTTAGTGGGAGCGCACATGTATTTCTGGTCCTATATGTAGATGACATATTATTGATCGGAAATGACATTCCAATGCTTGATGATGTTAAATCCTCATTAAGAAAAAATTTTCTCAATGAAGGATTTAGGAGAGGCAGCGTACATTTTGGGCATAAAGATCTATAGAGATAGATCTAAAAGGCTAATTGGATTAAGCCAAGATACATATATTGACAAGATATTGAATCGATTCAATATGCAAGATTCCAAGAAAGGTTTCTTGCCAATATCACATGACATTACTCTAAGCAAGAGTCAGTGTCCTTCGACACCTGATGAGCAAAAGAGGATGAGAGCGATTCCTTATGCTTCAACTATTGGATCCATCATGTATGCCATGCTATGTACACGTCCATATGTATCTTATGCTCTAAGCATCAAGAGCAGATATCAATCAGATTATGGTGAGGCTCATTGGACCGTTGTCAAAAACATCCTTAAGTACTTGAGAAGAACTAAAGATGCATTCTTAGTGTTTGGAGGTGAAGAAGAGCTCGCTGTAAAAGGTTACACTGATGCCAACTTCCAAACTTATAAGGATGATTCTAGGTCGCAATCCGGATTTGTGTTCTGTCTCAATGGAGGGGAAGCGAGCTGGAAAAGTTCCAAGCAAGATACAGTAGCAGATTCAACCACAGAGACGGAGTACATTGCAGCTTCTAAAGCTGCAAAGGAAGTTGTTTGGATCAGAAAATTTGTTTCTGAGTTGGGTGTTGTTCCTAGCGCGTCCAGTCCTGTGGATCTCTACTGTGACAATAGTGGAGCCATCGCACAGGCAAAGGAGCCTAGATCACACAAACGATCCAAACACATACTACGACGCTATCACCTCATTCGATAGATCATCGACCGAGGTGATGTGAAGATATGCAAGGTGCACACGAATTTGAATGTTGCAGATCTGTTAACAAAGCCTCTTCCACAATCAAAGCATGAGGCACACATGAGATCTATGGGTATTAGATACTTACATTAGTGATCATAGTGTGTAGTGGGAGACTTGTGTCACAGCTATGTTTATGTACTATTAAATAAATTGTTATATGAGTAATCATTATTTACATTGATCATCAAGTATGTGACTTGTTAGTGAAACTCTTTGTTAAAAGTAATGTTACTCTAGATAATCCCTAGTCTATATTATTATATGAGATAATGATTGCATACAGACTAGCACATGTATTAATTGATGATCATGTTTTACGGATCATAGATATGTTGATATCGAATTAATAATGTGAACACATGTTAGTGAACATGATGCTGGATTGACCCACTCCGAGACACTGCTGGGATGTTATTTCCATATGTGCCATCAGATGGTCTTGAGTGATACACCTGCTAGATCCTTAGACCTGAGATCTGCATTGTTTCTCACTATGTGTAGTTGTGTACTTTGAGACTACCAAACGCTACTCCATAACTGGGTAGTCATAAAAGTAGTCTTCGGGTATATAACGATCATAGAATGGGATATGCGCTGATCAAGATGGGATTTTCCCCTCCTTAATAACAGGAGAGATATCTCTGGGCCCCTCGAGATAGTTGGATTTGAAAGTGCATGGCCATGCCAAGATGATTAATGGTTAATCACAGTGACTAAAAGTTAGTCACGAAATGAATCCACTATTTGATCGAGTGAATGGTCGAGCTATCACAAGGATGGCACGCATCTCGCCTTGAGCTCGACAGGTATCGTGAGGCAAAGGGATTAGTATGTTGAATGTATCTAGGTTCGGCCAATATGATCTTTATGTACATTCAGGAGTCAGTATGTCCTGCTAGGTACCTCTACTGACTTGTGGTTGTAAATGGTTTCCATTCACAACCGACTGCACATGAACCTAACGGGTCACACACTTAAGGAGTTGGAATATCGAAAATCTTGGGTAGATGATTGTCTCTAGTGCAAGTGGGAGATTGTTGGTGATGTGCCCAAGAGGCAATCATAACAATTCGAGTTGAGGCCTAATGGATATTTGATCCATAAGCAATTAGGGTACTAATGGGCATGCAATCTAAAAACCCATTAGTACGCCTATAAATATGAGGGGTAGAGTTAGGGGCTAATTATCCCACCACGTGACAGCCCTAGCCGCCACCCCTCGAAGGCCTCACGCCGAGACCATTGCCACGCGCGCGGTGCTAGCACACCGGCGCACGACGTTCCTCTCTGTACGTGTGGACTCCATGGAGGCGCTGCTGCTACTGCTGCGCTGGTCGGCTACGATGAACGTGTTCGTCTACTGCTACTGAGAAGAGGGCGAGGAGGAGATGAACGGGATCGTCTGCTTCCCCTACACCGACGCACGTCTACGTTCCGTTGCGCTGCGCGTCTAGTGGTAACTATCCATGACCTCTGTACTCGCATGTTTCCTGGGTGATGCGGTAGAGTTACTAGAGTAGCATACCGCCGATTTCCCAACAGTCATACATTCCGATCATGAATCATTGAAGTATCTTAAGTGTCAAACCAATCTGAATAAATGACATGCTAAATGTATTGAGTTCATAGAATCTTCTCCATACATCATTAAGCATAAGAAAGGGAAGGAAAATGTCATTGCCTATGCATTGTCTAGGCGTTATACCATGCCGTCCCAACTTGATCATAAAATCTTTAGTTTGGAAATAATAAAAGTATTATATCCTACTGATCTAGACTTCAAAGATGCTTTTGAAAATTGTAGAGAAGGAAGAACTTGGAATAAATATGTGCTTCGAGAGGGTCTCCTCTATCGTGCTAACAAGCTATGCGTTCCAGCTAGCTCCGTTCATCTATTACTTTTGCAGGAAGCACATGGAGGAGGTTTGATGGGACATTTTGGAGTGAAGAAAACCGAAGATGTGCTGTCCACACACTTCTTTTGGCCAAAGATGAGGCGTGATGTCAAGTGCTACGTGTCACGATGCACTACTTGCAATAAAGCTAAGTCTCGCCTTAACCCACATGGTCTTTATATGCCTCTTCCTGTTCCTACTGTACCTTGAGAGGATATTTTTGTGGACTTTGTTTTGGGATTGCTTAGGACTAAGAGGGGGAGGGAAAGTATTTTTCTAGTTGTTGATCGTTTCTCGAAAATGACACACTTTATACCTTGTCATAAGAATGATAATGCCTCACACATTGATGATTTATTTATGACAGAAATTGTTCGTTTATATGGCGTGCCAAATACCATTGTTTCTAATCGTGATGCAAAATTTTTAAGCCATTTTTGGAGAACTTTGTGGTATAAATTGGGAACCAAGTTGATGTTTTCAACTACATGTCACCCACAAACGGATGGACAAACCGAGATAGTTAATCGTACTTTATCTACTATGTTGCGGGCTGTCTTGAAAACAAATTTGAAGTTGTGGGAGGAGTGTTTACCACATATAGAATTTGCTTACAACAGATCCATTCACTCCATGACAAAGGCAAGTCCATTCCAGGTAGTGTATGGTTTCAATCCCCGTGCTCCTATTGATTTACTACCTTTGCCTCCTTCTGAAACTATAAATTTGGATGCTACACAACAATCTGAATTCATTCTTAGGATGCATGAAACTACAAAGAAAAATATTCAAATGATGAATGAGAAGAATAGGATTGCAGGTAGTAAAGGTAGAAAAGAAGTAAATCATTGAACCGGGTGATTTGGTGTGGTTACATTTGAGAAAAGAGCGATTCCCCGACTTGAGAAAATCTAAACTTATGCCACGAGCTGCTGGTCCTTTTAAGATTGTTGAAAAGATTGATGATAATGCATATAAGCTTGAATTGCCTCCCGATTTTGGGGTTAGTCCTACATTTAACATTTCAGATTTGCGACCGTACTTGGGAGAAGAAGATGAACTTGAGTCGAGGATGACTCCAATTCAAGAGGGGAGGATGATGAGGACATCACAACAGCAGAGACACAAATTGAAATGCAAGGACCAATCACAAGAGCACGAGCACGGTTAATAAATCAGTAGGTGAATTCGCTCCTAACTTCTTTTGCATGTGAGTTTGAGAATAGATTGCTATGTGATGATTTAATTGTTATTAGGAATAATAGAGAAGATTAACAAGTGAAGGAAAGAGGCCTTGGGAGCATGGAGAACCAGCTGGGACATCCACAAGTTGATGGAAACAGTTTACAACTCAGACTTGAGTTCAACTCGGAGTCTAGGAGCAGTCCACCTTAAAACGGACGCCCAGGAGTCATACGAACTCCGTTCTCGACGTTCTACATATGCAAAGAAATAGGAGAAGATAAACTTTCATTTGGTTCTGGTCCCACCTCAAAATTCTTCCGGAGTCATTGGGAATCGTTGAAACAAGTCGAGTCCAGATTTCTGTCTGGTGCTGCGCCACTGAATCGGGCCTTTGGGCCTTGTATCCCGTAAGAGTCCATTAGGGACGCGTCTAATCGTGATTTGGCCAAACCCTAGCCTTTTCGAAATCGATCGTACATTACTTTTCATAATTGATCCTGTATTACTTTTAGGAATCGATAGTATATTAATTTTCTAGATCAATCGTGTACTATTTTTTGAAATCGATCGTGCATTTATTTTCTGGATCGATCTTGCCTTTCTAGGCAATTTTCTAAATTAAATATATGGACCTTAGTTGATGCCTTGAGGTTTGTGAAATTCTCTAGTGTCCACTTCAAGAGGTGGTAAGTGAAGGTCACACTCTAACTTACATCTCTAAAAATCTTCTATGTAATCGATGACATGTCTCAAAATCCTTTGTCTATTGCAGAACAGACAAAGTTCAAGAAAGCAAATGTTATCTTTGATTGGATGTACCTTAAGTATTCTTGATAACAAACTATGTGATGTTTATCTAAGAATCATGGATGGGAAAGAGCATTGCAATTCACTTAATGCTAAATATGTTGCAGTCGATACATGTGGTGAATTGTAAATCATGGGGAGCTTTTCAAGGCGATAAGATGGTTAACACCTATCATGTACTCGAATAATCTCATGAGATATCGTGTGTGGTTAGATGCATTACTGCAAAGTTGTCTTTTTCGTGGAGGAACTTCGTTGTAACTCTCAAACACAAGAGATAGGGAATATAAGTTGAAAACCTCATAACAATTCTTGACGTTGAGAAGAAAGGTCGAGCTAAGGATGCTACTGACAAAATAGTTGAGGATCAATCTAGCATCAATGTGATGCAGAAACTCAACCTAAAGAATAAAAGGAGTAACAAACATCAATTCAAGCCAAACAAAACTATTGCTTTCAAGAACAAGAATAAGTTGAACAAAGTCGTCAGAGGCTGCTATACCTTTGGAGAGCACGAATATTTTCCAAGAACTGTCCTAATAGGGAAAATCTTAGAGGAAAAAAGATTGCCAACATCGGGACTTCTAGCAACACATGATAAAATATCTCCTATAGAACACATGATAAAATAAGTCACACATTAAAAACATGATAAAATGTCTCACACATAAAACATATATTAAAGTGTCTCACACGTAGAATGTCACAAACGCTCTTGGGATTCCCGCTGAACCTACCGCCTGATCGCTTGCGATGTTGCTGATGTCACTGATGAACAAGGGCAGGGGTATAGAGAGTTAGAGACAAGTTCTCTAGAATATAATTCTTGCTTGCTTTATTGATATGACCAGGCCCCAATATATTGTTGGTCCTGTGGATTATGATATAAAATTGAGACTGCATCTCTAACCAACTATATCTCTAATATTGAAACTAATCCATTACAATCTGAATCACCTAAAATAGACTTCACTAATTCTGACTTGATCTTATCTGATTATGGAAACTAGACTTGATGGAATCCCATGATTCTCTCTAGCATCGCATCCATATGCAAGACCCACATGACATATCTCTCTCTTATGAAAAGCTCGTTCTCGAGCTTGAATGAACATATGCCTTAACCATTTTGAATACTATCATATCCAGAGGAATCTGCCTCTGCTCATGTCGCAACCTGGGTGAGAAAGAACCTGAGAAGCAGTCAATCTTTTTCTATAGTCCTCATTAAGAAGTCTTTTGACAAAATCTTGAGCTTCAGGAGATACTAATTGCCATGGTGAATCATTAGAATTAAGATAAGCTCTTCATCGAGTGGAAAAATCTCTCATTCAGTTCGTGTCCAAAATGGTCTACTACCGCACAATAATATATAAATGATAACACCAATACTCCGCCGTGTTGTACGCCTTATGTACACTTCTGGAGCAACATAGTATGCACTGCCAACAATATCATTAAACCTTTCATCTGGCCTTATAAAACCTGACAGGTCAAAATCAGTCATCTTCATAGGAGAATGCTCATCCTTAGTGCTGAAGAGGAAATTCTCTTGCTTCAGATCACGGTGAACAACAAACTGAAGATGGCAAAAAGCAACAACAGTTAATATCTGCTAAAAAATGTGCAGGATCCACTTTGTATCCTCCACCCCTGGGCAAGATTCTGACCAACAACTCTCCACCTTCGCAAAGCTCCATGATAATGTAGACATGAAGCACATCCTGACAAGCATCATAAAATTTGACAAGGTTGGAATGTCCAGATAAAATAAAGATTTCTAAATTTTAACCTCTCTGCGCACATCCTCAACAGATACTGTCGATGTCATCTTGGCACCAAGAAGTGTCGATGTTTTAAGGCAGATTGGGCGCGGATCAACGATACCAGATTGTGGACGGATGATCCCTGCACGAATCCAGTGGCAAGAGATCCGGCTATGGAGGCAGAGCCGGGCGCCGACGCGTCGGGGACGGTGCTGGCCGCGAGCGCCAAGGTGAGGACGTTAGAGGCACTTCTGTAGACGAGGATGAAGCAGCGGTCGTCAGAGAGGATGGATGCCATGCCGACGGTGAATGGAGGTGCGGACACGGCAACAACGGATCTGTAGACCTGAGCAGGCGCGACCCTTGACGTTGACATCAAATGATGCACGCGCGGTGACAGTGAATATGGAAACAGGGGTGGATGCATGACTTCTGTCTTCCTGGCGGCGACGGCGTCCGAATTCAATCTTGGTGGTAGAGTTGAGGCCGGTTAAATCCCTGGCTACGACATTGAGGAGGTCAAATCCCAGGCTATGAGTCGTTCTCACGAGCATGATATTTGCCAAATCAGGGAGCGCGTATGAGGTATCGACGATGTAGACTTGAACCCAGAAGCGCGGACGCGGACATCGGAGTCTGGGCCACCGCGGTAGCTCCCTGTGGGTGCAGGCGGTGAAAGCCTGTGCACGTGAGGCGAGCGTGGAAGAGGTGGCCGTCACTGTGTGGACTGGCAAGGATAGAGCATCAATTGATGTAAGACCGGGGCGATGGGCAGTTAGGGAAGCGAGGGGCTGGTCAGAGTTGGCGACGACACTAGCGAACGGAGCTATGAAACATGTAGGCAGTGGCGGCCGGGCCGTGTCAGTAGGGACGAGTGTTGCCAACATGGTTGTATGGTGTTTCGTGTTGTCAAGGATCTCGTCAAAGGCAACTCCGATCTTTGTTAGCTGATCTTTGAGAGTGCCCATTGCAGAATCTTCATCGCCCATGATATTTTTGTTGGATCGTGATACCAAATTATCACATACGTTCTTATGATTCCCTATCGGTGGCAACATCGGCGACGTCACTGACTAAAGAGGACAGAGGCATAGAGATAGATTCCCTAGACTATAATTCTTCCTTAATTTATTGATATGACCAAGCCGCAATATATTACCGATCCTGCTGATTACATTATGGAATTATTATTCCATCTCTGATGTAGAAACTAATCTATTACAATCTGATTCACCTAAACGCAGACTCAAGTCAATCTGGCTCAATCTTATCCAGTTATGGAAACTGGACTTCATGTAATCCCTGATTCTGGCACCGCGTCCATTTGCAAGACCCACACGATATAGAATGTATCACACATATAACCCATTAAAAATGTGCCACACATAGAACTCATGATAAATGAAATGTCTCACATAAAACCCATCGCAGCTAACAATAGTTGTGCTTCTTATTGTCTTTACATGCTTCCTTAACCAGTCTACCCCACAAGCCAAAATTGAACACAAGATAAAATGTATTCCTCATAGAACACATGATAAAACTTCACACATAAAATACATGCTAAAATCTCATACAGAACATATAAACACTAACAATACTTGCGCTTCTTAGTGTCTTCTCATGCCCTCCTTAACTAATTTAACCTCTCATTTGATTTCTTTAAGTAATGGACACATCAAAATACTCTTTCTTTATATGTTGTATAGTACAGTAGTGTTCGCCTTTAGGCCCGTCCTTACTGTTTTTTCGTCGCTACTCAGCAATGATATTTTCCGGAAATGTGCAGTCATCAGGCTCCGGACTACTGAAGTTAATCCAACGATTTTACTATATCACGTGAGGGCATCAACCACAAATGATAAAAAACATATATCTATATGTTCATGGCTGACTAAATAACATGCACCTATTTTTCTGGGGAGTCGTTAGCAACCAGCTATTACAGTTACAGCCCCCCTCCTGGTATCCACCTACTCTCATTTGCTTCAAATGGGGTCCGATGGTCCGCGTTGGTTTGGCCCTGAGTGCCTTCATGCTGTAGCTAGTAACTATCTACACTGCACAAGATTGGATCCGGAAGCCGACCAAAACCAGCTTCTAAATTTATAGCATATATACAACTGTCGGTACCCCTGGTACCGTATACCCCTTGAGATTGCAAAGATCTTAAGAAAATGTCATCTACTTGATTTGAAGACCTTCGTATGCCCACATGTCAGACATAACCGGACTCGCTTCCCCAATATGGTTAGTCTCAGGATCGCCACGTGTACCATCAAACTGGAGCTACCGCCCACAAGGGGGAAGCTCCGGGCTATGTACCATAACGGCACCCCCGGACCTAACCCCAGACCGATGGAAGCTCCAGAACTGACACGTGTTTGGTGGCACTGGACCTATCTGTTCCTCGCAGCATGCTCCGGAGCTGCCACGTGTCCTACCGTCGGATCTTCAGCCTCAAACCTCCGGTAGACTCCACAACGGCTCCGGATCTTCAAAGGTCAATCAAGGACTTCAAGACCCAATTAAGTGTCATTAATACTATGTTAATGACACACGATCGGATGACCTTAATTACTAGTAACGGTGTTGCCAAAGCCCATAACTCTGTCATTAAGGGTAATTAAGCGCATCAATTGTGTATCAACATTAGTAACTGCTGGGGCCACATGTCGGGCCAGGCCGACTTGTAGCGGCCTGTCCTTGTACTATAAAAGGATAGGCCGATGATACATTGGACCTCTCTCGGCTCTGATCTGATCGCGCACTCTCAACTCACGTCACCTGAGTTGAGTTCATACATCCAATACAACGCGAACACACCTCGTGGAGTAGGCTATTACGCTCAGGCGGCCCGAACCACGTAAATCTTCGTGTCTCCTGTGTCATTTTACATTTCACCTTCTTGAATCTCTGCGCGCCCACACCGAACTTCAAACTCCGTAAACACTTTTAGTAGTGTCGGGAGATCTGCCGGATCAAAACCACCGACAGTTGGAGCGCCAGGTAGGGGGGCCTGAGATTTCAAGAATGGTGAACTCAGCTGCTGAATCATCCAATGGTCATCCCGCTGTTCAAGCTGTTGGGGGCAATCCCTCCAATATGCAGCCACCAGCAGGAACCTCAGTTCCAGCAGCAGTCACACTTCCACCACCGCCGCCTCCACTAGCAAATCAAGCTGGGCAGCACGATGGTGTACCGGCGTCAATCACTGCGTCGGCGAATCATGACAACCCGGAACACGCGCTCCATGCAGCATGTGCTCTCCTTCAGCGCCCACCACCTCCGGATGCATCCCGAGATGCAATGGAGCAGTGGAGGGCCGATGTGGAACACTTGGTTGCAGCAGCAGCCGACCGCATCAGTAACCAGGGTCCACCTCCTTCAGGACGGGCCCCGTCGCAGCGACGGACCTTGTCTGGCAGACTTGGTCCACACGTTTCCAACAACAGGAGACGTGCTGCGTCACAACAAGTGATGTCATTGCCCTCCGGGGCGCGACGCACTCACACGGTATCAAGGCTTTCAACTCATGACCTTCGGGTGGAGTTTGATCGCCGATACCGTCAACAAGATGGCCGAGTCCATATCGAGCGTGCTCGTGAAAGACAAGAAGCTCAGGACATTCCTGCTCCTGAAGGTGTAGGAGGAGGTTGTTCAGCCCTGGCCATGCATCTGTGTATGGTCAGGTGGCCACAGAAATTCCGGCCTCACCTGCCGGAGAAGTTTGACGGGACCGTTAATCCTGTCGAATTTCTTCAGATTTACGCCACTGCTATCCTGTCAGCTGGAGGAAATGAGGCTGTAATGGCCAACAATTTTCCAGTGGCTTTAACTGGGACCGCCCGGTCCTGGTTTATGAGCCTTCCACCCAACTCCATCAACAGTTGGGAGGAGTTGTGCCGGTAGTTCACCGCCAACTTCGGGAGTTCATACACCCGACCAGGCACCGAACTGGACCTTTTTGCAGTCATGCAAAAAGGAGGAGAATCCCTGCGATCATTCATCCAGAGATTCTCTCAGGTACGAAACACTATCCCTTCTATCTCTAGCGCTTCTGTCATTGTGGCATTTAGACAGGGCGTACGGGATAAGAAGATGTTGGAGAAACTGGCGATCAAGGAGATCACAAGTGTCACAGAACTCTTCAGCTTGGCTGACAAATGTACCAGAGCTGCGGAGGGCCGTGAAATGCACTCCAAACCACCTTCGAAGGATCGCAAGAAATCCTCCAAAGGCGAAGCCACTACCTCCGGGAGTGGCAAGAAGAAGAAAAAGACCAACGGCAAGAAGAAGCCGTCGGCCGGCGCATCTAATGCTGTAGCTGCTGCAGCTCCGGGTGGCCGGGGGCCACGCCCCGAGAAGCGACCTCGACCGTCTTCTGAAGACGGTGGCAAACCCAAGGTGTGGTGTCCAATTAACAAGATGGGCACCCACAGTTTGGAAGACTGCCGGGGGGTCCAAAACCTTGCCGAGCGCTACAACAAGCGCCGGGAAGAAGTTCCTTTCCGACAGAGGGAAGGAAAACAAAAAGTTGACGAAGCTCCGGCTGAAGAGGAGTTAGGTTTTCAGGATCCTAAAAAGGTCCTGAAGGCCGTCTACACCTCCGTCGACGATGATTCTGACGTCTCTGATAACGAGCGTCGGAAGACCATGAACACCATTTTTGGTGGATCATGGGACATCACCTCCCGCTGCGTCCTCAAGATAATGCGTCGGGACATGGCCGTTGTGGCTCCTACTGCCAGGGCGGAGCCTCATCGGAAGTGGATGGACACAACCATCACTTTTGATGCTTCGGACTACCCTCGAAGCATGGTTGGAGCAGGTCACTTACCTTTGATGGTATCTCCTACCATCAATAACATTCAGCTCCACCATATTATGGTAGACGGAGGTTCGGGGCTGAACCTCATAAGCTTTGAAGCTTTTACCAAGCTTCATCTCCGACCTTCATATCTTCACCCCTCCCGACCTTTCTCTGGAGTAGGCCCGAGAGCCATTACCCCACTCGGTGCTATTACTCTCCCCGTTACCTTCGGGACCCGGGAGAAGTATCGCACTTAGAAGTTGGTCTTCGACGTTGCTCAGATCAACTTACCTTTCAAAGCCATCTTGGGTAGGCCTGCATTGTACAAATTCATGGCAGCTGCTCATTATTGCTACCTGGTGTTAAAGATGCCAACACTAGTAGGCGTTCTTCAGATCCGCGGAGATCGCACTGCCAGAGTAATCGCTCTGGAAGAACTTCATGTGCTTACTACGGCGCAAGAGGAGGACTCCAGATAGGAGCAAGCTCCAAGACCCTCAAGCATTCGTCAGCGAGGCTCGACTTCTGCACCTCGTGTGTAGCCAAGCGGCGACACCGACATTCCCGTCAAAGTCGTCCAAATTGGTTCCGATGCCGCTCAGACCACCCATATATCGGGGGGACTGAATGAAAAATAGGAACTCGCACTCATCGCTTTCCTCCGGGCTAATGTCGACGTGTTTGCCTGGCAACCGTCACAAATGCCTGGGATCCCCAGGGAAGTGATTGAGCACAATCTAAAGATCTACCCTGACGCCCGGCCCGTGCATCAGAAGCCTCGGAAGCAATCCATGGAGCGACAGAACTTCATTCGACAAGAAGTGAAGAAGTTGCTCGAAGCTGGATTCATCCGAGAAGTCTTTCATCCAAAATGGCTGGCAAACATAGTCATTGTGCCCAAGGCCAGCGGGAAGCTTCAGATGTGTATTGACTACACAACACTGAATAAGGCGCGTCCAAAAGATCCATTCCCACTACCTAGAATAGATCAGCTAGTGGATTCCACCTCCGGGTGTGAATCACTGTGTTTCCTAGACGCATATTCTGGGTATCATCAAATCAGAATGTCTAGGGAAGATGAAGATCATACCTCTTTCATCACAGTAGATGGATTGTACTGTTATACAGCCATGCCATTTGGTCTCAAGAATGCAACTTCAACCTTTGTACGGGCTATGTACAAAACTTTTGAAGAACTCATTAGAGACATAGTGGAAGTGTACATCGATGACATCGAGGTCAAGGTCAAGAACAAGGAGTCACTCCTTGACACCTTACAGGCTGTCTTCGACAAGCTGCGGGTCACCCGCACAAAGCTAAACCCAGACAAGTGTGTCTTCGGGGTTAGCTCAGGAAAACTTCTTGGTTTCCTGGTAAGTCACCGGGACATAGAGGCTAATCCGGCGAATATCAAAGCCATTGAAGACATGCAGCCACCAGAACAAATCAAGGATGTCCAAAAGCTGACTGGATGTCTAGCAGCCCTCAGCCGGTTCATTTCAAGACTGGCGGAACGGGCACATCCCTTCTTCAAGTTATTGAGGAAGTCCGGACCATTCTAATGGTCTGAAGAAGCAGAAAAGGCATTCCAGGAGCTAAAACAGTTCCTCAGCACCCTACCAACTCTGGTAGCTCCGAACCCTGGTGAGCCTTTGCTGCTTTACATTTCAGCAACTGACGAAGTCGTCAGTATGGTCCTGGTTGCGGAGAGACCAGAACTATCCCATGCTCATGAATCCAGACCCCTCCGGGAGGGTTCGGAGGTTCCTGAAGGCGAGTCTGGGTCCCAGTTCCCAGACTTGAGTCCACAAGAAGTTACTTCAGAAGACCCAGACCCCTCCGGGAGGGTCCAGGTCGCTTCTGAAGAAGCTCCGGGTCCCTCCAGCAAGGACTCGGAGGTCCCCGAAGAAGGTCCGGATCCCTCCGGGAGGTTCCGGGTCAATGAAGAGGAAGCTCCGGGCCCCTCCGGGAGGGTCCGAACCATCCGGTGCCCAGTGTACTTTACCAGTGAAGTACTTCCTGATGCCAAGACTCGATACCTAGAGGTGCATAAGCTGCTCTATGCAGTTCTTATCGCCTCCAGGAATCTTCGCCATTACTTCCAAGCTCACAAGATTTCAATGGTGACTTCTTACCCACTTCGAGCAATCTTGCATAGTCCCAATTCAACTGGAAATATTGCAAAGTGGGCATCGGAATTGGCCGAATTCGATCTCGAATTCATTTCAAGACAAGCAATCAAGAGTCAAGCATTGGTAGATTTTGTGGCGGAATGGACTCCGGTCTTCACCGAGCCTCACTGGACCATCTACTTCGACAGCTCCATGCAAAAGCAGGGGGCCGGAGCTGGAGTCCTTCTCCTCGCACCAACCGGGGAGAAGGTAAAATACATGGTACACCTTGACTTCAAGGCGACCAACAACATGGCGGAGTACGAAGCACTCATCTACGAACTAAAGGTGGGCACTATCATACGGTGTCAAGGAGCTGCTTGTCAAGGGAGATTCACAGCTCATCATTAAACAAGTGAAGGGTGAATGCTCCTGCAACAATCTCCAGCTAGCTGCTTACCTCCTTGAAGTCCAGAGGCTTCAGAAGGACTTCGAAGTCCTAGACCTCCACCACGTTCAGCGTGTCCACAACGCTGAAGCTGACAAACTCTCGACGAAAGCGTCAACCAGAGCACCAGCTCCTGACGGAACTTTTGTCTGGAGGTTGTCAAAACCCACAGCTCAGCCTGCCGAACTGAGCGAAGGGGGCGAGATCAGCATCCCGAAGCTGACGGTCCCGATGGTACCATGGCAGCCATCAAGAGTCATAGGTGCTGCCGGAAGCTCCGAGCAACCCAGCACGCAAAACTCAAATGCTCAAGTTAGCTCCGATGCATGGATCTCGGAGATCCGGAGCTACTTGAAAGACAACATCCTTCCTGACGATGATGTATCCGCTGACCGGATAGTCAGATTGGCTAAATGATACACGTTGGTAGAAGGGGATCTCTACCGGCGCGGTGCCAACGGCGTCCTAATGCGTTGCATCACAAGGGAAGAAGGCTGCAAGCTCCTCGCAGAAATCCATGGAGGCGAGTGTGGAAACCACGCGTCTTCCCGCACGCTGGTCGGTAAAGCCTTCCGGCATGGCTTCTATTGGCCTACAGCACTCCAGGATGCAATTGAGCTGGTGAAGAAATGCAAAGCATGCCAATTTCATGCAAAACAAATTCACACACCGGCTCAGCCTCTACAAATGATACCTCCTACATGGCCCTTCGCTGTGTGGGGGATGGACATCTTGGGACCTTTCCCAAGAGCCGTCGGAGGTTACAAGTTCCTGTACATCACCATTGACAAGTTCACCAAGTGGCCGGAAGCAACTCCAGTTGTGACAATAAACAAGCAATCTGCTATCAACTTTTTGCAGTCCATTGTATGCAGATTTGGAGTCCCAAGCAAAATCATTACTGATAATGGGACCCAATTCACAAGCTCTGCATTTCAAGGATATTGCGAAGACCTCGACATTCAAGTTTGCTACGCCTCCGTAGCTCACCCGGCAAGCAATGGCCAGGCCAAGAGAGCGAATGCTGAAATCCTGAAAGGACTCAAAACGCGCACCTATGAGCGCTTGAAAAAACGTGGAGCTAATTGGATTGAAGAGCTTCCGCCCACTCTATGGGCCAACAGGACAACTCCAAACCGGTCAAGTGGAGAGACACCTTTCTTCGTGGTGTACGGAGCTGAAGCAATCCTTCCTCCGGAAATCACCTTGGGGTCACTCCGGGTCCGGACCTTCGACGAAGCCACGCAGGACCAGCTCTGGCATGAAGACCTAGACCTCCTTGAGGAGGGAAGGTGCCAAGCAGCTGTTCGGAACGCCCGATACCGCCAAGCCCTTTGGCGCTATCATCAACGGCATGTACACAACCGACAGCTCAAGGAAGGCGATCTGGTGCTACGGAGAATACATCCAGAGAAGGGTTAAACAAACTCTCCCCCAGCTGGGAGGGACCCTTCCGAGTGATTAAAGTATCCCGTCCCAGAAGCGTTCGCTTGGCTACCTAGGATGGTACACCTCTCCAAAATCCTTGGAATATTGAGCACCTTCGTAAGTTCTATACTTATTATCACGAAGGTGAGTCTGTAGTAACTTGAGGTGCATGTTATAGAGTCATTGTACAGAGTCGGGTAGTTCCTCCGGGACACCAGCCGGACCTTTCCCGGAAGGTCCGCAAAGTTCATGCAACACTTGTCACAGTCTCAGGACTAAAAGTGTGGCTAGCTACCCTGGGTCAAACGAAAAATGAAACACGCTTAGCCTGGTTCCATACCCTAAGAGTGTACTTGTTTCCCCTGTACCCCGGCCCTATAATGAAAGACATCTTCATGTGTAACAGACTCCACGTGCATTTATTTTGTACACCCTCCGGTCCGTAATATTTGTCGCCGGAAGAACTAGCTTTAGTTCTTCTGGCGACAAATATTAAGGACCGGAGGGAGTACAGGCTCAACCTTTTTTATTTTTCTCTTTCTTGTCGATAACAAAGTTGTGCAATTATTAAGAAATTTTTGTTCGACCAGTTCATGTACAATTCGAGCTGTATTGTCAATTCTTTTGGATTGAAATATTGTTCATGGCCCCTCGCCTGGATGCCGCAAGCCAATCTAGGGCCGCAGTGTGCTATCTACTTAGCCTGGTCAAGCACCCTAAGTACGCCACTCTACCTACACCCCAGTAGGCCGAAGTAAGGCGGGTCCAAGTACAATTGGATCTGGAAGAAAGAAGGCAACGCATTCGGTTGTATTCAGAATTGTGTTTGACCTAAAACTTTCTTGGGAACTGTAAGCCGCGACGAAGTTATAGGCAAGGAGCGAATTTTACTATTTTTCTTGGCTTCAGTGTGCAGGAAAAATAAAGAATCCACGTTGATGGAGAAAAGCCGAAGCTAACAAAGCTCCGACACCCCCTAGGTGGCTTGCGATCGATGTTAAACATTGAAAACGAGCATTACCGGAGCAACCAAGCTCCGGCAAAGCTAGGGGGGCCAGTCGTCGACACAGAATAAAAAATGGTGAGAAGACCGCACAAGCGGAGTCTGCTGCTGACAAGCTACACGTTGGCAAAGGTCACTGCTAGAGATGCTAAGCCCCGACACCCCGGAGGGCTAACTATCGATGCTCTATGCGTTGATAGGGACTATTGCCGGAGCTACTAAGCTCCGATGGTAGTCAATGCCGGAGCTTTTGAGCTCTGGCAACCTTAGGGGGCCTTCACTATCGAAGACTTCGGACCTGCACTCTACAAGTTTGAAGCAAACGAGTCTTCAACAAAATACAATATCCTCTTGGTACATGTTCACAATCAAATTGTGTACATCTACCAGGGGGCCAAGTGAAGACAGAAGTGTTGAAGACAAAAAATGAAATTCGTTAACAAATTGTGGATTTCATTCATCTGGAGACAAGGGATTACAAAATTGGGGAAGAAAAAGAGAGAATACAAGTGGGAGCTATAGAGATGGTCCTAGACCCTATGGAAGAACTGGGCGACCTTCTGAGCAACCTCCGACACGTTGGCTTGGGTGGCTTCACCTTCTCCTTCGACGGGACCTTCAAGCACCGGGTCCAGAGGAAATTGGGGATCCCGGCTAGTGTAACACGTCAGCACATACTCTACGACGTTCTTCGCCAGGGACTGCCCCTCAACCTCCAACTTGTCCGCGATGACGTCACCCACCTTGGAGAGTTTGTTACCTGCCGAGCTCAACGCTTGCAACGCCATGTCCGGCTCCAGATCATCCAGACGCACGGGACTGAAGCCCATGGGTGTCAGCGCGTCGTTGGCTTTGCTCAGGAACTCCCAAACCTGTAGGGAGTCCGCAGTCCTCAAGCCCTTTAGTTCCTCCAAGGATCTTTTAGTCGCTGCCAGTTCAGAATTCTCACGAGCAAGGCGCTCTACCTCTTTGGCATTTTGCTGAATCGTTTCAGCAACCTGCTTCTCGAGTTTTCCGAGCTCCTCCTCCGGGAGGTGAATCTTGTTCTGGCGGTTGACCAGGTCCTTCTCCCGGCCCCTAATTTCTTCCCCCTGGCAGCGATGGCACACTCTTTCTTGTAGAGTTCCTGCCCTTGCACCCAGGCCTTCTCCTCCTCCTCAACGCAACGCTCCTCCAATTTCTTGGTGCGTTCCTCGAGGCCCTTGTCAGCCAGAGCCACCTTTTCAGCGAGCTCCTCCTCCCTCTTCAAGACATCATCCCGCAGCTCTAGGAGTTTTTGCTCTTCGTCTTCGAGCCTCTTCTCCCTCTCCTCAAGTGCCTCCCAGCGCTTGATGAGAGTAGTGTTAATGGCTTCAAGCCTTTGTTGGTGATCATCAGCCGCACTATTAGCTGCCTTTGTCTGCTCATAAATGGCCCAGGATTGAGCGTCGAGGGCACGAGTCAAGCTCTCTGTATCATCCAATAATTTGCCCAAGTATTCCAGGCGGACCTTCTCCTGTTTGATCCACACCTTGTCGTCTGCCAGCCTCGACTGCGCCAGCTTGGTCTCAAAGTAGAGCCGATTACGCCACCGCCTAAGGGTTTGGCGCTCCTCTTCAAGAGCCTTGCTGTCGTGGTAGAACGCCAGCTGGACTTGACACAGACTGGAGCAAGCATTGTCAATGGACAACGACAGGGGAATAGGGTCTGGACCTGCTGGAGTCTCCTCTGCTGGTTCCAGCAGGTTCCCGCTTACAAAAATGGGTCCCACTCCACAAGAGTAGTCCCCTGAGCCTCCACGGCACTAGGGCCATCCTCTGGGATAGCCTCAGTCGCCATCGAGGAGGGTCCCACAGAAGAAGTTCCGACCTCCAGAAGTGGTTCCGAAGGCCCTGCCGCCAGGTCTTCATTTGCCCCCTCAGGCAGGGGGCCAGCGACTTCATCTGGGCACCCTGGCTCAGCAGCAGGCACCTCCGCCGTCATCACTTCTGGAGCAGGGGCTACTTCCGGCTCTGGCCTGGGCTCCTCCTCTGCTTGTGGCTCGGGTGTCGGCACCTCGACCATCATGGGTTCGAGTGCTGATGCCTTCGCAACATCTGGCTCGGGCGCCAGAAGGTCAACAACAACCGGCCCTGAGGCTGGAGCTTCAACCTCAACCGGCTCAGGCGCTGGAAGGTCTTCAACTATAACCGGCTCTGAAGCCGGAGCCTCAGTGGCAACCGGCTCTGAGGCCGGAGCTTCGGAGGTAGCCGGCTTAACCACCGGGACTTCCTCAACATCCGGCTCACTCGCCGGGACTTCAATAACCTCCGGCTCAACTGCCGGGGCTTCGATAATTTTCGGCTCTGGGGCCAGAATCACTGCTTCCTCCAGCTCAACGATCGAAGCTTCCAACATCTCAGCATCAAGACCCAGGACTTCAACCTCCGGGGCAGGTGCCGCTGGCGCATCTTCTCTCCCGTGGTCCGGCGCTACCACGGGAGTCTCGGGGGATGAGTCGAGGTCCATGACCATGAAAGCTGGCGCCGGAGCTACTGCAGCTTAAGCCACCACTTGGGGCAACACCGGGATAGGAGCAGAAGCCTCCGCCCTCACAGCTTCAGCTGCTGTGGCTAAGGGTGGAGCCTCACTCCTCTTCTTGGGGACGCTGCAGATGATGGATGAAGAAACTTAAAAAACAGTTAATACAACAAAACAACTGTCTGAGGTAAAGATTAAAAATTACCTCGGAAGGCTTTCGCACCAGCTTGTGAGGAATCTCTTTCCCGGGCGTTCTGGACTGACCATAGCCGCTGCCGGCGTGGTAGCTCTGAAAGGCCCCCAGGAACTTGTTGCAGCCGCGTGAATTTCCTTAGTCGAGGCCCCCCCTCGACCGGGAAGGACCTCCGGACCCAGAGGCCTCAACTGGCCCTGGTGCTAGAGTCACATGCTCGGAGCTAGCACCCCGGGAAGACACTGCTGCAGGTACAGTCGCCGCAGTTGTAGAAGACCTCCCCCTGTGGGGAGAAGGAGTTGCTACAGAGGATGTAGGCCTGACGGACCTTCCGTCGGCATGCTTCAGTTTCCTCTTCCGGCTCGAGGGTTCGGCCTTCGGCTCCTTGCCCTTGCCGACGACTTCGGTCCTTGGCTTCGGGGCAGGGTCGGAGCCACCTTCAGAAGCCTCAGGGATCACCACCCTGGAAGTCGATCGTCTCTCGACGACACCAAGGTCGTCAAGCACCCGTATCATTCGTCGGAGCTCCCTGCTGAACTCTACTTCCACGTTCAAAGGGAGGAAAGCTGGTGGCGGGGTCAAGTCATCACCCGCGACGTCGATGCTGTGCTGGAACTTCTTGAGATGAAACTCCAAGGTCGCCCCCTCCATGTTGGACTTTAGCCCGGTCTCGACCGGGTCGTCGTCCATCACACTGTTGAGGGACCAAGCAAGTTTTTCTCTCCTCTTCAGCGGTGCCCACCTTTTGACCAATAAATTGCAAAATACCGCCCGAGGAGTTACTCCTCCCTCCACACAATGGCGGATCCTGGTCAGAGCAGGGTTGAAGGCATCCGACAGCAATGGAGCTTCACTCAAGACTGCAGTGTTGATGTTGGGGAGGCCTTCGGGCAGCTCCAGCTTCTCGTGCTCCTCCACCCGGATTACTATCCAGTCTTTCTTCCAATCGTCCCACTTGCCAGAGGGAAACGACCGGAGGTACTTGAATGGGCACTTCTTGCGCTTCACAAAGTAGTTGAAGCCAAGGTACTCATCACCCCTTCCGGTGGTATGGACGGTGAAGAAGGTCCGGACAAGCTCAATGCGGGGGGGGGGGGGGATGCCCACCCATATTTCGCAGAAGTGGACGAAGACAGACACTAGAAGAATGGAGTGGGGGCCAAGGTGGTACAGCTGCAGACCATAGAAGTCTAGCAGCATCAAGAAAAAGGAGGAAAAAGTGGATCAACCCCACCATGGCGTACGCAGAGAAGTACACCATCTCGCTGGCGTGCTCCTTCTCGAACGGGAGCTCCCCACCGGCGCAGACCAGGTGGTTGAAGAAGTCCGAGGACCACCCCATGAGGGCCCATACCTTCTTCAGGTCACCTTCGGTCTTCAAGCGACTCTTGTGGAGACCCAACTCCATCGCAGCAGAGCGAGACAAGGGAGGAAAAGCAAGCGCAAGTTTGGGAGTTCGATCACAAGTTCATATGAGAGGCGTAAAGAGCCCCAGACGGTGCGCGCTTTTCTTCTTAAGTAAGCCCCCGCAACGCTTGGATGGAAACCGCAGGGAAACCGAAGATACTATTCAAAAATTTCACCCTGCCGATGACAAGAGGGCCTGGGACCACCCCGACGATCAAGTCGAGGTTCTTACCCAGGCAAACGGTTGTCATAATGAAAGGTGGGAAGCCCGAAGGCGGCGGCCTGACGCGGCGTGCAGGACCGATATGATTTTCGGATCGGGAACCGGCGACCTTCAATTGCGTGAGATCCGCACGCCAAAGATCTCATTTGCCGCACTTGGGATATGCCATGCGGTGAGGATTTAACTCCAAAACTATTGCCAACGGCACATCTGAAGACCTTTGAAGACTCGGCTCAAAAGTCGAAGGATGGACCCACCTCCGGCGGAATGACTTCACCCAAGGGGTCTTCCCCATAGGTGGGCCCAGGGGGCCACTGTCGGTACCCTGGGTACCGTATACCCCTTGAGATTGCAAAGATCTTAAGGAAATGTCATCTACTTGATTTGAAGACCTTCAGAGGCCCACATGTCAGACATAACCGGACCCGCTTTCCCAATATGGTTAGTCTCAGGGTTGCCACATGTACCATCAAACCGGAGCTACCGCCCACAAGGGGGAAGATCTGGGCTGTGTACCATAACGGCACCCCCGGACCTAACCCCAGACCGAGGGAAGCTCCGGAACTGACACGTGTCTGGTGGCACCTGACCTATCTGTTCCTCGCAGCATGCTCCGGAGCTGCCACGTGTCCTACCGTCGGATCTTCAGCCTCAAACCTCCGGTAGACTCCACAACGGCTCCGGATCTTCAAAGGTCAATCAAGGACTTCAAGACCCGATTAAGTGTCATTAATACTATGTTAATGACACACAATCGGACGACCTTAAATACCAGTAACGGTGTTGTCAAAGCCCGTAACTCGGTCATTAAGGGTAATTAAGTGCATCAATTGTGTATCAATATTAGTAACCGCAGGGGCCACATGTCAAGCCAGGCCGACTTGTAACAACCTGTCCTTGTACTATAAAAGGACAGGCCGACGATACATAGGACCTCTCTCGGCTCTGATCTGATCGCGCACTCTCAACTCACGTCACCTGAGTTGAGTTCATACATCCAATACAACGCCAACACACCCCGTGGAGTAGGGTATTATGCTCAGGCGGCCTAAACCACGTAAATCTTTGTGTCTCCTGTGTCATTTTACATTTCACCTTCTTGAATCTCCGCGCGCCCACACCGAACTTCAAACTCCGTAAACACTTTTAGTAGTGTCGGGAGATCTACCGGATCAAAACCACTGACAACGGTGACGCATGGAAGGCCCTATACCGTTTTGATCCAGACTTTTCTCGTGATGCAAGGAATGTTCACATCGGATTAGCGACAGACGGATTATCATCGTTTAGTATGAACACTACACCATACTCCTGTTGGCCCATCTTTGTCATTCCGTACAACCTGCCACCTGCTTTTTGTACGAAGAACGAGTTCATGTTTCTCAGCCTCATTGTACATAGACTTGATCATCCCGGGTCACGTCTCGACGTGATGTTAAAACCGCTGATCGAAGAATTGATAGTCTTGTGGACAGGAGTCGAAGCGTACGACAGTTAGAAGAAGCAGAAATTCAATCTTCGAGCTGCTTATTTGTGGTGCGTCCATGATTTGCCGGCATACGGCATGTTTTTCGGATGGAGCACTCACGGTCGTCTGACGTGTCCGATATGTGCTTAAGACACAGATTGCTATCGACTAACTCATGGAGGCAAAATATCTTACTTCGATTGTCATAGACGTTGGCTGCCCTCGAATCACATATTTATGCAGCAGAGGCATGTCTTTCGAAAGAACACCATTGTCACTAAAGGACCACCGAAGCGTCTCAACGGGTAAGAAATTTCTTATATGTTGGACGATTTGGTGCCTGATGAGGGTCATCCTGGATATTTCATAGGTTATGGAGAGGGACACAACTGGACTCACATATGTGGACTTTGGGAGCTACCGTATGTGAAGTCGTTGATTCTAATGCACAACATTGATGTCATGCATTAGGAGCGTAACATGAGCAAAAGTATCATAAGCACTTGCATGGATATGCGTGGCAAAATGAAAGACAATTACAAAGCTAGACTAGATTTGGCAGACATTTGTCACCGTCCAACTCTTGAAATCTCTAAAAGTGGTGGGAAGCCACGTGCTTCTTTCTGTCTTCGATCGAAAGAAAAGAAAGAAGTTATGAAATGGATGAAAACTTTGAAATTCCCACATGGTTACACAGCTAGCCTGAAACAAGCTGTAAATGTGAACACAGGAAACCTCACTGGGTTGAAGAGTCATGATTATCACATTATAATGGAAAGACTCTTACCTGTTATGTTTCGAGGCTATCTAGATGATGCGGTGTGGAAGGTTTTAGCCGAGCTCAGCTATTTCTATAGACAACTTTGTGCTAAAGAAATCAAGATCATGATGATGGATAAGTTAGAGAAGGAGATACCCATACTTTTATGTAAGATGGAAATTTTTTTTCCACCGGGTTTCTTCAATCCAATGCAACATCTGCTTATCCATCTTCCATTCGAAGCTAAAGTTGATGGTCCTATGCAATACAGGTGGATGTATCACATTGAAAGAGCGCTACGATATCTGAAACCAATGGTTGGCAACAGGGCAAGGGTGGAAGGGTGCATCACTGAAGCATATGCTCTTAAGGAAGTAGGATACTTTTCAAGTGTCTACTTTGCGGGAGAAAACAATATCAATACTTCAGCAATGCGGTACAATGTGGACGAAACACCCCTTTAAAGCAACCTTTCCATTTTTCAAACGAGAGGCACCACCGTTGGTAGCTACACGACCTACGTGCTATCCGAACATGACAGGACTGTTGCTTTACTCTACATGTACGCAAATATAGAAGGCATGCAGGAATACTTCGAGTAAGTGTTGTCCTACATTTATGATAATTGACATATTTTACTACACATGTATTCTAAAAGATGTTTTTTCATGTTCAGCGAGTTCCACAGACAATGTTGGCCACATAGGCATCAACCTACGGCCAAACAAGTAGAAGGGATGCGAAAAGAAGGAATAAATGGGGGGGGGGTAGAGTTTCCTATCCTCGATTATGTAATATTCTCTCGTCTTCTATGTATTATAAGTTACTATTATTGAAGAAGTATTATTTTAACTTACGGTCATTTATGACAGTGTCGGACTCACAATGTCCATGAAGATTTGCGACAGCTATCTTATGGATTGGTGAATGTTAGAAGCTACGGTCGATATGACGTAAATGACTTTCGATTCCATACAACTCATTTTGAAGATCCTCGTCCTCTTAGGGCAACATCAAATTCCGGTGTTGTGACGAGAGCAATGGACACTCAAGGGAATTTAACCGATTATTATGGGATTATTAACAAAATCCTTGAATTTACTTTTACCGGGAATAAGACCATTCGAGTTGTCTTCTTCGACTGTGACTGGTTTGATCGCACTCATGGAACTCGAGAAAACCAATTTGGAATGGTGGAAGTGAAACATAAGGACCGACTAAGAGGTTACAATACATTTGTTATTGCACATCAAGTGGAACAAGTGTATTATTTACCTTATCCATGCACGAAGATCAGTGCTTGGTGGGTGGTATATAAGGTGAATCCTCTTAAGAGGTTATATACTCCTGGGGATGATGGTTACCATGATAGCGAAGACGTTGAAGAAGTGTACCAAGAAGAAGAGTTGCCAGACACTTTTATTATCGAGCTTGGTGCAAGACTCGATCAATTAGTTGGAGATGTTGAAGACGTTGAAGATGTAGAGGCAGATGATATGCGAAAAAAAAAATTAGAACATGCCACGATGGAAGATCGTTGGGATGGTTTAAGGAATAGGGCACATGCACATGATAATGATGTTGATGAATTCTGAAAGTGATTACAAGTAATGTTTTCTTGAAGATAGTAACATGAATTTTGTATATTTTATTTGCATATTTACTGATTATCTAATTAAAACAGGATGGCGTCAATGAAGGGTAAGAAGGTGCCACCGACGAGGGGGTTCTACCCCTCTAGACCTGAGGACGCTTTCGCTGGTGCCTCGTCGACTGGGAGCAGACTCTCTCAGCTGCTGGGGCACGTTCTGAGCTGCTCTAGAGCTTCGTCACAGGTAAATTTCACTCATTTTTGACAAATTCTTTAAATTCAATTTCACATTAAACTTACTTATGTAATATTTGAATGTTGTAGTCCACACCGGCTGACTCAGAGGCTACGACACTAGTTGACCTTGGCTACCCTTCAGTGAGCCAGCCCTCGGCTGGCGAGCCTTCTGTTCCTGACCCTTTTGACTCGACTGGTGATGAGCCTTCTAGGTCACCTGACGTAGCACCCCAACAGACGTGGAGGACGAAGAGGACTCACTTTTTCAGTCCTCCACCGGTCTGTCCACAGGGAATCGTGATTCGTCCGGTCGGAGAAAGGTAATAAAAATTATAGTGTCCATTCTAGTTTCTTTTTGTTACTTAAGTAATGAATCAATAAATATCTTGCAGGGTTTGGGACGACACGTCTTTCACCGGTGAGAGACACCAAAGACCGGAGAACGATGTCCTCAGGTCCTTAGTGTGTTTGCACTATCCCGGGGTCATCAACGGTGTGCCTGCTCTTTCGCGAGAGGACTACGCACACGTCCATCACCAGGAGCACGTCAACCTTCAGGAGTCTGTATGGGCCGATTTTATAGTAAGTATGTTAAAAATAGTTTCTAAGTTTTAACTCTTAAACTCTTGTAATGAACATCTCTTCAATATATTCTTTATCATAGGCAAGGTTTACTTTAGAGGATCTGAACGACCCTCGCCTGGTTGAGGATGCGAGGATAGTGTTTCACTAGAATGCTGCCAAGGCACTTTGACAAGCTTTGTCGAATGCTCGTATTCAAATTATTAATGCGCACTTGAAGGCGAACCAGCACCACGTGCTACACTTCCGGCAAGAGAGCGAGAGGCACCTGACGGAGGAGGAGTCCACACAGGTACGTAGGGTGTAGTAAGTATTTTTTCTGATAATTTCCTCGATTATATTTTTAACGACTTCCAACTATGTGCAGGGCCATGTGAGCTGGTTGCAGGGTTGGACCGATGCATTTCGGGCCCTTTGTCACTACTGGGCTAGCGATGAGTTTAAAGCTAAGTTCGAGAAGGCTTGAGAGTGCAGAGGGGTCAACGGGAAGAGCAGGCACGACCAAGATAACCACTTGCGTTTAGCTAAACACATGGTAAGTGTATGTGACTTATGTTTATATATTCATAATATATTATTTGTACTAACACGTATTGATAGGAGCGCGAGACGAGGGTACCACCGACCCCTGCTGAGATTTGGAAGAGAGGTCACAGGGACCCTTCTTAGCCTCAGGGGTGTAGTCAGGCTGCAGCCGAGTGATTGGTAAGTTTAGAAATCATCCATATTAAATATAACTATATGTATTGTTGAACTTACACAATTTCCTTATTTTGCAGGCTAAGTACGGGGAGGAGGCTAGGAAGATACACGACGAAGATTTCGATTGGGAACGTGAACCAATCGATCCTCAAGCCGCATATGCAAGCGGAGGTGGAAAAGCACACGAAAGGTAAGTTTATAAGTCATTTTATCATTTTCAATTCAAAGTATTCAAGATATTTTAATTTCATATTACTGACTCTCTTTTTTATAGGCTCGCCATATTCGATAGAGTTGTCGACTCGAGGGCGGGGAGACCTGCGAGAGGCAGCTCCACACAGGCTTCTTCGGTGGGCATGACAGGTCGTCGCATCTCGCAGAGGGACATTGAGATGCAGTCCCTCTGAAAAACTGTAGAAGAGAACCTCAGGCGACAGGAGGAGTCGGAATGCCAAAGGATCGCGATGGAGGCCACGATCCAAACCCAGGCAGCAGTGTTGGCGCAGATGCGGGAAGCAATGGAGGTAACAAAATAAAAACTAAATTTCTCATTAGTTCAGCGTAAATGACTTACTAATAGGTAACATTTAATGTTTGCAATGACAGGCCATGGCTCGGGCGCAAGGTCTGGGGATGCAGCTACCGCCACTACCACCGGTCCTTCCAGGCGATCCTTCTTCTGCGGGTCAGGTAATTTCTATGTCAACTTAACAATTCTAGTTTTAACTCAACTTAACCAAAATAAAGCGAGGAAATGGAGTGACAGTGAAAGATAGATAGAGTGAGACATGAAGTTAGAAGAGGGAGGAAGATAGAAAAAAATGATTGAGATAGAAGAGAGAGGAGATAGTTAGATAGAAGAAAAGGATTGAGATGGAAGAAAGAGAGATAGAAGAAAGAGTGAGAGATAGTTAGAGTGGGAGAGGAATGACGAGAGAGAGGGAGATTGGAGATAGAAGGAGAGGAAGAGAGAGAGAGAGAAAGGGAGATGTAGATTGAGATAAAGGGAGGAAGATAGAGGGAAAATGATAGCAATAGAGAGATAGAGAGAGAGGAATGAAAGAAGAGAGGAAGAGAGGGGATCTAGATGGAGATAGAGGGAGAGGGAGGGAGAGATGTTGATGTATTTATATTCTAACTCTAAGTTTCACTAATTGCAGGGATCTGCGACAGCTGCACAAACTCCTTCGCCGTCGCTACCGCCACCTGGAATGAGGCGCCACGACGATTTCGACTTTCGAGGTGGCTTTGGAGGTGGCTACGGAGGTCAGACGGGCGAGTGAGCCCGTGTTTGGTTTGTTGATGGTGATACCATGTTTCGACGATGTGTTGTGATGTGTCTTGAGATTATTATGATGATTATGTGACTGTTTGTTATATATTGTCTGTTGTGTGATTCTGGCCATCAAGCCGGGTAGTATTTTCTATTTTTTAAAAAAATTAAAAAACCTTATTTGCGACGGCTTTTTATAAAGTACCGTCGCAAATAAGGTCCCAGGCAGTCGCAATTAAGCCTTTGTTATTTGCGACGGCCTGACCGTCGCAATTAAGGCCCTATTTGCGACGGTCGGGCCATCGCAAATGATCGTGTTGGCCCCGTCCGTTGACCGCGTTGGACCCATCGGCTGACCTTATTTGTGAAGGCCAGACCGTCGCAAATAGGGTCTTAATTGCGATGGCCGGGCCGTCGCAACTAGCCCTATGGGGCCCACCGGCCCCCTGGCAATAATTTGCGACGGCTACTGCTGGTTTGCGATGGTGGTCGTCGTAAATAAGCTGATTTGCGATGTATTATTTGTGACGGTCGAAAGCTGTCACAAATCGTCGGGATTCCTGTAGTGAATGTTCCTGCATGAAACTCATGAAAAAAAGCCATAAGATCCTCCTGAAATAGTTCCCAAAAAACTTGATAAAATTCAGCCGGAACCCATCTGGTCCAGGAGCCCTATTGTGCTCCATCTCAAATATCACCTTTTGACTTCCTCTACCGCAAAACATTCTGTTAGTACCTTGTTTTCTACTCTCGAAACTTGTACTATATTTTATTTATACTCAGGATCCAACTGGTAATGGGACTCATCACGCGGACCAGAAAGATCCTTATAGTAACAAGTTATGTATTTTTTCAACTCCTCGTCACCATTAATCTCACAAGAACCATCTTGTAACTGATATATTCTAAACATCCTATGTTTTGCATCAGAAATTAAATGGAAGTATTTTGTATTTGAATCACCTTCTAATAAATGTTTAGTTTAAGCCCTCTGCTACCATTTAACCTCCTCCTCCCTCAATAGAGGTGCTAGACGATCATTGAGTTAGTTTTTATTATTCATCTCTTCGATCGTTAGCAACGATGATTCTGCTTTTTATCCAAGAAATCAATTTGATCTAATAAATGTTTTTTCTTTTTTATAGACCCCACTAGTGTTTTTTGCCCACCCCCTGAGATGTTGGCACAGCCTACGAATCTTCACTTGCCACCAGTCCATGGATGTCTCACCTTCCTGAATAGATCTCCACACATCTTTCACCATCTCATGGAACCCGTCTCTCATTAGCCAACGCAGTTCAAATTTAAAACATGGGTCACATATGTTAGTGCCCCCCCCCCCCCCAAAAATCATGTAGAAATGGTGTATGATCTAATAAACCTCTTGGAAGAGCTACAACCATAGAGAATGGATATTTTTGCTTCCATTCAGTCGACATTAATATTCTATCCAACCTTCATATGTGGGGTTTGGCATCACATTAGCCCAGGTTTATTTTCTACCAGGAAGCCCTAGTTCCCGAAGATTGAGACTGTCATTCACTGCGTTAAATAGAAAAGTGATGAGGACATCACAACAGTTGATACGCATGTTGAACTACAAGGACCAATCACGAGAGCACGAGCGCGACAACTAAATCAACAGGTGCTCTTTCCTAAATGCGTACCCATGTGAATTTTAGAATGGATTGCTATGTAATGATTTAATTTTTATTAGGAACTATGGAGGAGATCAACTATTGAGAAGATAAGGCCTTGGGAACGTGGAGAACCAGCTAGGACGTCCACAAATTGATAGAACAAGTTTACAACTCAGACTCGAGTTCAACTCGGAGTCCAAAAGCAGTCCACCTTAAAACGGATGCCCATGATGCATACGGACTCTGTTTTTGACATTCTACATATGCATAGAAAGAGGAGAAGATAAAAATTCTAATGGCTCTAGTCGCACATAAAAATTCACCCGGAGTCACCTGGAATCGTCAAAACAAGTTTAGTCTAGATTTCTGTCCGGTGCTGCACCACCGTATTGGGCCATTGGGCCTTGTATCAAGTATACATCCCTTATTTTCGTGTATTAGGATTAGGTCACGACTCCAACACCCTTTGGTCCTCCAACCTATATATACTTCATAGTAGCCATCATGAACAATTGGGTTTTGCTTAGATTAATAATATCGCCATTCTATGCTTTGTGAAACCCCAACTTCACGATTTCAGATCGTGTCTTTTACGTTCTTGCTTGTGTTCTCGGTTGCACTTGAAGAGATTAGCCTTCTTGGTGAGGTCAATCATGTGTAGCACGGTTGATAACCAATGGAGCAGTGGTGTAGTGATTGTCGGGGTTTTTCGTGTTCTACTCGAGAGCCTCGGATCATCAACTTTGAGATCTCCATCAATCGACTTATCCATTACCTTTCGTAAGATCGGGACTCAATCTCTTTATCAACTGGTATCAGATTTCAAGGTTGCCAGTTAGGTAATTCATCTATCCATTACATAATTTTTGTTTTTCATACCTATAGTCAACAAAAAAAGCCACAAAAAACTTGCAGTTTAGTAGATCTGTTCATTACTTTGTCCAAACCACATTGAGTTTTTGCAACTTTTGTTTTCAGTTTGGTTTTGTTGAGTTTGTGTCCGTGGTTGAGTCATATTGCTGGTTTAGAAAGTGTTTTTGGCCTTAGTTTGAGTTTTTCATTGTGTCGATTCATCCTTTTGAATCACGTCATCACGTCCAGATCAGATTCATCTCTGTCCAGTTCAGTATTTTCATCATATATCGCTTATACAAACTCTGATTTTGTTTCTCTTGTACTTTCTAGAAATATTAAGAAGTTCTCCATAACTTTTGTATTCACTAGTTTCCCAGAAAATAAAGTTCTCAAGGTCGAAATTGCATTAGATCCGAATCTGATATTGACCTAGAAATTATGAGCAGTCTGTATTTCTGGGGCAATATCTCCTATTGTTCTAATCCAAAATAGGACTTCCATATAATGAAATTAAATAGGAGAGATAGATCTATAATCTTGTTGTTCAAAGCTTTTAGATTTGGTGCCTATAAAGGATCTTAATTGTCCTTAGAAAATTGAACAGAAAATTTGTAAGAGACCTACGAGATCTCTTTGATTGCTTTGCATTGTGTTCTTTTTTGCAGCACATTCTAAAAAAACAAAGAAGACAAAAGAAAAAGGCAAGTGAAAAAAATACAAAAGCCGCACAAAAAAATTAAAAGAAAAATAAAAACGGAAGTGCTTGCATCCTTGTGTCCTATAATTTTGTTTCCTTTCTTGCTAGCTTGAACTACTAGGAACACATTTAGGCCAGCAATTTTGACAAGTACTTTGGACACTTATTCAACTTTACTATCCGATTGCATTGTTGCTAATCCATTTTACATATAAAGTGCCATCCAAGCTCCACTTCCTCTTGAGAAGGACATGTTACCTTTGCAATCACCTCACGCTTCATTGGTTTTTCACTCCGGCCACCGTTTGCCACCTGCAGTGTCAGTAAGAACACTTGTAAGAGCATGGTAAGACGACTAAGAGTGTGTGATTATACTTCCACTTTGCCATTATCTTTTGTAATTGATAGGGATAACATCTTCCTATTTTATTTTTTTACTACTAACAATGGTAGGAAATAATGGTGATGGAATTTCAAATGTTGAGTTGCGTAACATGATGAAAGATATGGCAGAAATGTTTACGGAAAACATTGCATCAACAACGGAGTCATTGGCGCACTTGACCCGCCAACTTGATGACCTTGCTTTTCGGATGGGTAATCTTGAAGCTCAACTGCCTCTCGCTGGACATGAAGACGATGCTTGTGATGATATGGACGATCATAATCATCAACCATGACTTCCACTCTATCGTCAAGTTATGGGAGGTAATAATCACCATAACAATTATAACCGTCCTCCTGATTACCCTTTTTCTAAGGTAAAATTTACTATACCGTCCTTTTCTGGTGCTTACGATGCTGAGGCTTATCTTGATTGGGAGATGACAGTAGAGCAAAAATTTAATACCCATCTTGTTCCTGAACAACATAGAGTTCGTCAAGCAACTAGTGAGTTTAAGGATTTTGCTATCATATCGTGGAATTAACTTCTTAAAACTAGAACTGATCTTCCAACATTGGATAGATTAAAAGAATCTATGCGTGTTCGTTTTGTGCCTCCTTCTTTTCAGCAAGACCTTCGAAAAAAATTACAGCGTTTAAATCAAGGTAACATGTCTGTAGAAGAATACTATCAGGAGCTACAAAAGGGTATGTTGCGTTGTGGGGTAGTAGAGGACATGGATGATAAAATAGCTTGCTTTTATGGGGGTTTGAGACATGAAATTCAGGACATTGTTGATTACAAGGAATATGATACTGTTAATAGATTATTTCAGCTTGCTATGTTGGCAGAAAATAAAATTGCAGGGCCGCCAACAGCAGCAACAACGCACGAGGACCACCTTCATGCTGTGTTCGACGTCGACACCATCCAAAACAGCACCATCTGCGAATTTCCATGCAGCCACTACACCATCCAATGGCGGTCAATGAACTACATCTGCTGCTCTTCCTTCTCGTGTGTCGGAGGGCAGCAAGCCAACATCATTCCAGCCTTCATCTTCCAGTCCTACGAGTCGTACTTCTGACATTAAGTGCCACCGCTGCCAAGGACTTGGTCACATGATGAGAGATTGCCCTAGCAAACGAGCATACATAGCATGCGACGATGGTGGGTATGATAGTATTTCGGATTTTGAAGATGAATATTCTCTTGCTACTCTTGTTGCAGGTCATACAAATGACGAACAATCCGATGGAGAGGTATTTGGTACAACAACGACAGAGATCATTAGCATCATCATTTTGCAGCGTGCCTTGAGCACCAAATTGGAGGCCGACGACAAGATACAACAACACAACCTGTTTCACATGTTTCTCATCATCAAGGACTACCGTGTACACACTATAATTGATGGAGGTAGCTGTAATAACTTGGTGAACACAGACGTAGTCCAAAGACTTGGTTTGACAATAAGAGCACACCCTCATCCGTACCACTTTCAATGGTTCAACAACAGCGGTAAGGTTTGGGTAACACAAACAGCAAGAATAAATTTTTCATTTGGTTCTTACAATGATTTTGCTGATTTTGATGTTGTGCCTATGGATGCATGTTCTCTTTTGTTGGGTCATCCTTGGGAATTTGATACGGATGCTATTCATCATGGTAGAACTGATAAATACACTCTCATGCATAAAGGAAATAAAATCACTTTGCTTTCTATGACTCCTGTTGAAATTGTGCATTTTGAGAAGAGTAAAATTCGTGATGATAAAGCAACAAAACTAGAATCTGAAAAACTGCAAGTCATTAATTTAAAATAACCTTCATTGCTTGCAACTAAATCAGACCTCACTGTTTTTTTTATGCAAAGGGGATGTGCTATGCTTTAGTATGCAAAGAAGCCCTGTTTTCACTTCATGAATTGTCTATTGCATTGCCCCCTGCTGTTGTTAACCTTTTGCAGGAGTTTGAGGATGTGTTTCCCTCTGAGATACCCCCTGGTTTACCACCCATGAGGGGCATTGTGTGAGACCTATGTGTGATGAATACATTGACTTTGATGATATAAGTTCTAAAATTCTGCCAAAACACCCTTTTTAGCAAGGTCCGGCTCTAGCTCCGAGCTTCAGCAAGGTTCGACAATAGGTCCGACTTGCTTTGTCATGGTCCAACATGTTTTTGGGTAGCTCTGGTGAGCTTTGTCTTTAGCTCCGACATGTCTATGATAGCTCCGACATGTCTTTGTTAAGCTCTTATATGTTTTGCTAGGTTGTACTAGCTTTGGTAAGCTCCAGCTCAAGCCCCGGTTAGCTTTGGCAAGATTCGAAGCTTGATCGCAATGTTCTTGCTTTTACTGTGAAATGTTTTGAACTTGCTTTACATTGTTGGAAATATTGCTTAGTATTCATTTGCTATGTTTTTGATGCATTTTGGTTGATATGGCTGATATCGTTTTACTGTGGTTTTGCAACATGCTTATGTTAGGTGCTCACGTAACATGTTGTAGTTTCAGAACTAACATGAGTCAAGTCAAGGACTTGTGCTCGGAAGTATTGGTTGTTTATTCATGTGAAGGTGCTGCTTGAGTTCAAGACATGGTTGGTGACGGGATCCATTGAACTAGTCTTAGGGAGAAGATGAGGTTCAACAACTAAGTTCTAGAGGAATTGTGGTTGAGTTTGTCGGGAGGTCGCGCAACTTGTTTGAATCAAGAACAATGCATATGAAGGTATCGTGAACGTCGTCGAAAGATGTTTGCACATATGCAAGGAGTGCATGGACGTGGCTACATGGTTCCGAGGCGTAATGAAGAGATGTGGACGTAAAAAAATGGTCAGAAAGGTCCAACCGACTAGGTTATGCACTCAGGCTGCGGCTGAGTCGGGTTTGACTCAAATATGGAAAGTTCTGAGTTGGTTATAATAGGATTTCGTGTGGGTCACGAATTTGAGTTGTTTTAGGAATGTGGGATACTTCCCAAGGTGTTTGAAAGTCTTAAGATTGCTTCTATCTGCGTATAGAAGAGTCTTGAGCAGTTATAGAAAGTTTGGTTTGGCCTAAGGGCTGGTTATATAAGCAAGGGAGGCCAGAGCTCATGGTAGATGACTTTAGGGCTGTTCCTCTTGTATTTTATTGAATAAATTCGTAGTTTAAAGGAACTTTTGTGCCTTTTTCATCCAACTTGTTTTTGTCAAGTCTTTCTCGTCGAGTTTCTGCACAGCACAACCTTGGTTCGGTGGTTTTATCATAACTCGAGTTTTACAGATCCTATTGACGTGATTCTTCTTGAGTTGTCTTGAAAACTTAATTTTCTATCATCAGACAAAATTTAACGATCATTGGATTTGTGGTTTCTGATCTACACGAGTTTCTTTGCAGTGTTTCAGAACTGTTTTTCTCGGGTAGGATAGATTGACCTTTGTTTGATCTTTCGATCGTAACATGAGTTTTTCTCAATGGATTTTTGTGATTCTTGTTGTGTCATCTTCATGACTTGATTTTCTCTGATATCTATTCCTTTTGTCACGGTGAAACACATTTATATTTGTCTCACACACAATTTCTTTAACAGATTGATTTTCCACCGAAGGGGTTGGGTTTTAGTTGTTTCCGCTGCGTAAGATTTTTAAATCTACCATTCACCCCCCTCTGGTAGCTTTTCACGTGCTGTTCGATACTACACATTGAACACAAGATCGACTTAATTCCAGAAGCAAGCTTACCAAATCGTGCAGCCTACATAGCCAATCTAGAGGAGACTAAAGAAATTCAGCGTCAAGTCCAAGCTCTTTTGGACCGCGGACACATTCGTGAAAGCCTTAGCCCTTGTTTCGTTCCTGTTCTTTTGGTTCCTAAGAAAGGTGGTAGTTGGCCGTGTGTGTTGATTGTCGTGCAATTAATAACATCTCCATTCGATATCATTATCCTATTCCTCACTTAGATGACATGCTTGATGAATTGAGTGGTGCTATCATCTTCAAAAAAATTGACTTGCGTAGTGGTTACCACCAAATTAGAATGACACTAGGAGATGAATGGAAAACTGCATTTAAAACAAAATTTGGACTTTATGAGTTGTTAGTAATGCCTTTTGGTTTAACTAATGCACCTAGTGCCTTTATGCGATTAATGAATGAGGTTTTACGTGCTTTCATTGGAAAATTTGTGGTGGTTTACTTCAATGATATTCTCATTTACAGCAAGTCATATGATGAACATGTTGATCATTTACGTGCTGTTTTTGCTGTTTTGAGAGACGCATGCTTGTTTGGTAACCTCGAAAAGTGCGTCTTTTGCACCAATCAAGTCTCGTTTCTTGGATATGTTGTTTACTCGCAGGGAATTGAGATGTATGAGACAAAAATTGTCGCAATCACTAGCTCGCCAACTCCAACAACCGTCACACAGGTACGTAGTTTTCTTGGTCTTGTAGATTTTTATCACTGCTTTGTGCGGGATTTTAGCACCATTGCAGCACCTCTACATGAGCTAACAAAGACGGGAGTGCCATTTCGGTGGAGCGAACAGCAGCAACAAGCTTTTGAGGCTCTCAAATTGAAGCTTACACAAGCACCATTGCTAAGACTTCCTGATTTTGACAAGACCTTTTAGCTACAATGCGATGCATGGCAACATTATCTTTAGTCTAAGGAGTTTATCATACATTCCGATCATGAATCTTTGAAGTATCTTAAGTGTCAAACCAATCTGAATAATCAACATGCTAAATGGATTGAATTCATAGAGTCATTTCCATACATAATTAAGCGTAAAAACGGGAAGGAAAATGTCATTGCCGATGCGTTATCTAGACGTTATACTATGCTGTCCCAACTTGATCACAAAATCTTTGGCTTGGAAACAATAAAAGCATTATATCCTAATGATTTGGACTTCAAAGATGCTTTTCAAAATTGTAGAGAAAGAAGAACTTAGAATAAATATGTGCTGCGAGAGGGTCTCCTCTATCGTGCTAACAAGATATGCGTTCCAGCTAGCTCCGTTCATCTATTACTTTTGCAGGAAGCACATGGAGGAGGATCGATGGGACATTTTGGCGTGAAGAAAACTGAGGATGTGCTGTCCACGCACTTCTTTTAGCCGAAGATGAGGCATGATGTCGAGCGGTACGTATCACGATGCACTACTTGCAATAAAGCTATGTCTCGTCTTAACCCATATGGTCTTTATATGCCTCTTCCTATACCTAGTGTACCTTGGGCGGATATTTCTATGGACTTTGTTTTAGGATTGCTTAGGACTAAGAGGGGGAGGGATAGTATTTTTGCAGTTGTTGATCGCTTCTCCAAAATGACACACATTATACCTTGTCACAAGAATGATAATGCCTCACATATTGCTGATTTGTTTATGACGGAAATTGTTCATTTACATGGTGTGCCAAATACATTGTTTCTGGTCGTGATGCAAGATTTAAGTCATTTTTGGAGAACTTTGTGGTATAAATTGGGAACCAAGTTGCTATTTTCAACTACTTGTAACCCACTAACAGATAGACAAACTAGGGTAGTTAATCATACTCTATTCACTATGTTGCGGGCTGTCTTGAAGACAAATTTAATGTTGTGGGAGGAGTATTTACCACATATAGAATTTGCTTATAACAGATCCGTTCACTCCACAACGAAGGTAAGTCCATTGCAGGTAGTGTGTGGTTATAATCCCTGTGCCCCTATTGATTTACTACCTTTGCCTCCTTCTGAAACTATAAATTTTGATGCTTCACAACAATCTGAATTCATTCTTAAGATACATGAAACTACAAAGAAAAATATTGAAAGAATGAATGAGAAATTTAGAATTGCAGGTAGTAAAGGTAGAAAAGAATTAAAACTTGGACCAGGTGATATAGTATGGTTACATTTGAGAAAAGAACGTTTCCCTGACTTGAGAAGATCTAAACTTATGTCTCGAGTTGCTGGTCCTTTTAAGATTATTGAAAAGATTAATGATAATGCATATAAGCTTGAGTGGCCTCCCGATTTTGGGATTAGTCCCACATTAACATTTCAGATTTGCGGCCATACTTGGGAGAAGAAGATAAACTTGAGTCGAGGACGACTCCGGTTCAAGAGGGGGATGACGATGAGGACATCACAACAGTGGATACACATGTTGAACTACAAGGACCAATCACGAGAGCATGAGCGCGGCTACTAAATCAACAGGTGAACTCTTTCCTAAATGCCTACCCATGTGAATTTGAGAATGGTTTGCTATGTAATGATTTAATTGTTATTAGGAACCATGAAGGAGATCAACAAGTAAGGAGAGAAGGCCTTGAGAACGTAGGAGAACCAGCTGGGACGTCCACAAGTTGATGGAACAAGTTTACAACTCGGACTCGAGTTCAACTCGAAGTCTAGGAGCAGTCCACCTTAAAATGGACGCCGATGATGCATACGGACTCCATTTTCGATGTTCTACATATGCACGGAAAGAGGAGATCGTCATCGATCGTATGTACATGCACATCCCATTAAATATCATAGCCTATTGCCGATGCATTAACCATGCGCCTAAATGCAACAGATGTGTATGCGTCCCCTTTAATCCGCAAATTCCTACCAAAAACATCTGCAGAATGTTAGGAAGCCTAAGCAAAAATATCCATGCCAACCAAGCGCACATGCACGTGAAAGCAAAACACAAGAAACAAATTTGATGCTTCTAAAGTTTGTCCCAAGCTGAACAAACCGAATGCCCACACATCGGTAACCACATACTCCCAGAGTCGCACCTTCCATGCACAAATTACAGACAAAATTTGCAGGCAGTGCCGTTGGGAGCACTCAAATCGCATGCTCCCCAGAATCAAATTCCTTCCCCCAAGTCCGCCCGCTCACGCATGAGGTGAACGATACCTTTGCGCCCACACAATGCAATCAAGCCCATGCAAATCATGGTTGGCTACAGTTCAAATTATACCAGACACATTGGGGGAGACCGGCGGGGAGGCATCGGAGGAGGCCGGAGGCGTCGGACGGCGCGTCCAGGGCGGCGTACAAGGTGGCCGGCGGCGTCGTCAAGTGGCGCGGTGGGGGCGGCAGTGGGCGCGGCAGCAGGCGTGGTGGCGGGCACGGCGGCGGCGAAAGTTTAGGGGCAGTGTGAGAATGAGTCTATCGGGGCCGACGGGGCAGATATAAGCCCTTATTTACTACGGCTACCTTAATTGCGATGGTCCTAGGTTTAGGCCATCGTAATTAATGTTATTTGTGACAGTCCTTTTTACAGCCGTCGCAGATAAAGTCCTATTTGCGATGGATTTTGTAGGATCGAAGAGCACGTGAAAAGCTACCAGAGGGGGGGGGGGTGAATGGTAGATTAAAAAATCTTACGCAACGAAACAATTAAATCCCAACTTCTTTGACAGAAAAACGATCTGCTAAAGAAATCGTGTGTGAGACTAATCTAAATGTGTTTCACCATGACAAAAGTGATAGATATCAGAGAGAATCAAGTCACGAAGACAACACAACAAGAATCACTCAAATCCGTCGAGAGAAACTCAAGTTACGATTGAAAGATCGAACAAAGGTCAATCTGACCTACCCGAGAAAAACAGTTCCGGAACGCTGTAAAGAAACTCGTGTAAATCAGGAACCACAAATCCAATGACCGTGAAATTTTGAAACATGATATATAATCATGTTTTGACAACAACCCAAAAAGAATCACGTCAATTGGACCTATAAACTCGAGCTATGATAAAACCACCAAAGAAAGGTTGTGTTGTACAGCAAAGTCGTCGAGAAAAACTTGTGTGGAACAAGTCGGACGAACGAGGCACAAAAGTTCCTTTCAACTATGAATTTTATTCAATATAACACAAGAGGAACAGCCCCAAAGTCGTCTCCCATGAGCTCTCGCCTCCCTTGCTTATATAACCAGCCCTTAGGACAACCAAATCTCAACTAGGACTCTAATCCTACTCAAATCACGAATCAAAACTTTCCATAAGTGCTTAGGACTCTTCTATACGCATATAGAAGAAATTTTAAGACTTCCAAGAAGCTTAGGAGTGTATACCACATTCCTAAAAAAACTCAAATTTGTGACCCACACGAAATCCAATCATAACCAACTAAAATCTTTCCACATTTGAGTCAAACACGACTCAGCCGCAGCCTGAGTCCATAACCTAGTCGGTTGGACCTTTCCGACCAATTCTTTCTGTCAACATCTCTTCATCACGCCTCGGAACCATGCAGCCACGTCCATGCACTCCTTTCACACGTGCAAATATCTTCCAACGATGTCCACGATACCTTCATATGCACCGTTCTTGATTCAAACATGCCGCGCAACCTTCCGATCAACTCAACCACAATTCCTCCCGAACTTGGTTGTTGAACCTCATCTTCTCCCTAAGACAAGTTCAATGGATCCCGTCACCAGCCATGTCTTGAACTAAAGCAACACCTGCACATGAACAAACAACCAATTCGTACGAGCCCAAGTCCGCGACTTGACTCAAGTTTGTTCTGAATACAACACCTTACATGAGCACCTCACATAAGCATGTTGCAATGATACAGTAAAACGATATCAGCCATATCAACCAAAATGGGCCAAAAACATAGCAAATGAATACTAAGCAATCTTTTCAACAATGTAAAGAAAGTTCGAAACATTTCATAGTAAAAGAAGGAACATTGCGATCAAGCTCTGAATCTTGCCAAAGCTAAGCGGAGCTTGAGGCGAGTTTACCAAAGCTAGTAGAACCTAGCGCCGGAGCTTACCAAAGCTAGTCGTACCTAGAGCCGGAGCTTGCCAAAACTAGTCAGAACTAGTCAACCCAAAAGTCAGAGCTAGGAAAATATGTCAGAGCTAACTAACATAAGTCGGACCTTTCAAAACATATCGGAGCTTAACAAAGACATGCCAGAGCTATCAAAGACATGCCGGAGCTAAAGACAAAGCTCACTGGAGCTATCAAAAAATATGTCAGACCTAGACAAGGAAAGTAGGACCTATTGTCAGACCTTGCAGAAGCTCGGAGCTAGAGTCGGACTTTGCTAAAAAGGTGTTTTAGCAGAATTTCAGAACATTTATCATCAAAGCCAATGTATTCAATACAAGTCAGTGTATTCAGCACACATAGGTCTCACAAATTTTTATTTGCGACGGCTATAGGGTTGGCCATCGCAAATAAGCCTTATTTGCGATGGATTCATCGGCAGCCGTCGCAAGTAAGTTTTCATTTGCGACGGCCTCCCTCTTTGCGACGGCCCCGGGCCGACCGTCGCAATTGACGTTGTTTGCGACGGCCGGCCGTCGCAACTAATCACGTTTCCTGTAGTGAGAAGATAAACTTCCTAATGGCTCTAGTCCCACATCAAAATTCCTCAGGAGTCATCAAGAATCGTCGAAACAAGTTGAGCCCAAATTTTTGTCTGGTGTTGCGCCACCGTATTGGGCCATTGGGCCTTGTATCAAGTATACATCCCTTACTTTCGTGTCTTAGGGTTAGGTCACGACTCCAACACCCTTTGGACGTCCTCCCACCTATATATACTTCATAGTAGCCGTCATGAACAATTGGGTTTTGCTTATATTAATAATATCGCCATTCTACGGTTTGTGAAATCCCAACTTAGCGATTTCAGGTCGTGTCTTCTACGTTCTTGCTTTTGCTCTCGGTTGCACTTGCAGAGATTAGCCTTCTTGGCGAGGTCAATCCTGTGCAGCACATTGAGAAACAACAGAGCAGTGGTGTAGTGATTGCAGGGGTTTTTCGTGTTCTACTTGAGAGCCTCGGATCATCAACATCGAGATCTCCATCAATCGACTTATCCATTACCTTTCGGAAGATCGGGACTCAATATCCTTATCAAAAAGGCCACCTATTGTTGAAGTTCTCCTTTTTTTTTCCTTCGTGCGCCACATTATATTGAAATCTCCCCCTATAAGCATTGGAAGTGGTTCGAGCGTACACATATTTGCAAATTCTGCTAAGAAATCCTGCTTATGATCGTTTTGGGCTGGGCCATAGATAGCTACTAACGTCCACCTAAAGTCATCATTTTTATTACATAAGCGGAACTTAACATAGTAGTCACCTTCATCAATGGCCCGATATCAAAATATAATAATTCTATCTCCAGCAACATACCGCCAGTCGGCCTTTGGGTTCTTTATAATGCCAAATATATTCTCTCCCAGCACATAAATTCTTCAAAAAAATAATACTAAAGTTTGTTGCGCTTGCTTCAAACAATGCGATGAAATTCAGATTCCATTCCTTTGTCAAATCCGAAATATACCTATGTTTCTTTGGGTCTTTAAATCCATTGCAATTCCAGAAAACTCCTTTCATTGTAAACTAATGTTCTTTTTTTTTTCTTTTTGAAACCAGGTGATAACATGATAGTACGGCCAAACTGTTCACTATCTGTTATCAACACCTCGTCCATGACCTCATGACATAGCTGCTTGAGGATCAAGGTATATGTCACCTCATCCTCTTTTAAGCTGTCTTTCTCCTCATGCATTGCTACTCTATTCTTGTCTACTAGTTCCTCACATTCTAACCTCATAGCCTTTTTTCCTTAAGCTTATCTACTGCCTCCTCCACTGTACCAAATTCTTTATGAACCCGAATCCCTAAGGCGTTCAGTTTAGCATTTATACCATTTGCAGAAAAGTGTGAAAAGGAGTCAGTGTCCGGACCTTCATTTTTGGAAGCTTTTATTTTCTCAACCCTTGCCAACACCTGGTCATCGGAGTTAGTCGCCCTTGCCAACTGGTCAGTATATAGTAACTTAACATGGTATGAGCTATAGGTCCTGAGGTCGAATCCTGGCGGACGTGATTTATAAAATAAATTGCAGCCGACAATGTCAAAATATAAGAGAATTGCCCACCCTTACCCATCAGTTTAATCTTTTGGGTACAACTGGTTGGTGCAGTCACTTGAACAGGATGACAAGAAGGTCGTCTGCAATCCTTGGACTTCCTTAAGCCAAGTAGCAGCATACATAAAGGTTTGCCTGCGGTCTGGTATTTCCTTCACTATCATCCGTATTTGTGGTTCGAAGCCCATGTCCAACATGGGATCAGCCTCATCCAGAACAAGGAACGATACTTGCTTAAGGCTGACCCTTCGCATTTCCAGAACGTCATTTAACCTTCCAAGTGTAGCAACGACGACATCAACCCCTCTATCCAAATCTCTCAACCGAGGACCCATAGGTGAACCACCATATAGCCACGTGCAGGAATTTTTTGATGATCTGGCAAATTTAATTACTTCATCAAGAATCTGTGTTGCCAGTTCCCTTGTTGGTGCTAAAACCAGTACTGTTGGCCCAGACCTTGTAATGGTCTGCAGTCACTTAATATGCATGAATCCAGGAAGCAGATATCCAAGAGTTTTACCAGATCCCGTTCTTTGCAATAGCAACTACATCTTGACTCTGAATGGCAATTGAGCACCACACCCTTCCAGTCTCCTCAAAATCCCCAAAGCAATCTGTTGACTTGGTCCAGCACTGCCCAACTCATGCACATCCCAACCATTCCTCATCTCGCACAGCCTGGTCTAATAGAACACCTTCTCCGATGGCTCTGAGCCCAGCACGATCCCGCTGTCAGCTGCTGCTGTTGGGTTGTATGGTGCTAGGAGGACTGCTTCTGCGCCACCGCTGACACCCGTGGGTAGCACGATCACCAGCGAAGGCTGCCAGCTGCGGATCGCGTTCCTGACCACGGTGTTACCCTCCTTCGCCACTGACCCCCTCGAACTCTGCTGATGCACGTGTGGCCTCCATGACGCTGCGTCACCACGCACTTCGACACCTTTATCTACCAAATCCATGTGTCGCCAAGCTGCCCGCCTCCTAAGGTCGCGAATCCAGCTTTCCTGCATGACGCCACACGTAAATCTGGCAAGCACGCCGCCGAGCACCACACCCTTCTGGTCTTCTCAAATCCCTCAAACGTGTATGTTGACTCGGTCTAGCACAGTCCAACTCTCAGGGCCAGCCCACCCGTTCCTCTCTCGTGCAGCTTGATCTTGTAGAACACCTTCTTCGATGGCCCCGAGCCCAGCACGACCCCCGCCGTCACCTACTGCTGCTGGGTTGTATGGTGCTAGGGGGACTGCTTCCGCACTGCAGCTGACCCCGCGGGCAGGACAACTACCAGCGATGCCTACCAGCTGCAGGCCGCAATCCCGAACTCGGCGTTACTCTCCTTCGTCACCGACTGCCTCGAGGTCAGCTCATGCACGTGTGTGCACCACGATGATCCGCCTACTCGTCTATGTCCCACACACTTTGCCACCTTGATCCACAAAATCCACCTGTTGCTAAGTTGTCGCCTTCCGAGGTCACGGATCCTGTGTTCTCGCACAGAAACACACGTCAATCAAGCATGTGCACCGCCGAGTACCACACACTTCAAATCTCCTTCTCAAAATCCCTCAAACATGTTTGTTGACTCGGTTCAGCACAACCCAACTGTCAGGCCCAGAACACCCGTTTCTCTTCTTGCACAACCTGGTCTTGTAGAACACCTTCTCCGGAGGCTCCGAGCCTAGCACGACTTCACCTTTAGATGCTGCTGGTGGGTTGTATGGTGATGGGGGCACTGGTTCCGCACCGCTGTTGATTCACGGGCAGCACAATAACCGGCGACACCTGCCAGCTGCGGGGCACATTTCTGACCGTGGTGTTACCCTGTTTCGCCACTAACCATCTCCAGCTCAGATCATGCATGTGTGGCTGCCATGACAATCTACTTGTTCATCGGCGTCCCATGCACTTGACCACCTTGATCCACCAAATCCACCACCACCGAGACCGGATCCGCCTGCCGCCGAGCTGTGGCCACCTCCAAAAGTCACGAATCCAGCATTTTCGCACGGCGTCGCACGTCGATCAGGCAAGTGTGGTGCTGAGCACAACATCCTTCCTGTCTCCTCTCAATCCCTCAAACATATCTGTTGACTCGGTCCAGCACAACACAACTCTTAGGCACATCCTCTTCTCGCACAACCTGATCCTGTAGAACACCTTCTCTGATGGCTCCGAGCATAGCACGATCGCTGCCGTCTGATGTTGCTCGATTGTATGGTGCTGGAGGCTGCTTCCAAGCTGCCACCGACAACGCAGCAGCACGATCACCGGCGACGCCTGCAAGCTGCGGGCCGCATTCCTGACTGTGTTGTTACTCTCCTTTGCCCCCGACCGCCTGAAGCTCAACTCATGCATGTGTGGCTGCCACGATGCTCTGCCCGCTCGTCTGCATCCCACACACTTCTCCACCTTCATCCACCAAATCAACCTATCACCAAGCTGCTTCCCTCCTGAAGTCGTGCATCCAGCATTCCCGCACAGCATCGCACGTCGATCAGGCAAGTGCGCTGCCAAGCACCACACCCTTTTGTTCTCCTCAAAGTCCCTCAAACGTGTATGTTGACTCGGTCCAACACAACCTAACTCTCAGTCCCAATCCACTCATTCTATTCTTGCATCACATGGTCTTGTAGAACACCTTTGGTGGCTTCGAGCCCAACACGACCCCCACCATCAGCTGTTGCTGGGTCGTATGGTGCTGGAGGGACTGCTTCTGCACTGTTGACCTTGTGGGTTGCATGATCACCAGCAAAGCCTGCCAGCTGCGGGCCGCATTCCTGACTTTGGTGTTACCCTCCTTCACCACTGACCGCCGCAAGCTCAGCTTATGTATGTGCAACCACCACAATGCTCCGCCCATTTGTTTGCGGCCGTCGCACTTTGCCACCTTGATCCACCAAATCCACCTATCGCCAAGCTTGCCGCCTCCTGAGGTCGCGGATCCAGTGTTCCCCCACGATGTCGCACATCAAATTGGCAAGTGCGTCGCCAAGCACAACACCCTTCTTGTTTCCTTAAATCTCCCAAATGTGTCAGCTAACTCAGTCCGACACAGCCGAACTCTCAAGCCCAACCCACCTATTCCTCTTCTCTCACAGCCTGTCTGGTAGAATACCTTCTCCAATGGCTCCAAGCGCAGCACGACCGCCGCCATCAGCTGCTGCTGGGTTGTACATATGGTGCTAGGGGGACTGCTTCCGCACAGGTGTTGTGACCCGACGGGCACCACAGTCACCGACAACGTCTGCCAGTTGCAGGTCGCGATCCCGACCATGATGTTACCCTCCTTCACCACCGACCGCCTCGATCTCAGCTCATGCATGTGTAGCCATCACAGCACTCCTCCCACTCGTGTGCATCCCACACACATCGCCACATTGACCCACCAAATAACCTGTTGCCAAGCTGCTCACCTCTTGAGGTCGCGGATCCAGCGTTCCTGCATAATGCCGCATGTCGATAAGGCATGTGCTCCGCCGAGCACCCCACACTTCCAGTCTTCTCCTTAAAACCCCTAAAATGTGTTTTTTTGACTCGGTCCAGCATAAACCCTCACTCAGGCCCAGCCCACCCGTCTCTCTTCTCGCTCAACCTGGTCTTGTGGAACACCTTCTCCAGTGGCTTCGAGCCTAGCACGACCCTGCTATAAGATGCTCTTGGTGGGTTGTATGGTGACGGGGGACTACTTCCGCATCGATGCTGGCCTCGTGGGCAGCACGATCACTGATGTTGCCTGCCAGTGGTGGGCCACATTTTTGATTGTGGTGTTACCCTCCTTTGCAACCGACCGCTTCCGTCTCTGCTCATGCATGTGTAGCCGCCATGACGCTTCGCCAACTCATTTGCAACCCACACACTTCATCACCTTGATCCACCAAATCCACCACCACCAAGACCGGATCTGCATGCAGCCAAGCTGCCTGCCTCTTGGGGTCGTGGATCCACCACTCACGCACGGTGCCACATTTCGATCTGGTAAGTGGGCTGCCAAGCACCACACCCTCCCAGTCTCCTCAAAATCCCTCAAACATGGCTGTTGACTCGGTTCAGCACAGCCAAACTCTCAGCAAAACCCACACGTACCTCTTCTCGCATGGCTTGGTCTTGTAGAAAAACTTCTCTGGTGGCTCTGAACCCAGCACAACCTCCGTTGTCAGCTGCTGCTATATTATATGGTGCTGAAGGAACTGGATCCACACCTCTGCTGACACCGTGGGCAACATGATCACTTACGTCGCCTACTAGCTGCGGGTTTGGTTCCCGACCATGGTGTTACCCTCCTTTGCCACTGACCACCTCAAGATCAGCTCATGCATGTGTGGCCACCACAATGCTTCGCCCGCTCGTCTGCGCTCATTGCACTTCGCCACCTTGATACACCAAATCTGCCTATCGCCAAGCTTCCCGTCCCCCGAGGTCTCAGATACAGCGTTCCTGCACAGTACCGCACGTCGATCAGGCAAGCGCCACTTAGCACTACACCCTTTCGGTCTCCTCAAAATCCCCCAAATGTGTATGTTGACTCGATCCATTACAGCCTAGCTCTCAGGCCCAGCCTGCCCGTTACTCTTCTCGCATAGCCTGGTCTTGTGGAAAACCTTCTCTGGTGGCTCCGAGCCCATCACGACCTCGGTCGTCAGTTGCTGCTACTGGGTTGTATGGTGCTGGGGAGACTGCATTTGCACTGCCACTAACCCTATGAGCAACATGATTCACCAGCAATGCCGACTATTGATGATCATTATATATCATATTCGACCGTTAATATAGATCAATTATGTGAGGGAAAAAATATTTCTTAAACACATCATAGTTGGAAATAACCTAGTTGCACTTGTACTTGGAGAAAATGATGCATGCAGGAATTTTATACAGAATTGAAGTGAATTCAAGGGAGGAATCCTAAAGAATAACTTCCCAACCAATGAGACACCGAGATGTGGCAGCACATGGATCAAATGGCCCACTACAGATGTATCCGAGGGCATCCAACGGCGTAGCCCCCCCCCCCCCCCCCCCGAAATGATCAGAGGACCCATCTGTTAGCCACCTAGAGGAAGCACACCGCGATTGGTACCAGGAACAAGTTACCAACTAGGGGGGTCGACTGACCCTTTCCTAGCATCAAACGCGGTCAACTTCCACATGTCGACTCACCACGGTGAGTTGATAGCGATGCTGACTGATTCAACCCTTTTGGTGGTGGGAACCGCCTCTACTCCTTGTATAAATAGGGGCAAGAGGCCTCACTTCACTACACACACCACTCAAGCATTCTCTATTTTATACACTAGTTCTCGTAGTTCCTTTGTGGAGGTTAGGCTGTAGAGAGGAGCCTCTAGTCCCATGTCCAAAATGGGAAAGGTATGGCTCATGTATATTTTCTTTTATTTGTGACATTATACTTTATATTAACGAAAATAGCCTAGAGGGGGTGAATAGGAAATAATGAAAAATTAGCCTTAAATAAAAAATGTCCTGTCAATACAAGTCGTACTTGTCTCACTGGAAATCGGACTTGTCTGACTGAAGTCGGACAAGTCTGACTAAGCTTGGATAAGTCCGATGGAATCTACAGGAAACTACTAAAAAGGAAGAATTTATGCAATCTAGTGAATGGAAATACGTCCTAGCAGTTCTAGTAGTTGATGGAAACAAGATTAAGTACTAGAAATGAAGTAAACCTAGATGATCACTAGAAAGTAAGAACTTTGTGGAAATGAAAATGAAGACAATGGACAAGAGATTTTTCTCCCGAGGTTCGGCTTCACGAAGAAACCTAAATCCCTGTTGAGGATTCCATGGAGGACCGGGCCTAATAGCGCTAACCTCGCCAAGACACCTCAAAGGTCAATTCTTGGATGCTCCACTATCACAAGAGATTACAAATTCCTCGAATCAAGAAATCACATGAGAAATCACCGCGGCGATGCCTAACCATCTAGAGGAGAACCCCAAGAGTATCAAACACGCAACCACGAAGGAACTCAGCGAATCAAACGTTGCTCAACCCGTTATGAACTTCTCTTGCCAAGTCTCATAATCACTCCTTCACTCTTCCCAGAAATGTTGGATTTGGGCTCAAGAGGGTGAAGAACAAGAGAGGAGGCTTTCTTGAGGGCTTGAGGCGGCTCTGAGAGTTTTTGTAGTGTTAGGCTTTGATTGGGGATGAAATCCCCAGTTATATATATTCCAAAAGTGTTTTTAGCCATTAGATGACAGCCCAAGTTAGACAAGTCTGACATAACCTCGGACATGTCCGACCTGCTGACATTGGAGACGGTATGTGAAAGTGCATCTAGGCATCCCCGGTGGATTTTGGTTGATTAATTACAAACAAATGAGATCCTAACAAAATTGTCAATTTGAGAGCAGGTTTCAAGAGATGATAAAGAAATCACAAAAAGGAAGGAGAATGAGGATCCAAAAGAAAAGGGCTCAAGATTTGAAAAGAGTAGATTTAATTTGTTAGGAGTGTGTTGGAGAAACACATCCCAAAAGCTCAACTGATGAGATCGAAATCACTGCGCAAGTTTTAGAAATAAAGGACTAGTCCGATATTGACCAAATTTGTCCAAAATCTCTCTGAATAAAAATGGGCAAGTCCTCCAGGTGCGCACTTGTTCGCAGCTCTTCGAGTTTTGCACAAGAGCGAACTAGTCTGATATTGACTGGACTAGTCCAAAAATTCTCTGGAACAAAAATGGAAAAGTCCTCCAAGTGAGGACTTGCCTCAGTTCTTCACATTTCACCACAGCGGACAAGTCCGATATTGACCGGACTAGTCCGAAAAGTCTCTGAGACAAAAGTGGACTAATCCGCACCATAACACACTAGTCCGGTACCCTCAACACTTAGGGTTTTTCACACACGCACACCGGACTAGTCCAGTGTCCAACGATGGACTAGTCCGCACTTTGCGAAACCTAACGGTAACTTTTGCAAACCCTGATATAAAAAGAGGGACACAATGATGTAACCTAATTACTTGAACCCCGGCGTCGCCACACCTCTCCAGAGCACAAAAAAATACCTCTGTCCACTCATTGTAAACCAAAAAAGGATCAAGTCTTTGAGGATTAGGGGTTGGATAAAGGAGATAATTTGTTGTTCATGATCTTGAGCTCTTGGGTTTGATCTCTTGCACACTCTCATTGATAATTGTACATATTCTGAGTGTTTTTGGTGGTGTTCATTCATTGTAATCTTTGGGGAGCCCTCAACTTGTGAGAAGGCCCCTTGAACGAGGTATTTACCGTTTGTGCGGTTAGTCGTGGAGAATAGGCCTTCATGGCGATTCAACGAGGGAATGGTTAGTGAAGACCCAATCTTCTGTGGGCTCCTCAACGGGGACGTAGATTCTTGTTTGGAATCGAACTTGGGGTAAAATCTTGTCTCGCATGTTCTTGTTCTACTTTTTGATCATATTGTAGGGTTTGCAAATTCTTGTTTAATTTTCATTGAAACATTGTACTAAACTTGATAGTTGCAATTTCTTACTTCATCATCATATTATACTTAAGTTGTCAATTGCTTTCTGCTGCATAGAATACTAGAAGAAGAATTAAAGATTTACTTTAACACTTTTAAGTGCGCATATACCGGACTAGTCCACACCATAACGAACTAGTCCGACCTTCTTGTATTTGATATCTTTGCAAAGCGTTTCAGGGATTGATAAAAATTCAAAAATCCTATTCACCCCCCTCTAGGCTAGATTCAATTGGTATCAGAACCAAACTCTTCAAAACAGAATCACCGCTCAAAGAGACGATGTCGGAAATCAGGGGTGAAAACAAGGACCTCAACCATGAAATGGGTGATGATGAAGGAAACCAAAAACTAGAGAAACTCCTCAATGCCATTCAAGACTTTGAGGTTGATGATGAGGAGATGCTTCAACTCAAGGCACTTACGCGAAAGAAGGCACTCTCCCTCAAAGGAAAAATATTGAAGATAAGAAGCAAACAGGGAGTAGTCACATAGACTACTTCCGATATCCTTTAAACTATGAGCGCTTAAATTCTAATAATCATTACTTGTCAATTCCTTTAGGCAAAGCACCATACTTTGATGGAAATGATTATTCAATGTGCAGACAAAACATGAAAATGCACCTTATATCTCTTAACCCAAGTCTTTGGCATATAGTGTGTACATGGCTAGATATTCCCGATTATGATGAAGAGCTAACTCCGGATCAAGAGCAAGCTATTCATTGAAATGCTCAAGCCGCAGCTGTAATCACCTCATCATTGAGCCGAGACGAGTTCACCAAAGTGGATGGACTCGAAGTTGCCAAGGAAATTTAGTAGACACTCAAAACCGCACATGAGGGTGATCCTCATGTACGTGAAGCTAAAATTGAGATGATTGAAGGTGAATTGGGAAGGTATGCTATCGAAGAAGGTGAATCACCCCAAGAGATGTACAACCGATTGAAATCTCTCGTCAACAAAGTCCGAGCCTATGGTAGAAAGAAGTGGACCGATCATGAAGTGGTCAAATTGATTCTTAGAGCATTTATGCCTCAAAACTTGACACTCTGCTCCATGATTAGAGAAAGTCCCGGGTTTCACAAAATGACCCCAGATGAAATTCTTGGCAAAATCATCAACTTCCAAATGATGGAGAAGGAAGCCAAGCATGTCAAGGAACTTGCCAACCTTACCTCGTCAAAGAAGAGAGGAGTTTAAAGGCAACATGCAAGCCTGCATCAAAAGAAACTCGGGGAGCTTATGAGGAAGATGATGGTAATGATGAAAGCATCGATGTCGATGATGAAGACATGACCCTGTTAATCAAAAAATTCAAGAAAATGATGAGAAGAAGAAAGGTGGCAGTTCAAGTGAAGGAAGACATAAGGACAAAGTATTTTTCACCATTGGTCATCCAGGTGAAACCATGCTTGTCTGTCCAATAGAATATGGTGGCATAGAGCTAAAGAATGACTTCGACATTCCATGGGTATTGTAGCCCCATGATGTCCTTTACTCCATGATACTCACTAGCATCCTTGACCTCAAGAAATAGAACATCTCTCTTCTGTTGTACTGCCTGCCAGTCAATCCATTGCATCTGAGTCACCGAATTTGTCTTTGTCATGAGCATGAACTGATAGTAATCCATGTGAAAGTAGCTCCCGATGCGAGGGTCTCTCCCAACCCAAGGCATATAATGGCACATCACATCTCTCTAATGCTGAGTATCTAGAAGGTTTCTTCTGTAGTTGATCCTGTTTGCTGAACAACGAGGGTTGCCTAACGGTGAGTGTACTACCAAGGGTCCAATATCAAATCCTCGTGAGCAGCTAAGCACCACCGCTAGAGCCTATTGAGACAACTTGATTTTCGGCGGCTTGCTTGCCTCTCTTTGCACCTTGATTTTCACGAGCCATGGCTTGAGAATAGGGGAGAGTGGAGAAGATCGAATGGTTTGTTGATCTTCCAAGCCTTGGAGGAGATCAGCTTCACAAACTTGTCGCAATAATATCAAAATCAAGGAGGATATTGCATGGGAGAGAGATGAACACAATTGAGAGAGTGGAAGTGAGGGGAGAGAGAGAGAGAGAGGAAAGAGGAGCCATTGGCCTCTTTTGGGGTCCTTGGACATCCCACATCGGACTTGTCCGACGCAAAAGTCGGAAAAGTTCGATAGTCTCCCGAAACCCAAACTGACCCATGTCGGACTTGTCTGACTCAGAGGTCGGACATGTCCGACTGAGTCAGACATGTCTGACTTGTGAGTCAGACTTCTTCGGCTCCCCCTGATTAGTTCCAGTGTGCAACTAGAATATTGAGTAGAGGTCAAATAATTTGGACATTATGGACAAGTTTTCACAAAAGATCTTTACAAATATGGTCAATAAGCAATCAACAACCAAACTATGACCATAGTTCACAAATATCCAAAAAATTCAAATAGTTTTGTAGAAAATCAAGGCAGAAGAGTTTTTCGCAAGCATGCATGAATTTGAAGCAAATACAAGTAACAATCAGATGTGCAGGGCTCAAGCCACATTTCGAGAATTTAAGATCTCACTCCTAAGTTCACAAAATCTTCTCATCAAAGGGCTGGGTGAAGATATCAGCCAATTGTTTTTCTGTTCTCACATGGGAAATCACTATGTCTCCTTTGATGGAGTGATCTCTCAAGAAGTGGTGGTGATATCAGTGTGCTTGGTCCTTGAATGCCCAACTAGATTGTGGGATATTTTGATGGCACTCTCATTGTCACATAGGAGAGACATATTGCATAGTCCCTAAGAGTTTACCGCATTCAAAGAATTTGTGCACAACAACTTCCGGCTCCGAATAATCTGCTTCGGATGTGAAGAGAGCAATGGAATTTTGTTTCTTTGAGGACCAAGACACTAGGGACCTAAGCAGGAATTGGCAAGTGCCGGTGGTACTCTTCCTATCGACTTTGCACCCCGCATAATCCGCATCGGAATATCTAATGAGATTAAACTTGGAGCCCTTTGGGTACCAAGTCCTAGGCTTGGTGTAGGAACCCAATATCTAAGAATTCTTTTTACTGCGGTCAAATGACACACCTTGGGAGCAGCTTGGACAAGCACACATACAAACACTTAGCATTATATCTGTCCTAGATGCACATAAGTAAAGCAATGAACCTGTCATGGAGCGATATACCTTTTGGTCCACAATTGGACCATCTTCATTAAGGTCCAGTTGGCCATTGGTTCCCATTGGAGTCTTGATGGTTTTGGCTTTGTCCATGTAAAACTTCTTTAGTATGTCTTGTGTGTACTTCGTTTGACTAATGAATGTGCCTTCCTTGAGTTGCTTCACTTGAAATCCTAGGAAAAACTTCAATTCCCCCATCACCAACATCTCAAACCTTTCAGTTATATTCTCAGAAAACTCATCATGAAAAGTTTTGTTAGTAGAACCAATATAATGTCATTGACATATATTTGGAAAACAAACAAATCATCATTGAAATTCTTAGCGAATAGAGTATAGTCGGCCTTCTCAATTTTGAAACAATTTTTAGTTAGAAAGTCACTAAGGCACTCATACAAAGCTCTAGCAGCTTGTTTGAGGCCATATAGAGCCTTATACAATTTGTATACGTGGTTGGGAAAGTCTTGATCTTCAAAGCCTGAGGGTTGCTCCACATACACCTCTTCTTTGATTGGACCATTGAGAAATGCACTCATGACGTCCATTTGATATAGCTTAAACTCATGGTGAGTAGCAAAGGCAAGTAATATATAAAATGATTCAAGCCTAGCTACGGGATGAAAGGTTTCATCAAAATCCAAACCTTCGACTTGTGAGTACCCCATGCCACAAGTCATGCTTTGTTCCTTGTCACCACCGTGTGCTCATCTTGTTTGTTGTGGAACACCCACTTGGTGCCCACAACATTTGCATTTGGCCTTTTCATGAGCTCCCACACTTGATTTCTTTCAAAATTGTTGAGCTCTTCTTGTGTCACCATCACCCAATCCGGATCTCGTAGTGCTTCTTCAACCTTGTGAGGTTCCAAGGAAGAAACAAAAGAGTAATGTTCACAAAAATTTGCACCACGAGATCGATTAGTTACCCCCTTGGAGATGTCTCCAAGGATGTTGTCAGCAGGATGGTCCTATTGAACGCTTTGATGTACTATTGGGTGTGGTGCTTGAGTTCTTGGAACTTCATCATCTTCTTCCCCACTTTCTTTGTTTTCCCCTTCATCGATTCCCTCATTTTTATCTTGTTGAAGCGCATCTTGGTGGTCTTGAACTTGATTATTTGAGGAAGAACTTGCTTGATGTGTAGGATGGCCACTTGAGTCTTGAGGCTGCTCGTGTTGTTGAATGTCTCCAAGTGTCATCCTTCCTATCACCACTTGTGGATCTTCTTCTTGATCTTGCACATGGCGATCAACTTGCTCCACTTGGGAGCCATTGGTCTCATCAAACACTACGTCACGTGCCAATTCAACAATTCCGGAGGATTTGTTGAAAACACGTTACGCGTAAGTGTTTGAGTCATAGCAAAGCAAGAAACCCTCATCAGACTTTGAAGCGAACTTGGAAGTCCTAGGCTTCTTGTCAAGAATATAACATTTTCTCTTAAAAACATGAAAATAGGAAATATTTGGTTTGTTACCAGTTAGGAGTTTATAAGAAATCTTCTTCAATATGCGTGGAGATACAATCGATTTATGGCATGGCATGCGGTGTTAACCGCTTCCGCCCAAAACCGGTGCGACGTCTTGTACTCACCAAGCATGGTTCTAGACATCTCAATGAGAGTCCTATTCTTTCTCTCCGCCACCCCATTTTGTTGAGGGGAGTAGGGGGCCGAGAAATCATGCTTGATGCCTTCTTCATCCAAAAATTCTTCAACTTGAGTGTTCTAGAACTCCGTGCTGTTGTCACTCCTTATAGTCTTGATTCTCAAGGAGAACTCATTTTGAGCTCTCCTAAAGTATTTCTTGAGGGCACCTTGAGTCTCACTTTTGTCATGCAAAAAGAACACCCGCGTGAAACGTGAAAAACCATCGACAATTACAAGACCATATTTGTTACCGCCAATGCTTACGTAGGCGATTGGACCGAAGAGGTCCATGTGTAGATGATGCAATGGTCTTGTTGTTGTCATAATGTTCTTGGATGGATGTTGGGCTCCAACTTGCTTTCCGGCTTGGCATGCGCTACATGGCCTATCCTTCTCAAACACAACATTCTTCAAACCACGGATGTGCTCTCCCTTAAGAAGTTTTTGCAAGTTCCTCATCCCAAAATGGGCTAGTCTTCTATGACAAAGCAATCCCTTGTTGGTTTTATCCATTAAGCTTGTGCCAAGTTGGGCTTTATCCGTGGAGAAATCCACAAGATAGAGCTTTCCCTTGAGCACACAACTAAAACATTTGAGTCATTGCTCCTTATTGTGACAGTCATACCCTCGTTAGTGAAAAGACAATTGTAACCTTTGTCACAAAGTTTTGATATGGACAAAATATTATAATCGAGTGAATCAAAGTGTAGAACATTTGAAAGAGTATGATTAGGGGATATAGCAATTTTAATAGTGCTAAGGATTTTCCCTTGGCTATTGTCCCCAAAGTAGATTCCCTCACTTAGATCTTCATTTTCCTCATATTCCACAAACATCTTCCTCTCTCCGGTCATATGATTTGTGCATCCACTATCAAGAACCCACTTGGTTCCACCGGAGGAGTATGCCTACAAAATAGAGTTAAGCCTTGCCTTTAGGTACCCAAGCGGTTGGGTCCTTTGATGTTAGTCAAAAGGCACTTGGGCACCCACACGCAAGGTTTTGGACTCTTGCCGAGTGGCCCAACATACCTAGCACAAAGTTTTCCAAACTTGTTCCTTAACAAAACATATGAAGCATAAAAATCATGGAACAATGGATGAGGTTCCTTTTTAGGCATGTCATGTGAAGTAGCAATGTTCTTTCCTTTGTCACTGTTATATGAACCTCCTTTGACAAAAAACAATCAAGTCTTTGTCATTCTTGGGAGTTTTGGTGCTTTGCTTCTTCTCCCTATAAAAGCCAATACCATCCTTGACAAGAGGATGTCTTGTGTTGGTATATGCACTGCGTGCATATGCCATCTTCTTCTTGTCAAAGATGCCACCTTTTGGTGCTTGCTTGTTTTGTGCCACTTTAAGCTCATCTTTTAGTTTTAGAATTAAGTTAGAGCATTTGCAAGGTTGAGATGTTTCGGATTTGACATTCGTAGAAGGTGAGCGTTTAGAGGAAGATGGTGCATTTACTTTGAGAGACTCCACTTGTGTGTTCAAGGATCTTGTTAACTTTTGTCAATCTAACAAGTTCATCCTTTAGCACAATTGTAGTGTTATCAAGATTTGAGCAAATTTCCTTGCTCAAAGTGAGTTCGCGCTCAAGTGCATTTCCTCTTTCTCTTTGAAGCTCCAAGAGCTCCTCAAACTCTTGACATCTCTCCTTTTGTTGGATGAGCATGTCCTCATGACGGTTGATGAGCTCTTCCTGGTCAAATATCTCATTCGACAATATCTTTAATCTTTTCAATGTACTCTTACTCATATTTTTAGACATATATTCATTTTTAGTGCCACTATCAAAGTTGTCATGCGAATAAATTGAAGAAGATGGTTTAGATTTAACCTTCTTTCTTCCCTCCTTGGCCATTGTTGATGGATGGTACGTCATAGATAAAAATCCGCAAGTGCACGGAGAAACCACTGTAGCACTTCCCTTTAAAGAGTATTTCCAAGGGTATCAAATCCAATGAACGTGTGCGTTCACCCAAGGACACAAATCTTGGTGGTAGGCAAGGGATAGAGTGGATTTCATAAGAGAATGGGTTCTAATTCAAAACAAGTCGATCAATAGCATCTTGTATTGGGCGACTCCCACCAAGAGCCTACATCGTAGTCGAACGTGGTGGATTACAACAGGCGGATAGGGCTGTCACCACCTACTGCCTACATCTACAACATGTGGACTACGAGATAATCAAAGGTAACGTCAAGCCTAAACACCACGCCTATGCTATCGATTACTTCCCTAACCTCTCTAGCAAAGACTAGGGCCTCTAAATGAATAGAGTGATAAACGAACAAGCAACTAAGGAATTAACTTGCTTGAATTAAATAAAATAACTCAAATGGAAATCATGTACCTTACTAGACATGGAAAGAATTGTTGAGGTACAAAGGTGGAGAGGGTTCGACAAGCCCAAACCCTATCCTTAAGTGGAATAAGCCCGACAAGCCGGAGCCTCCTCCTCCTCCTCTTTCTCACTCTCTGCCTATTTTCTAAGCACTTTTGCAGCGCTACACATTTGGAGTGGAGTACTAGACTCATGCTTTTGGTGTGTGGAGTGAAGGATCCCCTACCCCCAATTTATACCCTCCAAAGTTTGGTTTGGTGCCATAAAAGCGAGGGAATCGGTCACCATCGTGATCTCCAAGCCGTGAGGAGGAAACACTTGGCGGTTGACCGTGCTTGGCTCCTCTACCTAGTCGGCCGAACTGGCACTTCAACCGACTTTCTGGTGGCCCCAAATGCGACGTTTTTCTTCCGAGAGGCTGTTTTGTGGGGCCCCATCATGGGTATGGGTGATTCCCCTCATTTTTAGTTGGTTTTCTCCTCCGAGTGGGCCCAAGAATCCTCGTGCTTGCGCCTGATTGGTCGGAAGGTGTGTTTCTTGGATTGGTCCCTGTAAATACCTCTAATTGTGGGCATAGTTCACCTGCATACACAATTGCACCAACACTTGTGGAGATAGTTAGTAAATAACTCCTAACACTATGTTGGTTGTCCAATCCATAGCTTTTATGCAGGGAATTGACAGTCAGATTTGGCAATTAAGGACCGTCAACAAACTCCTCCATACTTAGTCCTTTACTCGTCCTCGAGTGAAGGTAATAAGAACTAAGTAATATCAAAATTCAACTACAAGTACGAAATATGTATACAAAAAAATTCAACACATACCTTTGTTCAAGAACCTTTGATATGTGTCTACCAAATCATCTTGGGTGTTTGAGATATGGAACAGCTTGAATTTAGTTCACCTGGACTCCTCCTACTGAAATAAACTTGGAAAATTGCTATATTTTCACAAGTCAAAAAGATATTACCATGCTCCAGAAAAGAATGCTCTTGTCTCTCAATGTTTTTAGTCCTCACCATGGCATGAGTTGCCACTTCTTTTCCTACAACTAAATATGGATTTTTGTGGAGCTTGGTAAGGATAAAAAGTGGCTCTCTTGAAATTCATATGTTACTAATAATAGAAGGATAGAATGAATGCTTGATTAACCAAAGGTCTGGGTACATATTTATAGATACATAGATGGGCCGATATACAGGCTAGGCCCAAACACATAACTCAACACAGTCCAACACCCCCCCACCCACAGTCCCAACATCTAGCCACAACAGATGTTGAGACTGGACCGAAACTCAGAAAATAAAGTCGTCGGGAGTCCCTTCGTGAAGATGTCGGCAAACTGTGACGTCGTCGGCACATGGAGAACTCGAACCTCACTGCGTGCAACCTGCTCACGAACAAAGTGAAGATCAATCTCCACATGTTTCGTGCGCTGGTGCTGGACGGGGTTGGTGGAGAGGTAAGCGGTGCTGACATTATCACGGTAGACCAACGTGCTCCGGGCGATAGGGGAGTGGAGCTCCTGAAGTAACTGCTGGAGCCAAGACGCCTCTACTACGCTGTTAGCCACGGCGCGGTACTCCGCCTCAGCACTGCAGTGAGAAACCACAGGCTGCCGCTTCGAGGACCAGGAGACAAGATCCCCCCCCCCCCCCCCCCCAGGAAGATGGCGTAGCCAGAGGTGGAGCGGCGGGTATCAGGGCACCCCGCCCAGTCAGCGTCGGTGTAGACCACCAGCTCAGAAGGCGAGTCAGGTCGAAGTAGAAGGCCGTAGTCGAGGGAGCCGCGCAGGTACCAAAGAATTCGCTTCATCGCCCTGAGATGCGTCTCTCGCGGATCATGCATGTGGAGACACACCTGCTGAACCGCGTAGGAGATGTCCGGCCTGGTGAAGGTGAGGTACTACAGGGCACCTGCAAAAGAGGTGGGGTCGGCGACCGAGGCGCCGTCGGTCGAAGACAGCTTCGCCTGGGTGTCCACGGGAGTGGAGCACGGCTTGCCATTAGCCATGCCCGCTCGCTCGAGGATATCCAGGCAGTACTGGCGCTGGTGGAGGAACAGAGCACCCGGGCGGTGCTCGACCGCAATGCCCAGGAAGTGGTGGAGCTGGCCGAGATCCTTCATCACAAACTCGTGCTGCAGGGCGGAGATCATGCGCTGAAGAAGAACCGGGCTAGACGCCGTGAGGACAATATCGTCCACGTACAGGAGTAGGTGGACAGTGTCATCCTCATGCCTGTAAACGAAGAGCGAGGTGTCCGACTTGGCCTCGACGAAGCCGAGCGAGGCCAGGAAGGAGGCGAACCAGCTGTACCAAGCCCGAGGCGCCTGCTTCAGCCCGTATATGGACTGGTTCAGCCAGCAGACCAAGTCTGAACGGGCTGAATCAACGAACCCTGTCGGCTGACTGCAGTACACCGTCTCCGTCAGCGTCCCGTGAAGGAAGGCGTTCTTGACGTCCAGCTGGTGGACAGGCCAAGAACGGGAGAGAGCCAACGATAGAACAGTCCGTACTATCGCTGGCTTAACCACCGGACTGAAGGTCTCGTCATAGTCTACTCCAAGGCGATGAGTTAAGCCCCGAAGTACCCAAGGAGCCTTAAATCTCTCCAGGGAGCCATCAGCCTTCCTCTTATGCGTGAAAACCCACTTTCTTGTGACAAGGTTGCCACGAGGAGGACGGGGAACAAGGTCCCATGTCCGGTTGGCAAGTAGGGCCGCATACTCCTCCTCCATAGCGTGGCGCCAGTGAGGGTCAGCAAGGGCGCTACGGACGGAGGTCGATATAGGTGATACCAAAGAGGAAGTGGATAGTGTCGGTGTCGTCGAAGAGAGTACCACTCCGGAGAACCTCTCAAGAGGCCGGAGAACCCCAGCGGCACGTCTAGTCACCATCGGGTGAACGTGTCCTGGGTCCCGGTGGAGCAACGGTGGGTAGTACACTGAGGGCTCGGGACGAGCAGGCGCAGAGTCACCAACCCGCTCTCGTCGCTGGTAGACAAGAGCAGGGTCGGCGAACCGTGGAATAGGGGCCACGCGTGGCGCAGTGCGTGACGTGGGAGTCGGAGTAGTCGTCGGGTCCCCGCACGGCATGGGAGTCGAGGTCGGAGACTCCAGGGCCGCGCGTGGCGCAGCTGTAGGGGATGCCGGGTCCTCGTGTGGCGCAGGAGTCGAGGCTGGAGACGCTAGGGCCGCGCGTGGCACGGCCGTAGGAGACGTCGGGACCTCGTGTGGCGCAGGAGTCGAGGTCGGAGACACCGGGGCCGCGCGTGGCACAGCCGTAGGAAGCGCCGGGGCCTCATGTGGCTCAGGAGTCGAGGTCGGAGACGCCGGGGCCACGCGTAGCGCAGCCGTAGGAGACACCGGGGCTGCACGTGGCGCAGTAGGAGACGTCGGTGCCACGCGTGGTGCAACACTCGTCCCTAAGGTCGACGGAGCCTGGGCACCAACCCGCACTCGTCACAGGTAGACAAGAGCAGGGTCAGTGAACCGCCGTGTCGTGGCTATAGTAGGCACAGCCGGAGGCGCCACAGGTGTCGGTGCTGCGTAAGGGGCAGCTGTCGACATCGTGGGAGCCACCTGTGAGCCGGTGGGTGATGTACCTACAAAAAAAGGCCAAGGCAGCTGTGGTGTAGCAGCCTCGGTGTCAGTAGGAAAAAGGGAGTCCAGCTCTGCAGCTGAGCCAGAGGTGGAGGAAAAAAAGGGGAAGGAGGACTCGTCGAAGACGACGTGCCGAGAGATCAAAATGCGGTGGGTAGAGAGGTCGAGGCACTGGTACCCCTTATTCTCAAGGGAGTACCCAAGAAAGACACACCTAGTAGAGCGGGGCGCAAGCTTATGTGGAGCTGTGGCGGAAAGATTAGGGTAGCAGGCGCACCCGAAGACACGAAGGTGGTCGTAGAGAGGGGTAGTGCCATACAGGGCAAAGAAAGGAGTCGGTGCTCGAATCGCCTTGGTGGGAAGGCGATTAAGGAGGAAGGTGGAAGTGTGAAGCGCCTCTACCCAGTATCGAGCGGGGATAGATGCCTGAAACATCAAGGAACGCATGACATCATTAGTGGTGCGAAGCATGCGCTCAGCCTTGCCATTCTGGGGGGATGTGAATGGACAAGACATGCGTAGCTGTGTGCCATGTGTAAGGAGAAAGTCACGAAGTCGTGAGTTGTCAAACTCGCGTCCGTTGTCACATAATAGAAGGCTAGGCCCAAACACATAACTCAACACAGTCCAACAACTAAGTCAAAAACAAGATTCACATGATAAGACCATGCAACAAAAACCAATGACTAGAGAAATTCTTGTGCACTTATTTTGGATGGTGTATGATGAATGGTGATGATGACTCCCAATTGATCACCCTCTATATTTCTTTTTGTGCAAGGATGAAGCATGTCTACTTATTGGCTCTCTCTTTTTCTTTTATTTTTCTTTTTTTCTCTTCATTTTTTGTATTCTCTTTTTTTAGAGAGAGCTCTTATAGCCATGCCTTCTACTCCTTTTTGTGCATATTTTTGTTGAGAGAGAATTTTGCAAAATTTGCATGGAGTATCTTTTGATGGTGGATGTGTGAAAATCATGGAATATGATGGAGTGCACAAGAAATTCCTAATAAATGATTTCATGCAAGTCACTCAATAGGGTCAAGAGTTTGACAAAGTTTAGTGAAAATGCAAAGTGGCATATGCATGTGGGTTTCAATATTAGTATCATATGGCCTTGGTGGGCAGGCCCGGCTCTACGCATAGGCCAGAGGTGCAATGGCCTAGGGTCCATAGCGGAGAGGGGCCCATAAAAATATGTGACTGATGTATATTGTTAACTGGCTTGCACTTACGCATACAAAGCAAAACAACTGGTCGCTGAGCTCGAGTTAACTTTCGTAGGTAGGTTATGTTTGGCACAGCTGAAACTTGTTCCAAAAACAACTTATTTAGAAAGCTGGTGGAAAGCAGTTTCTGATTATATCCTGCTTTTAATTCATTCTGAGAAGCAGCTGAACTAATAAGCTGTTACAGAATTTTTCTGTTTAACACACCTTTAGCTTATTTTATGAAGAAGTTACAGCAGATGCTGTGCAAACAGGGCTGTAGTCAGCTCGTAGATTGTCTAAAAGTTAGGCAACCATTGTCTGCTAGGTCCTTCTCGGACTCCCTCTCTACTCTGGTTTTCCCCTTGCCCAACATCGTATTGTGTCATTGCCTGCTACTGCTGCCGCGCCATACCTCTGTAGTTCAGGATCCTTCTTGTCGTCTAGCCACAAGAAAGAGACCGGTGGGCTGCCTAATTTACTTCCTTATTGTTTACTTCTTATTAGATATTGAAATGCTGCATCAACTCAAAGAAGCTTCCCAAAACTAAAATTATTAGAAAATAATTTAGGGTCAACCATCACAAGACAGATTGAATGGATTGCAAAAGATTAAGAATAATATTTTAAACAATATTGATCTCCAAACAGTCCTTAATGATTTTGCTTCAAGAAATGCCTGAACAAAATTACTTTTATGAAAAACAAAAGACATTGTTCATCTCCTACTTAAGGTATTCATATTTGTTAATATTTTCAACACTTTGCTTCAGCCTTTTGTTTTTAATTTTAATATGATTTATTTAAGTTGCATAGTATATATAAGTATATATTAGTATTAAAAAAATAAAAAAATTGGCTTCAAGGGCCTACCATCCTGAATTCGCCTACGGCCCTCAAAATACCAGAGCCGGCCCTGTTGGTGGGTATTTAAATTCTAACGATAGAGGATGGCAAAAATTTGATGACTTTAAAAATTGCAATACCAAAATTCAATTCTAGCATGGAGAGTTTCCAAGTTTCGCTCATTTACCATATCACACCAATCAAATACTTAGATGACTTGTTTTTCCTAAATTTATATGTGGTTCAGGAACATGGAAATGAAATTGAAATGAGAAGTAGACATATTCCATTCTCTAGCATATATGATATATGAAATTGCACAATTTTAATTTTCAATGAGTTGACTTTTAATTATATTATCATGCATAATCAATTTCAACTCAAAAATCAGGTATAGAGGGATAAGAGGTGAGAGAGCGCAAACCATCGCCTTAATGAAGAAGAGTGGGCCAAGCCATCATGGCTTGGTCAAATCTTCTCGTGGTCCTTCACGCGAGGCCTGAATTGTTCTTTCATGATGGTCTGGGCATGTTGCACTTTGGGGGGCCTGTGGGACCTTCTCCACTCTTGTTCTTGTACATGTCTTTATTTGATATGAAAACATGAAAAAGTGAAAGAGTCTACCGGCCTTACCTACACCGATGAGTCGCAATTTATTTGACAAAGGCACTTTGTATGATTGAATCAAACTAATTGCCTAAGCCCTAAGTTAGAAAGTATTTATGATTTTCTACGTTTTACATCTGTCCTACTTAGCCAAATGGGGATAGTGGGATGATTGGAAAGGAGTGGTGAGGGTTGGAGTTTGCTTTTATTGGACATGGAAAATTAACCAAACTTCAAGGATAGGCGTTAAAGTCAATCAAATTGATGACATCTCCCTCTTTGTCCAAATTTTCTTCGGGTTCTAAAAAGATCTTGAGACGGTGCCCATTTACTTTGAATAGATGACCTTCATCATTTTGGACTGTATTTGCTCCATGAGATGAAGTATCTACCACAGTGTAGGGACCTTCCCATTTACTTTTTAGATTCTCATGTCAAAAACGTTTGACTCTAGAGTTGAAAAGTAGGACTTTATCTCTAGGCTTGAACTCCTTAGGCGTAATTCTATTATCGTGCCACCTCTTGGTTTTTTTCCTTATAGATCTTGGCACTATGGTACGCCTTATCCCTACATTCTTCCAGTTCAGAAATTTGCATTTTGCACAACTTTCCAACTTCATGGAGATCCATGTTCCATTTCTTTATAGCCCAATATGCTCTATGTTCCAATTCTACGGGTAAATTACAATTTCCCCGTAGACAATTTGGAAAGGTGACATTCCAATGGGTGTCTTATAGGTTGTAAGGTATGCCCAAAGCGCGTCGGGTAGTTTGTTCTTCCATCCATTTCCCATCTCAAAGACTGTCTTTTGCAGAATATTCTTGATTTATTTGTTTGAAGTTTTTGGTTGAGCGCTTGTTTGGGGATGGTACGGAATAGTAATGTTATGCCTAACCCCAAGCTCCCTCAGAAAGCTCCGGAAGGTCTTATCGATTAAATGAGACACTCTATCACTTAAGACCAATCGGAGAGTTCCAAACCGTGGGAAAATGATTTCATGAAACATTTTCCGAGCTGTCTTGGCATTGGCATGTTTGTATGGTAATGCTTCTACCCATTTGGACATATAATCTACGGCCACCAGAATAAACATGCAATTATAGGACTTTGTGAAAGGTCCCATGAAGTCGATCCCCCACACATCAAATATGTCAACTTGTAGACTGTATGTGAGGGGCATCACATTGCGAGCAGTGATTCCTCCATGCTTTTGGCATTCCTGGAATCTTCGAACAATTTCCTTCGTATCCTCATACATTGAGGGCAAAAAGAATCCGCTTTGCCAGATCTTTGCCTTCGAACGATAAACACCGTAGTGTCCACCATTGGGGGTCGCATGGAATCTTTCGATGATTTTGGTGCCTTCGACTGTTGGGACACACCTTCCATGTAATCCATCAGAACATAGCCTATAGAGGTATGGATCATCCCACAGGTGATGTCGACTCTAAAAAATGAGCTTTTTCTTATCCGGCCTTGGTGGTACATACCCCGTAACCATGAATTTTATGATGTTCGCATACCAAGGGTTAGAGTCAGTCACCTTGAGCAACCTATCATCACATAGGAAATCATTGATAGGTATGTTTGGTGTATTTGGTATTTCCATACGTGAGAGATGAACAGCAACGAAATTCTCTACTCCCTTTTTATTTCTTATTTCCAGGTCAAACTCTTGGAGTAGGAGAATTCCTAGGATTAGCCTATGTTTAGCATCTTTCTTGGTGAGAAAATATTTCAAAGCAACATGTTCTATGTAGACTATGATTTTTGCTACAACCAAGTATGATCTAAACTTATCGATAGCAAAGACAACTGCTAGGAGATCCTTTTCAGTTGTGGCATAGTTAAGTTGAGCTCCTAATAGAGTCTTACTATCGTAGGCTATTGCATGATGCTTCTTATCCTTGGTTTTGCCAAGGACCGCTCCAACGGCATAATAACTAGCATCACACGTGATTTCGAATGGCAACATCCAATTAGGGGGTTAAATGATTGGAGCTGTGATGGGTGCCTTCTTCAAGATGTCAAAAGATTGGTGACACTCATCATCAAAATCAAAGAGCACATCCTTAGCTAATAGGCTAGTGCGGGGTCTAGCGATTTTGGAAAAATCCTTGATAAATCATCAGTAGAACCCCACATGGCCTAAAAAGCTACAGATTCCCTTAATGTTGGTGGGAGGTGGAAGCTTTTCAATAACTTCAATTCTGTATTTGTCCACTTCAATCCCCCATTCGGACACCATGTGTCCTAAGACGATGCCTTCACGGGCCATAAAATGACACCTTTTCCCATTTAGTACCTGGTCCATCTCTTGGCATCTTTGTAACACCCTATCTAGGTTCTCAAGTCGATGATCAAAAGTTTTTCCATAGACGGAAAATTCATCCATGAAAACTTCCATGATTTCCTCAATCATGTCTGATAATATAGACATCATGCACCTTTGGAACGAAGCGGGTGCATTACACAACCCGAACGACATTCGCCGATATGCGTATGTTCTGTAAGGGCATGTGAGGGTGGTCTTACTTTGATCATCAGGGTGGATGGGAATTTGATGGTAACCAGCATACCCATCAAGGAAACAAAAGAAGGAATGTTTCGCTAGCTGCTCAAGCATTTCATCAATAAAAGGCAACAGGAAATGATCCTTCATTGTTGCCTTGTTGAGTTTTATGTAGTTAATACACATCCTCCACCTTGTGATGGTTAGTTGAGGAATAAGATCATTCGTCTCATTTTGAACGACTGTCATTCCTCCTTTATTGGGCACTACTTGGACAAGGCGTCTCTATGAGGAATGGGATAAATTATCCCAGCATGCAAGAGTTTCAAGACCCCCTTCATAACAATCCCGCATAGCATTGTTCAACCTCCTTTGAGGTTCCCTAGACGCTGTGCTAAGAGGGTCGGTGGGAATGCAATGAGTGCAAAGAGCAGGGCTGATTCCCTTAAGGTCTTGGAGTGAGTAGCCTAGGATGGATCTATGCTTTTCTAAGACGGCCATGAGTTTGCAAGTTTCGTCTTGTGAAAGCTTGTCAATTATGATGATAGGAGCTTTCATATCACCGTGTAGGAAAGCATAGCGTAGGCCTGGAGGTAGGCTTTTCAACTCGATCGGGGGCTTTTGTGATGGCTCTTCTTCGGGCAAATCAAATGTCTCTTGCAATTCATCCTCTTCTTGGATGCATTGTTCTTATTCTTCTTCACTTTCATTAAGTTCTAAGAATTAAAGTGCCATGGCTTCCTCGATTGGCTCACTCTTGGTGGGAGGTTCTGCTAATGTGTTCTTGGATCGCAGAATGGGAATGGAAAACTTCCTCCCTCGAATTTAATATCTAGGCTGCCTTTTGAGGGTGCATCCATAAGTAATTTCTCAATGGGTAACCCTATCATTACATCGAAGTCTTGGACTTCGAAGACCTGAAAATCAAGGTACAACTCGATGTTCTCGTTTCTTATAGACACATTTTGCAAAATTCCATATCCTTTCTTGATACTTCCATAGGAGTCTCTAAAGGATTTTCTTGTTGGAGTCCATAGTAGATCACCTAAAATGGCTAAAGCACAATTTTCGGAATTGATATGGGCTCCAACAGTGGGATTATAAAGGATGTTCACCATTACCCCTCAAATAAGACATCGAATGGTTGCCGAGGTTGAGTTTACTCGAATAATTTCAGGTGAAATCTCAACCTTCGCTGCCCGTTCCCTACTCATGATTGTGGTCAACTCCTTGAACGTTTCCTGAAGGAATTTTCCTTTAAGCAAATCAAGGAGTGAGGGATGTAATTATGGGTTCCTTCCATAACAATACTTCGAGGTATTCCAAAAATCTTCAAAAAGATTTTCCTCGAAGCATAATGGAAACTCCGAAGGTCAAATTTCTTCTTCCTTTGGTGCCTTTGGTTCGGGTGAGGATTTCATAGTCACAAATTGAGAGGAGCATGGTATGGGTTCCAGGGCGACTATGGGGGGATCCTCATGTCTCGACTCGACTTTCTCTTGAGGATGTTTATTAAGACCAGCGATGAAGGATGTATTTTCTAAAATGCGGTCTAGAATTTCCCTTCCTTCAATCGGTGTCTTATGGTGGAAAGAGCCTCCAACCGTTATGTCGAGGTATAGGGCAGAATCCTTATCGATCCCGGAACAAAAATATTGTAATAACACATGTTTGGGAATTGACAAGTCTGGGCCTGATTTTGTTAGCAATGAGACTAGCCCAGGATGCACCTGTAGATACCTTCTCGAATTGCTGAAAGTTGAGAATTTCCCTTCGTAGAGAGGCAACTTGGGAGAGTGGAAAGAATGCAAAACAAAATTGTATCGAAGTTCTTTCCATTTTCCATTTGCACTCCCGACGGTATGAGTGTACCACTGCTTCACTCTTCCCTTGAAGGAAAAGGGAAACAATTTCCAATTTAGGGTTTCTTGTGTCATGTCCTTGATTAGAAGGCATGAACACAATTGCTCAAACCACCGCAGGTGATGGTAGGGATTTTCACAATCCGTCTTTGAGAAGGATTGCTCCCGAACCATGGCTATTGTCGAAGTATAGCAACAACACTTCCCCTGGTACTACTAAAGTGTATCCTGCGGAGGTTCTTGTTTCGGTTGGGGCACGCAGAGATCAGGACAAGATGATGACACCAGAGATTTACGTGGTTTGGGGCGCCTGAGCGTAATACCCTACTCCACGGGGTATGTGTTGTTGTATTGAGAATCGCTAGGAAGCGTAGTTTATGGCTCAGCTTGGATTCTCCCCTTGTATTATGCGGCTCAGTCCTTTTATAGTCCAAGGACGGACCGTTACATCATTTGCCCAACCCGACATATGGCCCTGGCGTGTTTAATAGCCAAATACACAGTCTATGAGCATTAAACATGGTTAATAGTGTGATAACGTGCCTTAATGGCTGTGTTACTATTGGTATTTCTTAACACCATAGAGTTATACGAAAGCGCACGGAAATACCGTTGTAGGACTTCCCCTTAAGGAGTATTCCCAAGGGTATCGAATCCAAAGAACGTGTGTGCTAATCTTTCGAACTAGCGCACCCAAGGACACAAAGTTGTTTGGTAGGCAAGGAACAGAGAGGAATTTAAAGTATTGATCCTAATTCAAGGTAGTTTGCAGTAGATGCTTGCTTTGGGCACGGGCTTACTCCTAGCAATACTAGGACGATTCCCGCCAAGAGCCTATGGCATAGCCGAACGTGGAGGATTACGAAGGACAAATAGGGCTATCACCACCTACTGCCTACCTCTTCAATCCGTGGGTCTACGGGATATCCACTAATGGTTTATAACCTATGCACCACGCTTATGTTCTAAATCACTACTCTAGTTGTTTCGAACACAAAGCTACAACTAGAGCCTCTAATGAATTAAAGCAGTGAACCCCCAAGTAACTACCTGTGCAAACTACTTAGAATAAAAGATCAAACTTGTATTGAATTCACAATGGCTTACTTGATTGAGTAAAACCTTTGTAGGGGTACAAGTGTAGAAGAGGGACTTGACAAGCCCAAGCCTCCTTCTCCTATACTCTTCACCACACTCTCCTTCTACTTTGGTAGCCTCTATGACTACTCTAAACCTTTGGAGTGTAGCACTATTCTGAACTTTTGGTGTGTGTGAGAAGTGAGGTGAGGGGGTCTATTTATAAGTTGAGAAGGGTCGGGTCCCGCCACAATTAACATGCAAATCAGTCACCATTGAATCGAGAGAGTCGGGAGGAGCCAACACGTGTCATTTGACCGAGTTTGGCACCAGGAAGAGGTCAAACGAACCCCTGGTTCGGCTGACCTGGTCAAGGCTCCCCTCGGGGAGTGCTTCCTCCAGGTGGCTTCCAGGTGGGCCTCCTTGATATATATGGGTGCAACACCATTGGATCTCCCCGTATTCTTCTGTTTATGGGCCATTTGATCCATGTGTTGCCACGTGTCATCGCCTGATTCATTGAAATCCATGTTCATGGATTCATCCCTATATGTTTTGGTATTTTGGGTAATAATTCACCTGTATACAAATAAACACCAACACTTGTGGAATTGGGTTAGTGTATAAACCTACCACGATGTTTTGTGTTTCTTTTATGCACTTTATGAGGTGAATTGATGGTCAAAATATGGTACTTAAGGACCGTCAACATTTACCTTTATTAATAGTGCTCTGATCGTGTGTCATTAATACAGCATTAATGACACATAATTAGGTCCGGGGTCGTTATACACGTGTAGATCGCGAAGCTTCCCTTTGTTGGAAGTTTAGCTCCGGATTTACATTACATGTGTCAATCCTCGGAGCTACCCATATGAGGGATGTTGGTCTGGTGTAATATGACATGTGGGGCCTGAGGAAACCTTCAACTTTGACAGGTATAACTCTTTTGCACTTCTTGCGGTATCGTGAGGTACCAGGTACGCAGAGTACCGACAGTGGCCCCCGGGCCCATCTCTGGGAGAAAACCTTTGGGTTAAGTTATTCTACCAGAGGTGGGGCTATGCTTGGTTCCCGCGCTATGACTTCAAAAGTCTTCTGATGTGCCGTTGGGGCGATGGTCCGAGGTTAAACCATCGCCACGATGCTAGTTATGAACACGGCACATGAGATATTTGAGTGCGGATCTCACGCAATTGAAAGTCGCCAGTTGCCAATACAAAAACTGTATCGGTTCCGAGTGCCTTGTCAGGGTGTTACCTTTGGGTTTCCAGCCACCCATCATTATGAAAACAGTTCGCCTGGGGTTAGAACCTCGATTTCTTTATTGAGGTGGGCCCGGGCCCATTCATCACTGATGGGGTAAGCTTTTGAAAAGTGACTTTGCTCTCGCTGCAGTTTCCATCCAAGCGTTGCGGAGGCTTACTTAAGAAGGAAAGTAGGCGTGATTTGAGGACTCTTTACGCTTTCGATCAAACTTGTGCTAAGAGCCTCCTAAACTCCGCCTAGCTTTCCTTTCCTTTGTTCCACTTTGCCAAAATGGAGTTGGGTCTTTCCAAGAGCCGCCTCAAGAGCAAGGACAATTTGATGAAGGTTCGGACCTATATGGGGTGGTCTAGTGACTCCTTTAGGCACCTGATCCGCGCCGGCGAGCTCCCGTTCAAGAAGGAGCGTAATGGCGGCATGGTGTATTTCTGTGCGTACGGCATGGTAGTATTGATTCCACCTTTTTCGACCTTTCTTTTAATGCTTCTGGACTTTTACAGTCTCCAGCTTTATCATCTTGACCCCCATTCTCTTCTTCTATTGGCGACCTTCGTCCACTTCTGCGAGATGTGGGTGGGTGTTCCCCACTACATCGAGCTATTTTGTACCTTCTTCACGGTCCACACCATCGGTAAGGGGACTGAGCTTCTTGGCTTCTACTATTTTGTGAAGCGCAAGAACTGCCCCTTCAAATACTTGAATTCATTCTCTTCTGGCAAATGGGATGACTGAAAGAAGGACTGGGTCATTTTTGCAGTGGAGGAGCACGAGAGGTTGGAGTTGCCCCAAGGACTCCCCAATGTTGATACCGACGCTTTGAGTGTAGTTCTGAAGCTGTTAGATGCCTTTAACCCCGTCCTGACCAGGATCCGAGAATGCGTGGAGGGTGGAGTGACTCCTCAGGTTGTCTTCTACAATTTCCTGGTCAACAGATGGGCTCCGCTAAGGAAGAGGGAGAAGCTCGCTTGGGCCCTCAACAGCGTGATGGATGACGACTGGATTGAAACCCGTCTGAAGTCCTACTTGGATGATGAAGCTTTGAAGCTTCATCTCAAGAAATTTCAGCATGGGATCAATGTCGAAGGTGACGACTTGGTTCCGCCGGCTGCTTTCCTTCCTTTGAACATGGAGCTAGAGTTTAGCAGAGAGCCCCGGAGGAATATGCCGACGCTTGATGAACTTGGTGAAGTGGAGAGGCGTCTGATCTCTAGCGTGGTAATCCTCAGAGCTTCTGAAGGAGGGCCTACCTCCGCCTCGAGCCAGAGGTTTGAAGACATCAGGATGGGCAAGGGCAAATAACCAACCGAACCCTCCAACCGGAAGAGGAAGCTGAAGCATGCTGATGGGAGGTTCGTCAGGGTTGCTCCCTCTACAAAAGCTCCTTCTTCCCGACAGAGGAGGTCTTCTGCAGATGCAACTTCTCTTACGCAAGTGTCTTCGAGAGGTGATAGCTCTGAGCATTCAACACCGACTTCAGTGTCGGCTAAGAGCTCCTGGCCTGGGAGTTCTTCCCGACCAAGAGAAGCTCTGGCCGAGAGGACTCTGACTGCTGCAAGTGGTCCCCAAGTGAGGTCCGATGTCGTTGTCTCGCTAGATTTGGTGTCCTCTGGCTCTGGGCCTCAGAAGAAGAGGTTCTGAGGCGACTGGGGTGGTAGCATCCCTAGGTAAGCACCGTGTACTCACCTTAAAATGCTGATCTTGTTTTTGTTGTGTCTTTAATATTCTCATCTCTTTATTTCCAGGGTTTCGAAAAAAGGGTCAGGGACTTCGGCTTCTGTTGCAGCGACTGTGGCTGCGCATGCCGAAGCTCCATCTTCGACCACCGAGCCTCCTCCTCTAGTGGTGGCAGAGGTCACGGTAGCACCAGAACCAGCTGTCATGGAGTTGGATTTGGAGTCCTCGCTTGAAGCTCCTGTGGTAGCGCCGGACCACGAGGGAGAAGTTGAAGATGTACCTCTCGCAATGGTGTTGGAGGCTGATGCTCCGGTACTGGAGCCGGAGATGTCAGAAGCTCTGGTCTTTGAGCCGGAAGTCGTCAAAGCCTTGGCCGCTGAGCCAGAGGTAATTTAAGTCCCGGTAATCGAGCTAGAGATGGTTGAAGCTCCGGCCCTTGGGCCAGAAATTGTTGATGGTCCGGCGGCTGAGCCGAAAATGCTTTAAGCTCCAGGCGCTGAACCGGAAGTGACTGACGCGTCGGCGTCTGACCCAGCGGTGGTAGAAGCACCGGATGAAGCCCCAGCTGCTGCCTGGGGGATAGCTGCCCCAGAGGTGTCCGGACCAGAGCTGGAGCAGCCTGAAGAGGTGGCGACAGGTCCTCCGCCCTCAGAGCCGATAATTGAAGACCCGGAAGCAGCGCCTTCGACTTCCTGTCCGGAGGTGGGAGTTCCCCCAGTGAGTTCTTCCTCTGCTGCTACTGAAGGGCTTCCAGAGAGTGGCCCTAGTGCTGCAGGAGCTCAGGGGACCACCCTTGTAGAGTGGGACCCAATTTTTGTGATGGAGAATCCTCTAGAGCCTGCGGAGTTGGTCCCCGTAGGCCCGGATCCCATCCCTCTGGCATTGTCGATAGACAACGCCTGCTCGAGCCTCCAACAAGTCTAGCTCGCCTTCGATCATGAGAGCAAAGCTCTGGAGGAGGAGCACAACACCTTGAGGCGTTGGCGCAATAGACTCCACTTCTTGACCAGGCTTGCACAGACAAGGCTGGCTAATTAGGAGTGGATCAAGAGGGAGAAGGCCCAGTTGGAATACTAGGATAAGCTGCTGGAGGAGAAGGAAGTCGCCATCAGGGCCCTAGATGCTAACTCCAGGGAGATCCTTCAGCAGGCCAAGGAAGGCATGATGCTGCTGATGAGCATCACAAAAACCTCAATGAATTGAACAAGGTTCTCCTGAAGTGTCGAGTGGACCTTGATGCTAGGGAAGAGAAGCTCCTGGAGCAGCAGGAGGATATTGTGAAGAGATAGGTGGAGGTCACCCAGAAGTTGACACTGGGTGAGCAGAATTTGGCAGATCGCAACAAAAAGCTGGATCTATGGAGCAAAGAGGAGAAGGATAACTACTGGAAACTAGGGCAGGAGCTCTCAAAAAGAGAAGCTGATGTTGCCACCATGGAAGGGAAAGTAAGAGGTAGGGAAAAAGACTTGGCGGAAAGGCGGAACCGCATCCATCTCCGGGAGACAGAGTTGATCGATCATGAGAAGCAAGTTGCTGAGAATATGCAGCAGCATGCTAAATTGGTCGAGCGCCTCGCTCGGGAAGGTTCGAATCTTGCGGCCGCCTGGAAGTCACTAGAGGAGCTGCAGAGCGAAGGAGACTGAGTCCATTAAAGTGTGGGACTTATTGGGGTGGGCCAACGACGCGCTGACTCCACTAGGCTTCAATTCTGTATGTCCGAACAATCTAGAGCTGGACTTGGACCGAGCACTGGTGGCCCTCAATGCTGTTGGCGGCAAACTTGACTCGATGGGTGACGTCATTGTGGACTAGCTAGAGACAGAGGGGAAATCTCTGGCTACAAATGTCGCAGAGTATGTGCTGACGTGTTATGTGAGCCGAGATCCCCAATTCTCTCTGGACCCGGTGCTCCAAGGTCCTGTTGCTGAAGAGGAGGACGCCTCCAATGCCAGTGTCCAAGAAGTTTCCAAGAAAGTCGCCACATTCTTCCACACGACTTGGTACCTCCGGTAGCTAGGACTTTTTCCTTTTGCCTTCTGCTGTAATCCCAACGTACCATCAACGTATAATACGTCGATGATGAGTCCCCTAGGATTTATCGGAGCTTGATAGGTCTGGTAGCGCCCGAAGTCGACACACGAATCATTGAAGGCAGGCCCCTTAGGGGTTGTCAGAGCTTTGTAGCTCCAACGTCACCCACCGTCAACATATTAAACGTCGACGGCTGACCCCCTTGAAGGATGTCAGAACTTAGTAGCTCTGACTTCATCCACTATCCCTATGAATTTTTGTTTTTCCTACACATTAAATACATGAAAAGAGTAAAATTCTTCCTCTTATCTATAAATCGTTTGTGACTTATTATTCTTATTTGAGTTTTAAATCCGAAGTAACTCGATATGGTAACAAGTATATTGACATAATCTTTCCAGGCCCATATGCTTTTTTAGTACTCACCCTACTGAGGCCTGCCAGGGTATAGGAAGAGTGGTGTAATTAGAGTGCTGAACCAGGATAAGTCGATAGCACACTCCGGACCTATGTTAGCTTTGCGTTCAGGCAAGTATACTATGCAGCAATGTTAGGATCTGAAGAGACCATCAATAAAAACTTATAATACATACAACTTACTTAGACTAGAACTAAAAAATAATTGCAAAAGTTCATTATAGACAAGAAGGTTAAAAATAATAATTTGATAGATTGAGCCTTGTACAAAAATAAATGCACGTGGAGTCTGTTTTCACACAACAATGTCTTTCATTATAGGTCTAGATTTACAGGGGAGACAAGGACACACTTAGGGTGCGGGACCAAGCTAAGTGCGCTATACATCTTTTACTAACCCAGGGTAGGTAGTTACACTTTTTTAGTGTTGTGATTGTATTAAGTGTATTTGAACTTCCTGGACCCTCCCATAGGGGTATGGATGTTCTCCCAGAAGACTTACCCATGTCTGTATCGTGACTCTATAACATTCATCTTGTGTAATTATAGACTCGCCTCCATGATTCTACGCATAAAACTTACGGAGGTGCTCGATGTTCCAAGGATTAGGAAGTGGAGTCCCATCCTCAGTTGCCAAATGAACGCATCCGGGTCGGCATACTTTGATCACTCGAAAAGGACCTTCCCAGCTTGGGGAAAGATTATTCATCCCTTCACTAGTTAGTATCTTACGTAGCACCAGATCGCCTTCCTCGAGTTGTCGGTTGCACACATGACTTTGATGATAGCGTCAGAGCGCTTGGCTCTAACGTGCATTCCGAACAGCTGCTTGGCACTTTCCCTCGTCGACGAGGTCAAGGTCTTCACGCCGGAGCAGGTCCTGCATGGCTTTGTCAAAGGTCCAGACCCAGGGGGACCCCAAGGTGATCTCCGGAGGAAGGACTGCTTCAGCTCCGTACACCAGAAAGAATGGAGTTTCCCTAGTTGACCGATTTGGAGTTGTCCCGTTCGCCCATAATGATGATGGAAGCTCTTCAATCCAATTGGCTCCATGCTTTTTTAGGCGCTTGTATGTGTGCGTCTTGAGTCCTTTTAAGATTTCTGCATTTGCTCTCTCGGCTTGGCCATTACATTCTGGTGAGCTACTGAGGCGTAACTGAGTTGAATGCCGAGTCTTCGCAATATTCTTGGAATGTAGCACTTGTGAATTGGGTTCCGTTGTCAATTATGACTTTGTTTAGAACTCCAAATCTGCATATAATGGACTTCAAGATCTTAATTGCTGATTACTTGTTGATTGTCACAACTGGAGTTGCTTCTAGCCATTTGGTGAACTTGTCGATGGTGACATACAAGAACTTGTAACCTCCAACGACTTTTTGGAATGGTCCCAAGATGTCCATGCCCCACAAAGTGAATGGCCATGTAGGAGGTATTATTTGTAGTGACTGAGCTGGTGTGTGAATCTGTTTTGCATGAAACTGGCACGCTTCACATTTTTTCACTAGCTCAACCGCATCCTGGAGTTCTATAGGCCAGTAAAAGCCGTGCCGAAAGGCTTTACCGACTAGCATGCAAGAAGAAGCATGGTTCCCACACTCGCCTCCATGGATTTCCGCGAAAAGCTCGCGGCATTCTTCACTTGCAATGCACAACATTAGGATGTAGTTGGCACCGCGCCGGTAGAGATCCCCTTCTATCAACGTGTATCTTTTAGCTAATCTGACAATCCGGTTAGTGGATACATTGTCTTCAGGAAGGATATTGTCTTTCAAGTAGCTCCGGATCTCCAAGATCCATGCATTAGAGCTAACTTGAGCTTCTGAGTCTTGCGTGCTAGGTTGCACGGAGCTTCCAGCAGCACCTACGACCCTTGGTGGATGCCATGGTAACAGGGCCACCGGAACTGCCGGCTTCGAGGTGCTGGTCTCGCCTCCTTCGCTCAGTTCTGTAGGCTGTGCTATTGGTCTTGACAACCTCCGAATGGAGGTTCTGTCAGGAGCCGGAGCTCCGGTTGAGGCATTCGTCGAGAGTTCCTTAGCTTCAGCGTTATAAAGACGCCGAACATGGTGGATATCTAGGACTTTGAAGTCCTTCTAGAGCCTCTGGACTTCAAGGAGATAGGCAGCTAGTTGGGGATTGTTACAATAGCATTCACCTTTGACTTGTTTGATGATGAGCTGTGAATCACCCTTTACCAACAGCTGTTTGAAACCATAAGATAGTGCCACCTTGAATCCGTAGATGAGGGCTTCATACTCTGCCATATTGTGGGTCACCTTGAAATCAAGGTGAACCATGTACTTTACCTTCTCTCTATCCAGAGCCAGGAGAAGGATTCTAGCTCTGGCCCCCTGCTTCTGCACGGAGCCGTCGAAATATAGAGTCTAGTGAGGCTCTTTGAATACCGAAACCTTGGGTTCGTCTGTACCCACTATGGCCCCCAGGATTTGATGGAGAGGGAGTCCATTTCGCCATGAAGTCTGCCAAGGCTTGACTTTTATATGCTTGTCGTGACATGAATTCGAGATCGAACTCAACCAGTTCTGCTGCCCACTTTTCGATGTTCCCAGTCGAGTTAGGGTTATGCAAAATAGCACATAGTGGAAAAGAAGTTACCCCTGATATTTTGTGGGCTTGGAAATAATGTTGAAGCTTCCTTGAGGCAATAAGAACTGCGTAAAGCAGCTTATGCACCTCAATGTATCTTGTTTTGGCGTCATGGAGTACTTCGCTAATGAAGTACACTGGGCGTTGGAAGGTCCGAAACCTTTCATAAGGACTCGAAGCTTCTTCTCCAACGACCCGGACCCTCCCGGAGGGGTCCGGATCTTCTTCTTGTTTGACCCAAACCTTGCCAGAAGGATCCGAATCATCTTGACCGGCCAGGTGAACCCCCTCAGGTGGATGACGTTGATCTCCTAGCATTTCGCCTTGAGGTTCCGTGTCTAGGGGCTGGGACCCGGACACGCTTTCAGGTAACTCTAGACCCTCCCGCATGGGTCTGTGCTTCTGGAATGGACGTGGCTCTGGTCTTTCCGAGACGAGGACCTTGCTGACAACTTCGGTGGTTGCAGAAAGGTAATGCAGTAAAGGCTCACCAGGATTTGGAGGTATCAAGACCGGTAGTGTGGTGAGGAGCTGTTTTAACTCTTGTAATGACTTTTCTGCTTCTTCAGACCAATGAAATGGTTCAGACTTCCTCAAAAGTTTGAAGAAGGGTAGTGCCCACTCTGCCAATCTTGAGATGAACCGGCTGAGCATAGCTAGACATCTAGCTAACTTCTAGACATCCTTGATGCGGGCTGGGGGCCGCATATCTTCTATAACCTTGATCTTCGCCGGATTTGCTTCAATTCCTCGGTGAGTCACCAAGAAACCTAGAAGCATCCCGGAGCTAACCCCGAAGACACATTTGTCCAGATTCAGCTTGGTGCGCGTGGTGCGCAGCTTGTCGAAGACAGTGTGTAAATTGTCAAGGAGTGACTCCTTTGTTCTTGATCTTCACGATGATGTCATCAACGTACACCTCCACCAAGTCTCTGATTAGCTCTCCAAATGTTTTGTACATAGCTTGCACAAATGTTGAAGCATCATTTTTAAGACCAAAGGGCATGGCAGTATATTAGTACAATCCTTCTACTGTTATGAAGGCAATATGCTCTTCATCTTCCTTAGACATTTGGATTTGATAATATCTAGAATATGCATCTAAGAAACACAATAGCTCACACCCGGAGGTGGAATCCACTATCTGATCTATTCTAGGTAGTGGAAATGTATCCTTTGGACATGCCTTATTTAAGGTGGTGTAGTCGATACACATCCGAAGCTTCCTGCTGGCCTTGGGTACAACAACTGGGTTTGCAAGCCATTTTGGATGGAAGACTTCCTGGATGAATCCAGCTTCGAGCAACTTCTTGGTTTCCTGTTGGGTGAAGTTTTGCCGCTCGATTGATTGCTTCCGGGGCTTCTGGTGTACATGCCATGCGTCGGGATAAATCTTCAGGTTGTGCTCAATCACATCCCTAGGGATCACAGACATTTGTGATGGTTGCCAGGCAAACACGTTGACATTAGACCGGATGAAAGTGATGAGCGCGAGTTCCTATTTGTTGTTCAAACCTCCCAATATATGTGTAGTCTAAGCAGCATCGGAACCAATTTGGACGACTTTGACGGGAACATCGATGTCGCCGCTTGGTTGCACACGGGGTGCGGAGGTAGAGCCTTTATGACGAATGCTCGGAGGGTTCGGAGCTGTCTCCTTACCGGATGCTTCCTCTTGTGCTGTGGTAAGCGCATAGAGTTCTTCTAAAGTAGTGACTTCTACAGTGCGATCTCCGCGGATCCGGAGAACGCCTGCGGGTGTTGGCATCTTCAACACTAAGTAACCATAATGGGCGGCGGCCATGAACTTGTGCAAGGCTGGCCTGCCCAAAAATGCGTTGAACGGCATACTGATCTATGCAACATCGAAGATCAACTTCTGAGTTCTATGGTTCTCCCGAGTCCCGATGGTCTCTGGGAGTGTGATGGAACCAAGGGGAGTAATGGTCCCCGGACCTACCCCAGAGAAAGGCCGAAATGGGCAAAGGTCTGAAGGCCGGAGCTGGATCTTAACGAAGGCCTAAAAGCTTATGAGGTTTAGCCCTGAACCTCCATCCACCATTACATGGTGGAGTTGAATATTGTTAATGGTAGGTGACACCATCAACGGTAGTTGGCCAGCTCCGATCATGATGCGGGGACAGTCCGAAGCATCAAAAATGTTGGGAGTGTCCATCCACTTCCAATGAAACTCCGCCCTAGCAGTGGGAGCTACCACGGCCATGTACCGCCGCATTGTCTTGAGGATGCGGCGAGAGGTGATGTCCCAAGAACCACCATAAATGGTGTTCAGGGTCTTCCAGCGCTCGTTGTCATAGACATGGAATTGTTGTCGACAGTGTTGTAGACAGCTTTCAGGACCTTCTTGGGGTCCTAGAACCCTAGCTCCTCCTCAACTAGAGCTTCATCAACTTTTTGTTTTCCTTCCCGCTGACAGAAAGGAGCTTCTTCCCAATGCTTGTTATAACGCTCGGCAAGGTTCTGGACCTCCCGACATTCTTCCAGACTGTGTCTGTCCGTCTTGTGGATCGGACACCATGCTTTGGAACTGTTGTCGTCTTCTGATGAAGGACGATGCTGTTTCTCAGTGCGTGGCCCTCAGCCACCGGAGCTGCAGTAGCCGTAGCGGTAGGTGCGCCGGCCGACAACTTTTTCTATCCGTTGGATTTCTTCTTATTTTTGCCATGTCTTCAGTTTTGGAGGGTTTCTTGTTGGCCCCTGGAGCTGGCTTGGAGTGCATCTCACGGCCCTCCGTAGCTCTAGCACATTTGTTTGCTAGGCTGAAGAGTTCCGTGACGCTGGTGACCTCTTTGATTGCCAGCTTCTCCAACATCTTCTTATCTCGAACACCCTGTCTGAATGCAACAATGATAGAAGAGCTCGAGATTGAAGCAATAGTATTATGTACCTGAGAAAACCACTGGATGAAGGAACGCAGCAATTCCCCCGTTGTTTGCTTTACAGCAAACAGATCCTATTCAGTTCCAGGCCGAGTGTAAGAACTCTCGAAGTTGGCAGTAAATTGTTGACATAGCTCCGCCCAACTATTAATGGAGTTGAATGGAAGACTCATGAACTAGGACCTTGTAGTCCTAGTTAGAGCCACTGGGAAGTAGTTGGCCATCACGGCCTCATCGCCCCCCGCTGCCAGTATAGCAGTGGAGTAGATTTGAAGGAACTCGGCGGGGTTGACAGTCTCGTCGAATTTTTTCGGCGGGTGAGGCCGAAACTTTTGTCGCCATCTGACCGTGTGTAAATGCATGGCCTGTGCAGAACAGCCTCCCCCTACTCCCTGAGGAGAAGGGTTGTCTCGAGCTTCTCATCTCTCGTGAGGACGCTCAATATGGATGTGGCCATCCTGCTGCCGGTAACGGCAATCAAGTTCCGATAGCAGGTCGTGAGTCAGAATCCTAGTGATGGTGTGGGTGTGTCGTGCCCCGGGAGGAAGCGAAGTCACCTGCTGGGATGTAGCCCGTCTCCTCTGCTGCGAGGCTTGTGGACCAAGTCGACCCGACAAGGTCCGTCGTTGTGATGGTGCTCGCCCTGAAGGGGGAGGACCTTGATTGCTGATGCCATATGGTCAACATCAGCTCTCCACTGTTCGATAGCACCCTGGGTGCCCCTAGAGGCGGTGGATGTTGTAGAAGAGCTCGTGCTGCCATAAGCGTGTGCTCAGGGTTGTTGTTCATCGATGCAGTGATCGACACAGATGCCCCATCTTGTCGTCCATCATTGTTTGCCAGAACAGTGGCGGTTGTGGTGCCATAGTGCCTGCCGGAACAATGGCACCCGCTGGCTGCTGTGCATTGTAGGGATTGCCTCCAGCAGTTTGTTCAGCGTGATTGCCGTTGGAAGATCCTATGGCGTAATTCACCATCTTGAGATATCGGGCTCCCCCGACCTGGTGCGCCAGATGTCAAAGTGTACCAACCACACTTCCCGCGGTACTACTAAAGTGTAGCCTGCGGAGGTTCTTGTTTCGTTTGGGGCACGTGGAGATCAGGATCAAGATGATGACACCAGAGATTTATGTGGTTCGGGTCGCCTGAGCATAATACCCTACTCCACGGGGTGTGTGTTATTGTATTGAGAATTGCTAGGAAGCATAGTGCATGGCTCATATTGGATTGTCCCCTTGTATTGTGCGGCTCAGTCCTTTTGTTGTCCAAGGATTGACCGTTACATCATTTGCTCGGCCCGACATATGGCCCTGGCGTGTTTAATAGCCTAATACACTGTCTATGAGCATTAAACATGGTTAATAGTGTGATAACGTGCCTTAATGGCTGCGTTACCTGTATTTACAGTGCTTTGATCGTATGTGATTAATACAACATTAATGACACGTAATCAGGTATTGAAACTGCCGCTTTAACTGTCTCTTGAATGTCCGTGCTGGAAGAGATCCACCAAAGTTTTCGTTGATGATGAAGGTCTGGAGGCTCCATACGTGGCAGCTTCGAAGCTTCCCCTTGCGGGGAGGTAGCTCCGGAACCACTATACACGTGTCAGCACCGGACCTTCCCTCTGCTGGGGGTTAGGTCCGGGGTCGTTATACATGTGTAGGTCGTGGAGCTTCCCTGTGTTGGAAGTTTATCTCTGGATTTACATTACATGTGTCAATCCTCGGAGCTACCCATATGAGGGATGCTGGTCTGGTGTCATATGACATTTGGGGCCTAAGGAAACCTTCAACTTTGACAAGTAGAACTCTTTTGCACTTCTTGCGGTACTGAGGGGTACCCGGTACGCAGGGTGCCGACAGCTATAAAGCCAGGGTGGAGTTCAAAGCAAGTTGAGCAAATTGGATCCGCCAATTGCGGAGGCTCACAAAACTCACCCTTAGGAGAAGGTAGAGAAATAATGGTTGGTTGCTCCATGGTTTAGATGCTAGAAACATAAGGAATAAAGTAAAAAAAATAGATACGAGGGTGAACAAGGTTCGAAGATCCACAGCAACCGTTCCCCAGCAACAGGGCCAAAAATTCTTGATGACGGTTGGTACATCACAGATGAAAATTTGCAAACACACGGAGAAACTTCTGTAGCACTTCCCCTTAAAGAGTATTTCCAAGGGTATCGAATCCAAGGAACGTGTGTGCTAATTTTGTAACTAGTTCACCCAAGGACACAAAGCTTGGTGATAGGCAAGGGATAGAGTGGATTTCCTAAGAGAAGGGGTTTTAATTCAAAACAAGTCGATCAATAATAGCTTGTATTGGGCACGAGCTTACCCTTGTCTGCCAGGCGACTCCAGCCAAGAGCCTACATGGTAGTCAAATGTTGAGGATTACAATGGACGAATAGGATTGTCACCACCTACCAACTACCTCTACAACCCATGTACTACGAGATAATCAAAGGTAACATCAAGCCTATCAAATACTTCCCTAACCTTTCTAGCAAAGACTAGGGCCTCTAAATGAATAGAGCGAAGAACGAACAAGCAACTAAGGAATTAACTTGCTTGAATTAGATAAATGAACTCAAATGGAAACCATGTACCTTACTTGAGATGGAAAGAACTATTGAGGTACAAAGGTGGAGAGGGTTCGACAAGCCCAAACCCTATCCTTAAGTGGAAGAAGCCCGAAAAGCCGGAGCCTCCTCCTCCTCTTTCTCACTCTCTCCTTATTTCCTAAGCACTTTGGCAGCGCTATGCCTTTTGAGTGGAATACTAGACTCAAGCTTTTGGTTTGTGGAGTGAGGGAGCCCCTACCCCCTATTTATACCCTCCAAAGGTCGGTTTGGGGCCACAAAAAGCGAGGGAATTAGTTGCCATTATGATCTCCAAGCCATGTGGAGCCAACATGTGGTAGTTGACCGCGTTTAGCACGTTTACTTAGTTGGTCAAAATGGCACTTTGGTCGACTTTCTGGTGGCCTTAAATGCAGTGTTTTTCTTCTGGAAGGCTGTTTTGTGGGGCCCCATCATGGGTATGGGTGATTCCCCTCATTTTTACTTAGTTTTCTCCTCCGAGTGGGCCCAAGAATCCTCGTGCTTGCGCCTGATTGGTCGGAAGGTGTGTTTCTTTGATTGGTCCCAATAAATACCTCTAATTATGGGCATAATTCACCTGCATACACAATTGCACCAACACTTGTGGAGATAGTTAGTAAATAACTCCTACCACTATGTTGTTTGTCCAATCCATAACTTTTATGCAAGGAATTGACGGTCGGATTTGGCAATTAAGGACCGTCAGCCATGAGGCAAGTTGGCCTTGAGCTCTCCATGTCGGGGAAGAGTTTGTTCTCCATGGTTGATCTCTTTGTGGCAATTGTTGATATATTGTCTTCTTCTTTGGAGGAGTCTTCATTTGAATCCCACTCTTTTCCAAGGTGGGCTTGTCCTGATTGCTTCTTCTTCTTGAAGTATTTTTTTCTTTAGGACTTGCCCTCCTTCTTCATGTGGGCAATCCACAATGAAGTGGCCATATTACCCACAATTGTAACAAATCCTCTTTGATCTTTTCTTGGGCTTGTCCTTGTTCTTGCTTTCATGATGGTAGCTTTTCTTCCTCCTTCTCATCATCCTCTTGATTTTCTGATGAAAAGCTCCTCTTCCTCATTGGTGTTAGGGCTCACTTCATCACTCTATTCTTGTTATTGGGATCTTCATGATGTTGTCTTGAATGCAACATCTTTCTTATTGGAGGAGGTGAGCTTTTGGAGGTCGTTGTAGAACATAGCCTCTCTCTCCATCATCAAATGGTTGATAATTCTCCCTAGCACCTCTTCAGTAGTCATCTTGTGGAATCTGGAGCTCTCCTGAATCATGGAGCGAAGAGCCATGTTTCGAGGCATGAATTCCCAAATCAACCTCTTTACCACTTCGTGGTATGTCCATCGGGTGCACCCATATGAGTGGCTCTTGTTGATGAGGATCTTGAGGCAGTTGTACATGTCTTGGGGGTTTTCACCATCCATGATGGTGAACCTTCCATGTGCTCCTTCGATCATCTCAATCATGGCCTCTCCTATCATACGATTGTCCTCATGCCCACCGCTAGCCCATCAATTCGGTTGAACTTCTCTCAAGTCAAGGAGGAGGTGATCACTCCGACCGCTTGAGCATTGTGGTGGAGTAGGACAGCTTGCTCCTGTGTCATGTCTTCCTTACTCTTGGAAAGATGAACACCTGTCAAAACAATTTGCCACAAGCTAGGGTTTAAGGAAATGAGGTGCATCTTCATGTTATGCTTCCACATAGTATAGTCATTTCCATTAAATTGAGGAGTTTTCCCAATAGGAATAGACAAGTAATGATTATTATGATTAAGGTTCTCATAATTGTAAGGATATTGGGTGTAGTCTTGTAAACCACACCCATTGGTGTCGTTGGTCTCCTTCTTGGGAAGATTCAGCTTCTCACGAAGTCGCACCTTGAGTAGGTGCACTTCCTCATCATTCATATCATCTTAGAGCATATCGATGTTCTTCGTCTTGTCATCGCCGACGATTACTGAAGATTGGTTTTAACCCTTGTTGTCCATATCCTCTCCGAGTTGTTAGACTCTTGCTGGAGAGACCTGCTCTCATACCAACTGAAAGTAGCATATAGGGGGGTGAACAAGCAATAATCGAAAATCTAGACTTAATTAAAAACTGTCCTGTCAACACAAGTCAGACTTGTTTGACTAGAAATCGGACTTGTCTGACTAAATTCGAACAAGTCTAACTTAGCTCGAATGAGCCCGACTGAATCTATAGAAACTACTAAAAAGGAAGTTTTTATGCAATATAGTGAATGGAAATACGTCCTAGCAGTTCTAGTAGTTGATGGAAACAAGATTAAGTGCTACAAACGAAGTAAACCTAGATGATCACTAGAAAGTAAGAACTTTGTGGAAATGAAAATGAAGATAATGGACAGGAGTTTTTTCTCCCGAGGTTCAGCTTCACGAAGAAACCTACATTCCCGTTGAGGAGTCCACGAAGGATCGGGCCTAACAGCCCTAACCCCGCCAAGACGCCTCAAAGGTCCAGTCTTGGATGCTCCACTATCACAGGAGATTACAAAGTTCCCCGAATCAAGAAATCACACGAGAAATCACCGGGGCGGCACCTAACCATCTAGGGGAGAACCCCAAGAGTATCAAACACACAATCATGAAGAAACTCAACGAATCAAACGTTGCTCAACCCCTTATGGACCTCTCTTGCCAAGTCTCACAATCACTCCTTCACTCTTCCCCAAAAATGTTGGATTTGGGCTCAAGAGGGTGAAGAACAAGAGAGGAGGCTTTCTTGAGGGCTTGAGGTGGCGGCTTGAGGTGGCTCTGAGAGTTTTGTAGGGTTAGGCTTTGATTGGGGATGAAATATCCAACTATTTATACCCCAAATGTGTTTTTAGCCATTAGATGATAGCCCACGTCGGACAAGTCTGACATAACCTCGGACGTGTCTGACCTACTGACATCAGAGATGCTATGGCTGACCACTTTGATTTGAATCTGCATGCAAAATCCGCGTTGGACAAGTCCAACTAATCTCGAACAAATCTGACCAACAAGAAGAGACTTTTAAACTCAAACTAATCCGAGTCACTAAGTCAGAAAAAATTACCTCGGACATGTCCGACCCACTTCGGACATGTCTGAATACCAAAGAGAGATTTTAGACATGTCTGACATAAAAATTTAGACATGTATGAATTCCACCAAAGAGGTGTCGGACTTATCCGAACCAAGGTGTTGGACAAGTCCGACCCTAACACATAGGGTTTTCCTAAAACCTATCCAAGAGGTTGGGCTCCCATTTAACTCACTTAGTTTCCACGTGTTGTGTCCCTCTCAATAGTACGGGTTTTCCTATGACTCAAGGAGAAATAGAAAAAATTATTTCTACTCCACTTTTCTAGCCTTTTCTCCTTTTTTGTGAATTTCATTCTGTACTAAATTTTGTGCACGAACTCAAGCAAACTCATTAGCTCTTTAATTGTTTGTCATTAATCAACCAAAACCCACAAGGGACCTAGATGCACTCTGAATTAATATATTTAGTCTTTACTTATTCATATACTTGGATGAATCGTTCCTTGTTTGGTTGTGGAGTCCATGTATGTGCTAGGTGTAGGTGTTCCTATGACCAAGTTATAATGCCTTTTATATTATCACAAACATCATACACCACCACTATAGTCTAATTAGGTATTAATATGATTATGTTAATATGAGTAAGTTAGTGCTTGGTCCCAACATTGGTTTCAACGATGTTAAGGTTAGTCATTGCCTTAGGAAGGTACTTGTACTACAGCTCTTAATGTATTTACTTGTCATGTAAGCATGGTGCTTAGATAATCAAGTAGCGTTGGATGTCTCGTAGACCCACAATTTATAGGGGTGGGCGGCAGGTGCTGACAGCCCTGTCCGTCCTTCGTAATCCTTAACGTTCTGCTATGCCATAGGCTTGTGGCGGGAATCATCCTGATATTCTCAGGGGTAAACCCGTGCCTGATATGTTCGACCACTAAGCCCTAGAATTCACCAATAGCATATTCACGTGTACTCGATTAGGCTATGTATATGAGTAAGTAGAGCACAGTAGGAGTATCCCCTTCTCATAGCTTAACCCTCATTAGGACAACCTTACCCTTAGAGTAGATTACTTTGGTGTGTGTCACAGTACCCCTATTATGATCTTACCCCAATTATGTTAATTACATAGTACCCTATACCTTGATCATGAGAATATTGTTCCCTTTACTTCACCGCCTTCCTTTGGGATAAATACGATACCCTTGGGAATACTCTTGCGTGAATTTCTACAACGGTATCTTGTGTGCGCTTGCGGATCTCATTTCCTACCGAAGATGATCCATGGTGTTAAGAAATACCAACAAGCATTTCTGGCGCTATTGCCGGGGGGCATAAAAGTGAAGGATAGCTATCACCTATGATTAAGTTATAGGTACTTGTAGTTATTACATAGGATTACCTTTGCTTTGTTTTCTCCGTTATGTAAAAACAGGGTAGTGTTTGGCTAGCTCACTCTTTGGGAAAGCCAAAGAGGACGCTAGAGCTTAACTTCATTAGTACTTTAAGGTGTTCCTCAACAAATTCTTCCCATTGGGCAATGTCGTTGCCCACTACGGGAGGATTTTCCATCTTCCAGTAGGATCCAAAGGCATCTATCCCCAAAGCTCGGGGGAGGCTCCAAGATTATATATTGGTTTGCCTTCACTATGGGGATGGATATTTTTTTCATCATCCAACACTCCTACAACGGGTTGATTTCATTGGCCCGTGATCAAATTCTTGCTAAAGTTGGAGGTGACCTCTTCTCCATAATCATGACAAGGATGAATATTTAATTAAGAGAAAGGTCACCATTCAAAGGGGTTGATCCATGAATGTTTCAATTCCGTTGTCATGACATGCACACCATTGACAAGGAGGGCATGCTAGCCATGGAACTGGACCCCTTCTTGAAAGATCAAGAAGGTCAAACCAATGGAGATGTATTTGGATGATCCAAGCCATGGATATTCACATGTTTTGTGAAAATCCATGTCAACATGGGACCCTTGGGGATTCATTTCCCTAAGACCCATGAGGATATTCCATTTCCAAACAACTTCTAAGGCCACCACCAACAATGTCAAAATTGGAATCAATACAATCAATGAGGCTATGTGAATTTGAATTCCAACGAATTCAACTTCAAATAGCCTACATCAATATATCTTGTCGATGGCCAAAGAGAAATCAATGACATGCTGATAAAGCATTTGGCCAAGGACAAACCACTTTGAAAAGCATTCAAGATCCAAGGGTTGCACAATCAGTTGTTGAACCCTACACTTTAGCCAAACCCTACACATTTTCTGCCTAGGTTTAGTAAATAATTCTTATGGAATGACTTAATGGTTGATTTGGCATGTAGCAACCTAGAAATAGTGATGTCCATAATTTCGATTTAAAACTCATTGATGCATGGATCATTAAATTTCAAATTCCTAGGCAAGAAATTAAAAATGATCAGGAGGATAAAATTGAGAATCTTGTTTGCCATAATCCACATAATAAATATTTGCTCTTGTAAAAAGTAAAGATGGTTAGGAAATTTTAAGGATAAAGGAATCAATAGAGTGTACATGCATTACTTGCATTGCTATGAGTAGGAGCTTTAGAAAATATGCAAATTGATTAATTTATAATGCCCCATCCCTATATCAATGAACAAGACAATTTTTATGGGTGCACACAAACTTAAACCCGATATATCTTTGTTGTTTTTCTTCCCCGGGTGTACAAATGAAATTCGGTCATTTGACCTGGAGTTTCAATTGTACAAGTGTCGGGAGCTAACCATCCCTCTATATCAAAGAGAAGAAGCTTTCAAGAGTAGTATTTCTATGTAGGCATACAAAAAGTTGATTTGGAGGTACCATTTCAACATCTCTTGGCCAATGAGTAACAAAGCATGGGTGAAACCTATCGGGATTTAATCCGCAGGTCAATCATAGCTTTAATAGGCTGGAGGTTTGACATGGAAACCTTCCATGAGCAACCAATGGGCTGTCATGAATAATTGGCATATCTATGCTCCCACTACTCTAAGAACCCATCCAAGCTCAAGGGAATTGCCACCATCATTGGGTGCACATTGTTCCTCTGTGACTAAAGGTTATTTTAACTTTAAGCCAAGAAATGATAGACCACACCCAACACATGTTGGGTGCATGTTATTCCTTTGTGGCCTGAGGTTTTCATGACCTTAGCCAAGGAATGGCGGATCACACCCAACAAATGATGGATCCACCTATCTGATGCGGATATCCTGCTCATACCTATAATCCAACCCATGAACCAAGTGCAAGACACATAAAGTAATACGAATCATGAACCTTTGACAAGGAGTCGGGCAAACAAAGTCACAACAACAGATTCACACAACAAGAACGCAAAGGAAAAGACGGTTCGCACTGTGCGAACTATTTTGGGCTGTCCGAACTTTGTGATGCATAAGCACCAACTTTGCATGCAACTCTGTACCAACCTGGCATGTCCCCTAGTGCATAGAGAACATGCTGTGAAAGCATATCAAGTTTAGTTTTCAATGCAACAAATGGTGCGTCATTTGGACTTCCCAATCAAGTGTAATGACTTTTTTACTGCAAGAAGGTCAAGAGCTGAAACTGCACGAGGCACCTCAGGAATGCATTTTGTAGTGACTCTTTGACTCATCTAAACTCCTCAACTAAAGGTCGATTTGCACCTAAACCATGAGGGTTGTTCATAGTGTAAATATGTAGCAAGTCCTTAACATTTTCAAGGCTTGAAAGAATTCAAAAGTGAGAAATTATCCTTTTGTTTAGCTGTGTGCTAACAATTTTTGAGAGAGAGAGAGATCTCTACCTCTTTTCTTTTGTGATTTCCTCACGGGATTATATTAGCGGCCGCTTCATCGGCTCCTAATTGTGCTCCTGGTCTGTTGATTCCAGGTTGTGTTGGTTGGTTCTTTGAGAGTGTGGTTGGGCAAATCCTCGATTCAGGTTGCCAGTTAAAGATGGTGGTTGGCTTTGAGTTTTATTCGACAGGTTGCACTAGTTATATTGGCTTATTTGAAGCTCTTTATCTATCTTGGCTTCTTTGAAGCTAGTTATCGTGTTTGTGATCCTACATCGTGAAGATCGGGATCCCGAATCGATATTATTTGGTATAAGAGCTTTTGTTTACACGGTAGGATCCTTTACTCTCGGGTGACGAAGAAATAGAGTCGAGGATGACTCCTTTTTCAAGAGGGGGAGGACGATGCGGATATCCCACCCATACCTACAATCCAACCCATGAACCAAGTGCAAGATACATCATGCAATATGAACCATGGACCTTTGACAAGAAGTCGTGCAAACAAAGTTACAACCACATATTCACACGATAAGAATGCGAAGGAAAAGACGGTTCACACAAGTCCGAACTATTTTGTGTGAGACCTATGTGTGCTGAATACATTGGCTTTGACGATAAAAGTTTTGAATACTACCAAAACACAGTTCTAACAAGGTCCAACTTCAAGTCAGAGCTCCTGCAAGGTCCGACGCTAGGTCCGACTACCTTTGGTTAGCTCCGGCGCTGTGACACCCGGTTCCGAAAATGAACCAAGTGAACGCATATGTGTGCCCAGGATGTTTAACAAACATACACGAGTGCATTCACAAAATGATATACAAGAAATTATCACGGAACAAGATTAATTAACCACTTTTATTACACAATTCAGAATATTCTCGAATACAGGCTCTAATGAATATTAATGACAAGTTTCAACTAATGCAGCGGAAATAAACTAAACTAAGCAAACTAAGCAACTAAGCAGCATAAGCAAAAGGGATAGCGCAGCTCCAATCAACACCACATGCAAAGCTAACGGTAGACACGGCCTAGATCTCCACATTATCATCGTTATACTCCCAATCCTGACCTGATACTGTTGGTGGGGGAATTGCAAGGGTGAGTACATGTCGTACTCATCAAGTGTGGAAAGTATGACATGTAGCTGGTTCAAATGACGAATATAATAATGGATGAGTGCTAAAAAGTACATTAGAACAAGTAAAAAGCATTATACTATGTCTATGTGAGGTAATCCCGTCATATCCATCATATTGACAAAATATTAAATATATCCAATTATTGCTATCATCATCATTATCCATGTCCAGTTACCATAACTCAAATTCATATTCATAAACATAAGCCATAAACCATCCATAACCATTACCAAACCATAACCATAACCAACCATCCCAAATCCCAAGTACCCTCTAATCATGGAAGTTGTCCAGGTGCTCTTAACAAGGAGCACGACTATCATGATATTTTTATTAGATTCTGCAGAGTTTGTACCACTTTACCCACATGTTTGTGATTTCATCACCCGTTGGCGACTGAAGAACCTCCCTAATGCCAATTACACTTCCTTTGGTGTATAGCCAAGAGATCACAAAATAGCCTTTACAAGGGATTACTAGCCTATTTAGACCCCACTGAGGTTTCACTGGTGGCGACGCCTCCAACTGAGCACATCTTCAACCAAGGGCCCCTTCTTGAGCCATTCGGATCCCATGGTAGTCCCACCAATCATCAACAAACCCAATCCGACTACCCCTTCCCCGAGCATCCTTAGTGGTCCAAATAGCACCGGCAAATCCCTAATTAATTAGCTACGCCGCACCCATACTTGGCCTCGTGGTGGCACTGTAGTCCTGGCTTATTCTCGCAAGAACCTGTTCTTAGATCTAAAGCAAGCAAACCACCATAACATCCAACCCATCCACATACCAGGCTTGCTTAGATCACCCATTACCACATCATATTAACCAATTCATGTTAATCATAATCTCATAAATGCACAATTAAGTTAAGTGGTGTAGTTGTTTTCCCACCACAATTAATTAAGTGAAGGAAAAAGGTAAAAAGCGCTTCCTGACCCTCTACCATGAATTCCAGGTGACAAGGGTAGTCAAACAAATCTAGTAAAATTCCTATCATAGCATTCCCATTCAATTTGACACAAGCATGCAATTTTGCAAACAAAACATTTACTTTTAAAAACAGGATCAATATGTTCAATGACACTTGCCTTGCTCTTGGGATTGGTTCAGGTAAAATTCTGTAAACTCCTGGTGCTGGAGATCCTCCGCGACACTCTCTGTCGCAAATCCGTCTAATCCGCAAAACAAACATAAGAAACACAATCAAAGAGTGCACAAACATTACTCAATATGACATGATATGCATGATTAATTCAATTGCAAGGTGGAACTAGTTAATGAGTTGATTTTAATGATCACTGTCACTTTGTGAATCCGGCAGATCTCTCAGCACTACTGTTAGTAGTCTGCGGAGTTTGTAGTTTGGTAATGGGCGCGAAGAGATTCAAGAGATGGTGGCAAATTGACACAGAGGTTTACGTGGTTCGGGCCGCCTAAGCGAGTGAGTTTGTGTATGAGAGCGTGTGAGGGTCTCTAGGGAGCTCAGAGTCCGAGAGCCCCCTCCTGTGTATCGTCGACCAGTCCTTTTATAGTACAAGGACTGGTCGTTACACAGTTAGCCTGGCCCGACATGTGGCCCTGGCGGTTACTAATGTTTGATACACAATTAATGAGGTTAATTACCCTTAATAGTGTGGTAACGGGCCTTAACAGTGCCGTTACTGGTATTAAGGGCCTTCCGATCGTGTGTCATTAATATGGTTTTAATGACACTTAATCGGGTCTTGAAATCTTTGATTGTCCCTTGAAGGTCCGAGCCGTTGGGGGGTCCACCAGTCTGATTGTTGAGGTTGAAGGTCTGGCAGTTCGGACACGTGGCAGCTCCGGAGCTTACCGTTGTGGACGGGTAGGTCCGGTGCTGTTGGACACGTGTCGATACTGGAGCTTCCCTCTGTCTGGGTTAGGTCCGGGGGTACCATACTGGTATCTAGTCCAGAGCTTTCCCATGTGTGTGCGATAGCTCCGGTCTTATGATACACGTGGCGGCCCTGGGACTAACCATGTCGGGGAAGCAGGTCTGGTTACGGCTGACATGTGGGGCCTTCGAAGGTCTTCAAATCTAGTAGATGGAGTTTCCTTGTGATCTTTGCAATCCTAAGGGTTATCCGGTACACAGGGTACCGACAATCACTAACTAGTTCTAATAGCTTTTAACAAGTTTAGATAGGTTTGGAGTTGATTTGGTCTAACCTTGGAACTAATTCAACACAATTTAACCAGGAAAATTGAACTAGTCCGCTGGGGTCCGGACAAGTCCGCACTTCGCAGAACTGGCGAACTAGGGTTTTCTAGATCGATGTGAACTTGGAGACTTGGGGTTGAATTCACGTAAGGAAAAAGAAATAGAAGGTATACTGGGTGTCTAGGACTCTAAAGAATCAAGGGTATTGGAGGTAACACTTGGATCTTGACGATCTAGGGTTGATGAAGAACTTGATGGTGAATTGTTGATGAAGAATGTGAAGTTGATAGAGATCTTGATCCTCTTTCGTTTCCTCCTCTTCTTCTCCTTTCTCTAGATCTCCTTCTTCCTCCTTGGTGGCGGCTATTCATGATCTAGGGTTTGGGTGTGGTGGAAAAGTGGCAAACATATGTCAAGCCATAGGGTGGAGTTGTTTATATAGAGGTGGCGGCTAGGGTTGGATGGATTTTGAGTTTGAGATGAGTAGGGGTCCGTTTGGAGTCTCACATGTGCTCTAAAAGAGTTAGGCATGACATCCCTAGGCCCACTTAATATAAAACCCAAGAAGCAAGACGTGAACCAAAAGATCAACTCGAAGTCGTGATTTATCGGGCAATCCCGAAAAGGGCTGGACTAGTCCAAAGTTTGTGAGTGAGACATCAGACAAGTTCTTAGTGGACATCGGACAAGTACGAACTTGGTCAGAGGAAAACCAGACAAGTCTGACCAAAACCGAACAAGTCCAATTTTAGTCAGAGGGAAAAATGGACAAGTCCGCTAGAACACTGAACAAGTCCGGACAAGTCCAGGGACTTAGCAAAAATTTCAAGCAATTTGAGATACCGGACTAGTCCGCTACGGGCCGGACAAATCCAAAATTGTGCGAAGGGAAAAACAGACTTGTCCGCAGCAAAACGGACAAGTCCGTTTGAAGTGAGAGAGAAATCGGACTAGTCCGCACATTCCATAATTCTTAAGTGCGGTTTTGTTTCTAATGCATTTTAAACTTGTTCCTTTTTATGTTTCTTAATGTTAAACCTATATTAGAATGTATGCAATGCATGATGGATGAAAATGAGAGTGTTACAAACCTACCCCGCTTAAAATGAATCTCGCCCTCGAATTCGACGTGGAAGAGAAGAGATAGCGAAATTCCTTCTTGAGATCATCCTCCAACTCCTATGTTGCCTCTGATTTTGCGTGATGCTTCAATGAACTTTACGCAATCTGATGACCTTGTTTCTTGTAATTCTCTCCTTGGTTTCCATGACTTTGATCAGTTGCTCGACATAAGTCAAATTTTCCTCTAGTTCCAATTCTTCCATCGGCACTTGTTCTTCCGGTACTCTCAAACACTCCTTGAGCTGGGAAACATGAAACACATCATGAACATCTGAAAGATGAGCTGGCATCTCCAACGTATACGCTACTTCTCCTATTTTGTCCAAAATCTTGAATGGCCCAATATAACGAGATGCTAGCTTGCCTCTTATGTTAAACCTCTTATGACCTCTCATTGGTGACACCTTGAGGTAAACAAAGTCTCCTACTTCAAAGGCTAGTTTTCTTCTCCTATTGTCTGCATAGCCTGTTTGCCTCAATTGAGCAACCCTCAAATTTAAGAATGACCTGAACTTGTTTTTAGCAACACATCCGGACCAAATACTTTAGTTTCTAATGTGTCATTCCATAATAAAGGTGTCCTACACTTCCTTCAATATAGTGCTTCATATGGTGACATTTTCAAATTTGCTTGGTAACTATTGTTGTATGAAAATTCTGCATATGGCAAGCTCTTGTCCCAACTTTTCCCATGCTTTAAAGCACAAGCTCTTAACATGTCCTCCAAAATTTGGTTGGTCCTCTCAGTTTCTCCATCCATTTGATGGTGATATGCTGAGCTGAAATTTAACCTTGTTTCAAAGCTTCATGCAACTTTTGCCAAAATCTAGAGGTAAATTGAGAACCTCTATCAGATACTATCTTCTTTGGTACCCCATGTCGGCACACAATATGATCCATGTATAATTCGGCTAATTGTGCAGCTGTATACTTGGTCTTCACTGGGATGAAATGAGCTGATTTGATCAACCGATCCACAATTACCCAAATTGAGTCATAACAGGATTGGGTACGTGGCATTCCAACTATAAAGTTATACCGATCTCTTCCCAATTCCACTCTGGAATTTCTAATGGATGCAATAATCCGGCTGGCCTTTGGTGTTCCGCCTTGACTCGTTGGCACACATCACATAGGGCTACATATTCAGCTATGTCCTTTTTTCATGCTAGTCCACCAATAACATGTCTTCAAGTATTTGTACATCTTGGTACAACCGGGGTGAATTGAGTAACATGAGTCATGTGCCTCCTTTAGTATCGTCTCCCGAATATGCTTCGTATTAGGCACGACAATCCTCTTACCAAGCCATAGAGTACCATGTTCGTCCTCATCAAACCTGAATTCCCTTCCTTCTTGGGTCCTTTCCTTGATTTCTCAGATTTCCTTGTCCTTTGTTTGAGCTTCCCGAATTTCTTGCTCCAAGGTATTATCCCCGTCTCATTCACAAATCCTAGGTTGAACCGTTCAAACTCTTGACATAAATCGGATGGCAGCTCTCGAACTGTGAGTTGGTGACTTATTCCTTTTCTACTCATGGCATCAGCTACTACATTGGCTTTTCATAGATGATAATTGATTCCCAAATCATAATCCTTGATAAGCTCCAACCATTTTTGTTGCCTCAAATTCAGATCCGTTTGTGTGAATATGTACTTGAGACTTTTATGTAATGTATAAATTTCACACCAATGACCAAGTATATAATGCCTACAAATCTTTAGTGCATGTACCACAGCTGCAAGTTCCAAATCATGCGTTGGGTAATTCTGCTCATGTTTCTTCAATTGCCTTGATGCGTAGGTGACCACTTGACCTTCTTGCATGAGCACAAATCCATGTCCTTGTCTTGATGCATCACAATATATATCGAAGATTTTACTCACATCTGGCAAAACCAAACTGGGGCTGTAGTTAACCCCTTCTTTAGCTCCTCAAAACTGTTTTGACAATCTTCAGTACATTGGAAAGCCTTCCCCTTCATTAGCAATTCCGTTATTGGCTTGGCTATCTTGGAAAAGTCCTTGATGAATCGATGGTAATATCCAACCATTCTAAGGACATTCCTTATTTCCTTTACATTTTGCGGTGGCTCCCACTTTAGCACATCCCTCACTTTTCTGGGGTCAACTGATACTCCTCATCCCGAGATGATATGACCCAAAAACGACACCTCTTTCAACCAAAACTGGCACTTGCTGAACTTGGCATACAATTGATGCTCCCTCAATTTCTGCATTGTAAGCCTCAAGTGTTCCTCGTGTTCCTTCTCATCCTTCGAGTAGATCATAATGTCATTAATGAACACCACTACAAACTTATCCATGTACTCAATGAAGATCTTATTCATGAGGTACATAAAATACGTAGGCGCATTCGTCAATCCAAAGGACATCACGGTGTACTCATAGGTTCCATACCGTGTCCCGAAAGTTGACTTGGGTATGTTCGATGGCCTAATCTTCATTTGAAAGTATCCCAACCTCAAATAAATCTTGGAGAAGACACAATAACCCTTCATTTGATCAAACAAGTCTTCTATGTGTGGCAAGGTGTACTTGTTCTTGATTGTTACCTTGTTGAGAGCTTGGTAATCCACACACATCCTTTGCGATGCATCCTTCTTGTCCACAAATAGAACAGGTGCTCCCCAAGGTGAAGAACTGGGGCAAATAAAACCATTGTCTACTTGCTCTTCAATCTGCATCTTGAGCTCCGCTAACTCCTTAGGAGGCATCCTATATGGCCTCGTAGCTATAGGTGCAATTCCAGGTATTAAATCAATAACAAATTCAATATCTCGATCAGGTGGCATACCTGGCAACTCATCCAGAAACACATCAAAAAATTTGCACACTACTGGAATCTCCTCAATTACGGCACCTTCCATGTGGTTTAGCTCCAATTGCATCGGTGCGTGTCGAGATGCTTCAAATTCTACAGTTATCCCTTCCTCATTGGTCAACCTCACCGTCTTCGTGGCACACTCAATAACTCCATTGTGCTTCCTCAACCAATCCATACCAAGTATAATGTCCAATCCTTGAGAATTCAAAACAATGAGGTTGGCGGAGAAGTCTACCCCCTTATTCTAAGGCTTACTTTTGGACATACTATATTTGTCCTCATTTCTGCTCCGAGAGATTTAACCAATAGAGTAAACTTCATACGAGAGATAGGCAAACTATACTTGGCAACATATTTTGATGCAATGAATGAATGTGATGCTCCAGAATCAAATAACATAGTCGCCGGGTTGGAGTTTGCGAGAAACATACCAATCACAACGTCATCCGCTTGTTGAGCATCCTCCGTAGAGACATGGTTCATGTTGCCCCGAGCGAAATTCTGCTGTCCACAGTTCCCTAGCTATGTCCTCCATTGGGTCTTTAGTTTTGCCTCGGTGCATTGCTTATAGTCGTCGGGTTAGAGTTTGCGAGAAACATACCAAGCACCACGTCATCCGCTTGTTGAGCATCCTCCGTAGAGACATAGTTCACGTTGCCACGAGCAAAATTCTGCTGTCCACGGTTCCCTTGTGTCTGTCCTCCATTGGGTCTTGGGTTTTGCCTCGACGCATTGCTTCCTTGACCAAGGCCTAACTTAGGACATCGATGTGCAAAGTGTCCAACTTCTCCACAAGTATAGCACTTCTTATCTGCACCAGAATTGTTTGGACGAGCTTGATTTTGAACATTTGCACTAGGAAAGTTGGCACGAGGTGCAAAAGGCATTGGAGGCCTAGGTGCTTGCAAAACAGGGCGCTGCCGCACAAACTGAGTTGGGCGTGGTGCATATCCAGGGCGTTGTACAGGAGCAGAGGAGCTGTAATATGGCACATTAGGTGGTGCAAAGCGAGGGTGCACATTGCTTCCTTGTTGCTGTCCTTGATATGGCGCCTTCCTCTTGTTGTCTTGCTCCATCTCATGGACCTTGTTCTCCACAACAATTGCTTTGTCCAGAAGCTTCTAGAAGTTGGCATAGTCATAATTCAGCAATTGCACTTGGATCTCATTGTTCAAGCCTCTCATGAACAAGTATTGCTTCCGGCTGTTCCGACTAACATGTTCAGGGGCATACCTTGAAAGTTGAGTGAATTTATTGAGGTATTCACCCACACTCAATCTTCCTTACCTCAAGTTCTCAAATTCCTGCCTCTTCAAAATCATAAATCATTCCGGCACATAATGAGAACGGAAGCTCTCCTTGAATTCGGCCCAAGTTATTCTCTATTGGTTCTCATGAGCATTGCAATAAGCATCCCACCAATCCGCAGCCGCTCCGACTAGTTGATGGGAATCAAATAGAACCTTCTCTCGGTCACTACATTGGACAATAGCTAGCATCTTCTCCACGGACTTTAGCCAATCATCAACATCCATAGGGTTAGCGGCTTGAGCAAAGGTTGGCGGCCTAGTCCTCATGAAATCTCCCAACCGGTTATGAGGAGGTGGGTTGGCGGTGGAGGCATGTGGGGCTGATTGTTGTTGTTGCCAGCCTGCAGCTGTCCCATAGTCTGTGTCATGGTCTGCATGAGCTGGTTCTGCATAGCCAATAGCTTCTCAATGTTGATAGCTCCCTGAGCAGGTCCTTGTCCATTATTGTCCTGAGGTGCTCCATTGTTCTCCTCCTCATCATTACCATTCCTCTTGTTGCGAGTCCTCACCATCTGAAGAAAAGCGAGAGATAAGAATTTAGAAAACTTCCCCAACTATATGCATCAAGGGATATGAAACTAAGAAACTACCTACACTAGCCTACGTGGACATGGCAATGCTAAAGCATCCCAAAATCCTCTTATTAAGGACACAAGCAATCAATATATAGCAAACATCACACCAAACAAAAAAAACATCGGTTCCTGAGTGCTCCTATGTGCTCTAAAGTGTCCATTTTATCTAGGCTACGTCCTAAGGTCAACCTGTGGCTCTGATACCAATTTGTGACACCCGGTTCCGAAAATAAACCAAGTGAACACATATGTGTGCCCAGGACGTTCAACACACATACACAAGTGCATTCACAAAAGGATATATAGAAAATTACCACATAACAAGATTAATTAACCACTTTTATTGCACAATTAAGAATATTCTTGAAAACATGCTCTAATGAATATTAATGACAAGTTTCAACTAATGCAGCAGAAATAAACTAAACTGAGCAAACCGAGCAACTAAGCAGCATAAGCAAAAGGGATAGCGCAGCTCCAATCAACACCATAGGCAATGCTGCCGGCAGACACGGCCGAGATCTCTACATTATCATCGTTATACTCCCGATCTTGACCTGCAACGGTTGGTGGGGGAATTGCAAGAGTGAGTACATGTCGTACTTAGCAAGTGTGGAAGGTATCACTTGTAGCTGATTCAAATGATGAATATAATAATGGTTGAGTGCTAAAAAGTACATTCAAACAAGTAGAAATACTATGTCTATGTGAGGTAATCCCATCATATCCAACATATTGACAAAATATGAAATCATATTCAATTATTGCTATCATCATCATTATCCATGTCCAGTTACCATAACTGAAATTCATATTCATAAACATAAGCCATATACCATCCATAACCATTACCAAACCATAACCATTACCAAACCATAACCATAACCAACCAACCATCCCAAATCCCAAGTACCCTCTAATCACGGAAGTTGTCCAGGTGCTCTTAACCGGGAGCACGACTATCATGATAGTTTTATTAGACTCTGCAGAGTTTGTACCACTTTACCCACGTGTTTATGATTTCATCACCTATCGGCGACTAAAGAACCTCCCTTACGCCAATTACACTTCCTTTGGTGTATGTCCAAGAGATCACAAAATAGCCTTTACAAAGGGATTACTATCCTATTTAGACCCCACTAAGGTTTCACCGGTGGCGATGCCTCCAACTGAGCACATCTTCAACCAATGGCCCCCTCTTGAGCCATTCGAATTCCAAGGTAGTCCCACCAATCATCAACAAACCCAATCCGACTATCCTTCCCCGAGCATCCTTAATGGTTCAAATAGCACTGGCAAATCCCTAATTAATCAGCTACGCCGCACCATTCTTGGCCTCGTGGTGGCACTATAGTCCTGGCTTATTCTCGCATGAACCAGTCGTTAGAGCTAAAGCAAGCAAACTGCCATAACATCCAACCCATCCACATACTAGGCTTGCTTAGATCACCCATTACAACATCATATTAACCAATTCATGTTAATCATAATATCATAAATGCAAAAATTAAGTTAAGTGGTGTAGTTGTTTTCCCATCCCAATTAATTAAGCAAAGCAAAAAGGTAAAAAGCCCTACCCGCCTCTCTACCATGAATTCCAGGTGACAAGGGTGGTCAAATAAATCTAGTAAACTTCATATCATAGGATACCCATCTAGTTTGACACTAGCAAGGAATTTTGCACACAAAACATTTACTTTAAAAACAGGATCAATATGTTCAACGACACTTGCCTTGCTCTTGGGATTGGTTCGGGTCAAAGCCTTGAAACTCATGGTGTTGGAGGTCCTCCGTGGCACCCTCTAGCACAAATACGTCTAATTCGCACAACAAACATAAGAAACACAATCAAAGAGTGCACAAACATTACTCAATATGACATGATATGCATGATTAATGCAATTGCAAGGTGGAACTTGTTAATGAGTTGCTTTTAATGATCAATAACTAGTTCTAATAGCTTTTAACAAGTTTGTATAGTTTTGTAGTTGATTTGGTCTAATCTTGGAATTAATTCAACACAATTTAACCAGGAAAATCGGACTAGTCTGCTGGGGTCCGGACAAGTCCGCACTTCGCAGAACTGGCAAACTAGGTTTTTCTTGATCGACGTGAATTTGAGATTTGGTGTTGAATTCACGTAAGGAAAGGGAAATAGAAGGTATATCAGGTGTCTAGGACTCCAAAGAATGGACGGTATTTGAGGTAACACTTGGATTTTGACGATCTAGGGTTGATGAAGAACTTGATGGTGAATTGTTGACGAAGAACACGAAGTTGATGGAGATCTTGATCCTCTTTCGTTTCCTCCTCTTCTTCCCCTTGCTCTAGATCTCCTTCTCCCTCCTTGGTGGCGGCTATTCACGAGCTCGGGATTGGGTGTCGTGGAAAAGTGGCAAATAGATGTCACGCCAAGGGGTGGGGTTGTTTATATAGAGGTGGAGGCTAGGGTTGGATGGATTTTGAGTTTGAGATGAGTAGGGGTCGGTTGGAGTCTCACATGGGCTCTAAAAGAGTTAGGCGTCACTTAACTTAAAACCCAAGAAACAAGTCGTGAACCAAAAGATCAACTCGGAGTCGCGATTTATCAGACAAGATCGAAAAATGCCGGACTAGTCCAAAGTTGGTCAGAGCGATATCGGACAAGTTCGGAATGGACATCGGACAAGTCTGAACTTGGTCAGAGGAAAATCATACAAGTCTGACCAAAACCAGACAAGTCTGATTTTAGTCAGAGGGAAAAATGGACAAGTCTTCTGAAACACCGGAAATGTCCGTACAAGTCCAAGGACTTAGAAAAATTTCAAGCAATTTAGGATACCAGACTAGTCCGCTACGGGTCGAACAAATCCAAAATTGACCGGAGGAAAAACAGACTAGTCTGCAGCAAAACGGACAAGTCTGTTTGAAGTTAGAGAGAAATCGGACTAGTCCGCACCAAAATCGGACTAGTCCGCACTTTCCAGAATTCTTAAGTGTGGTTTTGTTTCTAATTCATTTTAAGCTTGTTCCTTTTTATGTTGCTCAATGTTAAACATATGTTAGAATGTATGCAATGCATGTAGGATGAAAATGAGGGTGTTACATGCGCTAGGTCCGACTAGCTTTGGTTAGCTCTTGTGCCAGGTCCGACTAGCTTTTGTTAGCTCTGGCGCTAGGTCTGACTAGCTTTGGTTAGCTCTGGCGCTAGGTCCGACTAGCTTTGGTAAGTTCCGGCGCTAGGTCTTGCTAGCTTTGGTATGGTCCGGTTAGCTTTGCAAGGTTCAAAGCTTGATCGCAGTGATTCTGCTTTTACTTTGAATTCATTCAAACTTGCTTTACATCTATGGAAAGTTTGGTTGGTATTATTTTACTAAGTTTTTGGTGTTTTTTGGTGGTTATGGTGGTAAACATTTTGATATTGTTTTGCGAAAGTTTGCAACATACTTATGTGAGATGCTCACGTAAGGTGTTGTGGTTATCAGAACTAACATGAGTCAAGTCGAGGACTTCTGCTCGGAAGTATTGGTTGTTTATTCATGTGCAGGTGTTTCTTGAGTTCAAGACATGCCTGGTGATGGGATCCATTGAACTAGTCTTAGGGAGAAGATGAGGTCCAGCAACCAAGTTCGGGAGGAATTGTGGTTGAGTTGATCGGGGGGTTGTGCAACATGTTTGAATCAAGAACAATGCATATAAAGGTATCGTGGACATCGTTGGAAGATGTTTGCATGTGTGCAAGGAGTGCATGGATGTGGCTACATGGTTCAGGGGCGTGATGAAAAGATGTGGACGTAAATAATTGGTCAGAAAGGTCCAATCGACTAGGTTATGGACTCAGGCTGCGGTTGAGTCGTGTTTGACTCAATTATGGAAAGATTTGAGGTTGTTATGATAGGATTTCATGTGTTTCATTAAGTTGGGTTTTTTAGGAATGTGGGATACATTCGTAAGATGTTTTGAAGTCTTAAGATTGCTTTTATCTGCGTATAGAAGAGCCTTGAGCAGTTATGGAAAGTTTTGATTCGTGAACTTTGTAGGATTAGAGTCCTAGTTAGGATTGGGTTGGCCAAAGGGCTGGTTATATAAGCAAGGAAGGCCAGAGCTCATGGGAGATGACTTCAGGGGTGTCCTATTGTGTTTTGATCAATAAAATTTGTAGTTTGAAGGAACTTTTGTGCCTTGTTCGTCCGATTTGTTTTCCTCAAGTCTTTATCGTCGAGTTTCTACACAACACTACCTTGCTTTGGTGCTTTTTACATAACTCGAGTTTTACAGATCCGATTGATGTGATTCTTCTTGGCTTGTCTTCACAACTTAAGTTTCTATCATTTGTGAAAATTTCACGATAATTGAATCTGTGATTTCTGATCTACACGAGTTTCTTTGCCGTGTTCTGGAACTATTTTTCTCTGGTAGGACAGATTGACCTTTGTTCGATCTTTCGATCGTAACTTGAGTTTCTCTCGACGGATTTTTGTGATTCTTGTAGTGACGTCTTCGTGACTTGATTCTCTACAATCAATAATTGTTTTCTCACAGTTGAACACGTTTAGATTAGTCGCACACATGGTTTTTTTAATAGATCAGTTTTCTGCTGAGGGGTGTTTTTGTTGCTTCTGCTGAAAAGTTTTAATCTACCATTCACCCCCCTCTGGTAGCTTTAAACATGCTCTTGGATCCCACAATTGGTATCAGTGCCACGGTGCTCTAATCTTTATGATTCACACGTGTTTTTGACAAATTCTCATGGATAAATACTCGACAAAACCATGTGTGTTTGTTGGTATTGATTTTCAGGTTTGGAAGGTACGCATGGAAGCTTTTATCCAGGCGCAAGGCTTCGCGATATGGGAAAAAGTGTACAAGCCTTACGATGTGCCGCCGAACGATCAAGTAACTGCTACAAACATAAGAGATGTCTACAACAACAAAGCCCGCAACTTGATAATCCAAGGACTAACTCAGAGTGACTTCAACCATATTGCACACCTCCGATCGGCGTACGATGTGTGGAGAGCACTTTGTGACTACCACGAAGGATCCAACACGATCAAGGAGGTAAAGCAGGTTATGTTCAAAAAGGAATACATGCGCTTCAAGATGCAACCCGGTGAGTCCATTGATGACCTTTTTGCTCACTTGAATGAAATTCTTAGCAACTTGTGTAGTGTCAATGTTAACTTTTTAGATGCCGAGAATGCTAGGCAATTACTAAGTGCATTAGACATGTCAATCTGGGAGATGAAAGTTAGATCCATTCGTGAATCTACTGTCATGAGTACACTTACTTTAGATGTGCTATATTCCAAATTAAAAACTCATGAAATTGACATAATATCACGTAAGAAGCCCAACAAGTCTCTTTCTTTTGTTTCTCAATGTGACATGCCTAGCTCCGGTCAATCTTAATCTTGTGGTACACTTGCTTTGTTGTCCTCTCTAACCCTTGAACAGATCGAGGAGTTTCCAGAGGAGGAGCTAGCACTTCTCTCTACTAGGTTCTCAAAAGCATTGCGAAATTTGAGAACTAGAAGGAGAGGAAGCTTCGGACCTCAACGATGCTTCGAATGTGGTAAGACAGGACACTTTCGTACAGATTGTCCTAACCTTTTAGATCCTACTTCCTGGGAAGAAAAACAATCAAGCACGAAGCATAGGTGTCTAGTTGCAAATGATACCAAAGACTTATATTTTGGCATTGTAGACTTGGTCACATAGGATTTGATCATCTAACGCGTGTTAGTGCTCCTGGTCACATACGTAGGCTGCCTAAGCTTAAAGGGGACAAAGAAATTGTGTGCTCTTCTTGTAGACATGCTAAGATGGTTGCAGGTTCACATACTCCTCTAGCAATGATCATGACAACTGAACCGGGTCAACTTTTGCACCTTGACACCGTACGACCTTCACATGTTCAATCCTTCGGAGGTAAATGGTATGTTCTCGTCATTGTTGATGATTACTCTAGATACTCTTGGATTTACTTTATGGCATCTAAGAACGAAGCTTTTAGTCACTTAAGAACTTTATTTCTTAGATTATCAATTGATCACCCGAGATCTTTAAAAGCAATTAGAAGTGCTAACGGGACCGAATTTAAAATCAATCTTTTGATCACTTTTTTGCTGAAAATGGAATAGATCAACAATTTTCTTCACCATATGTACCTTAATAAAACGGTGTTGTAGAAAGAAAGAACAGAACCATAGTTGATATGGCTAGTACTATGCTTGATGAATATCAAACTCCAAGGAAATTTTGGGCTGATGCGATTGCAACCGCTTGTTATGTCTCAAATCGTGTTTTCCTGCGATCCAAGCTAGGTAAAACACCATATGAGCTTTGGTTTGGACATAGGCCTAGTGTTAAACACTTTAGGGTCTTTGGTTGCAAATGCTTTGTTAAGAAACATGGTAATCTTGATAAATTTGAACCTAGATCCATTGGTGGCATGTTTCTTTGTTATCCATCTCAAACTAGAGGTTACGGTGTGCTTTTACATGACACTAACAAAATTGTGGAGACTTGTGAGGTGTCTTTTGATGAAACTAGCCCAGGTACTAGCTCAAACATTGCAGGTCCGGATCCATATCCCCAGGGAGAGGGTATTTTCGAAGAAGAAGAAAAAGAGTCGGTGATATTGCCTGATAGTTCCGAAGCTGACACGTGTCCAGCTCCGAACTTTGAACAAGCTCTGACTACCATCTCTGCTAGTCCTGATCGTCCACAAGCCACAAGCTTATCAATCTGCGATGAACCTAATGAAGAAGAAGCTTGTGAGACATATGTTCCCCTACAGATTTACAAGAATCATACCCCGCAATAGATAATTGGAAGCTTGCATGAACGAGTTACAAGATCCAAGTTTTCTGACCCCAATTCTCATGCTCATTCTTCTTTTGTTGCTTCTTTTGAACCCAAATATATATCACACGCACTCACTAATGAATCTTAGATTATTGCCATGCAAGAAAAGTTAGAAAATTTTGAAAGAAATAATGTTTGGAAACTTGTACCTCCACCTCAAGATCACACTTAATTGGAACTAAATGGGTGTCTAAAAATAAAGAAAGTGAGGATGGTGTTGTAATTAGGAATAAGGCTAGATTGGTTGCTCAAGGTTTCACACAAATTTAAGGTCTAGATTTTGATGAAACGTTTTCTCCTGTTGCTAGATTAGAAGCCATACGAATTTTGTTAGCTTTTGCTGCATCTAAAGGTTTCAAGTTATACCAAATGGATTTAAAAAGTGCTTTTCTTAATGGCTATGTAGATGAGGAGGTTTATTTTAAGCAACCACCTGGTTTTGAAAATTCAGATTTTCCAAATCATGTTTTCAAACTGACTAAAGCCATGTATGGTATCAAACAAGCTCCTAGAGCATGGTATGATAGGTTAAAAACATTCTTACTTGAAAAGGGGTTTACCATGGGCAAGGTTGCTAAAACTCTTTTTGTGCTCAAGTGTATGTGGATGATATTATCTTTGGTTGTGCTTCTCATGATCTTGTGTCCAAGTTTTCAGCAAAGATGAGTCCAAAATTTGAAATGAGTATGATGGGTGAACTCACTTAATTTTTAAGGCTGCAAATCAAACAAACTGAGAAAGGTACCTTTGTGCATCAAACGAAGTATACAAGGGACCTTCTCAAGCGCTCCAACATGGACAAAATCAAGCCTCTTCAGACACCAATGGGAACAACATCAATAGTTGAACTTGATAAAGATGGTGAAACCGTGGATCAAAAAGAATACAGAAGCATGATCAGATCACGTTTGTACCTCACAGCGTCCAAAACAGACATACAATTTGGCGTATGTCTTTGTGCATGGTTTAAAGCTTCCCCACGTGCTTCATATCGTCAAGCCGTCAAAAAGGATTCTTAGGTACTTACATGGAACTCAAGAATTTGGCATTTTTCTTCCTTCTTCCTCAATTGTTACTTTGAAAGATTTTTCGGATGCTGATTTTGGGGGTTGTAGGATTGATAGGAAAAGTACTTCCGGTTCTTGTCATTTTCTTGGTAATTCACTTGTTGCTTGGTCCTCTAGAAAACAAAACTCAGTTGCACAATCCACAGCCGAATCTGAATATGTAGCTGTTGCTAGTGCTTGCTCACAAATTCTTTGGATTGTTCAAACACTTAAGGACTATGGGGTTTATCTAGATAGTGTTCCATTGTTTTGTGATGACACTAGTGCCATTTGCATTGCTAAAAACCCCGTGCAACATTCTAGAAATAAGCCATTGATATTAGGTATCACTTTCTCTGTGATAATGTTGAAAAAGGAAACATTGTGCTTCACCATGTAGATACCGAACAACAGTTGGCTTATATTTTCACAAAACCTTTGGATTTTACTCATTTTTGTGGCATTCATAGTGAAATAGGGGTTATGCATCCTCATGGCTTAAATTGAGAGGGAGTTTTGAAACTTGGGAAGTCTATGTGTGAATCTAAACTTAAAATAATATGAGCATAGTATTTCATACATATATAAGACTTTGTGATTCCTTTTACATGTTGAATGTTCTTACTATATTACTCATGTTATATATTTGGTAGTTTTTGCCATGATTAGTAATTGAAATAATTACATACACTAAATCTGGTCATGATCAAACTTTCTTGCTGTTTTGAACTTGTTGCATGACCACAAGTGCTTTTAATCATAATGAACTAATCAAGTAATCAACTCACATGTTGAGTTTTATGAACAAATATAAATTGATAAAAGATCAAAAGAGTATGCATGCATCACACTTCTTCTTTTGAGATGGCTTATCATTGCACTTAGATTTGAACTTGGAAGAAGTTGTGTATGACTAAAACCATGTCCTTAAGCTTCTGATTGTCAAATGGCATAGGCTTGGCTTGGTTGGTTAGAATAAGGCAGATGCGCATATAATCTCTTGCAACTATCATATGTCTAAATTTGTGCATTGAAAAATAATAAAATGCAGTAACAAGTGTAAAGCTTTCAGGTTTTGAAATAGTTAAGTTTGTGAGATCATGACTTGCTGAAATTGAAAATTACATTTGATCTCTAGCATGACTTACACTACTTTATGTATCTCATTGTTGTGATGGTGTAAGTTACTTGATAGTATCGCTTGGATGAGCTTTGTTTTATATGTATATGTTATTATGTGCTCATAACAAATTAAAATTTTTCTTTTGTACCTTGCTGAATACATTGTCAATGGGGGAGGAGTATGCAAGGGGGACAAATATGTATAGGGGGGGGGAAATTATTTTTATCTCATTTTATTTTCAAAAATGGGGAGAAATTGTTTTCAAAACTTTTTTGTGAATAAGGCAATCTTCGGATTTTAAATGGTGTTGCCAATTCATTCATCAAAGGGGAGATTGTGAGACCTATGTGTGTTGAATACATTGGCTTTGATGATAAAAGTTTTGAATACTACCAAAACTCCTTTTTAACAAGGTCTGAATTTAGGTCAGAGCTCCTACAAAGTCCGACGCTAGGTCCGAATAGCGTTGGTTAGCTCCGGCGCTAGGTCTGACTAGCTTTGGTTAGCTCCAGCGCTAGGTCCAACTAGCTCTGGTTAGCTTTGGCGCTAGGTCCGACTAGCTTTGGTTAGCTCTGGCGATAGGTCCGACTAGCTTTGGTAAGTTCCGGAACTAGGTCTTTCTAGCTTTGGAAAGCTTTAGTTCAAGGTCCGGTTAGCTTTGGCAAGGTTCGGAGCTTGATCGCAGTGGTTCTGCTTTTACATTGAATTCATTCGAACTTGCTTTACATCTATGGAAAGTTTGCTTAGTATTCTTTTACTAAGTTTTTTTGTGTCTTGGTGGTTATTATGGTTAATGTTTTGATATCGTTTTGCTAAGATTTGTAACATACTTATGTGAGGTGCTCACGTAAGGTGTTGTGGTTATCGGAACTAACATGAGTCAAGTCGAGGACTTGTGCTCGAAAGTATATGTTATTTATTCATGTGCAGGTGTTGCTTGAGTTCAAGACATAGCTGGTGACCGGATCCATTGAACTAGTCTTAGGGAGAAGATGAGGTTTGACAACCAAGTTCGGGAGGAATTGTGGTTGAGTTGATCGAGAGGTTGCACAACATGTTTGAATCAAGAACAATGCATATGAAGGTATCGTGGATGTCATTGGAAGATGTTTTCATGTGTGCCAGGAGTGCATGGACGTGGCTACATGGTCCCGAGGCGTGATGAAGAGATGTGGACGTAAAGAATTGGTCGGAAAGGTCCAACCAACTAGGTTATGGACTCAGGCTGCGGCTAAGTCATTTTTGACTCAAATATGGAAAAATTTGAGTTGGTTATGATATGATTTCGAGTGGGTCACGAAGTTGGGTTGTTTTAGGAATGTGGGATACATTCCTAAGGTGTTTGGAAGACTTAAGATTGCTTTTATCTGCGTATAGAACAGTCTTGAGCAGTTATGAAAGTTTTGATTCATGAACTGAGTAGGATTAGAGTCCTAGTTAGGATTGGGTTGGCCTAAGTGCTGGTTATAAAAGCAAGGGAGGCCAGAGCTCGTGGGAGACGACTTCAGGTCTGTTCCTCTTGTGTTTTGATCAATAAAATTTGTAGTTCGAAGGAACTTTTGTGCTTTGTTCGTCCGACTTGTTTTCTTCAAGTTTTCTCGTCGAGTTTCTACACGGCACTACCTTGCTTCGGTCGTTCTATTATAACTCGAGTTTTACGGATCTGATTGACGTGATTCTTCTTGGGTTGTCTTTACAACTTAATTTTCTACCATCTGTGAAAATTTCACTCTTAATGGATCTGTGGTTTCTGATCTACACGAGTTTCTTTGCAGTGTTTCATAACTATTTTTCTTGGGTAGGACAGATTGACCTTTGTTTGATTGTTTTATCGTAACATGAGTTTCTCTCGACGGATTTTCATGATTCTTGTTGTGACATCTTCGTGACTTGATTCTCTATAATATATACTAGTTGTGTCACAGTTGAACACGTTCAGATTAGTCGCACACGCGGTTTTTTTAACAGATCAGTTTTCTACCGAGGGGTGTTTTTGTTGCTTCTGTTGAAATGTTTTAATCTACCATTCACCCCCCTCTGGTGGCTTTACACGTGCTCTTCGATCCTATATTTTGGTCTATCCAAACTTTGTGATGCAGAAGCTCCAACTTCACGTGCAACTCTGTACCAACCTGGCATGTCCCTTGGTGCATAGAGCACACAGTGTGAAAGCATATCAAGTCTAGTTTCCAATGCAAGAAATCGTGCGTCATTTGTACTTCCCAATCAATAGTAATGATTGTTTTACTGCAAGGAGGTCAAGAGATGAAACACTGCGTGAGGCACCTCGGTAATACTTTCTGTGGTGACTATTTGACTCATGTAAACTCCTAAACTAAAGGTCCATTCACACCTAAACTTGGAGGGTTGTTCCTAGTATAAATATGTAGCAACTCCTTGTCATTTCCAAGACTTGAAAGACTTTAGAAATGAGAAATTAGCCGCACGCTAAGAATTTTTGTGAGAGAGAGAGAGAGAGTGATCTACCCCTTTGCTCTTTTGATTTCCTCAGGGGATTACATTAGCGGCTGCTTCATCGGCTCCCAATCGGTGCTCCTGATCCATTGATTCTAGGTTGTGTTGGTTGGTTCTTTGAGAGTGTGGTTTGGCGAATCCTTGATTCAGGTTGCCGGTTAAATATGGTGGTTGGCTTCAAGTTTTATTCGTCAGGCTGCACTAGTTATCTTGGCTTATTTGAAGCTAGTTAACGTGTCGCTTCATCGGCTCCCAATCGGTGCTCCGGGTCCATTGATTCCAGGTTGTGTTGGTTGGTTCTTTGAGTGTGGTTGGGCAAATCCTTGATTCAGGTTGACGGTTAAAGACGATGGTCGGCTTTGAGTTTTATTCGTCAGGTTGAACTAGTTATCTTGGGTTCTTTGAAGCTAGTTATCGTGCCGCTTCATGGGTGATTCAAGTTGCTAGTTAAACACGGTGGTTGGCTTTGAGTTTTATTCGTTAGGTTGCACTAGTTAGCTTGGCTTCTTTGAAGCTAGTTATCGCCTTGTGATCCTACGACATGAAGATTGGGACCCCAAATCCGTATCATTATTCCTTTGTGATTAGAGGTTATCATGACCTTATCCAAGAAATAAAGGATGACAACCAACGTATGGGAGACCTTGAGGTGTGGATGACCGGCATCGACAACACTATCCTTGACGACACTCATAGAACCCATGGGAGGCAACACAACATCAACACTCAAACCTCCAATGCCGAAGCCATGCTGCAACAAGGTTAGGCCAACCTCACGGCCTAACTCTGCCGTTAGGGTTTCAACCCCTATCGCAGACCTTGACCAAGAACAAGCTATGGGAGGACCCCCACTTGAGGTAACTTCTATCACACCCCATATGCATTCTTTTATTTTATTTCTTTCTTTCCACTACACTTGCATCCAAAAAAGAAGAGAAAAATATAGTAATGTAGTGTAGGTTAGGTTAGTAAAAAATATGTGCAATAAGAATATTTTTACTTTGCATAAGGTTAAATGATGAATAATTGCTCTGTTTTGTTTTCTCTAGTCCCTTGCATACAACTTAGTATTCTCCAAGTATTGAGCTTATTGGCTTAGAATATTGTTGCCTTAAACTTAGAATTTGTGCGTAGCAAAGGCTAAGTGCAATTCTAGGTTGTTGTGGGATATGATATAGTGATAGGAGCTGCTAATATCCTAGTCAAACGTGAAACTTAATTTTTCGTAGAAAATTTGAAATGGAAGTTCCTCATTTGATAGAAATTCATATGACTTGAATTTGATAATCCTTATGCATAAGCTATTTGCCTTCATATTGATTCTAGTCAAACTAGTATAGACCTATGTGAGAATATTTTCATACTTTTAAGATCAACATTACATGAACACATGCTAAACTTCTACACTAGAAGTTAGCAGAATACCATCATACCGTTCCACCATAAAAAATATACTCCATGATTTCCTTTCATAATACTCTCTCAAAAATATTTGAAAAAAGAAAAGAGTAGTAGAAGATATGGCTACAAGAAAAGAAAAAAATACATGCTCATGTACAAGAGCATGAGAAAAAAAGAATAAGTAGCCATGTTTCATCCTCACAAAAAGAGAGTGCATACAAAGGAGATATCTTCCTACTTGCACTCCACAAATATTCCATCACACTTGCAAAAATCTTGATCAAAGTATGATTTGTTTTCTCCTAAAGCTTACTCTTTTGACTTAGCAATATAAGTGTTGCAAATATGCATACTCTTGATCCCTACCAAGCTCAACATATAAGCCTTATTTAGATGTACGACAAGAAATGCATTGCCTTGGTGAGGATACAAATACCACTTCCCACATAGGAGTGATTGAGTGCATCATTTTAGGAACTTAAAGTCAAAAACCATTTGAAATTCTTTGGAAGTTTAAGTGGAACTTAAACATTAGGTGATGCATGCTGATTGTTCTATCCTTCAAACATACAAGAAAAAAATGAGGCATAAGCACCATAATGACTAGGAAAAAGGGTGAGGTACCATAGCCAATTTATTCAATGGAAGGTAGAATATTTTGTTGTGCGCTTGGTACTTTTGCAAAATAGAACATTGTAGCAACTCCTGATCAACAATCTAAGTCTTTATCTTTGCTTCGAGATGAGCAAAGGGTAAGCTTGGGGGGGGGGGGGTTGTTGACGGTCGTTATATACCAATTTTGACCGTCAATCTAGCTCAATTATGTTAGGGAATAAATATTTCTTACACACATCGTAGTTAGAGATAAGCTAGTTCCACTTGTACATGAAGAAAATGGTGCTTGCAGAAATTTTATAAAGAATTCAAGTGAATTCGAGGGGGCAGTAATAAAGAATACCTTCTCAGCCAATCGAACACCGACATGTGGCAGCACATGGATCAAATGCCCCGCCTACAGAAGTATTCGAGGGCATCCAAAGGCGTAGCGCCCTGAAATGGTTAGAGGACCCACCTGCCAGCCAGCTGGAGGAAGCAGACCGCGATTGGTGCCAGGAACTAGCCAGCTGACTAGGGGTGTTGGCCAACCGTTTCCTGGCACCAAACACGATCAACTTCCACTTGTCGACTCCCCACGGTGAGCTGATAGCGATAGAGGCTAATTTGCGCACTTTTGGTGGCGGGAACCGCCTATATTCTGTGTATAAATAGGAGTGAGAGGCCTCACTTCACTACACACACGACTCAAGCATTCTCTCTTGTATACACTAGTTCTCCTAGTCTCTTAGTGGAGGTTTGGCTGTAGAGGGGAGCCTTTAGTCCCAAGTCCAAATTGGGAAAGGTATGGCTCCTGTATTTTTTCTTTTATTTGTGAAATTATTCTTTATATTAGTATCACTAGTCTTTACTTATTCATATACTTGGATGACGCGTTCCTTGTTTTGTTGTGGGGTCAATGTATGTGCTAGGTGTAGGTGTTCTTATGATCTTATAATGCCTTTATTATATTATAATAAACAACATACACCACCACTATAGTATAATTAGGTATTAATATGATTATGTGAATATGAGTAAGTTAGTTCTTGATCCCAACATTGGTTTCAACGATATTTAGGTTAGTCATTGCCTTAGGAAGGTACTTGTACTGGAGCTCTTAAGGTATTTACCTGTTATGTAAGCATGTTGCTTAGATAATTAAGTATCTTTGGATGTCTCAAAGACACACGATTTTAGGGGTGGGCGGTAGGTAGTTGTTGACGACTCCTAAGATATACTAACAAATCATCCCCGACAACGGCGCCAGAAATGCTTGTTGGTATTTCTTATGCACCATTAACTAAACATATCCAACTGATGTGTCAGAAATGCTTGTTAATGGTTCTATTGGATCACAGAGTGAATTCCGCAAGCGCGCGGAGATATCATTGTAGCATTTCCCCTTAAGAGTATTCCCAATGGTGTCATTTATTTGATCCCAAAGGAAGGCAGGGAAGAGGTATAACAATCATCAAGTGGAAAGGGTAGAAAGGTCTAGATAAGAATCTAGTAAGGATGGATAAAATAATAGTGAAGGTAGTGTGACACACACAAAAGCTTGAGGATCCTAGAGGTTAGTTAAGGTTGAGAGTTATTGAGGTACTCCTATTATGCTCTATTGTACATATACATTGTCTAAACTAATTATCCATAAGCTAGATCAATAGTGAATACTTATGCTATGTGGTTCAACACATCGGGCACCGGCTTAACCCTAGCAATACTAGGTCGACTCCCGCAAGATCCTGTGGCATAGCCGAACATGGAGGATTACAAAGGACTGATAGGGCTGTCACCACCTACTGCCTACCTCTTCAATCCGTGGGTCAACGAGACATCCAATGCTACTTAGCTATCCTAACACCATGCATATTAAGTAATTACCTTAAGAGCCTAGGCACAAGCCATCGTAAGGCAATGAATTGAATCATCATTGAACCAATGTTGATACACAGCATAATTATCTTTACTAACCTAGTTATGTTATAATTAACTAGACTATAGTGGGGGTCTATAGGTTCTATGATAATGAGTTATGTTCATGATGAAATAGTCATAGAAGCTATACCTTCCACATACATGGACTCCACAATAAAACAAGAAACGCTTTGCCCAAGTATATGTATAAGTAGAGACTAAAGATACTATCTTTATTATGCATAAAGTCACAAATAAAAGAAAGAATACATGAGCCATACCTTTCCCAATGTAGGATTGGGAAGAGAGAGACTCCTTACTCCTTTCCCAATTTGGACTTGGGACTAGAGACTCTCCTCTCTACAGCCTAACTCCTCGAAGACTATGGATGATAGTGTATACAATAGAGATGAAGCTCAAATGGTGTGTGTTGAAGTGAGGGGTAGGGGTCCTATTTATACTAGTGTTGAGGTCGGTTCCCGCCACCAAAAGTGTGTGAATCAGTCATCATTGACTCCTTCAAGCCAGGAGGAGCCAACACGCGTCATTTGACCGAGTTTGGTGCCAGAAAGTGGTCGGCCGAACCAGGGGTTCGGCCGACCTGGTCAGCACTCCAAACATGGAGTGCTTCCTCCAGGTGGCTGCCAGGTGGGCCCCCTTGATGTATCTGGGTGATATACCGTTGGATCTCCTAAAATACTTCTGTTTGTGGGCCATTTGATTCATGGGATGCCACGTGTCGTTGCCTGATTGGCTGGGATGATATTTTATAGGATTGGTCCCTCTACATTTCCTCATTTCCTGCATAAAATGTTGCATACACATATTTATCCAAGTCCATGTGGAATTGGGTTAGATAGAAAGGTGATGTGTGCAAGAAATGACAAATACTTCACATAATTGAGTTAAATTGACAGATGAAATTGGTATATAACAGTCGTCCACAGTAGTGAAAACTCTATCCATCCTTCATAATCCCCCACGTTCTGCTACGCCGCATGCTCGTGCGGGAATCGTCCTAATATTCTCAGGGGTAAACCCATGTCCAATATGTTGGACCACTAAGCCCTAGTATTTACCATTAGCGTATTCATGTGTACTCTATTATGCTATGTATATGAGTATGTAGAGCACAGTAGGAGTATCCCATTCTTGTAGCTTAACCCTCACTGGGACAACCTTATCCTTAGAGTAGATTGCTTAGGTGTGTGTCAAACTACCCCGATTATCATCTTACCCCTGTTCTGATAAATACTTAGTACCCTATATCTTGATCATGAGAATAGTGTTCCCTTTACTTCACCGCCTTCCTTTGGGATAAATACGATACCCTTGGGAAGACTCTTGGGGTGAAATGCTACAATGGTATCTTCCATGCGCTTGTGGATCTCATCTTCTACCGGAGATGATCTATGGTGTTAAGAAATACCAAAACCTACCAGCTACAGGCCGTGTTCCCCATTGTTACATTACCCTCCTTTACCACCGACCACCTTGAGCTCAGCTCATGCGTGTGTGGCTGCCATGACACTTCGCAGTTCTTGTGCATCCCACACAACTCACCACCTTGATCCACCAAATCCGCAGCCACCGAGACTAGATCTGCCTGCAGCCGAGTTGCTCGCCTCTTGAGGTCGCGGATCCAGCATTTTCGTTTGGCACGACACGTCGAATAGAAAAGTGCACCTCCGAGCACCACACCCTTCCAGTCTCCTCCTCTGCTAGCCTATACAGCTTAACAGCTTGATTACCAATTGACCACCTCCAACAGCTTGATGACCACTTCCAACCTTGACACAAAGAGCCCATAGTAGACATGGTAGAAGCCACACACGTCGAGTAGCAACTTGGCACCCGCCAGCAGGATTCATCATGAATCTACCCGATTCACATCAATAACACCTTGTTTTGCAGTTGAGCCATTATGATCATCATCACACCGCCAGGGATTAGCGATGGATTCACTCGAATCTCGCACAAAGCTAATCTTCTATCTATTGTTGGCCACCCACATCCCACCACGGAAGTACGTCCTCCCTAGGGCAGCATTTGTTGGAAATCAAGAGTCAATTAGACTCAAAAATCCTCTTTAATTGCTTGATTTATTCCTTGGCATTCTGATGTATATATGGACCTGTTATAGATAAAAATAGACCCAAAGTTGTTTAGGACTCTTATCTAACCTCTTAGACTATGAAACTCTGGGAGAGAGTGATTGAACACTAATTTAGGAGTGTGACCAATGTCACTAAAAATCAGTTCAATTTTATGCCTGGAAGGTCCACTATGGAGGCAATTTTCCTAATCCACGAGCTTATGAAAATGTATAGAGGGCAAAAGAAGGACCTACATGGTGTTCATTGTTTTGGAGAAGGCATATGACAAGGTGCCAAGGCTGATCATGTGATGGGCGCAAGAGAAACATAAAGTCCCAACAAAGTATGTTAATCTTATCAAGGATATGTATGATAATGTGGTGACAATTGTGCAGGTAAGTGATAGTGAGATTGATACTTTTTCTATCACAATAGGACTACATCAAGGATTAGTCTTGAGACCATACATCTTCTCCTTAGTGATGGATGAGGTATTCAAAGTGCATCTAGATAATCCTTGAGGGTTTTGGATAATTGATGATGACAATTAAGGGATAAATGAGCATTATGAGTATAAGCACAGGTGATCAAAGTTGAAATGGAAACGGAGACCCTCAAAAAGTAAAAGAGTGAAAAAGGCTTAAAAACTTAAAGAGTAGAAATTGGGGTTTAAAATTTCTTGTGTGGAGTTGAGCACTGCAGTAAAGAGTTTTCAACAAGTCAAGTGATTGAGAATGACCTAAGAGCTCATAGTTCAATTAGGTTTAGTTAGAGATATAACTCCTTAAGGATAAGGTCGGACTTGTCCGGACTTGGAAGCTGGACAAATCCGGCCGCATTAGACTGATCTGATGTTGGACAGATCAAAAGCCTTTGAGTGAGATCAGACTTGTCAGTTTGGGGACGGACTAGTCCATGTCAAGTGTGTCTGAGCATTTCTGTGACTAAGTCCTAGAAGGCCAGACTAGTCCACCCTGGGGGTGGGGGAGGGGGCTGACTAGTCTGTCCTGGCAGACTTGTCTGTTTCCACACAGACCAAGTGGTACTGTGTGAGTTCGGACTAGTCTATTTTAGGTAAGAATAGTCCGTTTGGAGAAGTGAATTGGTTGTAGGGTCTAAATTCGGGCAAGCCGGACTAATAAGCTTGGACCCAACTTGTCCGTTCTCACCTGGAAGGAAAGGTTCTGTGTGAGATTGGACTAGTCTGTTTTTGGACGGACTAGTCTGGGGTCTTTAAACTGTTTGAATTAATAATGTGGCGGGGACTTTAGTTTTTGGGTCTCTGTGACATCAATGGTCCACACAGTTTGGCTTAGTCTAGGGTGCAGGAGCAGACTAGTCTGAACTTTAGTTGGTGGCAATGGCTAATTGTTGGGACCCCTATAAAAAGAGATCCCTTGGCTCTGCTTTGAATATCTCGAACCCTAGCGCTGCCATAGCCTTCCAAGAGCCTCCCTAAGTCCTGTTCTTCACATATCTGGGCCCTAAGAGCAAATCTTGAGGGGTGAGATTTGTGAGAAGAGAAAGAAACAGTTGATCGTTCATGAGCTCTTGGTGAATTCTCTAGATTTGAGTTGTTGATCAGAGTTGATTTGAGTTGCTTTTCTATTCCTAGTTGAGCTAGGTTGTTATGAGAGCCTCAGGTTGTGAGTTGCCGCAAGAATCGTTATATTCGCCCATTGATTTAGTGGAGAACAAGTCGACTTTTGTGGTGGCTTAGTGAGGGTAGGGTTGTAGGAGACCCGGTCCTTTGTGGACTCCTTAATGAGGATGTAGGTTCCTCTGTGGAAATGAACCTCTGGATAAATCGTTGTGTCTCTTGCATCGTTTTACCTTCATTCTTTGCTAGATCACATTTAGGCTTATCTCGTTCTTCATGTGCAATTTATAGATCAACCTCGTAATATTGCTTCAATATTGTTTCTGTCACTTACAATTTATTATTTAGGTTGTTTCATAGTTGTATCTCACTTCACATCAAGTAGATCACAGAAAAACTCATAAAACTCCAATCTTTCTCACATTTGTTCATCCTGACCGGACTAGTTCGCCCCTATACTAGAATAGTCCGTCCTATTGTTGTTGATTAAGTTTTAATTAAGTAATTTCAGGTTTTAGCCTATTCACCCCCTCTAGGCAACATTCAATTGGTATCAGAGCCTGACTCTCCGTAAAGCTTAATCGCTTGGAGAGGAGATGGAGGAAAACGACGAGAAGGAGTTGCCGATTCAAGACACCACCGGTACCGCAGGAACACCGAGAATGAAGCACAAGGATAAAATACTCCACCTTTCAAGATAGATAACAACAAGTGAACCAAGCCAATACATCCTCCCTTCGACATAGGAAGCGAATATGAAGATGAATAAGTGAAGCAACTCGTGGATCTTCTTCAAAAGGCAAAAGATGAGGCCAAAAGGAGGAGGAGGCTTGAGCAAGAGAAGAAGCTCAAGAAGAGTCAAGAGGACTATACACGATATCTTTTTAACTATGAGCATTTAAATTTTCATTCTAATTACTTGTCTATTCCTTTGGGCAAACCACCTCACTTTGATGGTACTAACTATACAATTTGGAAGTATAACATGAAATTGCATCTTATTTCTCTCAACCCCACCCTTTCGAACATTATTTGCACAGGTGTAGCTATTCCGGTGGATAATGAAGAGCTCAGCCCCGAGCAAGAGCAACAAATCCACCACAATGTGAGAGATCGAGATAGGCAATCAGAGAGGGGTGATTGATTGCCCGAAAGCCAAATAGTAATTTTTAAATTTTAAACCCTGAAACTCTAGTCAGTTCTTGACAGTAAAACATATGTATTTCAAGATGTACTGAACTAGCAAGTACTCCATTGGAAATTACTGAAGCCGCACAGAAACAGTTATCTCCATTAGATCTATGAAAAAGTTATCAACAGAACAATGCCTACAGCTACTAGAAGGTTGCAAAAATTAACACATATATGAATATGAAAACTAGTAATAACGATCAATTAACACAACACAAACTTCCCTTGATCTTGTGAGAAACCTGCAACAATGTGTTAAAACATTTGCATGAAAATTTCATCAAGACCAGAGAAGCTCGAAGATGACACCACAAGATTTCACTCTTTTTGCAATATCATCAATGGATTACAAAATATATGTGAAAGCATCAAGAACTCTCTAAAACAGCTATGAACCAAGGGTGTGAGTTCTGCGGAGAATTCACCTCTTGACCCATATTTATAGACTATATGAGATATGACAGTCTATATAGCTTACCAAATAAACATCTGATAATATGGCAGCCTATCCATCCTACCATTTATTCTTCTCATACATATGGCAGTGCATGTATCCTGTCAATTATTCTTCCTATAAATATAGTAGTCTATGTAGCCTACCAAATATCCTTCCGATACATATGGCAGTCTATATATCCTACCAATTACTACTTTGATACATATGGCAGTGAGTCCAACATATAAACTATAGCACGATTACCATGCACCGCTGTCCCAAGCTCCAATGCAATGAACGTGCATGCACAAATTCAACTAGCATTTTCTTGCTAAAAACGGTCGCCATTTTTTTTATTTTCAACATGATGCCTCGCTGCACGTGACATCTCCATGATCTCAACCAACATGTCGAGCATCATCTTCATACCGTACATCTTCGATACAAGCCGTGTACGACAAACCGGTGCTCCCCCATATTATCACAGCCTTCACTTTTATCGTTCCTCCGCATGAACATCACACATGACCTTGATCTTATGGCCTTAGCTTCTCCCAAGATTCATGCCTTGATCCTGTCATCGACCATGTTCCTCTAGCTTTGGCAACACCTAAAAGTGAACACAACAAATAAACTGGTACGAGAACAAGTCCATGTCTTGACTCGGGGTAAGTCCAACACAATTCATGTCACATTTTCTGATAATAAGCTAACGGATGAGCACACCACTAGCAAAATATTAAGTCCAGTACAACAAACCAAACACCACACATGTATCTATATCACCCCAAGTATCAACATAAATGTTTCACTTAGCACTTGTCAATGTTGCGCATCACATATGTTTCCACAATCTCCCCCTTGATGAAAACATTGGCAACATCACATAAACATTGAACTTTGGACTTCGATTGGCACACACATTCATTATACTTTTAGATTTCCAGGGTCTTGAAAGGAGAAAGAAAAAAATTCAGGAAAAGATCCAAATGTGTTGTGTGTATTTGAAAATGTGGTGTGTATATGTGTTGGAAATCTCCCCCCCTTTGACAATAAATTTCCTCAGAAGCATATCAATCATCATTTTTTTGCTGTAATGAGCACTGTAAGACATCATGAAGATGATTATTTTGCATTCAAGTCATGCAAAAATTAGTTGTACTGGACATGTATACATATATGATGTGATTTATTTATGACTAAAAATCAAGCATTATTACGATTGATGATTGCAAGCCATGGACTCTCTTTTTTAACTGTGTCAATACTTGAATACAAAACCACTTGCAGAAAGTTATATTCATCAGAACAACTTATTGAAAAGAATCATTTTTCCTTTTGATGAACTTATATGCCAAATCATTCCAACCTTGTCAAGCCTATATAAAAAAATACCATGTCACGCCTATGCTCATAGTGCAATGATCAATCAGAAGCTTAAGACAATGGTAAGCAATTAAAAGCTTAAGACATAGTCTCAATAATAACAACTTCCAAGTTCATACCAAAGTTTGATGGTAAGCAGTCCCGTGAAGATGTAGTGCAACATTGGCATATTGATCTATAAAATTTGGTTGCACATTTCAAGTATTAATACCATTACATTATCATCATTGCTAGTAATTCAGTAATTGAGACTCAAACAGCTAACAAACTTTAACCATGACATGATTTAGATCAAGTTATCATTCCCATTAAAATTCATGTGATAAACTACATCATACATGCGTACATGTGACTTGACAATTTCCTCAGGACATAAACATTATCGAAAAATGTCATTCTAGAATAAAACCCAATGCTCATTTATTTTTCAGATTTTTGTACCATTTTTCTATTTTCATTTTTCAAAGATAGAAAAAAAAGATGAAAAGAAGCAAACTAAAAGTAGCAATTATAACTAGAACCACATGAGCAAAAAGGTATTTTACATATGTGACAAAAACAAAAACACCCCCTCAAACCATCCCATATGGTTTGATAACTCCAAGTTCACTCCGAAAAGAAGCAAATTGAGAAGAATCTAATGGTTTAGTAAAGATATCTGCCAATTGACGTTCGATATCTATAAAATGCAGCACAACGTTTCCTTTTTCAACATGATCCCTAAGAAACTGATATCTTATATCTGTGTGCTTAGTTCTTGAATGTTGAACAGGGTTTTTAGCAATACATATCGCGCTGTTGTTATCACAATAAAGCGGTACACTTTCTAATGTAATTCCATAGTCTTTCATTTTAGCTATTGTCCATAAACTTTGTGAGCAACAGCAAGCAGCAACAACATATTCACTTTCAGCAATAGATTGTGCAACAGAGCTTTGTTTTTTTGCAGACCAAAGTACCGGTGAATCACCCAAAAACAAGCATGTACCAGATGTAATCTTTCTATCAATTCTACATCCTCCAAAATCCACATCCAAAAATGCCAAAAGACTGAGTGCCTTGTAGATACCTGAAGATCCGTTTCATTGCTTGTAGATGTGATGCGTGTGGGGAAGCTTGAAACCGTGCACACAAGCATACAAAAATTGTATATCTGGCCTAGAAGCAGTGACATAAATAAGCGAACCAATCATACTCCTTATCATCTTTTAGTGAAGACGTTCTCAATCCCCATCAAGATGAAGAGAAGTCGTAGATCCCATTGGTCTCATAATGGGGTTGCAATTTTCTATTTCAAAGCATCATAGAAGATCCTTCGTATACTTACTTGATGTACAAAGGTGCCATCTTTTGTTTGTTTGATTGTAGTCGTAAGAAGTAAATAAGTTCACCCATCATGCTCATTTCAAATTCCCCGCGCATAATATCTGGAAATTCTAGCACCAAAGCATGAGAAGCACACCCAAAAATAATATCATCAACATAGCCTTATACGAAAAGCTGATCATTGCCATGTCTGAGTACAAATAGTGTTTTGTCAATCTTTCTCATTGTCAATCCCTTTTCAAGTAAAAAGTTTTTCAGCCTATCATACCATGCACATGGGGCTTGTTTTAAACCGTATTGGGCTTTTGAAAGTTTATAAACATGGTTGGGAAACTTTGGATTCTCGAAACCAGGACATTGCTTAACATAAACCCCCTCATCAATAAAGCCATTAAGAAAAGCATGTTTAACATCCATCTGAAAAAGTTTGAAACCTTTAGATGCAGCAAATGCTAGTAAAATTCTAATAGCTTCTAACCTAGCTCCAAGGGCAAAAGCCTCATCGAAATCAAGGCTTTCAATCTGAGAAAATCCTTGAGCAACTAACCTAGCCTTGTTGCGAATAATAACACTATCGATACCCTGCATACCAGGTATCGCCTCGTACCAGATTAAGACGCGTTGAGTTCCACCTTCCAGAGTTGTGGAATTCTGGAGGCAACATGTGTCCTGCAGTGCCAAACCTGCCTCCCTCCTTAGGGAAGCTCCGGTACTACCACGTGTCCCGCAGTGTAGAATCTGCCTCTCTCCTTAGGGTGGCTCTAGCACTACCACGTGTCCCACAGTGCCGGACCTATCTCCCTTCTCAGGGCGGCTCCTGTGCTTCCACGTGTCATGTAGCTCTAGACCTATTGCCTTGCAGAGGTAAGCTCCGGAGTTGCCACGTGTCACACGTCCGGATCTATGTTTACAACAAGAAGACACCGGGATTTCCAAAGGCGTGGACATTCAAGGGCTATCAATCGGTCGTTACAAGACCTAGTTACGGATCATTAATGCCATATTAATGATGCACGATCATAAGACCATCAAGACAAGTAACACTGCCATTAATCGACCACCTGGTTTTGAAAATTCAGATTTTCCAAATCATGTTTTCAAACTGACTAATGCCATGTATGGTATCAAACAAGCTCCTAGAGCATGGTATGATAGGTTAAAAACATTCTTACTTGAAAAGGGGTTTACCATGGGCAAGGTTGCTAAAACTCTTTTTGTGCTCAAGCATGGCAATGACTCATTATTCATTCAAGTGTATGTGGATGATATTATTTTTGGTTGTGCTTCTCATGATCTTGTGTCCAAGTTTTTAGCAAGTATGAGTTCAAAATTTGAAATGAGTATGATGGGTGAACTCACTTACTTTTTAAGGCTGCAAATCAAACAAACTGAGAAAGGTACCTTTGTGCATCAAACGAAGTATACAAGGGACCTTCTCAAGCGCTCCAACATGGACAAAATCAAGCCTCTTCAGACACCAATGGGAACAACATCAATAGTTGAACTTGATAAAGATGGTGAAACCGTGGATCAAAAAGAATACAGAAGCATGATCAGATCACATTTGTACCTCACGGCGTCAAAAACAGACATACAATTTGGCGTATGTCTTCGTGCATGGTTTAAAGCTTCCCCACGTGCTTCATATCATCTAGCCGTCAAAAAGGATTCTTAGGTACTTACATGGAACTCAAGAATTTTGCATTTTTCTTCCTTCTTCCTCAATTGTTACTTTGAAAGATTTTTTGGATGCTGATTTTGGGGGTTGTAGGATTGATAGGAAAAGTACTTCCGGTTCGTGTCATTTTCTTGGTAATTCACTTGTTGCTTGGTCCTCTAGAAAACAAAACTCAGTTGCACAATCCACAGCCGAATCTGAATATGTAGCTGCTGCTAGTGCTTGCTCACAAATTCTTTGGATTGTTCAAACACTTAAGGACTATGGGGTTTATCTAGATAGTGTTCCATTGTTTTGTGATAACACTAGTGCCATTTGCATTGCTAAAAACCCCGTGCAACATTCTAGAAATAAGCCATTGATATTAGGTATCACTTTCTCTGTGATAATGTTGAAAAAGGAAACATTGTGCTTCACCATGTAGATACCGAACAACAGTTGGCTTATATTTTCACAAAACCTTTGGATTTCACTCATTTTTGTGACATTCATAGTGAAATAGGGGTTATGCATCCTCATGGCTTAAATTGAGAGGGAGTTTTGAAACTTGGGAAGTCTATGTGTGAATCTAAACTTAAAATAATATGAGCATAGTATTTCATACATATATAAGACTTTGTGATTCCTTTTACATGTTGAATGTTCTTACTACATTACTCATGTTATATATTTTGTAGTTTTTGCCATGATTAGTAATTGAAATAATTACATACACTAAATGTGGTCATGATCAAACTTTCTTGCTGTTTTGAACTTGTTGCATGACCACAAGTGCTTTTAATCATAATGAACTAATCAAGTAATCAACTCACATGTTGAGTTTTATGAACAAATATAAATTGATAAAAGATCAAAAGAGTATGCATGCATCACACTTCTTCTTTTGAGATGGCTTATCATTGCACTTAGATTTGAACTTGGAAGAAGTTGTGTATGACTAAAACCATGTCCTTAAGCTTCTGATCGTCAAATGGCAGAGGCTTGGCTTGGTTGGTTAGAATAAGGCAGATGCACATATAATCTCTTGCAACTATCATATGTCTAAATTTGTGCTTTGAAAAATAATAAAATGCAGTAACAAGTGTAAAGCTTTCAGGTTTTGAAATAGTTAAGTTTGTGAGATCATGACTTGCTGAAATTGAAAATTACATTTGATCTCTAGCATGGCTTACACTACTTTATGTATCTCATTGTTGTGACGGTGTAAGTTACTTGATAGTATCGCTTGGATGAGCTTTGTTTTATATGTATATGTTATTATGTGCTCATAACAAATTAAAATTTTTCTTTTGTACCTTGCTGAATACATTGTCAATGGGGGAGGAGTATGCAAGGGGGACAAATATGTATAGGGGGGAAATTATTTTTATCTCATTTTATTTTCAAAAAGGGGGAGAAATTGTTTTCAAAACTTTTTTGTGAATAATGCAATCTTCAGATTTTAAATGGTGTTGCCAATGCATTCATCAAAGGGAAGATTGTGAGACCTATGTGTGCTGAATACATTGGCTTTGATGATAAAAGTTTTGAATACTACCAAAACTCCTTTTTAACAAGGTCTGACTTTAGGTCAGAGCTCCTACAAAGTCCGACGCTAGGTCCGAATAGCGTTGGTTAGCTCCGGCGCTAGGTCTGACTAGCTTTGGTTAGCTCCAGCGCTAGGTCCAACTAGCTTTGGTTAGCTTCGGCGCTAGGTCCGACTAGCTTTGGTTAGCTCTGGCGATAGGTCCGACTAGCTTTGGTAAGTTATGGCACTAGGTCTTTCTAGCTTTGGAAAGCTTAAGTTCAAGGTCCGGTTAGCTTTGGCAAGGTTCGGAGCTTGATTGCAGTGGTTCTGCTTTTACATTGAATTCATTCGAACTTGCTTTACATCTATGGAAAGTTTGCTTAGTATTCTTTTACTAAGTTTTTTATGTGTCTTGGTGGTTATTATGGTTAATGTTTTGATATCGTTTTGCTAAGATTTGTAACATACTTATGTGAGGTGCTCACGTAAGGTGTTGTGGTTATCGGAACTAACATGAGTCAAGTCGAGGACTTGTGCTCGGAAGTATATGTTATTTATTCATGTGCAGGTGTTGCTTGAGTTCAAGACATAGCTGGTGACCGGATCCATTGAACCAGTCTTAGGGAGAAGATGAGGTTTGACAACCAAGTTCGGGAGGAATTGTGGTTGAGTTGATCGCGAGGTTGCGCAACATGTTTGAATCAAGAACAATGCATATGAAGGTATCGTGGACGTCGTTGGAAGATGTTTGCACGTGTGCAAGGAGTGCATGGACGTGGCTACATGGTCCCGAGGCGTGATGAAGAGATGTGGACGTAAAGAATTGGTCGGAAAGGTCCAACCAACTAGGTTATGGACTCAGGCTGCGGCTAAGTCATTTTTGACTCAAATATGGAAAAATTTGAGTTGGTTATGATATGATTTTGTGTGGGTCACGAAGTTGGGTTGTTTTAGGAATGTGGGATACATTCCTAAGGTGTTTGGAAGACTTAAGATTGCTTTTATCTGCGTATAGAACAGTCTTGAGCAGTTATGCAAAGTTTTGATTCATGAACTGAGTAGGATTAGAGTCCTAGTTAGGATTGGGTTGGCCTAAGGGCTGGTTATAAAAGCAAGGGAGGCCAGAGCTCGTGGGAGACGACTTCAGGTCTGTTCCTCTTGTGTTTTGATCAATAAAATTTGTAGTTCGAAGGAACTTTTGTGCCTTGTTCGTCCGACTTGTTTTCTTCAAGTTTTCTCGTCGAGTTTCTGCACGGCACTACCTTGCTTCGGTCGTTCTATTATAACTCGAGTTTTACGGATCTGATTGATGTGATTCTTCTTGGGTTGTATTACAACTTAATTTTCTACCATCTGTGAAAATTTCACTCTTATTGGATCTGTGGTTTCTGATCTACACGAGTTTCTTTGCAGTGTTTCATAACTGTTTTTCTTGGGTAGGACAGATTGACCTTTGTTTGATTGTTTTATCGTAACTTGAGTTTCTCTCGACGGATTTTCATGATTCTTGTCGTGACATCTTCGTGACTTGATTCTCTATAATATATACTAGTTGTGTCACAGTTGAACACGTTCAGATTAGTCGCACACGCGGTTTTTTTAACAGATCGGTTTTCTACCGAGGGGTGTTTTTGTTGCTTTCGTTGAAATGTTTTAATCTACCATTCACCCCCCTCTGGTGGCTTTACACGTGCTCTTCGATCCTATATTTTGGTCTGTCCAAACTTTGTGATGCATAAGCTCCAACTTCACGTGCAACTCTGTACCAACCTGGCATGTCCCTTGGTGCATAGAGCACACAGTGTGAAATCATATCAAGTCTAGTTTCCAATGCAAGAAATCGTGCGTCATTTGTACTTCCCAATCAAGAGTAATGATTGTTTTACTGCAAGGAGGTCAAGAGATGAAACACTGCACGAGGCACCTCGGTAATACTTTCTGTGGTGAATATTTGACACATGTAAACTCCTAAACTAAAGGTCCATTCACACCTAAACTTGGAGGGTTGTTCCTAGTATAAATATGTAGCAACTCCTTGTCATTTCCAAGACTTGAAAGTCTTCAGAAATGAGAAATTAGCCGCACGCTAAGAAATTTTTGTGAGAGAGAGAGAGAGAGAGAGAGTGATCTACCCCTTTGCTCTTTTGATTTCCTCAGGGGATTACATTAGCGGCTGCTTCATCGGCTCCCAATCGGTGCTCCTGATCCATTGATTCTAGGTTGTGTTGGTTGGTTCTTTGAGAGTGTGGTTTGGCGAATCCTTGATTCAGGTTGCCGGTTAAATATGGTGGTTGGCTTCAAGTTTTATTCGTCAGGCTGCACTAGTTATCTTGGCTTATTTGAAGCTAGTTAACGTGTCGCTTCATCGGCTCCCAATCGGTGCTCCAGGTCCATTGATTCCAGGTTGTGTTGGTTGGTTCTTTGAGTGTGGTTGGGCAAATCCTTGATTCAGGTTGACGGTTAAAGACGATGGTCGGCTTTGAGTTTTATTCGTCAGGTTGAACTAGTTATCTTGGGTTCTTTGAAGCTAGTTATCGTGCCGCTTCATGGTTGATTCAAGTTGCTAGTTAAACACGGTGGTTGGCTTTGAGTTTTATTCGTTAGGTTGCACTAGTTAGCTTGGCTTCTTTGAAGCTAGTTATCGCCTTGTGATCCTACGACATGAAGATTGGGACCCCAAATCCGTAGCATTATTCCTTTGTGATTAGAGGTTATCATGACCTTATCCAAGAAATAAAGGATGACAACCAACGTATGGGAGACCTTGAGGTGTGGATGACCGGCATTGACAACACTATCCTTGACGACACTCATAGAACCCATGGGAGGCAACACAACATCGACACTCAAACCTCCAATGCCGAAGCCATGCTGCAACAAGGTTAGGCCAACCTCACGGCCCAACTCTACCGTGAGGGTTTCAAGCCCTATCGCGGACCTTGACCAAGAACAAGCTATGGGAGGACCCCCACTTGAGGTAACTTCTATCACACCCCATATGCATTCTTTTATTTTATTTCTTTCTTTCCACTACACTTGCATCTAAAAAAGAAGAGAAAAATATAGTAATGTAGTGTAGGTTAGGTTAGTGAAATAAAATATGTGCAATAAGAATATTTTTACTTTGCATAAGGTTAAATGATGAATAATTGCTCTGTTTTGTTTTCTCTAGTCCCTTGCATACAACTTAGTATTCTCCAAGTATTGAGCTTATTGGCTTAGAATATTGTTGCCTTAAACTTAGAATTTGTGCGTAGCAAAGGCTAAGTGCAATTCTAGGTTGTTGTGGGATATGATATAGTGATAGGAGCTGCTAATATCCTAGTCAAAAGTGAAACTTAATTTTTCGTAGAAAATTTGAAATGGAAGTTCCTCATTTGATAGAAATTCGTACAAAAGTCATATGATGATTTGAATTTGATAATCCTTATGCATAAGCTATTTGCCTTCATATTGAGTCTAGTCAAACTAGTATAGACCTATGTGAGAATATTTTCATACTTTTAAGATCAACATTACATGAACACATGCTAAACTTCTACACTAGAAGTTAGCAGAATACCAACATACCGTTCCACCATAAAAAATATACTCCATGATTTCCTTTCATAATACTCTCTCAAAAATATTTGAAAAAAGAAAAGAGGAGTAGAAGATATGGCTACAAGAAAAGAAAAAAAATACATGCTCATGTACAAGAGCATGAGAAAAAAAGAATAAGTAGCCATGTTTCATCCTCACAAAAAGAGAGTGCATACAAAGGAGTTATCTTCCTACTTGCACTCCACAAATATTCCATCACACTTGCAAAAATCTTGATCAAAGTATGATTTATTTTCTCCTAAAGCTTACTCTTTTGACTTAGCAATATAAGTGTTGCAAATATGCATACTCTTGATCCCTACCAAGCTCAACATATAAGCCTTATTTAGATGTACGACAAGAAATGCATTGCCTTGGTGAGGATACAAATACCACTTCCCACATAGGAGTGATTGAGTGCATCATTTTAGGAACTTAAAGTCAAAAACCATTTGAAATTCTTTGGAAGTTTAAGTGGAACTTAAACATTAGGTGATGCATGCTGATTGTTCTATCCTTCAAACATACAAGAAAAAAATGAGGCATAAGCACCATAATGACTAGGAAAAAGGGTGAGGTACCATAGCCAATTTATTCAATGGAAGGTAGAATATTTTGTTGTGCGCTTGGTACTTTTGCAAAATAGAACATTGTAGCAACTCCTGATCAACAATCTAAGTCTTTATCTTTGCTTCGAGATGAGCAAAGGGTAAGCTTGGGGGGGGGGGGGGGGGTTGTTGACGGTCGTTATATACCAATTTTGACCGTCAATCTAGCTCAATTATGTTAGGGAATAAATATTTCTTACACACATCGTAGTTAGAGATAAGCTAGTTCCACTTGTACATGAAGAAAATGGTGCTTGCAGAAATTTTATAAAGAATTCAAGTGAATTCGAGGGGGCAGTAATAAAGAATACCTTCTCAGCCAATCGAACACCGACATGTGGCAGCACATGGATCAAATTCCCCGCCTACAAAAGTATTCGAGGGCATCCAAAGGCGTAGCGCCCTGAAATGGTTAGAGGACCCACCTGCCAGCCAGCTGGAGGAAGCAGACCGCGATTGGTGCCAGGATCTAGCCGGCTGACTAGGGGTGTTGGCCAACCGTTTCCTGGCACCAAACACGGTCAACTTCCACTTGTCGACTCCCCACGGTGAGCTGATAGCGATAGAGGCTAATTTGCGCACTTTTGGTGGCGGGAACCGCCTATATTCTGTGTATAAATAGGAGTGAGAGGCCTCACTTCACTACACACACGACTCAAGCATTCTCTCTTGTATACACTAGTTCTCCTAGTCCCTTAGTGGAGGTTTGGCTGTAGAGGGGAGCCTTTAGTCCCAAGTCCAAATTGGGAAAGGTATGGCTCCTGTATTTTTTCTTTTATTTGTGAAATTATTCTTTATATTAGTATCATTAGTCTTTACTTATTCATATACTTGGATGACGCGTTCCTTGTTTTGTTGTGGGGTCAATGTATGTGCTAGGTGTAGGTGTTCTTATGATCTTATAATGCCTTTATTATATTATAATAAACAACATACACCACTACTATAGTCTAATTAGGTATTAATATGATTATGTGAATATGAGAAAGTTAGTGCTTGATCCCAACATTGGTTTCAACGATATTTAGGTTAGTCATTGCCTTAGGAAGGTACTTGTACTGGAGCTCTTAAGGTATTTACCTGTTATGTAAGCATGGTGCTTAGATAATTAAGTATCTTTGGATGTCTCAAAGACACACGATTTGTAGGGGTGGGCGGCAGGTAGTTGTTGACGACTCCTAAGATATACTAACAAATCATCCTCGGCAACGGCGCCAGAAATGCTTGTTGGTATTTCTTATGCACCATTAACTAAACATCTCCAACTGATGTGTCAGAAATACTTGTTAATGGTTCTATTGGATCACAGAGTGAATTCCGCAAGCGCGCGGAGATATCATTGTAGCATTTCCCCTTAAGAGTATTCCCAATGGTGTCATTTATTTGATCCCAAAGGAAGGCAGGGAAGAGGTATAACAATCATCAAGTGGAAAGGGTAGAAAGGTCTAGATAAGAATCTAGTAAGGATGGATAAAATAATAGTGAAGGTAGTGTGACACACACAAAAGCTTTCAAGTCTATGGGGGGTAAGAGGATCCTAGAGGTTAGTTAAGGTTGAGAGTTATTGAGGTACTCCTATTATGCTTTATTGTACATATACATTGTCTAAACTAATTATCCATAAGCTAGAACAATAGTGAATACTTATGCTATGTGGTTCAACACATCGGGCACCGGCTTACCCCTAGCAATACTAGGTCGATTCCCGCAAGATCCAGTGGCATAGCCGAACATGGAGGATTACAAAGGACAGATAGGACTGTCACCACCTACTGCCTACCTCTTCAATCCGTGGGTCTACGAGACATCCAATGCTACTTAGCTATCCTAGCACCATGCTAGCATATTAAGTAATTACCTTAAGAGCCTAGGCACAAGCCATCGTAAGGCAATGAATTGAATAATCATTGAACCAATGTTGATACACAACATAATTATCCTTACTAACCTAGTTATGTTATAATTAACTAGACTATAGTGGGGGTCTATAGGTTCTATGATAATGAGATATGTTCATGATGAAACAGTCATAGAAGCTATACCTTCCACATACATGGACTCCACAATCAAACAAGAAACGCTTTGCCCAAGTATATGTATAAGTAGAGACTGAAGATACTATCTTTATTATGCATAAAGTCACAAATAAAAGAAAGAATACATGAGCCATACCTTTCCCAATGTAGGATTGGGAAGAGAGAGACTCCTTACTCCTTTCCCAATTTGGACTTGGAACTAGAGACTCTCCTCTCTACAGCCTAACTCCTCTAAGACTATGGATGATAGTGTATACAATAGAGATGAAGCTCAAGTGGTGTGTGTTGAAGTGAGGGGTAGGGGTCCTATTTATACTAGTGTTGAGGTCGGTTCCCGCCACCAAAAGTGCGTGAATCAGTCACCATTGACTCCTTCAAGCCAGGAGGAGCCAACACGCGTCGTTTGACCGAGTTTGGCACCAGAAAGTGGTCGGCCGAACCCCTGGTTCAGCCGACCTGGTCAGCACTCCAAACATGGAGTGCTTCCTCCAGGTGGCTGCCAGGTGGGCCCCCTTGATGTATCTGGGTGATACACCGTTGGATCTCCTCAGATACTTCTGTTTGTGGGCCATTCGATTCATAGGATGCCACGTGTCGTTGCCTGATTGGCTGGGATGCTATTTTATAGGATTGGTCCCTCTACATTTCCTCATTTCCTGCATAAAATGTTGCATACACATATTTCTCCAAGTCCATGTGGAATTGGGTTAGATAGAAAGGTGATGTGTGCAATAAATGACAAATCCTTCACATAATTGAGTTAAATTGACAGATGAAATTGGTATATAACAGCTGTCCACAGTAGTGAAAACTCTATCCATCCTTCATAATCCCCCACGTTCTGCTACGCCACATGCTCGTGCGGGAATCGTCCTAACATTCTCAGGGGTAAACCCATGTCCAATATGTTGGACCACTAAGCCCTAGTATTTACCATTAGCGTATTCATGTGTACTTTATTATGTTATGTATATGAGTATGTAGAGCACAGTAGGAGTATCCCCTTCTTGTAGCTTAACCCTCACTGGGACAACCTTATCCTTAGAGTAGATTGCTTAGGTGTGTGTCACACTACCCCGATTATCATCTTACCCCTGTTCTGATAAATACTTAGTACCCTATATCTTGATCATGAGAATAGTGTTCCCTTTACTTCACCGCCTTCCTTTGGGATAAATACGATACCCTTGGGAAGACTCTTGGGGTGAAATGCTACAATGGTATCTTCCATGCGCTTGCGGATCTCATCTTCTACCGGAGATGATCTATGGTGTTAAGAAATACCAAAACCTACCAGCTACAGGCCGTGTTCCCCATTGTGACATTACCCTCCTTTACCACCGACTACCTTGAGCTCAGCTCATGCGTGTGTGGCCGCCATGACACTTCGCCGTTCTTGTGCATCCCACACGACTCACCACCTTGATCCACCAAATCCGCAGCCACCGAGACTAGATCTGCCTGCAGCCGAGTTGCTCGCCTCTTGAGGTCGTGGATCCAGCGTTTTCGTTTGGCACGACACGTCGAATAGAAAAGTGCACCTCCGAGCACCACACCCTTCCAGTCTCCTCCTCTGCTAGCCTATACAGCTTAACAGCTTGATTACCAATTGACCACCTCCAACAGCTTGATGACCACTTCCAACCTTGACACAAAGAGCCCATAGTAGACATGGTAGAAGCCACACACGTCGAGTAGCAACTTGGCACCCGCGAGCAGGATTCATCATGAATCAACCTGATTCACATCAGCCATTATGATCATCGTCACACCGCTAGGGATTAGCGATGGATTCACTCGAATCTCGCACAAAGCTAATCTTCTATCTATTGTTGGCCACCCCCCACCACACCACGGAAGTACGTCCTCCCTAGGGAAGCATTTTTTGGAAATCAAGAGTCAATTAGACTCAAAAATCCCCTTTAATTGCTTGATTTATTCCTTGGCATTCTGATGTATATATGGACCTGTTATAGATAAAAATAGACCCAAAGTTGTTTAGGACTCTTATCTAACCTCTTAGACTATGAAACTCTGGGAGAGAGTGATTGAACACTAATTTAGGAGTGTGACCAATGTCACTAAAAATCAGTTCAATTTTATGCCTGGAAGGTCCACTATGGAGGCAATTTTCCTAATCCGCGAGCTTATGAAAATGTATAGAGGGCAAAAGAAGGACCTACATGGTGTTCATTATTTTGGAGAAGGCATATGACAAGGTGCCAAGGCTGATCATGTGATGGGCACAAGAGAAACATAAATTCCCAACAAAGTATGTTAATCTTATCAAGGATATGTATGATAATGTGGTGACAATTGTGCAGGTAAGTGATAGTGAGATTGATACTTTTTCTATCACAATAGGACTACATCAAGGATTAGTCTTGAGACCATACATCTTCTCCTTAGTGATGGATGAGGTATTCAAAGTGCATCTAGATAATCCTTGAGGGTTTTGGATAATTGATGATGACAATTAAGGGATAAATGAGCATTATGAGTATAAGCACAGGTGATCAATGTTGAAATGGAAACGGAGACCCTCAAAAAGTAAAAGAGTGAAAAAGGCTTAAAAACTTAAAGAGTAGAAATTGGGGTTTAAAATTTCTTGTGTGGAGTTGAGCACTGCAGTAAAGAGTTTTCAACAAGTCAAGTGATTGAGAATGACCTAAGAGCTCATAGTTCAATTAGGTTTAGTTAGAGATATAACTCCTTAAGGATAAGGTCGACTTGTCCGGACTTGGAAGCTGGACAAATCCGGCCGCATTAGACTGATCTGATGTTGGACAGATCAAAAGCCTCTGAGTGAGATCAGACTTGTAAGTTTGGGGACGGACTAGTCCATGTCAAGTGTGTCTGAGCATTTCTGTGACTAAGTCCTAGAAGGCCAGACTAGTCCACCCTGGGGGTGGGGGAGGGGGCTGACTAGTCTGTCCTGGTAGACTTGTCTGTTTCCACACAGACCAAGTGGTACTGTGTGAGTTTGGACTAGTCTATTTTAGGTTAGACTAGTTCGTTTGGAGAAGTGAATTGGTTTTAGGGTCTAAATTTGTGCAAGCCGGACTAATAATCTTGGACCCAACTTGTCCGTTCTCACCTGGAAGGAAAGGTTCTGTGTGAGATTGGACTAGTCTGTTTTTGGACGGACTAGTCTGGGGTCTTTCAACTGTCTGAATTAATAATGTGGCGGGGACTTTAGTTTTTGGGTCTCTGTGACATCAATGGTCCACACAGGTTGGCTTAGTCTAGGGTGCAGGAGCAGACTAGTCCGAACTTTAGTTGGTGGCAATGGCTAATTGTTGGGACCCCTATAAAAAGAGATCCCTTGGCTCTGCTTTGAATATCTCGAACCCTAGCGCTGCCATAGCCTTCCAAGAGCCTCCCTAAGTCCTGTTCTTCACATATTTGGGCCCTAAGAGCAAATCTTGAGGCGTGAGATTTGTGAGAAGAGAAAGAAACAGTTGATCGTTCATGAGCTCTTGGTTAATTCTCTAGATTTGAGTTGTTGATCAATGTTGATTTGAGTTGCTTTTCTATTCCTAGTTGAGCTAGGTTGTTACGAGAGCCTCAGGTTGTGAGTTGCCGCAAGAATCGTTATATTCGCCCATTGATTTAGTGGAGAACAAGTCGACTTTTGTGGTGGCTTAGTGAGGGTAGGGTTGTAAGAGACCCGGTCCTTTGTGGACTCCTTAATGAGGATGTAGGTTCCTCTGTGGAAATGAACCTCTGGATAAATCGTTGTGTCTCTTGCATCATTTTACCTTCATTCTTTGCTAGATCACATTTAGGCTTATCTCGTCTTCATGTGCAATTTATAGATCAACCTCGTAATATTGCTTCAATATTGTTTCTGTCACTTACAATTTAATAGTTAGGTTGTTTCATAGTTGTATCTCACTTCACATCAAGTAGATCACAGAAAAACTCATAAAACTCCAATCTTTCTCGCATTTGTTCATCCTGACCGGACTAGTTCGCCCCTATACTAGAATAGTCCGTCCTATTGTTGTTGATTAAGTTTTAATTAAGTAATTTCAGGTTTTAGCCTATTCACCCCCTCTAGGCAACATTCAATTGGTATCAGAGCCTGACTCTCCGTAAAGCTTAATCGCTTGGAGAGGAGATGGAGGAAAATGATGAGAAGGAGTTGCCGATTCAAGACACCACCGGTACTGCAGGAACACCGAGAATGAAGCACAAGGATAAAATCCTCCACCTTTCAAGATCGATAACAACAAGTGAACCAAGCCAATACATCCTCCCTTCGACATAGGAAGCGGATATGAAGATGAATAAGTGAAGCAACTCGTGGATCTTCTTCAAAAGGCAAAAGATGAGGCCAAAAGGAGGAGGAGGCTTGAGCAAGAGAAGAAGCTCAAGAAGAGTCAAGAGGACTATACACGATATCTTTTTAACTATGAGCATTTAAATTTTCATTCTAATTACTTGTCTATTCCTTTGGACAAACCACCTCACTTTGATGGTACTAACTATACAATTTGGAAGTATAACATGAAATTGCATCTTATTTCTCTCAACCCCACCCTTTCGAACATTATTTGCACAGGTGTAGATATTCCGGTGGATTATGAAGAGCTCACCCCCGAGCAAGAGCAACAAATCCACCACAATGTGAGAGATCGAGATAGGCAATCAGAGAGGGGTGATTGATTGCCCGAAAGCCAAATAGTAATTTTTAAAATTTAAACCCTGAAACTCAAGTCAGTTCTTGACAGTAAAACATATGTATTTCAAGATGTACTGAACTAGCAAGTACTCCATTGGAAATTACTGAAGCAGCACAGAAACAGTTATCTCCATTAGAGCTATGAAAAAGTTATCAACAGAACAATGCCTACAGCTACTAGAAGGTTGCGAAAATTAACACATATATGAATATGAAAACTAGTAATAACGATCAATTAACACAACACAAACTTCCCTTGATCTTGTGAGAAACATGCAACAAAGTGTTAAAACATTTGCATGAAAATTTCATCAAGACCAGAGAAGCTCGAAGATGACACCACAAGATTTCACTCTTTTTGTAATATCATCAATGGATTACAAAATATATGTGAAAGCATCAAGAACTCTCTAAAACAGCTATGAACCAAGGGTGTGAGTTCTGCGGAGAATTCACCTCTTGACCCATATTTATAGACTATATGAGATATGACGGTCTATATAGCTTACCAAATAAACATCTGATAATATGGCAGCCTATCCATCCTACCATTTATTCTTCTCATACATATGGCGGTGCATGTATCCTGTCAATTATTCTTCCTATAAATATAGTAGTCTATGTAGCCTACCAAATATCCTTCCGATACATATGGCAGTCTATATATCCTACCAATTACTACTTTGATACATATGGCAGTGAATCCAACATATAAACTATAGCACGATTACCATGCACCGCTGTCCCAAGCTCCAATGCAATGAACGTGCATGCACAAATTCAACTAGCATTTTCTTGCTAAAAAACGGTCGCCATTTTTTTTATTTTCAACATGATGCCTCGCTGCACGTGACATCTCCATGATCTCAACCAACATGTCGAGCATCATCTTCATACCGTACATCTTCGATACAAGCCGTGTACGACAAACCGGTGCTCCCCCATATTATCACAGCCTTCACTTTTATCGTTCCTCCGCATGAACATCACACATGACCTTGATCTTATGGCCTTAGCTTCTCCCAAGATTCATGCCTTGATCCTGCCATCGACCATGTTCCTCTAGCTTTGGCAACACCTAAAAGTGAACACAACAAATAAACTGGTACGAGAACAAGTCCATGTCTTGACTCAGGGTAAGTCCAACACAATTCATGTCACATTTTTTGATAATAAGCTAACGGATGAGCACACCACTAGCAAAATATTAAGTCCAGTACAACAAACCAAACACCACACATGTATCTATATCACCCCAAGTATCAACATAAATGTTTCACTTAGCACTTGTCAATGTTGCGCATCACATATGTTTCCACAATCTCCCCCTTGATGAAAACATTGGCAACATCACATAACCATTGAACTTTGGACTTCGATTGGCACACACATTCATTATACTTTTAGATTTTCAGGGTCTTGAAAGGAGAAAGAAAAAAATTCAGGAAAAGATCCAAATGTGTTGTGTGTATTTGAAAATGTGGTGTGTATATGTGTTGGAAATCTCTCCCCCTTTGACAATGAATTTCCTCAGAAGCACATCAATCATCATTTTTTTGCTGTAATGAGCACTGTAAGACATCATGAAGATGATTATTTTGCATTCAAGTCATGCAAAAATTAGTTGTACTGGACATGTATACATATATGATGCGATTTATTTATGACTAAAAATCAAGCATTATTACGATTGATGATTGCAAGCCATGGACTCTCTTTTTTAACTGTGTCAATACTTGAATACAAAACCACTTGCAGAAAGTTATATTCATCAGAACAACTTATTGAAAAGAATCATTTTTACTTTTGATGAACTTATATGCCAAATCAGTCCAACCTTGTCAAGCCTATATAAAAAAATACCATGTCAAGCCTATGCTCATAGTGCAATGATCAATCAGAAGCTTAAGACAATGGTAAGCAATTAAAAGCTTAAGACATAGTCTCAATAATAACAACTTCCAAGTTCATACCAAAGTTTGATGGTAAGCAGTCTCGTGAAGATGTACTGCAACATTGGCATATTGATCTATAAAATTTGGTTGCACATTTCAAGTATTAATACCATTACATTATCATCATTGCTAGTAATTCAGTAATTGAGACTCAAACAGCTAACAAACTTTAACCATGACATGATTTAGATCAAGTTATCATTCCCATTAAAAGTCATGTGATAAACTACATCATACATGCGTACATGTGACTTGACAATTTCCTCAGGACATAAACATTATCGAAAAATGTCATTCTAGAATAAAACACAATGCTCATTTATTTTTCAGATTTTTGTACCATTTTTCTATTTTCATTTTTCAAAGATAGAAAAAAAAAAGATGAAAAGAAGCAAACTAAAAGTAGCAATTATAACTAGAACCACATGAGCAGAAAGGTATTTTACATATGTGACAAAAACAAAAACACCCCCTCAAACCATCCCGTATGGTTTGATAACTCCAAGTTCACTCCGAAAAGAAGCAAATTGAGAAGAATCTAATGGTTTAGTAAAGATATCTGCCAATTGATGTTCGATATCTATAAAATGCAGCACAACGTTTCCTTTTTCAACATGATCCCTAAGAAACTGATATCTTATATCTGTGTGCTTAGTTCTTGAATGTTGAACAGGGTTTTTAGCAATACATATCGCGCTGTTGTTATCACAATAAAGCGGTACACTTTCTAATGTAATTCCATAGTCTTTCATTTTAGCTATTGTCCATAAACTTTGTGAGCCAGCAAGCAGCAGCAACATATTCACTTTCAGCAATAGATTGTGCAACAGAGCTTTGTTTTTTTGTAGACCAAAGTACCGGTGAATCACCCAAAAACAAGCATGTACCAGATGTCCTCTTTCTATCAATTTTACATCCTCCAAAATCCACATCCGAAAATGCCAAAAGACTGAGTGCCTTGTAGATACCTAAAGATCCGTTTCATTGCTTGTAGATGTGATGCGTGTGGGGAAGCTTGAAACCGTGCACACAAGCATACAAAAATTGTATATCTGGCCTAGAAGCAGTGACATAAAGAAGCGAACCAATCATACTCCTGATCATCTTTTAGTGAAGATGTTCTCAATCCTCATCAAGATGAAGCGAAGTCGTAGATCCCATTGGTGTCATAATGGGGTTGCAATTTTCTATTTCAAAGCATCATAGAAGATCCTTCGTATACTTACTTGATGTACAAAGGTGCCATCTTTTGTTTGTTTGATTGTAGTCGTAAGAAGTAAATAAGTTCACCCATCATGCTCATTTCAAATTCCTCGCTCATAATATCTGGAAATTGTAGCACCAAAGCATGAGAAGCACACCCAAAAATAATATCATCAACATAGCCTTATTCGAAAAGCTGATCATTGCCATGTCTGAGTACAAATAGTGTTTTGTCAATCTTTCTCACTGTCAATCCCTTTTCAAGTAAAAAGTTTTTTAGCCTATCATACCATGCACATGGGGCTTGTTTTAAACCGTATTGGGATTTTGAAAGTTTATAAACATGGTTGGGAAACTTTGGATTCTCGAAACCAGGACGTTGCTTAACATAAACCCCCTCATCAATAAAGCCATTAAGAAAAGCACGTTTAACATCCATCTGAAAAAGTTTGAAACCTTTAGATGCAGCAAATGCTAGTAAAATTCTAATAGCTTCTAACCTAGCAACAAGGGCAAAAGTATCATCGAAATCAAGGCTTTCAATCTGAGAAAATCCTTGAGCAACTAACCTAGCCTTGTTGCGAATAATAACACTATCGATACCCTGCATACCAGGTATCGCCTCGTACCAGATTAAGACGCGTTGAGTTCCACCTTCCAGAGTTGTGGACTTCTGGAGGCAACACGTGTCCTGCAGTACCAGACCTGCCTCCCTCCTTAGGGAAGCTCTGGTACTACCACGTGTCCCGCAGTGTAGAATTTGCCTCTCTCCTTAGGGTGGCTCTAGCACTACCACGTGTCCCGCAGTGCCGGACCTATCTCCCTTCTCAGGGTGGCTCCTGTGCTACCACGTGTCCTGTAGCTCTAGACCACTTTCCTTGCAGAGGTAAGCTCCGGAGTTGCCACGTGTCACACGTCCGGATCTATGTTTACAACAAGAAGACACCGGGATTTCCAATGGCGTGGACATTCAAGGGCTATCACTCGGCCGTTACAATACCTAGTTAGGGATCATTAATTCCATATTAATGACGTACGATCATAAGACCATCAAGACAAGTAACACTGCCATTAATCGACGCTATCACACTATTAACCCCCCAAAACACCGTAGATAGTGTATAGGGTTGTTATGACAGCCGAGACCACCTATCGGGCCAAGGAACATATTGTAACATCTAGTCCTTTGCATTTAAAGGGTTGTGCTGCACGATAGAAAGATAACTATGCTCCGGCTTACGCATTCTCATACAAACAACAAATCCCGTGGAGTAGGGTATTACTCTCAGGCGGCCCCAACCACGTAAAACCTCCTTGTGTCACCTCGCTCTTGGATCTTGATTTCGCTCCCTACCAAAATACGAACCTCCGTGGACTACGTCTTAGTAGTACAATAGGAAGTGTCGTTGGCACACCTCGACATTTGGCGCCCCAGGTAGAGGACACCTTTTGGGATTTACGAGCCTCTCCACGATGGTGAACCCTTGGTCCATCACCGACTCCTCTCGACCCCCGCGCCAAGAAGGGAGCAGGGAGGACAACGCCACTTCCCACTCCATAGCGAGCTAACCTGGCAAACACATGCTCTGTGTTTTGGTGGCTACTACTGTCACCACACGATAACTTTCTACTGGCACCGTCGCCAGTGGAAGGTCCAAAGTGTACAAACTGCTCAGTTTGATCTTGCACCGTGAGCCTGTGCCCTGTGACTCTAATCCTCTACACTTTGACTCACGGCAACATCTGCCACCGCACGACGACTACTTGCCGCCATGGCAGAATTGACGCCACCAAGTAATTGTAACGTATCTGGTGTCCTTGGTTATTTTCTTACTTGAAGTCTCATGGCGCTGAATGGTCACTCCCATGAAAAGCTAATTGAAGGTCTAGAGTGTGTTGTCTACTTAGTCTGGTCTTGCACCCTAAGTATGCACACTCTACCTTTTGAATGCTTTGGCAGACTACTGGAAGCCAGACATCCCACGAAAGACTAATGTCCATGGGAGGTCAAGAGTGTGCAACTTGCTTAGCCTGGTCCTACACCATAAGCCTTTGCCCTGTGAGACTAATCTAGCGCACTCTTCCTCCCCAGCACTGCAGTACGAGGGATTAAATGGCCAATGCTCCTGGACAAAGGAATAACCATAATCCGGATACTGTGACCATGTTGATATAATTGTGCTTCAATATTTTGCATATTGTTCTATTTTTCACTCTGTTACATCTTCCTAATTGCCCATAATAAAATTGTGCTATCTTGCCGTAGACGGGCAGCCTGAAGTACCTGTGATGCGTTTGGGTATTTCTGGAAGTTTTCTCCTTTGGGATCCTCTGCTCGCTAAATGGCCTAGTCGCCTGAAAACCAATGCCAATGACATGTCCGGAGTGCGCTAAATACTTAGCTTCCTCCAGCACCCTAAGTACACCACTCTACCTATTCTAGTGTTGTGTCACAGTAAGGCGGGTCTAGACAGCACACATTCCTGAGTGTGGCAGCAACCAATATCCTGATACTATCGCTTTCAATTACTCAGTCCTCGCAGTTCAGCTAAGGACCGTAAGCCACAATAAAACTGAGGGCAGGAAGATTGTAACAATGATCACTATTACTCTTTCTATTGTCACTCTTGTGTAGGCCTTAGTTCACCCTTCTTCGGGCTCCGTCGTCGGACCTCAAGCTCCAGCACCAGCACCTTTTAAGGGGCCCGCTATTGACGTTTTTAGCTTCAATGGTGGATGCTCCCGCGCCTTCACTAAGTTCTGGCACCTCTGAGCGAGCCCGTTGTTGTCATTTCATACGTTGATAGTGGGCATCATCGAGGCAACTAAGCTCCGACAACACCCAAGGGGTCCGCCGTCGATGTTTATACATTGATAGTGGGTGTCATCAAAGCAACAAGGCTCCGACAGCTCTTAGGGTGCCCGCTATTGATGCAAGAATATGGCGAAGGGTCCTTGGAGATTTCAGATGCAGGACTTGAACCTCGGAGGTATCACAGTAGCTACAACTTTGACGCAGTCAAATATTCAAGACATTGCCAAATTATTTATGGTAGATGTCCTAATGAAATGGGCGCATCTACAGGTGGCTGACAAGCTAAAGGCAATGAAACATTGAAGACAAAAATGGAATCCAAAAGGATTTCATTCATTCAAAATTTGGAGATTTACAAGAGGAAGGTAAAAAGGGAAGGATCCTAGCTACTGGAGTTCCACTGGGAGTACGGAGCAACGTTCTGGACAACTTCTTGGATGCATGCCGTGGCAGCTTCTTGCTCCTCGATGATGGGTCCGTCAATCATCATGGCTAGAGACATAGAGAGATCCTGGTTTTGGAAGCATGTCAGCACATATTCAGTGACATTCTTCAACAAGGATGTCCCCTAGGTCTCAAGCTTGTCGCTGATCACATCTTCCAGTGCATCCAGCTTACTTTTGACAGAGTTGAGCCCCACTAAAGCTTTGTCCATCTTTGGCTCTGGGTCAGCCGATCGGAGCGGACTAAATCCCAGAGGCATAAGAGCATCTTCCGCTCGCCCAAGGAAGTCCCAGACCTGCTAAAACTCTATTGTCCTTGTACTCCAAAGCTCTTCCAGTGACCTTCTTGCGGATGATAGCTCCACAAAGCCCTCCTTCGAAAATCGCTCGACCTCTTTAGCATGCTGTTGAATCCGTTCAGTTAGCTTCCTCTCCTGGTCAGCAATTTGCTTCTCCAGGAGGTTCAAGCAGTCTCGCTTCTCCGCAATCTCCCTCTCCTTAGCCTTCACCTTGTTTTCCTTAGTAGAGACTGCACTTTCTCGCTTGCTGACTCTTTCTCCTACCAGCCATACTTGGTGTTTTTCTTTATTGAACTAGGACTTGAATTTCTCAACGCGGTCAGCCAGGTCCTGCTCACGGCACTCTAACTTCTAGGAGATCTCAGCATCTCTTATCTAGAGCTCATCCTCCTTATTGTCTAATGCATCTTGGGACTTGAGGAGTTGTTCTATCAAAGCATTGTGACTCTCCGAGCGATCATCTACCAATTAATTGACTTTTATGCTTCCTCGTAGATCTCTCGATTCTTGTCATCGAGGGATTTTACTGCAGCCTCTCTTTCATCCAGCGCATTGTTCAAACGTGTCTTCCGAGCTTTCTCAGCCTCCAGCCAATTCTTTAGGTCTGCTAGCTGAGACTGCATCAACTTCATTTTGATGTAAGCAACTTGCGTCAATGCCTTAGGGTGTCACGCTCATCCTCCAAGGCCTTTGGCTCGTAGTCGAAGGCAAGCTGAACTTGGCAGAGGCTTGAGCAGGCGTTGTGAATCGACATGTCCAAGGGGATTGGCTCAGGACCTTCTTGGGGTTCCTCTGGTTCCCCTAAGTCTTCCGGAATATTGTCGAGGCCCATGGCAGAAGCATGGAATCCAACAACTCAACGTCTGTAGCGCTAAGTTCTCGGAGCTTATTAACCTCCGGTGCAGATGTAGAAGGTCCTGCAACTGGATCTTCAGGTACCTGCCGAGGCATGGCCATCTTTGTCATAGCAACATCACCCAACGGCACCGTTACCTCCGGAGCTGGTGCTGGAACTTCCGCCATGGCTTCCAAAATCTCCGGCGCTGATGTCGGTACCTTCAATGCTGGCTCCAGAGCAGTTGAAGCTTGTTCCAGCACTTCTTCATCATGTTCCACGCAACCACAACTTATTCGGCCGCTGACGCGGAGGTCATATCGATGTCAGTTGGCGCCAGAGTTACTATGTCGTCTGCCACGACCATAGGAGAAGTCGTTTCAACAGCGGAGACTCCGGTCGGTGCAGTCTCTATGGCCGCTGCACTGGCAAGTGCCAGAGCAGTAGCTCTTCCCCTTGATACTCTGGAAATGGAGGAATAGAGAATTCAATAAAAAGCAAAAAACAAAAAGAAAACACGGGTTTAAGTGCTGATCATTACCTGGGACGCTACCTCTCCAGTTGGTACAAAACTTCTTCCTTGGACGACCGGAGTCAGAACCCATCGTCGTCAGTGAGGCAGAGGCTCCGGACATCATCCCAAGAGTCATAGCACCACCAGCGCTGCCTTAGCTGGGATCTCTGTCATTTAAGAAGATACTGCAAACCTAGAGCCCACCGCTGGCACCAGGACCGGAGTAGAGTTGTCGGATCTAGTGCACACGGTAGGCACTGTATCTGAAGATTATTTGACCGTCGGAGTCGGAGTTGCCGTTGCTGGAGGCATAACCAGCACTGACTTGAGGGTCAGGCGAGGCAGTGGCACCGCTTGCGTCGGAGCTGCTCTAACAGAGCTGCCATCAGTTCACATCGGTGTCGACGAGCTCTTTGCCTTTGCCCGACTTGAGTCAGACTTCTTCTTACTTGGTTTTGCAGGAGCCTAGCCTTTTCCACTGATAGGAGCAGAGTCAGATCCTTCATGTTTGAAGGGGGCCGAAGCTCCGGGGATTACAATCCCTACTGGCGGAGTGCTCCTTTGTTGCACAGCAAGACCTGTGTCATCAAGGAGTGGCATCACCTTATGCAGCTCCCTCCTGATCTCCAAAACTACACATAGAGGCAAGAACTCTGCCGGAGGTATGAGGTCATCTCTTGTTAGAGTTCTGCATTCAACTTCTGTAGATGGAGCTTCAAGGCATGCTCATCCAAGTTGGTTCCCCGACAAACCTCAATCCGGAGGAAATCCATTTCTCCGCAGTATGACCAAGCTGCAAATTCTCGTTGGGCCCATCGGTTAGTCAGTAAGTAGCCATGGACCATCAGGGATCTCAATCCTCCATCGACCAAGTTCTTGATTCTTGATAGCACGAGGTTGTACTCTTCAGTCAACTTTGGAAGCTCCTCCCAAGAGTCGGACTGCATCGTTTGGAATCCTTCTGTTAGCTCCAACCGTTCATGAGGGTCCACTCGGATAACTACCCAGTCAGTCTTCCAAGTCTCCCACTTTCTGGAAGGAAAGCACTAGATGTACTTGTATGGGGGATTCCTACGCCTTACAAAGTAGTAGAATCCAATGAGTTGTTACATTTACCTATTGCCTGGAGAGTGAAGAAGGTCTGGAACAGCGGCACACAGGGTTGGACACTTACCCACATCTCGTAGATGTGGACGAAGATCGCAATCAGCAAGATTGAGTGAGGTCTGAGATGATGCAGTTGGAGCCCTTATGACTCTAGCAACATCAGCAAGAAGTTGGATACTGGTGGAACCATCCCAACCATGGCGTACGCCGAGAAGTAGACAATGTCATCAGAGGACTCCTTCTTGAACGGGAGCTTGCCACAGCGAATAGCATTGTTGAAAGAGTTGCTCTTCAAGCCCATCAGCTTCTGGACTCTTGTGTGATTCTTCTCACTCACAGTCTTGCTGGAGGGAAGTCTGAGTTCCATCACCGCAAAGTGGAGCAAAAGTGGGAGCACGATGCAAGGGTTCAAGCGGAGAACTCTATGAGCAAGAATAGATTGGTGCTTATGAGTTCTCTCACGTTGCTCTGCCTCTCCCTTTATTAAGCCTCTGCAACGCTTGGATGACAACTGCATCAGGACCTTAATCATGCACAACAAAGTTACCTCATAAATGACGAGGGGTCCTGGGTCAGCTGCGCCAAAAAAGTCGCACCAGGTGAATCGTTGTCATGATGAGAAGTTGGAAGCTCTAGGGCGGTGGCCTGAAAGGGCTACAAAGATTGCGCTGAGAACAGATACAGACATTGTATTTGGAACTGGCGTCCTTCATTTGCGTGAGATCCGCACGTCATGTATCTCACCTACCAAATCAAGAAGAGTCGTGTGTTTCAAAAGGAAAACTGAAGTAGCAGCGAGGGACAGATAATGGCCCCACCTCCAGCATCAAAACCTCACCAGTGGTGAGCTCAGGGGCCACTGTCGATACCCTGCATAACAGGTATCTTTTCATACTAGAAGAAGATGCGTTGACTTCCACCTCCCAGGGTTGTGGACTTCCGTAGGAAACACGTGTCTTGCAGTGCTGGACTTGCCTCCCTCCTTAGGGAAGCTCCAGCGCTACCACGTGTCCCGTTGTGCCGGATCCGCCTCCCTCCTTAGGGTGGCTCTGGCACTACCACGTGTCGCGCAGTGCCAGACTTGTCTCCCTCCTCAGGGTGGCTCCAGTGCTGCCATGTGTCTAGTAGCTCCGGATCTATGTCCCTGCAGAGGGAAGATCCAGAGCTACCACGTGTCACACGTACGGATCTATGTCTACAACAGGAAGACACCGGGATCTCCAACGGTGCGGACATTCAAGGGCTATCAATCGGCCATTACAAGACCTTTTTAACGCGTCATTAGTTCTATAGTAATGATGCACAATCAGATGACTATCAAGACTAGTAATGCTGCAATTAAGGCACGTTATCACACTAATAACCCGCCATAACACCGTAAATCGAGTATAGGGTGGTTATGACAGCCGGCGCCACCTATCGGGCCTTGACAACTATTGTAACAACCATTCTTTGCATACAAAAGGGTTACGTTGCACGATAGAAGAACAACTAAGCTCAGGCTTACACACTTTCATACAAACAACACACATCCTGTAGAGTAGGGTATTATGCTTAGGCGGCACGAACCACGTAGAAAATCCCCGTGTCACTTTGCTCTTGGATCTTGACTTTGCTCCCTGCCTAAATACGAAGCTCCACGGACTACTTCTTAGTATAGCGAGGGAAGTGTCGTTGGCACACTTCGACAAACACCATCCTCACTTTGTTTGCTTTTGAAAACCCAACTTGTTCCAATCAAACTATAACCAAAGGGTGGTCAAACAAGGGTTCAAACTTTATTGCGCTCAAAATTTTCTAATTACTCATGCATGGCATTAATCCACGATTTGTCTGCTAATGAATGAGATACATCTTTGGGCTCAAAAGAAGCAACAAATGCACAGTGAGTGTGAGAGTCAGAATTGATAAACCTTGACCGTTTGACACTCTCAGTGATACATCCTATAATCTCATCGGGAGGATGTCTTTTCTAAATATGTCAGTGTGCAGAAGTATTTGACTCAGCTGCTTGCTCATTGCCGATGCTTGAAGTAGTCATGGGTGTAGGAATAGGTACTGGTGGTGCAGGTGGTTTAGATGGCACATATACAATAGGAGGTATACCATCCTCCTCCTCATCTTCATCATCTGCAAAAATTTCCTCCCCCTAAATATGTGTTCCTGCATCACATACAAGAGGACTAGAGCCAGGACTAGCCTCATCAAATGTTACTTCACTTGTTTCCATTAGTCGTTTAGTCTCATAAACATAAACACAATAACCACGTGAATGAGCAGGATATCCAAGAAAGATGCATCATTTGATCTGGACTCAAACTTGTCTAGATTTATATTTATCACAATTATTGTTGATTAAGCTCATCATAGTGTTATTTATATTTATCACACCTATTGCTCAGACACACTTGATAGGCACCCCACCATAAATAGTGCATATATGAAGAGTAATTCATGCTCACAACTTTTGTTACTCATATGTGCACACTTCATGAAAATGATGTTTTTACTCTTATTTGTGTAATCTCAAAATGGTTGTCATCAATCATCAAAAGGGGGAGATTGAAAGTGCATCTAGGCACACCCTTGTGGGTTTTGGATGATTGATGACAAACAAGTGAGATCCTAATCAAGTTTGTTGAGATGAGAGCAGGTTTCAAAGAATTGAACTACAAATACAAAAAGGAGAAAAGCGAATTTCAAGAAAGCGAAGAGCACAAGTGAATAAAAGGTGCAAAAAAGGTGAAAAGATGAGAATCAAGAAAGAGAAGAAAACAAGTGAAGAAAAGATGCAAAAGTACCCCTAAATGTTTAGGGTGTGTGTGAGAGACAAACCCCCAAGAGCTCAAGTCGTTGCTGAAATAATTAGGGCTATAACACAATTCAAGTTTTAGGAATAAAAGGACTAGTCCGGCTCCAGAGAGGACTAGTCCAGTCTCAAAATAGTATCACAATAAGACTAGTCCAGTCTAACAGAGGACTAGTACATTCTATCATAGTACCTCATAGAGGACTAGTATGTTTTCATACCGGATTAGTCCGTTTTTTCACACTTCCAAAAGAGGACTAGTCCGGTGGTATAGAGGACTAGTCCGATATCCTCTCTGGACAAAAACAAACTAGTCCGGTCCATAACAGACTAGTCCGGTACACTCACCAAAGTTAGGGTTCTTAGTGTGCTGCACTTCTCTGTGCATAAATTAATCAGCACAACAGACTAGTCTGGTCGATAATGGACTAGTCCGGTCATCGAGATCCAAACGGTAACTTTTCTAAATTTCTATAAATAGGTGATCCACGACCTCATAACATCCAACCAAGAACCCTAGCACCACCACTGCATCCAACAGCACAAAAACACTCCTCTCCACACATTCTAAGGTCCTAAGAGTCAAATCTCTGGGAGTTGGAAATTGGGAAAGGGGGAGTAATGATCTTATCGACTTTGAGCTCTTGGGTTTGATTTCTCACACATTCCTACTGATTATTGTGCAATTATTTGAGTGTGTTGATCTCTATTTTCATTTGTAATCTTGTGGGGGCCCTCAACGTGTGAAGTTGCCCCACCAACTTGGTGATTTCCCGTGATAGTGGAATCAAGTCGGCCTTGTGTGGTGACTTGACGAGGGAAAAGGTTTTGAAGAGACCCAGCTTTGTGTGGGCTTCCTCAACGAGGAGTAGATTTCTTTGGTGAGATCGAACCTCAGTAAAAATCGCTTGTCTCATGTGCTCTTGATCCGTACTTTTTATTATCATCACTATCCAGGGCATATACTTGATCATACTTACACTTTGTGTTGATCTTGTATTCCATGTGCAAATCATTCGTCATTAACACTTTCTATAGTTGTTAGTACATTAAACTACATTCAATTGCAAGAGATTCAAAGAAAATATCAAAAGGATCTGAATTTTATAGTTTGCCTTTCTTACACCGGACTAGTCCTTACTGAACCCGGACTAGTCCGACCTTCCTGGTTTCAACAGTTCTGCTAAGTATTTCAGGAGAAATTTCAAAACCCTATTCACCCTCCCTCTAGGCCACATTCAATTGGTATTAGAGCAGGCTCTCCATCTACGAGACTCACCTCTCAGAGAGATCAAATGGCCTTAGAGAAGAATAATGAGATCCCAAAGGTGCCCAGCACCAAAGGTGAACATGACTGAAAGGCATTCGATATACTCAAGGTGAACAAACACGGTGATGAAGAATTGCATCAACTCAAGGCGCTTTTAAGGAAGAAATTCCTAAGCAAAAAGGGCAAGGAAGAAGACGAGGAGCCGACGGGGAGTGGTCGTCAAGACTATTCCTGATATCCTTATAATTATGATTGTCTTAATTCTAACAATCATTATCTTTTAATCCCTATGGGGAGACCTCCACATTTCGACGGAAATGATTATACAATGTGGAAGTATAACATGAAAATGCATCTTATCTCCTTAAACCCCCAGTATTTGGCATGTTGTGTGTACAGGTGTAGAGATCTCGAATACTCATGATGAAATCACTCTGGAGCAAGAGCAAGAAATTCACCGCAACACACAAGCCGTTGCAGTAATCACTTCATCCTTGAGTCGGGAAGATTTCACCAAGATTGATGGACTAGAAAGTGCCAAGGAAATATGGGATACACTTAAGACCACACATGAAGGAAATCGCTTAGTGCATGAAGCGAATATTGAAATGCTTGAAGGGGAATTGGGGAGGTTTGCCATTGGGGAGGTCGAATCACCCATCAACCAAATGAAGACAATCAACCACAAGATACGAGCCTATGGAAGTAAGAAATGGACCAATCATGAAGTCGTCAAGAGAATGATAAGGTCATTCATGCCCCGAAATGTCACTTTATGCTCGATGATCCGAGAAAGTTCGGGGTTCCATAAAATGACTCCGGTTGAACTATTGGGTAAAATCATCAACCACGAGATGATGGAGAAGGAAGCAAAATATGTGAATGACCTTGCCGAGCTAACTTTATCAAGGAATAAAGGGGTAGCTCTCGAGGTGGCCAGCAAAGCAAATAACAAGAAAGTCCACAAGGTGCAAGAGGATGAAAATAGCGACGACATGAGCACCGACATGGATGAAGAAGAAATGGTCCACTTCATTAAGAAATATAAGAGGATGATGATGAGAAGTAGAAAAGACAAAAATTCTAGTGATGATAAAAACAAAGAAAAAGACAAGTCTAGATCTAGACGCTCATGCTATAACTATGGTGAATATGGGAACTTCATAGTTGACTGCCTATATGAAGAAAATAAGAAGAGGAAAGAAGTGAAGCCTCAAGAGAGGAAAATATTCAAGAAAATGAGAGAAGCTCATCAAGCACACATCAGCAAATAGTGGGACTCAAATGACGAGTCCTCCTTCGATGAAGAAGAAGAGATGGCTACCATTGCCATCATGAAGCCTACCAAGAAGTCTACGCATTTTACGAACATGGGAGGATGGGAGACACATAATAATACTTGCCTCATGGCTAAGGAAGGCAAGAAAAATGTTCGACTCACACCTCCCTCGTTTAATTACTCTGATGATGAATTTGATAGCAGTGATAAAAATGAACACATGTTTAAGGGATTAAGTAAAACTGCATTAGCTAAAATGAAAATACTAACGGATGAAATATTTAAGAAGGAAGATCTTATCAACCGCCAAGAAGATATGCTCGTCCTTCAGAAGGAGAGATACTCTGAGGTTGAGGAAGCTCTCGAGCTAGAAAAGGAAAAGAGGGAAGCGTTTGAACCTGAGCTAGCTTTGAGCAAGGAAACTTGCTGAAATCTAAACGATTTGAATGTTGTACTTAAGGATGAGCTTGTTAACTTGACAAAAGTTAACAAGGACCTTCAAGTACAAGTTGAATCACTTAAGCAAAGTGTTTCCTCCTCATCTTATAAGAACTCACCTTCTTCAAATATTGAGACTATTCCACTTAAAACTTGTAATTGTGCTAATTTTGTTCTTGACTTGAAAAATGAGCTTAAAGTGGCACAAAGCAATTATTCACCCAAAGGTGGCAGTTTTGATAAGGAGAAAATCAAGTATGCACGATGTGAAAAGCGGAATGCTAGAAACCTCCAGAATAACAAGGAGTCAATTATTTTTCTCAAGGAAAGCTCAAATCAAGTTAAGATAACAAAACATGTTCTTTCTTTTTATGAGAAAGCTGAAAATGTATGGAACATTATGTTTCATGACTTTAATGCCTCATATGTTCTTATGAAGAATGAATTTAACTATGTTTGTGCCAAGTATGTTGGCTACTCCACAAGTCCAAAATCTTGTCTGTGGGTGCCCAAATGTCTTATCACTAACATCAAAGGACCCAAGCAAGCTGGGTACCTAGAAGCAAGGCATAATTCTATTTTGTAGGTGTACCCCCTCCAATGGATTCAAAAAGTTGCTTGAGAGGCACAAACTAAGTGATTGGAGGAAAAGAAAATATTCATGGGGTACAATGAAGATCAAAGCTCATCTCCACCCATACTACCATCACAAGTACTCAAGATGTACAACAACCCCAGAGCAATGATTAAGAGGGAGCTTATATGGGAGAAAAAGCTCCAAATGTTCAGGATCAACCTCAATAGATCAATATAGCGATGGAGGCAATGATCAAGGGGAAGCCAAAGAAAATGAAGAAGGAGGTATACTGTTCTATTTTTGGCTCTAGTGTATCTTGGTCCATCTAGGTCACATTAAACTGGTATATCACCTTTGTTCACTGATTTATTGTACTTGTGTGCATCTAGGCATAATATCATGTCAAGTACATGTTTTGTATGCAAGGCGTCAAGCTGCTCCAGCATGTGGCTTGAAACGTTGCATATCTGATTGCTAGGAGTATAGAACTTCAAAATACCTGCATGATTGCAAAAATTAATCTCCTATCTCATTTTCACTCTAAAACTATTTCAAGTATTAAGTCTTGCTGAATTATGGTCATAGTATGATTGTTGTTTGCCTACTGACCATATTTACAAAAAATATTTGCTAAAAATATGTTCCTATGTTGAACACTAGGAATCCATTCAAATTCACTCGAAATTCTTACCTGCATTCCCTGTCAGACCGGACAAGTACGGATATCAACCGGACTAGTACGGATATCAACCGGACTAGTACGGTATCCTGTCAATCCTGAGCTTTTGGCCATAGTTTGATGATTAAGCGTTTGTTAATCATATCCTTCAGAGTGTTCTATACAATCATGTACTAATCATCATCCAAAAGTCAAATCTCAATTTTTACCTTGTTAATCTTACCTCAACTCTCCATTTGATACGAACTAGTTTGTGGTCAGACCGGACAAGTCCGGTATTTTGGCTAGTCCGCCCTTGGTCTGCTACACCGGACAAGTCTGGTTTCCACCGGACTAGTCCGGTGTTCCCATGACTTAACTGTTGATTTCTCCCTGAGTCTCCCTTCATCCTCCTTACTCCTAACTCGAATCTCTCTCTCCTCTCTCAATCTCTCAAGGCGATGTTTCACTCTCTCAAAAAAAAAAAATTTGATTATTTTGAGGAGGAGGCTCGGAAGCACTTTGTGAAGTCCATCCCGGACTTATCCGCACTCAAGATCTGTTCTACTGCAATCATCGATCCTCTCTTGGTAAACCCTAACCCTTATCTTCATTTTTTTAGGGTTAAGGCCATATCCTTTATTAATCAAAGTTTCAATACACTTTGAGTATCCTACATTATCATTGTCCTGCACATTGATCCTTATCCTCAAAGATTAGATGAATTTTGAATACATATGGTTCATGCTGACGAACACCAGACTAGTCCGGGTTTCCCTACGGACAAATCCGGTACACCGGACTAGTCTATAGTAACGATGGACAAGTCTGATTTTTAACAGCATTAAGCCTCCTATGTCGATTTCATTAAGTTCTTTGAATCAATCTTGTATCTCTATTCTTATTCTCTTCTACTATGTCAGGCATCATGTCGAGCTCAGATGAAAGCATGTTTAGCGAGCCGGAGCTTGAGGCAGCATGTCTAGCCTCAAAATGCCAATTGGAGATCGAGGAACAATGAAGGACTAAGTTTCGACATGACAAGGATGCCAGAGCATCAGGCACAGGCTCTCGACGGAAAGTCCCAGCAAAGAAATCTACTGAAAAGGCAAACATGTGGTCACTCAAACATACAAGGCCAAAAAGAGTAAGGACAAGGGCAACGGTCCTGCTAAGTCCTCGGGCCTGATTGGGCCACAAGAAATGACTGACCCGATGCATGATCGTAACCGTCGTCCCAATGATGATGCTTTCACTAGAAAGGGAGCTGACAAAGCCAAAAAGCTAAGGGGGTTTGATGTATACAATCACAAGAAGGTGGCAGCAGATCCACGGCTTTGGAGCGAGTTTCACTGTGATTATTACCAAACCATGTATCTCCGCATGAAAACTCCAGTGGCTAAGAATATATGGATTGATTGGGATCACATGGAGGGTAAGGGAATGAGGCATTTCATCAAGTGATTGCAGCAGTTGGCATACATGGCTTGAAAGACCTTCTATCCTTTAGATATGATTGGAACAATGAAGTCATAGCTCAATTCTATGCGACTTGCTATTTCTCTAAGTCTGGAGCTAATGAGATCACATGGATGACTCATGGAAAGAAGTACTTAGTTGGTTATGAGGAGTTTGCAGAGATACTTGAATTGGGTTGGTCTCTTAACAATAGGCTCAAAGTTCACAATATCAAGGCGCTAGACAGGAATGAGCTAGACTTCCTCTATGACACTTCCTATCCGTTCAAGGCTCCATTCACCAACTATTTGAAGCCCTTCTTTGCTATTTTGAATCGGGTGCTAAGGAAGACTATTGCACCCAAAGATGGTGATGCGGGAAGCATTCAGGGCTTCCTCCGCAACTTGATGCAAATCATTATTGGATATGAAGAATTCAATGTGTTTGATTATATCTACAATGATATATTCAACATTGCTCACACCCCAAATCGGTCCTGTGGATATGCCCCCTACATTATGTTCATGATTGAGAAAGTCACATGATTGGATTTTGTCAATGATGTTCCTCACACCAGAGTCAAACCTCAAATTCCTACAGCTCCTCTTCCACTATCCTCCTCTACAAGACAGCGGTTCACTCGTGCCACTCCAGCAGGTGCCTCATCTACCACAGTCCGCTCATCCTCAGGAGGCTCTAATAGCGGCATTCTGAAGATGCTATGTGCCATATTTATCTCTTGTCGCAAAGTGGAAGTAAAGAAACCATAATCAGAGGCAGGCAAGGAAGAGGTACTCATGATATATGAAGGAGAATGTGATTGCCATATGTCAGAAGCTCGAAATCTCACCTATTGGCTCTCCAGAAGTTTGAGAAGATTCAGATGAATATTTCACTGAGATGCCAACACTTACATATGATGAGGTAGCCTTCTTTGGTATTGGACCCTCCGTTCGACCTACTGCTCCTTAAGCAAGTGACAATGATGATAATATTGATGATGAGCAAGATAGTGAGAAGACACAGAGTGAGGGAAATGTGGAAATAGAAGATGAAGACAATGAGTAGCTTTTCTCAGTTTTTCCCTTTTTGGTGTCTTGATGCCAAAGGGGTAGAGATTTAGGGGGAGTAGGGTCATCATAGTCGTTATCCTTAGATTTGGTTGGTCATGGAGGACTATTTTAAAAACTTGTAATGTTTCATGTTGGAGTCTGATTATGCTTTATGCAAGACCTATTGTGCTTTGTGTAAGACTTTGCATTTTCTATGCACCAGGTTATCTCGTTGATATGTTCATTATGCTTGTGTTTACGCTGAATTGTCATAATGTGATATTCTTATAATTATTCACTTGTACACTTGGTCATCTCTCTATCCATTCCTATTATTCTTTAATGTTCATGTGTGATGCTTATTATCATATCTCCATAATAATTGTTGATTAAGCTCATCATAATGTTATTTATATTTATCACAATTATTGCTCACACGCACTTGATAGGCACCCCACCATAAAGAGTGCATATATGAGAAGTAATTAATGCTCACAACTTTTGTTACTCATCTGTGCACTCTTCATTAAAATCAAGTTTTTACTCTTATTTGTGTAATCTCAAAATGGTTGTCATCAATCACCAAAAAGGGGGGATTGAAAGTGCATCTAGGCACACCATTATGGGTTTTGGATGATTGATGACAACAAGTGAGATCCTAATCAAGTTTGTTGAGATGAGAGAAGGTTTCGGAGAATTGAACTACATATACAAAAAGAAGAAAAGTGAATTTCAAGAAAGGGAAGAGCACAAGTGAACAAAAGGTGCAAAAAAGGTGAAAATAAGAGATTCAAGAAAGAGAAGAAAACAAGTGAAGAAAAGATGCAAAAGTGCTCCTAAATGTGTAGGGTGTGTTTGAGAGACACACCGCAAAGAGCTCAAGTCGTTGCGGAAAGAATTAGGGCTATAACACAATTCAAGTTTTAGGAATAAAGGACTAGTCCGGCCCCAGAGAGGACTAGTCCAGCTCAACACAGTATCACAATAGGACTAGTCTTGTCTCACAGAGGACTGGTCCATTCAATCTTAGTACCTCATAGAGGACTAGTCCGTTTTCATAGCGGATTAGTCTGTTTTCTCACAGTTCCAAAAGAGAACTAGTCGGATATCCTTTCTGGACAAAAAACGGACTAGTCCGGTCCATAACGGACTAGTCGGTTACATTCACAAAATTTAGGGTTTCTTAGTGTGCTGCACTTCTCCACTCATAAATCACTCAGCACAACGGACTAGTCTGGTCCATAATGGACTAGTCCGATCGTTGGGATCCAAATGGTAACTTTTCTAAATGTTTATAAATAGGTAATCCATGACCTTATAACACCCAACAAGAACCCTAGCGCCGCCACTACATCCAAGAGCACAAATACACTCCTCACCACACATTCTAAGTACCTAAGAGTCAAATCTTTTGGAGTTGGCAATTGGGAAAGGGGGGTGACGATCTTATCGACTTTGAGCTCTTGGGTTTAATTTCTCACACACTCCTACTGATTATTGTGTAATTATTTGAGTGTGTTGATATCTATTTTCATTTGTAATCTTGTGGGAGCCCTCAACGTGTGAGGCTGCCCCCACCAACTTTGTGATTACCCATGATAGTGGAATCAAGTCGGCCTTGTGTGGTGACTTGACGAGGGAAAAGGGTTTGAAGAGACCCGAATCTGTGTGTGCTTCCTCAATGAGGAGTAGATCTGTTTGGTGAGATTGAACCTCGGTAAAAATCGCTTGTCTCGTGTGCTCTTGATCCATACTTTTTATTATCATCACTTTGTAGGGCATATACTTGATCATACTTACGCTTTGTGTTAATCTTGTATTCCATGTGCAAATCATTAATCATTAACACTTGATAGAGTTGTTAGTACATTCAAATACATTTAGTTGCAAGAGATTTAAAGAAAATATCAAAAGGATCTGAATTTGATAGGTGGGCATTCTTACACCAGACTACTCTTTACTGACACCGTACTAGTCCGACCTTCCTGGTTTTAACAGTTTTGCTAAGTGTTTCAGCAAAAATTTCAAAGGCCTATTCACCACCCCTCTGGGCCACATTAACATTTCCCTTTAGATCCTCATTCTATTTCCTTTTTGTCCTTTCTTTCTCATTTCCTTAAAACCTGCGCTCATCTCAACAATTTGGTTAGGATCTCATTGGTTTGTCATTAATCAACCAAAACCCACAAGGGGTCCCTAGATGGACTTTCAATCTCCACCTTTTTCGTGATTGATGACAACCAATTGAGATTTACACAAATATGATAAAAATTCAGATTTTCATAAAGTTTGCACATATGACTTTTGAGCAAAAATAGCAAATTTAAGGGTAATACATATGTGCACTCTTTATGGTCTGGTGCAAAGTGATGTGTGTGAGCAATAATATTGATGTGGATATCATAAGAGGCATAATCATAATAACATCAAGAATATCAAGCATACATAGCAGTTTTGAAAATAAACCATTGATCATAAGCATAAACATGTCCAACAACATGAGAGAGCATAATTAAAGTTTTACAAACCCAAAAGCACGACAAAGTTGCAACAAAAACACAAATAGCTTTCTCTCTCTCAACCTAATGCTACGACCTAAGACTTCCCTCAATCTCTCCCCTTTTGCATCAAGGGACCAAAAAGGAAGACAAGGGATCTATTCGTTGTCTCTGACTCACTTAGCACTGTTGGTCCTTTCTTCATCTTCCTCATCAGACTAAGGAGGAGGAGGAGAGGAACCACTCGTCGTGCCCCGAAGGCAAAAGTAGGCAAGCTCAGAAGGAGAGATAGGAGGAAGCTTCGAGAAGTCAGAGGCGGAGTCCTCTGAAATGACTAGAAATCCAATAGGTTCAATCTCCAACATTTGAGAAATAGCTTTGACATTGTCCTTCATGTATCTCATTTGCTCTTTTCTTGCCTTTTTCATCTTATGAACCTTCACACACAGTTTTCCGGCAAGAGCCAAAGATAGCTGGCAAGTACTTCATGATTCCACTAGCGGACCCTTTGCTAGATGAAGGGGCCCTAGTGTAAGTGGAAGGCCTTGTATCTTCTTGAGATTTCTCAGGATGTTCCTCACTTGAGGCAGGTGAGGGAGCAGCTGGGAGTGAGGTTGAGGAAGGTTCTGAGGCCTTAGAGGAGTATGTTCTACATTCTTCACAAACTCAATTTTGTGACTTTTTCAATCATGAACATCACGTATGGTGCATAGCCATAGGAGCGGTTTTGTGTGCAGGAGATGTTCACCATCTCATTCCAAATGTAGTCGAAGATATCAAATTTCCTCTTCTTGCTAATCACTTTCGTCAAGGTTCTCAAGTAACCTTGGACACTCCCGACATCTCCATCCTTTGGAGCAATTGTCTTTCGGGGCACTCTGTTAAGAACCATGAAGAAGGTCTTTATGTTCTTGGTTGAGGAAGGATTGTATTTGAGGCGATTATCATAGAGAAAGTCCATCTTGTACTTCTCCAAAACAACAAGATTGTGAATCAAAATCACATTGCTGCCGGTGTCCTCAAGGTGCAGCAGCCTGGCAAACTCAACATACGTAATTGTGTACTTGGATCCATGTGTCATCCAAGTCACTCTCTCTTCTTCGTCGCTGGCAAAATAACGAGTTGCATAGAATTGAGCAATGACTTCATCGTTCCAGTTGTATCCGAAAGAAAACAAGTCCTTTAAACCATGCCTCTTGCAGCCTCTACCACCTCATTAAAAGCATCATAGCTCTTTCTTTCAAAGTGGCTCCAGTCAATCCATTAGTTGCGGACCACTGGAGTCTTCATTTGGAGATATGCGATACTGTAGTAGTCCGAGTGAAAGCTACTCCAAAATCTCGGGGCAGCTGCCTTTGTGCCACTGCTATAGGCATCAATCTTCATTAGCTTCCTTACTACATCACTTCCTTTGCCATTGAACTTCTCCTCCGAGGGGTCCCTATTTCCTTGTCTTGGAGTTGTCATCTTGAGGGGACCAATCGGGCCGGAAGCAAGTCCTTTTACTCTGCCCTTGGTTTGGCGTGGAGCCGCCAAGCTAGGACCAGCCGTATCTTTTACTCTTGAAGCTAGTTTCTTGGTCGGAACCTTTCAACGCACCCTAGGTGGGGTTGGTGAAGGTCTGGCAGCATGCTCTTGTCTTTTGTTGGAGCGAGACTTTGAAACACGAGACAACACTTCTTGATCCATCTCGGCCTCGAAGTCGGAGATATCCTCGTTTAAGTTCAACATGATTCTGACAAGGAAGATATAAAGGATATGGATAAGCAAGGATGACAAGGAATTGCATTGAATTGATGTAAGCTAGGGTTTTGATTAGGGCATACTAGATTTGTCCGTTGTTCTGGTACAGACTAGTCCGGAGTACCGGACTTGTCTGCCCTTAGAACGGACTAATCTGTTATGGGGCCACTCAAAGCCTAACATAGAAAAATTTGAGGTTATTCAATGCAAATGTGATCTAGGATAAATGGAATACATCAATAGAGCATGTATTGACTGGAGGAACTAAGCTATTTGAGCAAAAACAAGGAAAATCGAAGGTTCTAGGGTTTGGAGAGAAATTTGCCAAATACTTCGATTCGGGGCGTTGAAGGAGTTCTTGATGCGGACAAGTCCGAGCTCTTCGAACCCCTTGTAGTGGAGATCGATTCCGACGGATATTTGAGTTGATATGATGGAGAACTCATAAAATTGCCTTGGGAGAACTTGAGCGAGGATAAAGAACATGAGAGGAGTTGTGAGGAGGAAGAAGATTAGGGTTGCGCTGGCCCTAGGGTTATGGATTCGAAAAATCAGACTAGTCTGTGGTCGGATCGGACTAGCCCGGACTACGGAAAACTCAACGGACTAGTCCATGGTCACCTGGATAGAAAAATATAGTCCTTTCGTATTTATTCGAAGGTGCTTGAAAAGAAAAATAGGGGGCAAAACACATAAATAATCATGATGAATATGATCAGTAAACATACAATAATCAAGCTATGACCATAATTCACCAAGGTCAAGGAATTAACATAGTTTTTTTTGGAGAAAATAGAGAGAGATGATTTTTCAACACAATCAACATGATTTTGAAGATGGCATATAGGTATGCAAGTTTTCAAGCCACATTCCGAGAATCAAGGATATTTAGTTCATTTCGGAGCTCACAAAAGTATTTTTCATCAAGTGGCTTGGTAAAGATATCGGCTAGTTGTTTTTCAGTGTTGACATGGGCAATGGCTATGTCTCCTTTCATTGAGTGATCTCTCATAAAGTTATGCCGGATGTCTATGTGTTTGGTTCTAGAGTGCTCAACAGGGTTATGTGCAATTTTAATGGCAATCTCATTATCACAAAGGGGTGGACTACAACTCATATTGTAACCATAATTCCTTAGAGTTTGTCGCATCCAAAGGAGTTGTGCACAAGAACTCTCGGATGCAACGTACCCCGCTTCGGCCATGGATAAGGAAATGGAACTTTGTTTCTTGAAGGACCAAGAAACTAGGGATCTACCTAGAAATTGGCAAGTACTGGAGGTACTTTTTCTATCTACCTTGCATCTGGCATAATCTGCATCGGAGTATCCAATGAGATTGAATTTTAAACCTTTAGGATACCAACGGTCTAGGTTGGATGTATGAACTAAATATCGCAAGATCTTTTTTACGTCTGTCAAATGACATTCCTTAGGATTGGCTTGAAATCTTGCAAACAAACATACACTCAACATGATATCAGGCCTAGATGCACATAAATAAAGTAAGGAGCCAATCATGGAGCGATATACCTTTTGATCCACCTTTGATCCATCTTCATTTAGATCCATGTGCCCATTTGTCGCCATAGGAGTCTTTATGGGCTTTGCTTTGTCCATTCCAAACTTCTTGAGAATGTCTTGAGTGTACTCTGTTTGGCTTATGAATGCCCCATCCTTTCATTGCTTCACTTGGAATACCAAAAAGTATCTCAACTCTCCCATCATGGACATCTCGAATCTATCCGTCATAATCTTACTAAATTCTTGACAAAAAGATTTGTAAGTTGAACCAAATATAATCAAACGAAGAGCTTGTAAATTTGGCAAACAAAGAGATCATCATCAAAGTGTTTAGTAAACAAAGTGTAATCAGATTTACCAATCTTGAAGTCATTTTTAATAAAAAAAATCTCTAAGGCACTCATACCAAGCTCTAGGAGCTTGTTTGAGGCCATAGAGAGCCTTACGTAGCATGTACACATGGTCGGGGTACTCTTGATCTTCAAATCTGGATGGTTGCTCCACGTACACCTCCTCCTTGATCGGTACGTTGAGGAAGGCGCTTTTCACGTCCATTTAATAAAGCATGAAATAATGGTGAGTAGCATATGCAAGTAATATACGAATAGATTTAAGCCTAGCCACGGGAGCAAAAGTCTCGTCGAAATCCAAACCTTCAACTTGTGAGTACCCTTTGGCCACAAGTCATGCCTTGTCCTTGTTACCACTCCATGTTCGTCTTGCTTGTTGTGAAAGACCCATTTAGTGCCAACGACGTTGGATTTGGGTCTTTCAGCAAGCTCCCACACTTCGTTCCCTTTGAAGTTGTTCAATTCTTCTTGCATCGCCATCACCCAATCTGGAACTTTTAATGCATCCTCAACCCTGTATGGTTCCAAAGAGGATACAAAAGAATAGTGTTCACAAAAATTAGCTATGGAGATCGAGTTATTACTCCCTTTTGGATGTCACCGATTATGTTGTCGACTAGGTGGTCTCTTTGGATGCTTTGGTGTACTCTTGGATGTGGCACTTGTGGTCTTGAATCTTCATAATTATCATCATCTTCTTCGTCCCCCCCCCCTTCGATGGTTGCCCTCATTTCTGTTTTGATTATCTTGATCTCCTTGATGATGATCTTGTGTGGAAGCTCCACCTTGATCACTTTCCTCCACTTGTGGTTCATCTTCTTCATTCGCATTTGGAGGTGGCACTTCTGTTCGAACATCGCCCAACACCATTCTTCTCAATGCTTGACATGGAGCTTCTTCTTGATCTAGTACGCATTGATCAACTTGCTCTTCTCGAGAGCCGTTAGTTTTATCGAACACTACATCACGTGCTACTTCAAAAACTCTGGAGGCCTTGCTGAAGACACGATAAGCGTAGGAGTTCGAATCATAGCCAAGTAAGAAACCTTCATCTGACTTCGAAGCCCTAGGATTCTTGTTGAGAATATAACATTTTGAACCAAAAACTCGAAAGTAATAAATGTTTGGTTTGTTACCGGTGAGTAGTTCATATGAGGTTTTCTTGAGTATACAATGAAGATAGAGTTGGTTTATGGCGTGACAGGCGGTGTTAACCGCTTTAGCCCAAAACCAATTTGAACTCTTGTATTCATCGAGCATTGTCCTCGCCATCTGAATGAGTGTTTGGTTCTTCCTTTCGGCTAATCCTTTTTGTTGAGGAGAGTATGGTGTTGAAAACTCATACTTTATTCCTTCCTCATCTAGATACTCTTCAACTTGAGTATTCTTGAATTCCATCCCATTCTTAATTCGTATGTTCTTGATCTATAGTGAGAATTCATTTTGGGCACGCTTGATGAACGTCTTGAGGGTTCCTTGAGTTTCTGTCTTATCATGCAAAAAGAAAACCCACATGAAGCGTGAAAAATCATCGACAATGACTGAACCATACTTATTACCGCCGATGCTTATGTAAGCAATTGGACCGAATAGATCCATGGTGAGGAGCTCAAGTAATCTTGTGGTAGTCATGACATTCTTGGCGAGATGGGGTGCTCCTACATGCTTCCCGGCTTGGCACGCTCTACAAGGCCTATCTTTCTCCAAAACATCCTTGAAACCTCGGATGTGATCGCCTTTAAGGAGTTTTTGAAGATTCCTCATACCAACATGTGCTAGCCGTCTATGCCACAGCCAACCCATGTTGGTCTTTGCAATCAAGCATGTGTCAAGTTCGCCTTTATCTTTGTTGAAGTCAACTAGATAAAATTTTCCCTTTAACACACCCTTGAATGCAACCGAGTTATCACTCCTTCTAGAGATGATCACATCCTCATTGGTGAATAAACAATTATGACCCTTGTCACATAATGGAGATATGGACAAAAGGTTATAATCCAAGGAGTCAACATGTAAAACATGAGAAAGAGTATGTTGTGATGAAATTGCAATTTTACGAGTACCAAGCACCCTTCCTTGTCTATTATCATTTTCAAAAGTAAATGCCTTCGTGTGGTTCTTCATTTTTTCATATTCCATGGACATTCTTCTTTCTTTGGTCATGTGATTGGTGCATCCACTATCTAGCACCCATTCTACTCCACTGGATGAATAAGCATGCAAAAACAAATTATGCCTTGGTCTTAGGTACCCAAGCTTGCTTGGGTCCTTTGAGGTTAGTCACAAGTGATTTGGGCACCCACACATGAGACTTGGTGTTCCCGCGGTGTGGTCCAACATATTTAGCATACACTCTTCCAAGCTTACCTTTCATAAGTACATATGAAGCATCAAAAGTTCTAAATAGGAGTTGTTGTTCATATGTGTTCACAATGTTAAATTTATCAACATTATTAGAAAACTTGAGAAGAGTTTCCCTTAACAAAGTCAACGTAATCCTTGTTATTCTTGTGGCTTCTAGCGTTTTGCTTTTCACCATAAGAATACCCAATGGCATATTTGACATTAGGAGGTCTTGTGACTGAGTATGCACTACGTGCATACTTGACCATCTCCTTGTCAAATATGCCACTTTGGGAAGGTTGTTTGTCCTTTGTCAAGTTTTGATTTTGCTTCAAGTTAGTGTCATTTTTGGCACAAGCACAAGTAATAATAGTTTCAGATTTATATGTTGAGAAGGTGAGTACGAAGAGGATGAAGAACCACTTTGCTTGAGTGACTCAACTTGTACCTCAAGGATCTTGTTAACTTTGGTTAAGTTAGCAAGTTCATCCTTGATGGTGGGGTTTGAGTCTTTTAACTTCAAGCAAGCTTCCTTGCTTGAAGCTAACTCAAGTTCTAGTGATTTACTTTGCTCCTTTTCAAGTTCAAGAAGCTTTTCAATCTCAAGATATTCCTCCTTTTGGGAGATGATCATATCTTCCTGATGATTGACTAACTTCTCCTTATCAACAATCTTATCAATTAAAAAAATTCATTTTAGCAGCATTCTTTTTGTCTAAACCCCTAAGCATGTATTCACTTTCATCACTGCTAGCATCCTCACTAGAATTATCACTATCACTAGTAAAGGAATGCGAGGAGGAAGATTTAGTTGTTACCTTTCCTTTACCTTCCTTGGCCATTAGACATGTGTTGTCGTTGTCCTTCCATGCACCCATGGTTGGGAAGAGAGCGGATTTCTTGGTAGTCTTCTTGATGGCTATGGTGGCCATCTTCTCTTCTTCTTTGGATGATGATTCATCATTGGAGTCCCACTCCTTCCCTCGATGCGCTTGGCCATATTGCTTCTTCTTCTTGAACATCTTCTTTTGTTGAGGCTTGTTGTCTTTAGCCTTCTTGAACATTTTCTTCATGTGGACAATCTACTATGAAGTGATCATATTCTCTGCAATTGCAGCACGCCCATCTCATCTTGGGTCTTTGTTTGTACCTTTTTCTTCCTTCGTTTGAGCTACCAGCCTTTCTTCTTCTCATCATTTTCTTGAACTTCTTCATGAACAAGATCATGTCTTCTTCATCGATATCACTGCTTTCATCATCGCTGTCATCTTCTCCATGAGCTTCTCGAGCTTCTTTTGATATGGGTTTGCAAGTTGACTTCAAGGCAACTCCTTTCCTCTTTGCCGAGGTAAAATCGACAATTTTCTTGACATGCTTGGCTTGCTTCTCAATCATTTCAATGTTTATAATCTGGCCAAGAAGTTCGTCTGGGGTCATTTTCCGGTACCCGGGGCTTTCTCTAATCATAGAGCAAAGGGTCACGTTGCGAGGCATGAATGCTCTAAGTATCAACGTCACGACTTCATGATCATTCCCTTTATTGCTGCCATATGCTCAAACTTTGTTGACTAAAGACTTCAATCGATTGTACATATCTTGTGGTGATTCATCTTATTCTATAGCGAATCTTCTCAATTCACCTTCATTCATTTCAATCTTGGCTTCACGTACATGACAGTCACATTCATGTGCAGTTTGTAGAGCATCCCATATATCCTTGGCAATTTCGAGTCCATCTACCTTGGTGAACTCATCCCGGCTCATTGAAGAAGTGATCATAGCCGCGGCTTGGGCGTTTTGATGAATGGCTTGTTCTTGTCTTGGAGTCTGCTCTTCATCATCATCTGGGATATCTATCCCTGTACACACTATATGCCAAAGACTTGGGTTAAGAGGATATAAGGTGCATTTTCATGTTCTGTCTCCACATTGAGTAGTTATTGCCATCAAAATAAGGTGCGTTCCCTAAAGGAATTGATAAGTAATGATTATTGTTAGAATTTAGATGTTCATAGTCAAAAGTATATCGGGAGTAGTCCGTGTGAAAACCCCCCCTTCTTCTTTTCATCGTCGATATTCTTCTTCCCTTTTGGGGAGAGAGCCTTCTTCCGTAGAAGGACCTTGAGTTGAAGCATCTCCTCATCATTGTCTTCACAGTCCTGAATGGCATCGAGGAGCTTCTCCAACTTTTGAGCCTTTTCACCATCACCCTTCTCGTTGATGAAGTTCTTGTGTACATCCTTGATGTCCGACATTGTCTCTTCGAGCGGTGAGTCTCTTTTGAAAAGTTTAGCTTTGATACCAATTGAATGAAGCCTAGAGGGGGGGAATAGGCTTTCTGAATCTTTGTTGATCCCTGAAACAATTTACAGATTGATTAAATACAGAGAGATCGGACTAGTCCAATACAGTGCGGACTAGTCTGGTATGTGTGGACCAGAAAGATCAAGATTGATCAATAATTTCACTTCTAGTACCCTATGCAGCGGAAATTAATTGGCAACTTAGATGTATTACCACAATGAAACAATGTATGGCAAAGATCAACTTAGTTTCAATGTTTCAACATGAGTTACACAAGATTATGTAAACCCTAGAATATGATGAACGATGAAACAAAAGTGTGCGAGACGAGATTTTATCCCGTTGTTTGATTCAATGGAGGAAATCTACATCCACGTTGAGGAGTTCACAGAGGACCGGGTCTTCACCAACCCTACCCTCGTCGAATCGCCATGGAGGCCGATTCTCTTCCACTAATCACAAAGGGGAAAATAACTTGTTCAAGGGGCCTTCTCCCAAGTTGAGGGCTCCCCAAGAATTACAATGAAGAAAACCACCAAACACACTAGAAAGATATACAATAAACAACAAGAGTGTGCGAGAGATCAAGCCCAAGATCTCAAGATGTGTAGAACAAGTATCTCCTTTGATCCATTGCTAATCCTCAAGGATTTGATATTTTTAGGGTTAGAATGTGTAGAGAGATGTGAATTCAGGGCTCTTGGAAGGTGTGACGGTGCAGGGGATCGAGAGAGATGGTTGTATGGCCGTACACCTCTATTTATACTAGGGTTTCCAAAAGTTACAATTAAGGTTTGCGATGTATTGACTAGTCCGTGGTGGACACCATACTAGTCCGTTTTGCGGCGTGTGGAAAACCCTAAGTATTGATGGATACCGGACTAGTCCGATTTTAGTCAAAACCTTTTCGGACTAGTCCGGTTGATATCGGACTAGTCTGGTGTAGTGAACATCGTGTACAATTGAGGACAAGTCTGCGCTTGGAGGTACTTGTCCGACCTTAGTCAGAGAGTTTTCGGACCAGTCCGGTCAATATCGGACTTGTCCAATGTCGTGAAAAATAGTAGGGCTAAGGAGAAGTCCGGACTTGGAGGACTTGTCTGATTTTAGTCTGAGGATTATCGGACTAGTTCGATGGATATCAGACTTGTCCGGTGTTCTACGAGTGTGAAGTGCTGACGACTAGTTCGCACTAGGGGGGGGGACTAGTCCGATTTTAGTCTTAGAGATATTAGACTAGTCCGGTGTATATCGGACTAGTCTGGTTTTCCTGTGAATTGTGCAGTGAGTTGAATTATTTGTTCACTTGAGCTCTTGGGGTATTTTTCTCCGACACACTCCATACATAATTAATCTAATCTTTTCAGTGCTTGAGCTCTTTTCCCTTAAGATCCTCATTCTCTTTCCTTTTTGTCCTTTCTTTCTCATTTCTTTAAAACTTGCGCTCATCTCAACAATTTTGTTGGGATCTCATTGGTTTGTCATTAATCAACCAAAACCCACAATGGGTGCCTAGATCCACTTTCACTTGGGGCAGTTTTAGCAAAAGTGATTGGGGTTACCAAATTCAAAGCACCTTGGAGCCCTGCTGCCACCTCTCTTTCTTGAGCAAACATTTTGCAGGACACGTGCAAAGCTAGAGGTGAGGAATGCCAGTTCATCCTCTGGACATTGCCCTAGCTGCTCATGAGTTAGTTGAGACAAAGTTGACAGAGCATAGCAAAATGAAGATGCACCATCATTAGAGTTGCTAGGGTTAGTGACACGTGCATTTGATCTGGATCTAGTTCTTCTAGCAAGGATGTCTAGTTCATGAGTTTTCAATTTAGAATATAAGAAATCAAGCGTAAGAGTGCTCATGACTGTAGACTCTCTAATTGATGTAACTTTCATTTCCCAAATCGACATATCTAGAGCACTCTATAGCTGTATCGAAGCCTCAGCGTCAGTATAGGTAACACGTAATGCACGCATATTACCAAGAATTTTATTGAAGCGAGCAAGAAAGTCATCTAGTGATTCACCTGTCCTCATCTCAAACCTCACATTCTCTTTTCCGTACATGTCCTGAGGCACCTCCTTAACTGAATTTGATCCTTCATGATAGGTACAAAGTGTATTGCATACCTCATGAGCAGATGCAAGGTGAGAGATGCGGTCGAAGTTGCTTCGCTGCAGACCTTGGATGATGATGTTCCTCGCCTTGTAATTGTTCTCAACGTGGACCAAGTTTGCTGGTGTGATCTCATCATAAGTGGGAAGCATGTAGGCCTTGGCGACTTTCTCCCATATGGCGTGTCTCTGCACCATGATGTATGCGTTCATCTTCGCCTTCCAGAACTGAAAATCAACACCATCGAACACACATGGTTTGGTAAAATACCTATCTGTATCTAGTAATTCTAATCAACCGATTCAGTCAAATTTGAAAAACCAGGCTCTGGTACCAATTGAGAGATCGAGATAGGCAATCAGAGGGGGGGGGGTGAATGATTGCCCGAAAGCGAAATAGTAATTTTAAAAATTTAAACCTTAAAACTCTAGTTAGTTCTTGACAGTAAAACATATGTATTCCAAGATGTACTAAACTAGCAAGTCCATGGGAAATTATTGAAGCAGCACAAAAGGAGTTATCTCAATTAGAGCTATGAATAAGTTATCAATAGAACAATGCCTACAGCTGCTAAAAGGTTACGAAAATTAACACATATCTGAATATGAAAATCAGTAATAAAAATCAATTAAAGCAACACAAACTTCCCTTGATCTTGTGAGAATCCTGCAACAAAGTGCTAAAACATTTGCATGAAAATTTCATCAAGCCAAGAGAAGCTCGAAGATGACACCACCAAAATTTCACTCTTATTGCAATATCATCGATGGATTACAAAATATATCTGAAAGCACCAAGAACTCTCTAAAACAGCTATGAACCAAGGGTGTGAGTTCTGCAGAGAATTCACCTCTTGACCCATATTATAGACTAAATGATATATGACAGTCTATCCAGCTTACCAAATAAACATCTGATAATATGGCAGCCTATCTATCGTACCATTTATTCTTCTCATACATATGGCAATGCATATATCCTACCAATTATTCTTCCCATAAATATAGTAGTCTATCTAGCCTACAGAATATCCTTCCGATACATATGGCAGTCTATGTACCATACCAATTGTTGCTTTGATACATATGGCAGTAAATCCAGCATATAAAATATAGCACCATTGTCAGGCACCGCTGTCCCAAGCACCAATGCAGTGAACGTGCATGCACAACTGCAAGAATTCAACTAGCATTTTCTTGCTAACAAACGGTTACCATTTTTTTAGTTTCAACAAGATGCCTCGCTGCACTTGATGTCTCCATGATCTCAACCAACATGTCGAGCATCATCTTCATGCTGTACATCTTCGGTACAAGCCATGTACGACAAATCGATGCTCCCTCGGATTATCACAACCTTCACTTTTATTGTTCCTCTGCATGAACATCTCACATGACCTTGACCTCCTGCCCTTAGCTTCTCCCAAGTGTCATGCCTTGATGCTGTCATCAACCATGTTCCCCTAACCTTGCGACACCTCAAAGCGAACATAACAAATAAACTGGTACAAGAACAAGTCCATAACTTGACTGAGGGTAAGTCCAACACAATTCATGTCACATTTTCTCATAATAAGCTAACGGATGAGCACACCACTAGAAAAATATTAAGTCCAGTACAACAAACCAAACACCACACATGTATCAATATCACCCCAAGTATCAACATAAATGTTTCGCTTTGCACTTGCCAATGTTGCGCATCACATATGTTTCCACGCAATGCTCATGTGGCGGCCGTGCTCAACTCGTTTTTGAGACAAGAAGAACTCAATGTGGTCGACTGTAAGTGCATCTAGGACCCTTGTGAGTTTTGGATGATTAATGACAAGCAATTAAAGAACTAATAAAATTGTTGAGATTTTGCAGAGATTAAATATAAGGAAAATACTTTAATTTAAAATACTTGAAAGAGGAGTTGTAGAATTAGAGTTTTTACACTTTCATGAGTCATAAGAAAAACGGTACTACCAAGAGGGACATGACTCTTGTAAACTTAGGGAATCAATGGGTGCTCAACCCTTGCGAATTAATTAAAATCAACAAACCCAAAGTCCGGACTTGTCTGAGCCAAATGCTCGAACAAGTCTGAGTTCTCACTTCATCTTTTCGGACTTGTCTGAGTTGTCACTATGTTGCCAGGAAATAGGAAATTTCCAAGTCCTCTGGCCCCTCGACTTATCCGAGTTCGGTCAGACATATCCGAATCCACACTGCACATCCTTCACATAGAAAAATTCTAAGTCATTTGGCCACTCGGACGTGTCCGAGTTTGGCCGGACATATCTGAGTTTGCTCTACAAACATAGGACATATCTGAGGTGGTCAGACATATCCAAAGTGTCTTTCCCAAGGTGTTCAGCTTCGGACAAGTTAGTCTAAAACCTAACCTTGGAACTCCAAACTTTTATGATACAGGTCGGACATGTCCGAAGCGGCTTTATGCACTGATTCAAAAATCAAATCTTAGACGTACCGTCACTGGGCCCTGAAGCTCGGACATCTCTGAGACATATTCAAACTTGAACGATGTGGGCTGCCTAGCAACAGTCATAATCACTTTTTGGCTACAAATAGGGGACCCTCACCCCACTCGGCTATACTCTAACCACTAATTTACACTCCCACGCCCAGGACTCCCTCCGGAGCACTTCTCCACCTAGTTTTCACCTCCAAGAACCAAGGGTTGAGATTTATGGGAGAGTGAAGGAGTTGATTGGGAGATTGAAGAAGAAGTGTCTTTGGGGCTTAGAATCAATTCGATTCACTTTGTTTGCCTGAGTTCTCTTTCGTGTTTCTTACTCTTGGGTACAAACCCTAGACGGTTAGCCGTCGCTCGGTGATTTTGTGTGTGATTTCGTTTCGGGATGTTTGTATCACCCCTTGAGATAGTGGGAGATTAGACCGACCATTGTGGTGATTTGGTATGGTAGCGCTGGAGAAAGGCCGGTCCTTTGTGGAGTCCTCAACAGGGACATAGGTTTCTTTGTGAAAGCGAACCTCGGTAAAAAAACCCCATCATCCTTTGTCTCATTTACCTTCCGCATTGTTTTATGCTTTATTGTGATAATCTTAGTTTTTCATGTCTCCGTTTGCTCTAGCACGTTCCACTACTTGCTTTACTTGTTATACCTCTCATAGAACTACTAGGTTGCATTTTGATTCAATAGAATTGCTAAAAATCCCTCCTTTGATCAAGTCCTACACAGGAGCTCGGACATATTCGACTCCCGTCAGACTTGTTCGAGCAAAGTCAGACAAGTCCGGTCATAGCTCGGACTTATCAGGGAGTTTGGGGTTAGGACAATTTTAATTGCTGGTTATTTGTTTTAATTTCCTATTCACAACCCCCTTCTAGGGCACCTTTCAATCGGTATCAGAGAAGGTTTCTCCGAGAAAAGCTTAACCGCTTGGAGATAAGATGCCAACATCTCCAACAATGAGGACCTGCATAAGCAAGCACCAAAGGAGGATGGCACCAAGCCCGATGAGACCAGTCTGTTGGGAGTACCGGACTTGTCCGGTAAAGACCGGACTAGTCCGGTTTTGTCCAGTAAGGGTGACCGGACTAGTCCGGACCCTTAGAGGACTAGTCCGATATTGTCCAGTAAGGGTGACCGGACTAGTCCGGACCCTATACGGACTAGTCCGATTTTTCAGTAACTGTCAGTTTGAACTCGAAATTGACATGTGTTCTAATTGAAAGGACACAACCCACCGAATTTTGAGTCTCTGATCGGGAGACTCAATAATTCTTAAGGGTGGGAGGCCCCCTCTTGTGTCTCTTGGTCAACTATAAGAAGAGGGTCAAGTGTGTGATCAAAGAAGGCTTAAGGGCATACATTCATACACACTTGAACACTCTAATCCACTCAGAATCCGATCAAGATACCAAGAGAAGAACAAGGGGAAACGCCTCTCGTCGTCGTTCTTCTTGCGGCCTCGCCTTGTTGGCTAGATGGCCGCATCGTCAAGCAACAACAAAGATGGAGGAGAAGGTATTATTGATGTTCTTGTGCTATTTGAGAGATAGCACTTGGTGTTCATGTTGTAATCAGATTTCTCCATGTAATTCGAGATGATTTAGTGGCTATTTGATCTTTGGGCTTCCTATTGTTTTCTAACAATGGCATCAGAGCCGTTTAGTACACTAATCATTTCGAATTGAGTTTTGATTGAAGTTTTTCGCTGAAAGTTTTTGAAGGTCCGGACTTGTCCGGCCTAAGGGCCGGACTAGTCCGGTGTGCCACGTAAAGTGGTTAGTTTTTCGGATCAGGGCGTTTTGACGCGTTCATCTGATTGAAAATCAATTAAGCACTTTGGATTGAAATCCATTGTGAAAATTAAGTTGATTTGGTAAGATGGTAAGATTAAGTTTCCCTTTGGGGTATTTTGACATTTTTTCTAGTTTTTTATATGATACTTTTACGGGGTTGGTCGTACTAGTCCGGAATAGTACGGACCAAACTCGAAAAGTTCAATAAAGAACGGATCAAATGTTTTTGATGGGACCGGACTTGTCCGGCGTATGGACCGGACTAGTCCGAAAACCATACTGTAAGAGTTCGGACTAGTCCGGCCATGTGCGGACTAGTCCGTGCTATACAATTAAGTTTGCTTATTAAATTAAGCTTCCGCTGTGAATTAAGTTTATTGTCATAGCAATTTGGTCGAGTAACCAAAGCGAAAGATAAATTGCTATGTCAATTTAAGTTGCATGAAATTCTATTGAGTAACCAAAGTGAAAAATAGAATTATCATGATTTTAAGTTTTATTAATGTCATTATTGGCCGAGTAACCAAAGCGAAAGGCATTAATGACATTATTTTTCTAAGTACATAGTAATTTGGTCGAGTAACCAAAGCGAAAGATAAATTACTATGTATTTCAGTTGTTCTTTAATATTCAGTTTCAATGTCATTATTGGCTGAGTAACCAAAGCGAAAGGCATTAATGACATTCTTTTTGTAAGAACATAGTAATTTGGTCGAGTAACCAAAGCGAAAGATAAATTACTATGTTAATTTTCAGTTATTCTCAAATGTTGAGTTTTGGTCGAGTAACCAAAGTGAAAGATAAAACTCATCATTTTCTTGTGGTTAACATCTATGCATTCTTCTTGATTTTGGTTTTTTGATTATGAAGGTTCCTCCAATGCTAATTCAGCACTGAGTTTCATCGCTTCTATTGATCCACTCAATGGAAGCAATTATGGGAGATGGCGAGAGAAGTTGGAGATTGCTTTGGCAGTCTCTGAGATAGACTTGGCTCTCACTACTCCATATCCGGTTGCACCGGTTGAACCAGTAAGAAATGCTGATGAAACTCAGGAAGCCTTTGCCGTGAGGACAAAGGAATATACTACTGAGTTATTGGCTTATGACATTGATTGTTATAAGTGGAAGAAATCAAACAGGAAATGTTTGATGGTAATTAAGGGCACTATCACTGAGGCCATTCGGGGAGCAATCCCTGAATGTGAAACTGCTGTTGAGTACCTCCAAAGAATAGAGAATCAGTTTACTGGTTCTTATAAGGCCACTGCAAGCACTCTTATCAAGAGGCTTGTTACTGAAAAATATCATGGAGGTGGTGTGCGTGAGCACATCTTAAGGATGACAAATATGGCTGCAAAGCTTAAGCCTATGGATTTGGGGATTAAAGATGAGTTCATTGTGCATCTCATCATTGCCTCACTTCCTAAGGAATTTGAGACTTTTGTCATCAACTACAACTCTCAACCTGAACTATGGAACATAGAAAAACTCATGGCTATGTGTGTTCAGGAGGAAGAGAGGATTAAGTCCCTTCACGGCTATGATGCTATTAATTACGTGAAGGGAAAAGGTAAGGCTAAGAAGAATTATTCTTCTAAGCAATCTTTTAAGTATCATGGTTCAACTCACCATGATAAAGATAAGAGTAAGTTTCCACAAAGCCATCCTTATAATAAGGATGTGAAAGTGGATAAAGATCAGTGCCGCTTTTGTTTAGACAAAGGTCACCATCAGAAGGATTGCATTGGCTTCCTTAAATGGTGTTGCAAAAATGGTAATGACTTTGTGACCTTTGTTGATGAATCCCTGCTTTTAGATTATACACCATCTTCTTGGTGGATTGACTCAGGTGCCACTGTGCACGTTTGCAATTCGTTGCAGGGGTTAAATATGAGGAGGACCCTAGAAAGAGGGGAAAGGGCCATTAAAGTTGCTGATGGCCATGAAGCTGAAGTGAAAGCCATTGGAGATTATCCATTAGTATTAAAAAATGGCTTTGTACTTACACTTCAAGATGTGTTATATGTACCCTCTTTAAGTAGAAATCTCATCTCAGTATCATGCTTAGATGATGATGGTTATGTTTGCCAGTTTGGCAAAGACAGATGTGTAATTAAGTATGATAATAAGATAGTTGGTGTTGCCATAAGACAAGGCATGCTATACTTATTATCTATGCATGATGATGTTAATGTTGTAAGCGACAATCAGTTTTCCTCACATCAGGGTAAGCGTAAGAGAATCGATTCCGAAATGTCTTCGAAATTATGGCATTGTCGCTTGGGCCATATTTCGAGGGGGAGAATTAAACAATTGATTTCACAATCGATTCTTCCCCATTTGGATTTTTCGGATTCAGAAGAATGCATAGACTGCATTAAGGGAAAGTTTGTTAAGAAAATTAAGAAAGGTGCCATACGCAGTGCGGGAATTTTGGAATTAATCCATACGGACATTTGTGGTCCTTTTCCCGTAGTATCTGTTGATGGTTTTGATTCATTCATAACCTTCACGGATGACTATTCTCGCTATGGCTATATTTATCCAATTAAAGAACGCTCTGAAGCGTTGGATAAATTTAAGATATTTAAGGCTGAAGTTGAAAATCAGCACAATATTAAGATTAAAGTGGTAAGATCCGATCGTGGTGGTGAGTACTACGGTCGTCATACCCCGTATGGCCAAGTTCCTGGACCGTTTGCTCGGTTCCTACAGGAAAATGGCATAGTCGCCCAGTATTCTACACCGGGCGAGCCTCAGCAAAATGGAGTAGCGGAACGGTGCAACCGTACGCTAATGGATATGGTTAGATCCATGTTAAGTCAATCAGATTTGCCGGTTAGCTTATGGATGGAGGCATTAAAAACCGCCATTCATGTGCTAAATCGGGCTCCTACTAAGTCGGTGCCCAAAACACCGTATGAGTTGTGGACAGGACGTAAGCCCTCATTAAGTTATATGCATATATGGGGCTGTCCCGCTGAGGCAAAATTGTTTAACCCAAACATTGGTAAGTTGGATTCTAAGACAGTAAGTTGCCATTTTATTGGCTATGCAGAAAAGAGTAAGGGATATCGTTTCTATTGTCCAGAACGATATACTAAGTTTGTAGAAACAAGGCATGCCGTCTTTTTAGAGGATGTCATGATCAGGGGGAGTACGGTAAGACGAGAAATTAATCTTGAAGAGAAGCGGGCTTATGTACCCACTCCTATGATTCAAGAACCATATTTCTCATTACTTACTGCTGTTGAATCATCAGTGCCTATTGGTAATGATTCAACACCTGTTGTTAGTTCTCCATTGACAACGGAATTATTAAGAGAGGTTGAGCATTTTCAGCCCGTTGTCACTAATAATGAAGAGCAACAACAGCCTCAAAATGAGGATAATGTGCAATTAAGAAGATCTCAACGAGAAAGAAAATCGGCCATTCCGGACGATTATGAGATCTATTTGAGTGAGACAATTCAAATGGAGGGTGATCCCACCACATTTGAAGAAGCTATGAGAAGTCCTCAATCATCTGAATGGCGTAAAGCCATGGAGGATGAAATGAGGTCTATGGAAACAAACAAAGTCTGGGATTTAGTTGAGATTCCTAATGGAGCTAAAACAGTAGGCTGTAAATGGGTCTACAAAATTAAACGTGACTCCAAAGGGAATATTGATAAGTTTAAGGCCAGACTTGTTGCAAAAGGCTTCACTCAAAGAGAAGGGATTGATTATAATGAGACATTTTCACCTGTCTCAAGTAAGGATTCGTTCAGAATCATTATGGCATTAGTTGCACATTATAATTTAGAATTACATCAGATGGATGTAAAGACGGCGTTTCTCAATGGTGATCTATATGAGAACGTCTATATGACACAACCGAAAGGTTTTGTTATTAAGGGTAAGGAACATATGGGATGCCACTTAAGGAAGTCCATTTATGGACTTAAACAAGCATCAAGGCAGTGGTATCTCAAGTTCGATGAAACAGTAAGAAAGTTTGGGTTTAAAGAAAATGAGGAGGACAATTGCATTTATGCTAAGTTTAAGAGCGGGAAATTTATTTTCCTCGTGCTTTACGCAGATGATATACTACTTGCAAGTAGTGATGTCAATCTACTATCAGAAACTAAGAAGTTTTTGTCCTCTAATTTTGATATGAAAGATCTTGGTGAAGCATCCTATGTATTGGGCATAGAAATTCACCGAGATAGAAATAAGGGGGTATTAGGCTTATCACAAAAGGCATACTTAGAGAATGTACTGAGAAAGTACAGTATGCATAAGAGTAAGCCTTCGCCTGCTCCGATTGTCAAGGGCGATAAGTTTGGGAACTTTCAGTGTCCCAGGAACCAATATGAGATCGATCAAATGAAGTCGGTTCCATATGCTTCTGCTGTCGGAAGCCTTATGTATGCTCAAGTCTGTACTCGCCCTGACTTAGCTTATGTGACCGGAATGCTTGGCAGATATCAGGCCAATCCAGGGATTGATCACTGGAAGGCAGTTAAGAAAGCATTAAGATATGTGCAAGGCACAAAAGGCCTCATGTTAACGTATAGTAAGTCAGACCCACTTGAAGTAGTGGGATATTCAGATTCAGATTTCGCGGGTTGTGTGGATACTAAGAAATCCACGTCAGGTTATATATTCACCCTCGCGAATGGAGCCATTTCGTGGAAAAGCTCCAAACAAACCGTCACTGCATCGTCCACAATGCATGCCGAGTTTGTTGCATGTTATGAGGCCACCGGGCAGGCTGTTTGGCTTAAGAAATTTTTACCCGGTCTTAGAGTGGTCGACAGCATTGAAAAACCACTTAAGTTATACTGCGATAATGAGCCCGCAGTATTTTACTCTCACAACAATAAGTCGAGTGGTGCTGCCAAACACATCGACATTAAGTTTTATGTTGTGAAAGATCGAATCCAGGATCATACCATAAGTCTTGAGCATATAAGTACTAAGCGTATGCTTGCGGATCCGCTAACAAAAGGTCTTCCACCCAGCGTGTTCAGTGAACACGTAGCCGGCATGGGTTTAAGGGAGAGCCTATGATCACTGGATATTTAGGGGCCAAGTAAGAGTAAGGTTCATTTTCAAGTGTGAGATGTATTGTGGTCTTTGAGTCCAACAATACGTAAATGGTTGTTGTGATGCGCCGTGCCCTATATGTCAAGCATGAGAAAATGGACACTAAGTTTAGTATTAAGTAAGTTGGTAAGTTTCAGATTCGAGTTCAAGGGGGAGAATGTTGGGAGTACCGGACTTGTCCGGTAAAGACCGGACTAGTCCGGTTTTGTCCAGTAAGGGTGACCGGACTAGTCCGGACCCTTAGAGGACTAGTCCGATATTGTCCAGTAAGGGTGACCGGACTAGTCCGGACCCTATACGGACTAGTCTGATTTTTCAGTAACTGTCAGTTTGAACTCGAAATTGACATGTGTTCTAATTGAAAGGACACAACCCACCGAATTTTGAGTCTCTGATCGGGAGACTCAATAATTCTTAAGGGTGGGAGGCCCCCTCTTGTGTCTCTTGGTCAACTATAAGAAGAGGGTCAAGTGTGTGATCAAAGAAGGCTTAAGGGCATACATTCATACACACTTGAACACTCTAATCCACTCAGAATCCGATCAAGATACCAAGAGAAGAACAAGGGGAAACGCCTCTCGTCGTCGTTCTTCTTGCGGCCTCGCCTTGTTGGCTAGATGGCCGCATCGTCAAGCAACAACAAAGATGGAGGAGAAGGTATTATTGATGTTCTTGTGCTATTTGAGAGATAGCACTTGGTGTTCATGTTGTAATCAGATTTCTCCATGTAATTCGAGATGATTTAGTGGCTATTTGATCTTTGGGCTTCCTATTGTTTTCTAACACAGTCCACAAGAGACTCAAGGATCCAACCCCCTGCCTCACAAGCCCCAGGGTCCACCCTCAACACATGGCATCTCAAGCTCCGAAGAAGAATACCAAGATGAGGAAGTTGCCCGCCTTGCCGAGCAACTAAGGAAGATGAAGAAAGAGGCAAGGAAGAACAAAAGACTTGAAAGAGAGAAGAAAGCAAAGAGTAGTCAACAAGACTACTCCCGATATCCTTTTAACAATGAACGCTTAAATTCTCATTCTAATTATCTGTCCATTCCTATGGGCAAACCTCCACAGTTTAATGGCACAAATTACACTATGTGGAAGCACAATATGAAATTGCACTCTCTCTCAACCCTAGCCTATGGAACATTGTATGCACAGGTACATATATCCCAATGGATGATCAAGAGATCTCTTATGAGCAAGAACAACAAATCTATCGCAATGCTCAAGCGGTGGCCGTGCTCAACTCATTCCTAAGCCAAGAAGAGTTCAACAAGGTGGATGGGCTTGAGCTTGCCAAGGATATATGGGATACACTCAAGATTGCTCAAGTGCAATCGGTCCGTGCAAGTGGCCAATATGGAGATGATTGAGCGGGAGCTTGGTTGGTTCGCCATGGAAGAGTCGTGCCTATGGATGCACCAAATGGACGGAGCATGAGGTGGCAAAGAGACTGATAAGGGCATTAATGCCAAGGAATGTCACACTTTGCACTCTCATTCGGGAAAGCCAAAATTTCCACAACATGACCCCGGATAAAGTGCTTGGCAAGACCATCAACCATGAGATGATGGAAAAGGAGGCCCAACATGTTCAAGACCTTGCCAAGGTGACTTCTTCAAGGAAGAAAGGCGTTGCTCTCAAAGCTACATCCAAGAGCAAGGGCAAAGAAATCCAAGAATCAAGTGAGGATGAAGGAAGTGCAGAAGAAGAGAGCACGGACATGGATAATAAAGAGTTGGCTTTGTTCATCAAGAAGTTCAAAAGCATGATGAGAAAAAGACGAAGTCCCAATCACGATGAAAAGGGCAAGGAAAGAAGCAAGCCAAGAACAAAAAAGGGCTTGTTACAATTGCGAAGAGTACGGGCATTTCATTGTAAATTGCCTATACGAGTGAATGATCGAAGAGCACGTGAAAAGCTACAAAAGGGGGGTGAATATTAGATTAAAACTTTTTCATTCGAAGTAACAAAAATCCCTCGGCAGAAAATCAATCTGATAGAGAAACTGTGTGTGCAAGTGTTTCCAACGTGTTCAAAACTTGACAAAATAGTGTACATCATAGACAATCATGTCACATAGACAGGTCAACAAGAATAACGAGAAAACATTGAGTAAAACTCATGTTACGACCAAAAAAGTGAGCAAAGGTCAATCTATTCTAACAGAGAGCAAATAGATCTGCTATGCTACAAAGAAACTCATGTAACAAAAAACCATAAATCCAATGACCGTGAAATTTTCATATATAATAGAGTATTTAGTTGTGAAGACAACACAAAAATAATCACATCAATTGGATTTGTAAAACGCTAGTTACAATCAAAACAATAAAGAAACGTCGGGGAGCATAGAAACTTGACAAAAAAGACTTTATGAAAACAAGTCAGATGAACAAGGCACAAAAACTCCCCTAAACTACAAATTTTATTGATCAAAATACAAGAGGAGCATCCCCAAAGTCGTGCACCACGAGCTCTGGCCCCCTAGCTTATATAGCCAGCCCTTAGGCCAACTCAATCCTAACTAGGACTCCTACTCTTACTTAGTTTCAACCGAAGCTTTCCATAACTGCTCAAGACTCTTCCATACGCAGATAGAAGCAATCTTAAGACTTCCAAACACCTTAGAAACGTCCTAAACATTTATAAAACAACTAAATTTCATGACCCACAGGAAATCAAACAAAAATAAACTCGAAACTTTTCATAAATAAACAAAAACCACCTCACCCGCAGCCTGAGGCATAATCCAGCCGGTTGGACTTTTTCTGGCCACATCTTCACATCCATATCTCTTCATAAAGTTTAATTCAATGTTTACATGTCCATGCACCCCTTTCACACATGCAAACACTTTACAACGATGTCCATGATACCTTCATATGCAAGTTAAAACAGAGAAAAACAGAGCAACTGAACTCAATATGAAAACTCTGCGGAGTAACTGTTACTCTTGATATGAATAATGGAAGTTCAGACAGTCCAAAACCATCAAGGATAACATTACTCTCAAAAACACATTGAAAAGTTTGGGTAGTCCACTCTTCTCGACAGTAACGACATTACTCCCATTATGCATTGAGACAAGTTCAGACAATGTGTATCGGGTGTATCATGGTGTATCGGTGTAAGCTCAAAACATTGCATGGAAACACATACTTTCAGCCTATTTGCCAATGTATTCAGAACCTAGCTCCCACAATCTCCCCCTTGCTGAATGCATTGACAACACCAATACAAAAATGAACATTGGCTCATTCACGTTTCATGAAAAGTTTTGACAAAATGAAAATTTCTCCCCCTTTTTGAAATCAAAAATCAAATGAGAAGAAAACCAAAAATTCTCCCTCTAAGGATAAACACTATCCCTGAGAAGAATCATGCCAAAACACTTGTGAATGTGCAATGTGTGACCTATTTCTCCCCCTTTGACAAAGTATTCAGCAAGGATCAAAAGAGAAAATTTAATTTGTTTTGAGTATAATATGATATATAGATATAAAACAAAGATCATCCAAGCCATACTATCAAGTAACTTACACTATCACATCAATGAAGTACATAAAGTATTGTAAGCAATGCTAGAGATCAAGTGTAATTTTTCAGTTTAACCAAGTCATGATCTCACAAACTTAACTATTTCAAAAAAATAAAAGCATGACACATGTTGCTGCATTTTTAATTTTTCGTTATCATTCAAAGCACAAATTTTGATCATATGACATTTGCAAGAGATTATGGTCAGCACCCGTCTTATTCTAACCAGCCAAGCCAAGTCTATATCATATGACAATCAGAAGCTTAAGGACACAGTTCTAGTCGTACACAACTCCTTTCAAGTTCATATCAAAGTGCAATGATATGCAGTCTCAAAAGAACAAGTGCGATGCATGCATATTCTCTTGATCTTTTTATATTTTTCATTTGATCATAAAAGCTCAGTATGTGGGCTATTGATTGCTTAATTTTTCATGATTAAAAGCACTTGTGAGCATGCGACAAGTTCAAAAGAGCAAGAAAGTTCAATCACGACCAGATTTGGTGTATGTAATTATTCAAATTACTAGTCATGGCAAAAACAAAAAAATGTATAACATGAGTAATGTAGTAAGAACTTTTAGCATGTAGAAGGATCACAAAGTAATATATGTATGAAACAATTATGCTCATATTATCTTTTAATATCAGATTCACACATAGACTTCCCAAGCTACAGAACTCCCCCTCATTAAGCCATGAGGATGCATAACTCTTATTGCACAACAAATGAATGATAAACAAGTGAAATCCAAAGGTTTTGTGAAAATATTAGCCAATTTATGTTCGGTGTCTACATGGTGAAGCATAATGTTTCCTTTTTCAACATTATCATGGAGAAAGTAATATCTAATGTCAATGTGCTTAGTTCTAAAGTGTTACACGGGGTAGTTAGCAAGGCAAATGGCACTAGTGTTGTAACAAAATAGCGGAACACTATCTAAATCAACCCCATAGTCCTTAAGTGTTTGAACAATCCAAAGATTTTTTTAGCAAGTGCTAGCAATAGCTACATATTCAGATCCAGTCGTGGATTGTGCAACTAAACTTTGCTTTCTAGAGGACAAAGCAACATGTGAATTACCAAAAAAATGACAAGCACCCGAAGTAGTTTTCCTATCAATCCAACAACCTCCAAAATCAACACCGAGAAAAGCTTTCAAGGTAACAGTTGAGGAAGAAGGAAGAAAAATGTCAAATTATTGAGTACCATGTAAATACCCGAGAATCCTTTTAATGGCTTCATGGTGTGAATCGTGTGGGGAAGCTTGAAATCTTGCACAAAGACATATGTTAAATTGTATGTCCGGTATTGATTCCGTGAGGTACAAAAGTGATCCTATCAGGCTTCAATATTATTTTTGATCAACAGGTTCACCCTCTTCATCAAGTCTGAAGCGGCTTGCTATTTTCCATGTTGAAACACCTAAGGAGATCTTTTGTGTACTTCGTTTGATGCAAAAGGTTCCCTCCTTACTTTTCTTGATTTGCAGCCCCAAAAACTACGTGAGATCTCTCATCATACTCCTCTGAAAGTCCGAACCAATCATAGCTAAAAACTTGGACACAAGATCATGAGAAGCACAACCAATGTTAATATCATCCACATACACTTGAACGAATAATAAGTCATTGCCATACTTAAGCACAAAAAGAGTTTGATCTACTTTGCCCCTGGTAAACCCCGTTTCAAGTAGGAATGTTTTTAACCTATCATACCATGCTCTAAGGGCTTGTTTAAGACCATACAAAGCTTTGGACAGTTTGTAAACATGATTAGAAAAATCTGGATTTCAAAACAGGTAGTTGCATAACATAAACCTCCTCATCTATGTAGCCATTAACAAAAGCACTTTTCACATCCACTTGATATGATCTGAAACCGTTAGATGCAGCAAATGCTAATAAAATTCTTATTGCTTCTAACCTAGCAACAGGAGCACAAGTTTCATCAAAATCTAGACCTGCAACTTGTGTGTAACCTTGAGCCACCAACCTAGCTTTTTTCCTAACCACAACATCTTCCTCACTTTATTTATTTTTAAACACCCATTTAGTTTCAATTAAAGTGTGATCATGAGGTGGAGGTACATATTTCCAAAAATTATTTCTTTCAAAATTTTCTATCTCTTCTTGCATTGCAATATTCCAAGATTCATTAGTGAGTGTGTGTGATATATCTTTGGGTTTAAAAGAAGCAACAAAAGCAGAATGGGCGTGAGAGTTTGGATTGAAAAACCTGGACAGTGTGACTCGTTCGTGCAAGCTTCCAATAATTTGTTGTGGAGAATGACTTTTGAGGATTCGGAGGGGAGTAGACACTTAACAAGCTTCTTCTTCTTAATGTTCATCAAAAATCAATGATCTTGTGACTTAAGGATGATCTAGACCAGCAATGGAGGTCGTCGGTGCTGGTTGTGAATCAAAATCAGGAGCTGGAACGATGTCATTAGCTGCTAAATTTTCTAGTAGCAGCACCAATTCTTCCTCATCTTCAATTAAAATACTCTCCCCCTGCGGATATGCATATTGACCTACAATATTAGAGCTAGTACCTGGGATAGCTTCATCAAAAGAAACCTCAGAAGTCTCCACAATTTTGTTAATGTCAAGTAAAAGCACACGATAACCTCTAGTCTGAGATGGATAACCAAGAAACATGCCATCAACAGATCTAGGTTCAATTTTTTCAAGATTACCATATTTTTAACAAAGCATTTGCAACTGAAAATCCTAAAGTGTGTGACACGAGGCCTATGTCCAAACCACAACTCATATAGGTTTTTTCCTAGCTTAGCACGCAAGAAAACTTGATTTGAGACATAACAAGCAGTTGCCATTGCATCAGGCCAAAATTTCCTAGGAGTTTGATATTCATCAAGCATAGTCCTAGCCATCTCAACTAAGGTATATTCTTTCTCTCTACAACACCATTTTGTTGAGGTACATATGGTGAAGAAAATTGACGATCTATTCCATTTTCAGCACAAAAGTGATCAAATGATCTATTTTAAATTCAGTTCCGTTATCACTTCTAATTGCTTTTAAAGATATCAGGTGGTCAATTGAAATCTAAGAACTAAACTTCTAAAGTGACTAAAAACTTCATTCTTTAATGCCATAATGTAAACCCAAGAGTATATAGAATAATCATCAACAATTACAAGCACATACCACTTACAACCAAAAGAATGAACACGTGATGGACCTACAGTGTCAAGATGTGAAAGTTGTCCCGATTCAGTGGTCCTGGTCATTGTGAGAGGAGAATGTGAACCTGCAACCATCTTATCGTGTCTATAATAAGAGCACAAAATATTGTTGCCCCCGTTAAGCTTAGGTAGTCCACGTATGTGATCAAGACCACTAACACATGTGAGGTGATCAAATCCTACATGACAAAGTCTACGATGCCAAAAATATAAGTCATTTGAATCATTAGCAACTAGACACCTATGCTTAGAGGTTGACATATCAAAATCAGCTTTAAAACTTTTCCAAACCTAGACATGTTAAACAAAAGCTCACCATTTGAATCTACAATCTTGCAACAATTTTTCGTGAAGTTAACTTCAAAATTTTCATCTAGCAATTGTGAAATGGAAAGCAAGTTGTATTTCAAATTTTGAACAAGAACCACATCCTTCAACGTGTAGTGTTTATTTACTCTAACTGAACCCTTAGCAATTACAGGAGTTGAAGAATTATCGACAAAAGTAACATTTTCTACATGTGACACAAAAGAGAGGGAGGAGAACCATTCTTTGTTACCGGTCATGTGGTGTGAGCAACCTAAATTAAATGTTCTCCTTCCTGAAGCGTGTAACCTACATAGAAGCACAATATGTCGATTACTCAATATTGGGGTTGGTCAAAAGGCTGGTTTATGAGCCAAAGTTTGAGGATTTTGTACCCAACTACTGACCTATGAGGTCTTACATGTGTAGCTCCAAAAAATAGGAGGTTTGGGAGCAAGCATTGCATGTTTTTGACTTATCACAACAGGTTTCATGTGTCTAACAATCGGTTCAGCACTTGCAGCAAGTTTTGCTTGATTATTACATGATCTGGCTTGCATTCTTTGCTTCTTTTCTTGTTTACTAGTCTATAAAAAAATCTATGACATGACTGTCTCTACCGCAGTAGGTACAATGAAATTTAACTTCGTGTTCATGTCTAGAAGAGCAAGTAATGTGTGTTTTAGCAACCGAATGATACAACATTCCTGCAGACTCAAAAACCACCTCTTTTTGTTTAGGAACCATTTGAATAAAACAACTTCCTAATGACTTAACAACCTTAGGTGGATGTGCCTTGGTATGAGCATGAGAATCAAAACCTAAACCAGTTTTATCAATGCAAGACTTGGAAGAATTCAACAGCAAATTTAGATTCTTATTCTCACTACAAAACCGCTCTAGTGTCCTATGCATGTCATCAAGTTTCTTAGACAAGTTTAGGTAGTTTTCACATTAAGTTTTTTGTTTTAGTTTGCAATTAGAATAATATTTAACTTTATGAGAACGCAAAGCATTGTTCAAAACAGAAATTTCATTCAAGGCATCATGTAGTTTCTTATCAAGATCATCACAACTAGAATAATGCATCAATTGTAGAACAGCTAGCGTCTTTCAAGTTTTATCATCAAGTACAGCAAGCTTTTTGTTTTTATGAATTTCATGTCCAAGTTTATCAAGAGTGGAGGTGTGCGCACTTCTTAAAGAGGACAATTTTTATAAGTCAATTCACATGAGGAACAAGAATCATCACTAGGAATCAAAAATTTTAGCAGATTAATTTCATATTCTAGTGATTCAATTTTAAAAGCGTTGTCCCTAAGTTTTTTGTCCTTTTCATTAATTATAGCAACAGCACGAAAAAGACCATCAACAAGTTATTTGTATGAGTGATTTACCTCACCATTGTCGCTGATCCCTTAGGCTTCCTCGAAAGAACTTGAGTTGCCCACCATGAAACACGTAGTTGCCAAATTGTCTTCATCTTCATAACTCCTGGAGTCCACATCGCTCGAGTCGTTATCTAGGAGTGCAGAGAGAATTTGTTCTACCACTTTCTATTTTGTAAAAGTCTTATTTTTCTTGTTCTTGTTGCCAGAAGAGGACTTGAATTTATTCTGATTTTTATCACCGGTAGTAGGACCTGAAAGGTTAGAGCAATCTATACGAAAATGTCCTGACGTACCGCATTCAAAGCATCATTGAGAACCACCACTTCCTCTCCTTCTAGTTCTCACATTTTGCAATGCTTTTGAGACCAGGGTGGAGAAAGTTCTAGCTCCTCCTTTGGAAATTCTTCAATCTGTTCAAGGGTTAGAGAAGACAGCAAATCAAGTGTACTACATGATAAAGATGTACTAGAACTAAGCATGTCACATTGTGAAATAAGTCCAAGAGACTTGTTGGAATCTTTCCGTGATATAATGTCAAGTTCATGAGTTTTTAACTTGGAATATAGCACATCTAGTGTAAGTGTACTGTTGATGTTTCTTATGTCACAGATAAAAGTCCACAAGCGCACAAAAACTGTCGTGTAGCATTTCACCCAAGAGTATTACCAGGGCTATCATATTTATCCCAAATGAAGGCAATGAAGTAAAGTAGAAACTACTCATATGATCAAGCTATGGGATACTAATCAATTATCAAGACAAGGGTAAGTTGATAATATGGGTAGTTTGACTCACACCTAAGCAATCTATTCTAAAGGGTAAATGGGTCCTAATGGAGATTAGACTAAGAGTTGGGAAGTTGCTCCTATAATTCTTCTAATATACATATACAAAGCCTAGGTTAGGTACTAATGAGCATGTCAATAGTGAATACTTATGCTAAGTTGTTCAACACATCGGGCATGGGTTTACCCCTAGCAATACTAGGATGACTCCCGCAAAGAGTTTGTGGCATAGCCGAACGTGGAGGATTACAAGGACAAATAGGGTTGTCACCACCTAATCCTGTAACACCCCAACCACTACGGGCCCGACGGTCGTTACTTCTGGCAGATCTCTAGGATCACATACTAAATTACAAGGATAGATAGGGTTGTTACCACCTACAGCTGTAACACCCCAGCCACTACGGGCCGGACGGTCATTACTTCGGGCAGCTCTCTAAGATCACAGACTAGCCCCACAAACCAAACTCGTCTTTTCTGCGCATTTTGTCCTCGCTCATGCGCATCCAGGAAGACTTCCCGGTCGGTCACCCATTCGTAAATTGCTCCGGCCCAAGCACGCTTAACCTCAGAGTTTTTTCCAGGTGATCTTCCAGAAAAGAAGGTATATCTTGGTGGTATGAGTTATTCTATCAATCCTATTAAGCCTTAAGCCAGGATGTCACAATCCACCCCCTTAGAAGACCGACGTCATTGTCGGTCAACTCCAAAGCTAGGAACTTCCCCTCTTGGTCACGTCCGTATGTTCAGTACAAGCATACATACCATACCGTACCCCTCCTAGAGGACCCATGCGTCATGCATACGTACCCATGTCCCTAACTTGTACGCACCCGTGAAACTGCGAGGGTCGGCTATGATACCATTTAGTAACAACCCAGCCACTACGGGCCCGACGGTCGTTATTTCTTGTAGCTCTCTAGGATCACAGACTAGCCCCACAGACCAAACTCTTCTTTTCTGCGCATTTTGTACAAACTCGTGCGCACCCGAGAAGACTTCTCGGTCGGTCACCCATCCGTAAATTGCTCCGGGCCAAGCACACTTAACCTCAGAGTTCTTTACAGGTGAGCTTCCGAAAAAGAAGGAATACCTTGGTGGTATGAGTTATTCTATCGATCCTATTAAGCCTTGAGCCAAGACGTCACAACTGCCTACCTCATCAATCCGAGGGCCTACGAGACATCCAACGTTACTTAACTATCCTAGAACTACACTAGCATATTAAATAAATACCTTAAGAGTCATGACGCAAGCAATCTTATGGCAATGACTAACCTAAAAATCGTTGAACTAATGATGAGACATAGAATAAGTTATTCATATCAACATGATCATATCATAACAAATTAGACTATAGTGGTGGTTTGTAGTGTTTATGATGATAGAAGAATATTGTTTTGACGTAATCATAAAGACTATTCCTACCACATATATGGAATCCACAATCAAACAAGAAATGTTCCATCCAAGTATAGGAATAAAAGAAGACTAAAGATAATATCTGTATTATGCATAAAGTCACAAATAAAAGAAAAGATACATGAGCCATACCTTTCCGAATTAGGACTTGGACTAGAGGCTCCTCTCTATAGCCCAACCTCCACTAAGGAACTATGAGAACTAGTGTATACAGTAGAATGATGCTCAAGTGGTGTGCGTGAGAAGTGAGGGTAGGTGGTGCTATTTATAGAGGGAGAAGGGTCGATTCCCGCCACCAAAAGCGTGTGAATCAGTATTCATCATGATCAGGGCACCACAGGGAGTTGACATAAGGAAGATGACCGAGTTTGGCACTAGGAAGGTGTCGGCCGAACCACCTAGTTGGACGAATAAAAAGTTGGACCAATTCCAGTGTGCTTCCTCGGGGTGACTTCTAGGTGGGTCCCATTGACTTATAGATGATACGCCATTGGATGGCATCGAATACTTTTGTTTGTGGGCCATTTGATACATGTGATGCCACATGTTGGCGCTTGATTGGCTAGGATGATATTTTTTAGGATTGTTCCCCCTCTTTTACCTCATTTCTGTATAAAATACCTGCATGCACTATTTTTCCAAGTACAAGTGGAACTAGGTTATTTCTAACTATAATGTGTGTAAGAAATATTAATTGCCTAACATAATTGATAATATTGACGTTGAAATTGGTATATAATGACTGTCTACAAACTCCTCCAAGCTTACCCTTTGCTTGTCCCGAAGCAAAGATAAAGACTTAGGTTGTTGATCAGGAGTTGCTACAATGTCCTATTTTGCAAAAGTACCAACTGCACAACAAAATATTCTACCTTGCATTGAATAAATAGGCTATGGTACCTCACCCTTTTTCTTAGTCTTTATGGGGCTTATGCCTCATCCTTTTCTTGGGTGGTTTAAGGATAGGATAGAAAAATGAGGATGCATCACCTAATGTATGAGTTCCACCCAAATTTCGGGAGAATTTTAAATGGCGCTAGAATTTAAGTTCCTCAAATGATGCAGTCAATCACTCCTATTTGGGAAGTGGTATTTGTATCCTCACCAAGGCAATGCCTTTCTTGTCCTACATCTAAATAAGCCTTGTATGTGGAGCTCCGTAGGGACAAAGAGTAGGCATATTTGCAACACATATATTGATAAGTCAAAAGAGTAAGCCTTAGGAGAAAACAAATCATACTTTTGATCAGATTTATGCAAGTGTGATGGAATATTTGTGGTGTGGGGATATGAAGATGACTCCTTTATATGCACTCTCTTTTTGTGAGGATGAAACACAACTAATTATTCTCCTTTTATTTCTCACGCTCTTATACATGAGCATGCACTTTTTTTCTTATAGCCATGTCTTCTACTCCTCTTTTCAAATAATTTTGAAAGAGTATTATGCATGAAAATCATGGAGTATCTTTTTGGTCGTAGAATGGTATGATTGAATTTTGCTAACTTCTAGTGTAGAAGTTTAGCATGTGCCAGTGTAATCTTGATCTTAAAAGCATGAAAAGATTCTCACATAGGTATATACTAGTTTGACCAAGCTCAACGTGAAGGAAAATAGCATATTCATAAGGTTTATCTAATTAAAATCATCATATGGATTTGGTAGGAATTTTTATAAAATGAGGAACTCCCATTTTAAATTTCTCCGTGAAATCAAGTTTCACTTTCAACTAGGATATTAGCAGCTCTTATCACTATATCATATCCCACAACAACCTAGAATTGGACTTAGCTTCTGCTACCCACACTTTCCAAGTTCTAGGAAAGAATATTCTAGCCCACTAAACCCAATACTTGGAGAATACTAAGTTGTATGCAAGGGACTAGAGAAAATAAAACATAGCAACTATTCATCATGTCAACTTATGCAAAGTAAAAATATTCTTACCGCACATCCTTTATTTTATTAACCTAACCTATACTACGTTATTATTTTTAAATATGCAAATGTTGTGGAAAGAATGAAATAAAATAAAGTAAAGGAATGCAAATGGGGCATGATACAAGTTAACTTAAGTGGGGTTCCTCACACAAGCTTGTTCTTGGTTAAGGTCCGTGATAGGGATTGAAACCCTAACGACGGGTGTAGGCCATGAGGCTGGCCTAACATTGTTGCAACATGGCTTTGGCACTGGAGGGTTGAGTGTCGATGTTGGGTTGCCTTCCATGGGCTCCATGAGTTTGGTCGAGGAGGGTGTTGCTGATGTCGCTCATCCACATCTCAAGGTTTCCATAGGTTGGATGTACCTTGTTATTCCTTGGCTAAGGTAATGATAACCTTTAGCTATAAAGGAATGACGTGCACTCAACATGGTTGAGTGTGTTCTGTCATTCTTTGGCTAAGGTGTATCATACCTTCTTGCCATAAAGGAATAACTTGTACCTCTCATGCATTGGGTGTGATCCGTCATTCCTTGGCTAAGGTAATGATAACCTTTAGCCACAAGGAAGTGACTTGTACCCAACATGTGTTGAGTATGATCCGTTATTCCTTGGCTAAGGTGCATCATACATATAACCACAAAGGGATGACATGCACTCAACATTGGTTGAGTGTGATCCATTGTTCCTTGGCTAAGGTATAAAATACCTTGTAGCCACATAGGAACAACTTGCACCCAATATACATTAGATGTGATCTTGTCATTCCTTGTTTAAGGTGCATCATACCTTTTAGCCACAAAGGAATAACTTACACCCAATGATGTTGGGGATTCCCTTGAGCTTGAATGAGTGCTTAGAATAGTTGAGAGCATAATGCGCTCACATATTCATAGCAGCCCATTGGTTGCTCATGGAGGATTTCCATATCAAATCTCTGGCCTCGTATAGTTATGGTTGACCTTCGGACTTAATTTCCAATAGGTAGCAACCATCCTAATTTACTCCTTGGCCAAGAGATGTTGAAATGGAATCCTCTTAGGGTTTCCAACAATCGGATCTTTGAATGCCTGCATAGTAATATTACTCCTACGAACTTCCCCTTTATGATAGAAAGGGATGGTTAGCTCTCGATACTTGTACAAATGAATTTTTGGGTAGGTAACAAAATTTTCATTTGTACGTACATGGAAGATGAAAATCAAAGATGCATTGCGTCCAAATTCAAGTGTATCCATGAACAATGTATTATTTATTGATAAGAGTGGGTCTTTATGGATAAATCAATTTGCTCATTTTATAATGCTCCTACTCATAACAATGCAAGTAATATAAATATACTATATGGATCCCTTCACCTTGTAAAATTTCCAACCATCATAGTTTTTTTACACAAGAGCAAATCTTATCATTTGGATCATGACAATCAAGATTCTTGATTTTATTTTCTAGAACATTTTTTTAATTTCTTGCCTAAGAATTTGAAATTTTGTGATCCATACCTGAATGATTTCAAATCAAAATTATGGACATTACTATTCCTTGGTTGCTACATACCAATTCAACCATTAAGTAACTCCATGAGTGTTACTTAGGCAGAAAATGTCTAAGTCAATTTTAGCAATGCTTATGAAATTCTAGGTACTTATTTAGATTTATTCTTAAGTAAGGTGACATTCCTTTTTGAAAAATCAAAAAGAGCAATGCCAACACTTACTCTCGTGAGAATGCATAAGAATTGAATGATGAGAAGGTTTTAAACCTTTCTTACCAATATAAGTAATATTCATTCAATCCCAATGTAACTCCAAAGATGGAAAATTTAAAACTTGGACCTCAATTGAAGAGCAGTCCGGGTTGAAGGTCGCTGTGTGGGACACTCACGACCATGAATTTTGGTGTAGCCTTCATGTTCAATGTCTCTTGCCAAGTTGAGGTTTGAGTTGAATGAGCTTCATCTTGTTCATCCATTGGGCCACCATCTTGAGCGTTCCTCCACCATGTACTCAAAATGAGATTGATGGAGGGATGTGCGCTTGATGAGGCCTTCCAACCTGTTTACAAATTTTTTCCTACCTGCACCAAAATCAAGAACAAACAAAACAACTCGAAAACGGGTTATGTTAGCTCAAAAGCATGTTGTACCGTTTGTCAAATTTTTTTGCTCAACTTGAAACGACTTGTAAATGCAAAGAATATTAAGGGAAATATTTTTTGTTTAAATTAGGAAGATGAATTCAAGTGGTTGCACCCAAGGTTTATTGGAAAATAAATTTATTTCCTAATTCAAAATTGTTGTTTTATGATGGTTGGAAATTTTATTCTCCAACATGCAAGTGTGAAAATTCAGGCATGCTAAATGCCAATGCAAAGATTGATGGGAAATTTAAATATGCAATTGAGAAAGCAAATATGACATAACTACCAATTTACCTATTGGCCGGACTCAACGAATTTTCAAAGTCCGATGAGTGGGACTTACCTCCGTCCTGTTTAGTTTGATGATTTGTTGTCCATTCCCAGAGTTGAAGATGTGTACAACTTCTCTTGATTGACATGTCGAATCTCTTTTGGCATGTTAGTTGGACATGTGGAGCACATGATGTCCCTAGCCTCTCCTTCGTCTTGATGGAGACTTGTTGATGTAGTGATGGCTTTTCCCCCTTGAAGATATTCTCTCATAAGCATGGTGGGGCTTGTCCCTTTTTAGGGGTGTTACTTCGACCTTCTTGATATTATTTTGAGTTAACCCACACTTTTATCATGGATCAAAGACTTCCTTTGGCATGATGACATGTGGACTCCACAATAAAACATGAAACGTTTCGTTCATAATGTCACTTGCCTTAGGTTGCACGGTCGGGCTTGGTTGAAGTGTAGGAATCCCAACATGTGATTGTGGGGCATCTTGGATCTGGAATGCTCTTTAAGTTTCTTGTCCTTGGCCAAGAGCTTCATGTAAATGTTGTCTTGATTTATTTCTTGGCCATGGACAAGATACTTCAAGGTAGGCTAGTTGAACTTAAATCAATTGAAGTCCCCATAGCCTCCTTGATTACAAGGGTGATGTTGATTCCACCCTTGACCTCCTTGTTGGTGATAGCCATTGGAGTTGTTATTTGAAAGGAAGAATCCTCATGGGTCTTCGGGAAATGATTCCCCACGTGGCCCATGTTGACACGGTTTTTCTCAAATAATGTGAATATCCATGACTTGGATCATCCAAACACTTCTTCATTGGCTCGATTTTCATGATCCTTCAATGAGAGGTGTAGTGCCTTAGCTAGCATTTGCACCTTGTGAAGTGGTGTGCATGCCTAGATAAGGGACTAGAGCATTCTTCAATCCACCCCTTGAGTGGAGACCATCTTCTCATCTATGATGAATGAGAATAGGACACCTTCAGCTCTAGCATGAATGTGGTCATGGATTGGTGGGGCCAACCCATACCATGAGTGTTGGATGAAGGGCCAACAATCCATACCATTGTGGAGGCAAACCAAGAAGAACTCTTGGAGCCTCCCCCAAGCTTGGGGATGGATGCATTTGGCTCCTACAGGAAGCTGAAATACTTTCGCAAAAGGCAATAGTGTTGCCTAGCGGACATTTGTTAAGGTACGCCATGAATCATCTTGCAGCTGAGCACTTGCGTCCTCGTTGGCCATCCCATGAAATGGGTTAGCCAACACTACCCTATTTTCAGAAAAAGGAGAAAACAAATAAGGATAATCTTGTCTAATAACTATTAGTACCTATAGCTTAATCACAAGTGATAGCTATCCTTCACTTCCTTTGCCTTCCCCGGCAATGGCACCAGAAATGATTGTTGACGTTTCTTACATCATAGATAAAAATCTACAAGCGCACGGTAACATTCGTGTATCATTTCACCCAAGAGTATTCACAAGGGTACCATATTTATCCCAAAGGAAAGCAATGGAGTAAAGTAGACACTACTCTTATGATTAAGTTATGAGATACTAATCAATTATCAAGACAAAGGTAAGTTGATAATATGGATAGTGTGACACACACCTAAGCAATCACTTCTAAAGGGTAAATGTTTCCTAGTGGAGATTAGACTAAGAGTTGAGGAGTTTCTCCTACAATGCTTCTAATATACATATAAATAGCTTTGGTTAGGTACTAGTGAGCATGTTAATGGTGAATCCTTATGCTAAGTTGTTGAACACATCGAGCACGGGTTATACCTACCAATACTAGGCCCACTCCCTCAAAGAGCCTGTGACATAGCCGAACATGGAGGATTACAAGGACAGATAGGGCTGTCACCACCTACGGCCTACCATTTCAATCCATGTGTCTACGAGACATCCAACGTTACTTAACTATCCTAGCACTACGGTGGCATATTGGGTAAATACCTTAGGATTCATGACATAAGACATCTTAAGGCAATGACTAATCTAAACATCGTTGAACTAATGTTGAGACATAGCATAAGTTATTCATATCAACATGATCATATCATAACTAATTAAACTATAGTTGGTGTTTGTAGTGTTCATGAAGATACAATAATATTGTTATGGCATAATCATAAAGACTACTCCTACCACATACATGGAATGCACAATCAAACAAGAAACGCTTCATCCAAGTATATGAATATAAGAAAACTAAATATAATATCTTTATTACGCATAAAGTCACAAATACAAGAAAAGATACATGAGCCATACCTTTCCCAATTTGGACTTGGGACTAGAAGCTCCTCTCTATTGCATAACCTCCACTAAGGAACTAGGAGAACAGTGTCAATAGAATGATGCTCAAGTAGTGTGTAAGAGAAATGAGGGTAGTGGGTCCTATTTATAGCTGGAGAAGGGTCTGTTCCCACCACTAAAAGTGTGCGAATTAGTGTTCATCGTGATCAGGGCACCACAGGAAGTCGACACGTGGAAGCTGACCGAGTTTGGAGCCATGAAGGCGCCGACCGAACAGAAAGTTGGATCAATTCCAGTGTGCTTCCTCAGGGTGACTTCCAGGTGGGTCTCATTGACTGATATGGGTGATACACCCTTACACTGTTGGATGGCCTTGATACTTCTGTTTGTGGGCCATTTGATCCTTGTAATGTCACATGTGTGTGCTTGATTGGCTGGGATGATATTTTATAGGATTTCTCCCCTTCTTTTTACCACATTTCTATATAAAATCCTTGCATGCACAGTTTTCTTCAAGTTCATGTGGAACTAGGTTATTTCTAACTATAATATGTGTAAGAAATATTCATTCCCCCACACAATTGAGTTATATTGACGTTTGAAATTGGTATATAATGACCGTCAACATGTACTCATGACAGTGCATTCCCGTATAGATGTTACTTTCATCTCCCAAATTGACATGTCTAATGCACTTAACAATTGCCTAGCATTTTTTGCATCTGCAAAATTAACATCGATGCTATGCAAGTTGCTAAGTATTTTATTAAAGCGAGCAAAAAGGTCATTGTTTGACTCACCGGGTTGCATCTCAAATTGCATGTACTCTTTCTTGAACATATCTTGGTGTACGTCTTTGATTGTGTTTGACCCTTCATGATAGTCGCATAGTGCTTTCCATATGTTGTATGCAGATCGGAGGTGTGCAACACGATTGAAGTCGCTTTGAGTTAATCCTTATATAATCAGGTTGTGCGCCTTGTTGTTGTTGTCAACGTCTCCCATGTTTGCAGACGTAACGTCATCGTTTGATGGCATGACGAAGTGCTTGAAGACATTTTCCCATATGGTAAAGTCTTGCGCCTGTATGTAAGACTCCATACGTGCATTCCAAACCCGAAAATCGATGCTATTGAACACACATGGTTTTGCGGAATATTTCTCGATGATGATTAGTCAAAACACGTGCAAATCAGAAAGATTAGGGCATCGTGGCTCTGATACCAAATGTAGGATCGAAGAGCACGTGAAATATACCAGAGTGGGGGTGAATGGTTGATTAAAATTTTGTTAGTAGAAGCAACAAAAATTCCTCGGCAGAAAATCAATCTGATAGAGTAACCATATGTGTGAGTGTTTCCATTTGTGTTCGAAACATCAAAAATCAATGTATATCGTAGAGAATCAAGTCACGTAGACACGACAACAAGATTCACGACAAAACATCGAGCAAAACTCGAGTTATGACCAAAATAGTGAGCAAAAGGTCAATATGTTCTAACAGAGAGCAAACAGATCTGCTATGCTGCAAAGAACCCGTGTAACGCAAAACCATAAACCTAATGACCATAAAACTCCACAAATGATAGATTAATTGATTTTTCAAGACAACACCAAAAAGAATCACGTCATTTATATATGTAAAACACGAGTTACAATCAAAACAATAAAGAAAGGGTCGGGCAGCGCAAAAACTAGACGAGAAGGACTTGACGAAAACAAGTCGGATGAAAAGGCACAAAAGCTCCTATAACTACGAATTTTACTGATAAAACACAAGAGGAACATCCCCAAAGTTGTGCATCACGACCACTAGCCTCCCTTTCTTATATTACTAGCCCTTAGGATAATCCCATCCTAACTACGACTCCTACTCAGACTCAGTTTCAATCGGAACTTTCCATAACTGCTCCAAGACTCTTCCATACACAGATAATGCAATATTAAGACTCCAAACACCTTAGAACGTCCTAAACATTCC